>CM060937.1:522296361-523546361 GCA_030765085.1 Allium cepa | reverse complement strand
CCTTTATAAGAGATATTTAGATGATCATGGAAGCGATCCACATCCTAGGACTTGTTGGAACCTACCTAGGGTTACTAGTGTTCCTTCTCTCTTAGTACTCTTGCTACCGAAAAGATAAGTATAGCAAGGAGAAATTTATTTTTGAATTTTATAAGAGATCCATATTGTACGAACCTGAATATTTATATGACTGTAATACGTAATTCAAAACTTTATCACTTAGTTTCTCTTTTTAGTATAATTTTCACATATTATATAGATTAAGGACCCTCCGATAGCTCTGTTCCCATAGAACTTTTGAGTAAGTTTATCTAGTTAAAGAGAGATTTTAAAGAGGTCATTAATTTTCAGAACATCTCAATTAGCAAATCATTGCTTTCTTAGAGATCTACAGGAACTTTAAACTCAATTTCCTCACTTTTGTTTCAACTTTTTAGATGATGAGAAGAATAAACTACTCGGTGAAATTCGAACTTACCACACTAAATTTCTATGTGGTCATACTAGTCCTCTAGTTAGGAAATAGCACTATCATCAATTTCCCCTGGTTAATAACCCGGAGGGGATTAAAGCTTCTTTTGATTCTACCCTTACTTTATCAGTTGGGTCATTTGAAAAGGCAAAAACTGTTGTTACAAAACTTTAGGAGTTAATTGAATGTTTTAAATTGAGTTGTAATGTAATTTGTATTTCTTTATTGTTTGTAATTTTCGCTATTACCAATGAAAAAGCTTTCTTTCCATGTACTAATTTCATTTTTTGTTTATTTTGAATAGGAAAACCAATTGACACTCGCATCTAGTCCTTTAGATGTTATTTCTAAGTTGAACAATATTAAACATGGACTAATAGCCAACATTCAAATGAAGCGATCTTCTAAGATCCATCGGCTTTGCAGTTTTCGAACAATCCATAAGTGCAAGAGTAGTATAGGAAATATTATCAAATAAGATTAATGTTTGGACGCTTCAAAGAAATGTACACCAGCCTAAAGGTTCAAATTGATGAAAACGGCAACGAATTTCAAGAGTTGAAAAAGAAGACTGACACGGTCCTAGGGTCTGGACCTTTAACTAAGATCGAAGCAGAAATGACTAAATTAAATCAACGGTAAGTGACCTTGAAGTGGATCTTCGGAAGAGTCAAGTATCCTACCAACCTTTGAAACTTATTACGAGTGGAGGGGATTCCATCCATCCTACTCCTACTCTTAGGAGAATTACAAGATTTCAATCTTTGGCTAAAAGGAATTTCCTACCTTAGTAAACCGATCTCAGGGCCTAAGTAATGAAGCAATCTCCAAATGAGGTAAACAAATCAAATTTGAGTGCATGTAGTTTTTCAACAAGAAATGGAATGAAAAAGTTTCTCAACATCTCAATGATTATGAAAGTCTGCTTGAAATGCTTGAGCGTGAAAAGCATATACTCGAGAAAGAGATTGAGGAATCAAGGAGCATAGTTCAAACCTTAAAAGGAGCCAATAAAACTCTTAAGCGTGCATCAAAAACTCAAATTGATTTAGTTGATGATGTGGACACTATTCGAAGAAAAGAGAACAAACTCAAAGAGCTTTTGGAGTGGTCATTTGCCACATCATTGACTCTTCCTTGGTTATTGAAGATCTAAAGAGGATGGAGCAGAGCCTTGCCCTTTAATAGAGAACTGGCTGTAGATCTTTGAATAGACCCTTCTAAGTAGTTGATATTCTATTCTTTTTTTCTTTGTCTGAGATTGGAAATTGAAAATTTCCAGTTGCAATCTTGCGCTTTGTAGTTGCTATTTGTAGCATAATCTACTTTTTTGTTCGAGCCCTGAATGTAGAGATCAATAACATGCTTATTAAGAGGATTAGGAACCTTGCAGATTGATCATTCAGAATTTTAGTGGTAAGAAGACCATAGATTTTTACCTTGATGCAAGAATATGCTTTTTCCTTAATAGATATCTAATGGCTTACTTAGTAATGGATGTTAGTACCTTGGGTATTAGTTTTGATAATAACGAACCACCAATCCAGAATACCATCAATAAAGATGATAAAGATTGGGATGCTATCATAGTGGATCCAATTTTTGGCGCTGATGGATGGGTTGAAGTTCCTTGAAATGTCTAATTTCAATATGTTTGATTGTATATAAATAACAATACTTAGTTTGGTTTGGATTTGATTGGTTTTGATTTGCGTGGATTTGTTTGAATGTTGTGTGACAAAAACTTTGTTTGATTTAACGAATATTTGGATTGATTATTTCTTTTTACATATCACTTATTGTTTGTATATAATCTTTCTCTTCATCATTACATATAATTCTTATACATGTTGATTAGTATTATATTTAAGGGGAGTTAGAATTAGAATTGGAGTAAGAGTTAGTGTTAGAGTTATAGTTTTAGATGGTTATCTTTGTCGATGACAAAGGGAAACATATATATAAAATCTAAGCATAGATTAAGAGGGAGTTTTGTAACTCAGGGGAGTTATATTATATTTTATATGTTGAGTTGTCATCATCAAAAGGGAGGAGATTGTTAGTACCTTAGGTATTGGTTTTGATGGTAACAATTATATGACATTAAATAAAATATAGAAACTGATGTTTTATCAAGATATATATAGTATATAGTGCAAGATATTAGACAAACATTGATTAAGAAGATCGTATAGTATCAAGATGTTGATATATCAAGATGCAAATATCAAGACTAAATTCAAGATGCTGATATAAAGTTTCAAGAGTTCAAGAATAAAGACTCATGAGTATTGAAGAGCTCAAGATTTCAAGATATTCCAGGTAAGTTATAGAGTTATAGAATTTATGTTAAAACCTTAATAGCACTTTCCTGATCTCTCTTACATTCTTTAATTTTATTTTAAGTTGTTTTTCAAATATTCTATTTTTAAAATAATCTTTTTAAAATTCTTCCAGAATGATTTTCAAATCTCTTATACTTATAAAGATATTATTTTAGTGTTTTTAAGTTTATATATATTGAATTATTGTTTATACTTTAATAATTTATAACTATATTGATTTTATATTTTTTTTCATTATATTAAATATTCTTATTAAATCTTTCAAAATTCTTTTATAAAGTTTTATTAAATTTTAATATGATTAAAATATGTATAAACTATGTTTAAATGTTTGTACAAAGTTTCAAAATATTTTACAAAACTTAATATTCTCAAAACAATAGTTATTAAGTAAATTTTCAAAATACAAAAGGATATGTCGACATATCCTCTGCAAGTAGGTTGACATACTAGCCATACTTTTCAAAATTCAAATTTGAATGGAATTGTCTTTTCGTCTATCTTTTCGCGAATGGATATGACCATTGTTTCCTTATATATACAATCTTCCACGTGAATTTTCATTAATTACTTTCTTATTTTTCTCTCCTCTTTTCACTCTCTTGATTTCTAAAACAATTTCTAACGAAACTTTGCCGAAATTCAACCAGAATCAAACTTAATGATTTTTAGTTCGGTTCTCTTTCTTATACTCTCTGATTTCTCTAATCACTCTTAAGATCAAGAGTCATAGGATCAATTGTCAAGATCAAATTTTTGAGTCTGTAAAATCTATCTAATCATACTCTTATACTCTGTGGTGTGCTTGGCATCTCTAAAATCCAAGTAGTTGGGATTGTAGCCCGATTAAGTCAATTGGGTGTGCTTAATAGCCCATAAATCTAGTAGGTGTGTTTGTGGCCCGAAAACCAAGTGGCTCTACCAAGAGGCCGGGATTCTAGGAGGTGTGTCTCATAGCCTAGAAATCGAGATTGTATTTGCATTTATTAGTTAAAAAGAAATTCGTACAAGGAATTGTGCAGGACTGGATATAGGGTAACTCCGAACCATTATAAAATCCTTGTGTATTCTTTCCTTTTTACTTGTATTGCACTTACTTTTATATGTACTTTGATTATGTGACGGTTTCTATAATTTTTGATTCCACAATTCCAAGTAAGATCTTAGAGAACTTGAATAATATTCATATAATCCATTAAACACTATTCACCCTCCTCTAGTGTTAATTTAGCCTTAGGATGCCGATTCCGCTGACTCGCAATGGAAATATTTGTTCTTTTAAGAAGAAATCCGAATTCCAATTTGAATTAAGAGCCGACTTAATGTAGCTTTGCATTAGAGTAATTACAACGTTATTAAAATAGGGAACCATTGGGTTACCTGGAAATAATATGAGACTAGAAAATCATCTAATAATAACATGGACAGAAGACCAGACAATCTATCTAGACAGAAGACTAGAAAATCCATTTAGCAATAATGTGAATATAAGACCATAAAATCCATCTGGATAGAATACAAAAAATCCATTTGGCAATAATAGAATATTAGAAAACCATCTGGAGATAATATAAGACCAGGAATCCATCTGGTAATAATAGAAGACCAAAAAACCATCCGGAGATAATAGAAGACCGGCAAACCAACTGGTAATAATGGAAGACCAAAAACCCATCTTGAGATAATAGAAAAAAACCATCTGGTGATAATAGAAGACCAGAAAACCATCTGGTAATAATATAAGACTAGAAAGTAATCTGTAATAATAGTTAAAGATTAGAAAACCATATGGTAATAATAGAAGACTAGAAAACCATCTGGTAATAATAAAAGACCAAAAAATCCTCTGGCAATAATAGAAATAGATGTCCAAAAAATCCATCTGGCAATAATATGCATAGAAAACCAGGAAATCCATCTAGCAATTGAAAATTGCTCCATCTTTGCTTCATAGCACAATAGCTCATATTTGGTCAATCTTCCTCTAGAAGATTGCTTTCGCTTTGGAGCACAAATGGCTCATTTTGATTTAACTTCCTCTAGAAGGTTGATTTGCTTTGGAGCACAAACGGCTTATTTTGATTGATCTTCCTCTAGAAGATTGATTTTTCTTTAGGGCATAAATGGCTGATTTTGATTGATCTTCCTCTAGAACATTTGATTTGATCCACTTTTGGACAGGTTCTATTGACTCAATTGATTTCTTTGGTACCATCTACGGTGATGATCTCAACTTAGATCTACCCCCTTATCACCATCTTAGGTGATGAGTTTGGTCTTTTCATCCTGTAGTTTTTTTAGTTTTCCTTAACCAGAACCGAAGACTTACCTGATCTTCCTCTAGGAGGCTCTTTAGTAAGGCCTTGGACACAATATTGAAGGCTAGTTTGGTGCTTTTGGTTAGGCCATCTTAGATGGGACAAAAGGCTTGCTCCATCCTACATCTAGGAAGCACTCAGGCCAGGCTACAGAGGTGGAGGCATAAGGTTTGCAGGTGCTTTGCTTAGGCGTTTTTAGACCGGACGAAAAGCTTACTCTACATCCCTCAAGAAGGTTCTTTAACTAAACCCTTATGCTAGGATCAAAGGCTTTATGCTTCGGCCAAGTCACGTAGACGAGATCGAAGGCTTAGTCGGTACTTTGGTCAGGTCATCTTCGGCAGGACCAAAGGCTTACTCCATCCTTCCTCTAATCAATGATTTGACTGGGCCATCCTGGTAGGATCAAAGGCTTTTTCCATTAATTGTAGGGGTTTCTTTTTCTCCTTAACCATGTAAACATTCTTATGTGGAGAATCTTTTTATTGCTGAATTGTTCAATATCTTTTTATAAATTCTTTGAGCTTTCCTTTTCCTAGGAAATTATTTATTATCCCTTCCAAGCTTCGACATTGATTCATATCATGCCTATTAGAATGGTGATCATAACAATATAATCCTGTAAGACTCCTTCCATTCTTTGTTCGCTTCTTTTGTGAAGGCCAATAGTTTAGCTTTCCTATGGTTAAGAGGTAGATGTTCTCATAAGAAGTAGTAATAAAGCAATTCTTATAAATCTATGATCTTTTGGAGAATGATCCTCTTGATTGGAGTTTAACTCATTTGTTTCTTGTGATGGACGCTCCATCTTCAATGATCAGTTTTTTTAATGGAGTTTTGTGCTTCATTTGTATTATGGGATTGATCAAGCACGCTCTTCCACTTTCTAGTAAATCGATCGAAACCCCTTTCTATTCCCTTTTTGAAGATGGTTCCCTTAGATTTGAGTTGGATTTTCTTTCTTAATTTTAGAAGACACCATCTCTTTTGCATTTCGTTCCTAGGGAAAAGGTTGGTGTTTTCCCTATATGGACTACAGTTTTTTGGACTATAAGGAGTTACTTGTCTCTACTTATCTTCCATTACTTGCAGTGTTATTAATATCAATACTTGCTTTTCATGAAGCCAAGGATCACTTTTAATTTGGTAGGTTGGCCTAATATTCGAGGCTCGAAGGATCCTTATTCGAAGATTTTAACATGTTTAATTGACAAGACTAAGTAAAGCTTGGCTGATGTGACTAAATGGTGTTAAGGATCAAGGGTAGGATAACTTAAAATGGTTTCTTAACGGGATACCCTTGGTAGGGATAAATCCTTTAAGCTTTATTTATTCAACATAAGGTAATTCCACCTATAGGTTAAACAGAGACGGAGGTTCAAGCTCTCCTTCTAGCGCCAAGATGTTAATGAATTCCTTTGTTAACACCAAAAAGTTGCAAGAAAAGAGGAATTTGGTTGAGTGAAGGCTTGATTCACCCTTATAGTCCTCAATGAGTGTTGGAAAAAGCGAAGGTTGGTTCAGAAAGGGCTTAGGAAAATAGGCTTAGTATGTTCAAGTTGATGATGATATCAAATCATACTGAAACCATGCCCAACATTATATAGAAGTCAGATCACCAATATAGAACAATCTTATACCAATAGGAATCGAGGCTATTCATGTTTTAGAATTTGAAGCAAGTGGTGGTAAAAATCAAAAGTGCTTTAGATCTAAACAAGCCATAAGTCACGAAACCTTTATTCGTATGCTATGAAATAGTTGAATGTACATAGCCTTATTGGCACAACGTTTGAGTGTAACAATTGAAAAAGATCCCCAAACCAATCTAGGGTTATAAAGTTTAAAATGTTAGAAGTTTAGAAAAGAACGATTCGCCCATTCCTCCATGCCCCTAGGTTGGTATTTATAGGGGTGGTAAGACGCGGCATGGATGTTATGTGACATGCCTATTCTACGACATTGAAGTTTTTCTCGATGGCACTAAGGATATTTCTTTGGTTTGATGACTTGCAGCATTCTCTAGTATATTGATGGACTATGACATCATCAAGGCGTAAAGTACTGATAATAAGCAACACTGATAATATGTGGCATTGATAACATGTAGGATTGATAATGGACGGCATTGATAATATGTGGTATTGATAACAGACGACACTGATAACATGCGGCATTGATAATAGACCACATTGATGATAGGCGGCATCAATAAGGAGCAACATTAGAAGGAAACAACATTAAAGAGATGCAGTATCAACCCAAGGCGATATTAACTAGATGAGGCATCAATTCTACCTTCATAGATGAAGTGTGACATTGACTAGAACGCAACATCAATGAGGTGCAACATGGATGATGTATCGTGCCACTACGATATTGATGGCTTATGGTATACAATATCAATGGTGCATGACATCAATACGTGCCTTGGTGAAATACTGGTTTTGTATGATGTCATCCATGAGTGATGTGCGGGATGCGGCATCGATGATATGAGGCATCATTGTGGACCTTGGACATTGACCGAAGAATGCGACATCATTTAATGGCATTTTTTGATGAAGAGTGGCATTAATGGTATGCAATATTGATGCTGTGTTTGTTGGTAGCATTCAATATTCCATATTGCATTGGTAACCTCGTGTGGTTGCAAAACTTTTATCTTAGCACTCTTATTGTTGATATGCCCTCATACCTTCGGAATCAATAATGGTAGTAATAGTTGGAAAAAGTAAAGTTGGTAAAAACACTTTCTTTTTGATCGATGTTTTTTATGTTGAAAATTTACATCACAATCTCATCTCCATATGCCAACTCTATGATAATGGTATGAGCAAATATCTCACTGGTTTCTTGCTTTTTGAGTTCAGAATTATTACACCAATATCTTTTCAAATCTGGGTTTCTTGAGTTATCCACACTGAACTTTTACAGTCACCTACACTGTTTACCCTGCAAAAGTATTTCCTTAGTTAAGATGTCCTTAACTAAGCAATAGTGTGGGTAAAACTCAAAGTAAACATTATTATCTCTTACAAATTGTGACACACTTAGTAATTTCTTTAAGATGAGTGGAACTCCCAATAGATTATTCAAATATAATTGTTTTTTTACCCATAATATATGTCTTACCAGTGTGTGTAATTGCAACCGGTCTACCATTTCCTATATGTATTACTTTCATACGTTTGTACTTCTTGTTTCCAAGATTTAGATTGCTCAAATTATTGATGATGTGATTGGTTGCTCCTGAATTAGGATACCGCTCTTCATCTTGAACATGATCTGGTTTTGCAATTTCAATTTGAGAATTTTTTGCATCTGATAGATTGCTTGCTTCTTGCTGTATATATGCCATGTTAGCTCCGTAACTTGAGTTCCTTTGAGTATTTGACCTATGGCCTGGAATATAGTCAAGGTTTAGCCTAAAATAGCATTTTTCTATTGTATGCCTAAGTTTTTCATATTTGGCATTTGGGTCTGTTATTGCTATTCTATTCGCCTCTTCCTCTTGATCTAATTGAATATCACCCTCTTTGAGTAAACTGATCTCCTCTATTATTATTTTAACTCTTACCCCTATAGTTAGCAGCAAAATTAGCAAAGAAATCAGATTCTTGTGTTTTCTTGATACTAATTCTTTCTTCATGTGACAATAGAATAGAATGCACATCATTAACTGATTATAAATTTCTATGAGATGTTATAATTACTACCAATGCTTCATATTCATCGCCTAACCCATTTAGAACAGTCATAATTCGTTCTGAGTCGGAGACTACCTGATTTGCTGCCTCTAAAACGTCACATTTGACTTAATCTTGAATAGATACTCTCTCACGTTGTGGTTGTCTTTCTTGATAGTATAAAGTTGTCTTTTATGAAACATTACTTTGTGGCAGATTATGAGTTGAAAACTTTTTCTAGTATTATCCAAATCTCACTTGCAGTTTTGCAACCTAATACATGACTTAGTAGATTTGCATTATTGAAATTAGCAACCATGACCACATAAGTCTGTCTTATCAGTGATGTTGTACATATTCTTCATTACTGATAGTCTTGTTTTCTTGATCATTAGTACGCTTTAGGGGGATTGGAATGGTTTCTTGAATAAAACCTTCAAGGCCATATCCTTGAAGTGTAGTTTCAACTTGTAGCTTCTTGAGGAGATAATTTTCTTCATTAAGGTGGACAGTAACCAGTTGAATTTGAGCACTGATTACAACCTTCACAAGTTTTTCGGCAATTGATATGTTGTGCTGAGATTCACTGCCACTGACTGGGTTTCAAAGTGGGCTTCGTCTGTCATAATGATCTGTGTATCCAACAAAAAAAGAAAAGATGAAGGAAATTAGAAGATTGCAATTCTTGAAAAGATAACTGGGTCAAGAACTACAATCAAAACACAATCACGTTTGTTGCAACTAGAAGAACTCAGGTGATGATGATTTCTAATGATTTTTCCTTAGGATGGCACTTTCTTTGAACTGTGCTGATGATTTCTGTAACGTCCCGCCTTTTCACACGCTTTAAATCGACACACGTGCCAATTCAAACCATATGGAAGGGCGGATTGTTATGGGGTAAATAAGAAAAATAGAAAAGAAATAAAATAAAACAGAATCTCACAGCGGAAGGATAAATTATAATAATCAATATACAGTTCATAAAACTGTTTACAAATAATTAATTCTTCTTTATACAATAAATATCAGAGTTCACATACTAATAATTATCAATGCAGCGGAATTAAATAGTGTAGTGGAATATAACTAATAATAATAATAGAAAAACTCCGTCTTCGTCCTCCAGAGCTAAAGTCTTCGATCCTGAAACGCTCGGACTGACCCGAGCGAATTGAAAAGACAAAACACTCGAGTCAGAACTAAAGGATCTTATGTAAGTTAAATTAACAGAAATAAATATGAGTGCAGTAACTCAAAAGATGCTCGGGATTTACATCTCTTAAGGATCCGTTAAACTATTTACTATGTAGTATATTTCGCTATTATAATAGTGTCTATAGTAAAATAAACATACTTTTAAGTAGCATTAAGGCTTTACATTTTCCACCTTAACACGTAATAGTCCCAGTAGTCCATCCAATATCATTGTCCCTCCTGATCGGGAAGCCACCAGAGGATACCACACGGGCTACGGGAGAAATCCAAACTCGTACAAGGCGCGATAAGGTAGGTGACACGGCACAACTAGGCAATGCCAGGGTAGATATACCAATTGCTATCCGGGCTGGTGGAAACGCGTAGCCGCAGCTACCGCCCACCTCGAACTAACACCCCCAAATCAAAGAAATCAATAGTGGCCACCGAATCAATCCAAAGTCAGAGTATAGTATCGAAGGAGTGCGTTCGATCAGAGGAATGACCTCATTGGCCCGAGAATCGCTCCTGTTTTAGCCACCTTATGCCAACTCACGGGAGTCGGGTCCACGTATTTACCTTGCAAGAAACGCCTCCACCAACCTACTTCATTCTGGAATCTCCACCGCGTACACGGTTGTTAAAGTGGTTTTCGGAGTTGGCAGAGAGTATGACAACTTCCGATCCCGGTCTCTTCAACAACCAAACGTTATTATAACACCGCGATCATTTAAAATAATTATACTTTAAAACTAGAATAAAATATCCATTTAAACCCATATAAATACGATATCGTTTATATTTTCAAAACCCCAAATCAATACGATGTCATTTAGGCCCAAACCAATATAATGTCATTTTATTTTCAAATATATATTCTTTTCCAAAATCATAGGTTTTCAAAGTAAATATTTAGAAATCAAAACTCTTTAATATAATATTTCCAAATTACACTACCTTGAAAATCATAACTTTGAAACAAATTTCCATCTCTCAAATGGTTAAATATTAAATTCTTTTATAAAACAAAATAGCTTCTTTACATTTCACAAATCAATTCCAAATATCAATTTATACTTCCAAATACCATTTTTAATTCTTATGTTTCAAAGCTTTAAATATTTTACCAATTCAAAACAAACTCATTTGACAAACCCATATATATCAAATTCAACTTCTTATTATTGAAATGTTTACTTAATGAATTCAATATAATTTAAGAAAAACTTTAACTTCACATAACTGGAAAATCTTTCAATTTATTATATTCAATTAAATCCACCTAATATTCATTTAAATCACTCTACACAAAATCAAGTTATAAGATCATATCCTTTAGAAATTCTAACTTTTTATTTAATTCCAATTTAACTAAATGTTCGTCTTCCAACCTTATTCTCATTTAAGTTGATAGAACTTCCATAAATTAAATTTTAAATAAATGCTTAATCGTATTTGATCTTAAAAAAAAATCAAACTTTATTTTATACTTCAAATCAAATTTACGAAGCTTAAAACCGAAAATTACTATATATATATAAATAACCAATTCAATATCCCATAAACCATATATATAGCTTTACAAAACTATAAAAACATTTCAAAATATATTTTTTATATATACCGCGGTGCCTGTATAAAATTTTCTACCCTATGGTCAAGTGATACGGATGTTTATCATTTCAATCCGCAATTTAAAATAAAAATGCGGTTGTATATCATTTCAAACCACAATCCCGAATAAATGAAATGCATGATGACTTGAAGTTTATACAATATAAATGTAGCATCCATTCATCCAAATATCAATCATCAACCATCATTTGCAATCATCATCCAATTTAAACAATCATCGATATAGAGCATATAAATTATACAGGTAATAAATAACAGGTATTAACTAACAGTTTTATATTCAATAATAAATTTAATAACTGTTAAACTTGCAGTTTATATGCAAATAAATAAATTCAATAACTATTGAACTAGCAGTTATATGCAATAAATAAATTCTAACTGTCAATCTATATGCAATAAATAAAATAAATTAAGAGTTAAATTAAATAAATACGAATTAACTGAGATGATGAATAAAACATGCCAAACAGTCATAAATAAATTTCTACTCATATCTAAAATTAATTTAACAAACACAAGAAATTTTAGAAATTGTGAGTGGGTTAAAACACTCACCTTTTGAATTTAAATTGAATTTAAATCCAATTTAAATCCAAAAATTTGACCGTCTCAGAATTCGTCCAAACCAGCGTCATCAAGTCCGGAATTTCAATACGATCCTAACAAAAAAACCACGCGTGAAACGGAGTTCGTATGCGAGAGATATTGCGAAAATTGTGATTGAATTTCAATTAATTAAAATAAGAAAATGGAACACTTTTACATACTAGCCACGTGATCACATATTTCTTTTTGCGCATCTTCTTCCCCAGGTTTTCACCGAAGCCTTTGCCCAGCATTAACCCACGCACGAAGAAAACGCACGCCTTCGTTCGATCAACCGCGCCACCTCCCGCCATGAACTGCCATGCGGCACCGCCCTAAGGCCGCCACCACCTTCCTTGAGCCTCGCGCACTCAAAATAAGGCTCACAGCAACCAGCCGCCGCCGAGATTTATAACCCTAATTGAATTAAATCGCCAAATCCAGCCGTTGAATCGTCAAATAAACTGCATAGATGAAGTCCCCTCGGTTCACTCTTCAATACCCACAAACCGTTTCCCGATCCGACGAATTTTGTCGCGGCGATGATGAACGGCCCTGAATTCTTTGATTTTTTCCTGATCTGACGATGAACCAAAACGAAAAATGAATTTCAGATTTAGGTTGCGCTCATCGAGAGCTCCAACATATATTTTTTTGGGAATTTTCTGAGAAGTTTGAAATTTTAGCTTTTATTTTGAATTGAAAATAGATCTAGATTTGCAGACATTGGGAAGAGGAGAAAGAATAGAATGAATTGTACGTATAGAATGAGGAATAGAGACTGCTAGGGTTTTACAACTGGATATATATATATATATATATATATATATATATATATATGTAGGTTAGAGATTTGAATAGATGGATTGGATAAACAAACGTGCTAACGCTAACGTGACCCAAAAAGCCCGTTCTGACCCCGGAACGAAATTGGGTCAACCCATATATCACAATAGGTATTTTAAAATATTCTGAATGTGATGGAAAAAGTTTCACGTCCAAATTCTATCGTATGAAGAAGTTATGCTGAGATCAATATTTCCAAATTGATTTCAATTAAATCGATTTCATGGCGTTTCGCATTCGTACGATCAAACGACAAGTCCGATCGATACGAAACTTGAAACGCTATAATAATTCACTGATACGGATCCGACGAAACTGGTTTCGTCGAAATCCGAGTCCGTGACCAAAATGGCTATTTTTATATTAATTAAATAAATTGATTAAATCAAATTTTATATTTTAAATCCTAACATCTACAATTTATCATCTTTATATTACTCAAACACTTACAATGATTTTACACAAAGTTAGATGTCAAATCAATGTTGATTCAATCATATGTTTCAGCGTAAATTCAATTTTTATTATATACATCAAATTAAAAATTATACTTTCAATAATTACACTGAAATCACCCTTCATTCTTTTTATTCAATTTATCATGGTCGAATGGATGAGATTAACATTGGGTTCAAATTTATTACCTCCATATTCTCAAGGTTTTCCCTAACCTTAAATTTACGTAATATTTAACATTAAATCTCAATAAATTGCAATGACCAAATTTCCCAAATTTTAAATCAAATTAAATAAACAAATCTTAATTCCCATCTCAATTCAAATTAACTTAATTTCATCCATTATATAATTTATTTAAATTTTTTGGTTTCATCTTCTTATTTCCCAAATTAAAATCTTGCATTAAGTCTACGTTTCTAATTTAAACTTATATTCAATTATAGCCTAACTGTCGTTTCAATAAATTGGATTGGATTGAATTTGGTTAATTAAATGATTGCTTTAAATTGCTTATTGTAAATTTTTATTGCTCAAGAGCAACAAGTAAACACTTTCCATTATTATACCAATTTGAATCCCATTCTAGTTATTCTTTATTAATAATTCACACAATATTAACTTCGTACAAGACATCCAATTTCTTATTATTTAATATAACTTAACAGTCTATATAGATTCATTTAATTGCAATAAATTATAATATCGTAGTTAAATCCAATTAAATAAATAAATGTTGATTCCTATTCTTTTATTCAACATTTGTTTACGTTTTATTCCTTTAATACTTCTACATACATCCTGGATTTGCATAAATGGTTATAACGTGAAATCTTGTCTACTTCACATTTTAAATTAAGGTTTCTAAAACCAATTAATATTATTTCCTTACCAATGTTCGTTATCATTCATAAATGTTATGTCAGTTTCCTATTTTATTGCAATATTTTATTTATTCATTCATTACTGCGTAACTTCATTTATTCCATTTACACTTCCGTTACTTTATAAATAGTCGTTAAATTAACGTTTATATCAATACACATCAAATTATTTACCAATTAAAAAGGTTTTGATTTCTAACAAATTAATTTACCAAATTTATTTAGATAATGCATACGAATTTGTTATCATACCCATAAATTTACACTTAACAAATTTAATGCCTACCCTATAATTTCTATCTTCACATTACATTCAGGTACAATTCTTACACCATTTTATTTATTGAAAAATTTATTCATATTACAAACAAAGACTTAAATTACCCTTCATATATGTTATTTTAGCCTTCATTTCAATATTAATTTATAAGTTTTTTTTTACTAAATTTAATTACAAAACTTATTAATTTAACCCAATTAAACTCACGAAATCTACGGGTCGTTACACTCTCCCCCACTCAAAACTTTTCGTCCCCGAAAAGAAAAAGAAGGGAAAAGAAGAATTTAGTAACAATACATTTTATCCAAAATATTTAACTTATAAACAATAATTTACTAAATTTATTTCCTTAAATAAAATATACCCATTTTATAATCATTATATCTTTCTATACTTAAATTACTAAAGTTTAGAAAACATTTTCAAAATATTCTAAGTCCAAAATTTTACAAAATTTTTTGGCAGAGTCTCCTTTGTACGGAGAGGCTTGGGAGAAAATAAAATATTAAATATATAAAATATCATATATAATATTCAAAATAGTTTATCCCAATACGGGAAAAATATATAAAATAACGCTATAAATCGTAAATCCGAAAACGTACCTATTCGTCGGGCAAATTTACGCTCAATTTATGGAACCCCATAACCTGCATTCTACTTATAAAATCTAAAAGGGTTAAAAATTGATATAAAGTGAAATAATTTAGTGGTTTCAATCCCTAACAACAAATCAATACAACAACCATCCTTTTCAACAAACAACATACACAACAAAACAAAACAACCATTCAATCAACAAGCAAATAGTTGTTCGGGTTCAAAACTTGAAATTGTACGGAATGAAAAATAACTATCAAGTGCATCATTTACACAACAGTCTTAGATGGAACAAAATAAATTATTTATTCATCCAACAATTTCAAATTTCTTTACCCAACCAACCATAAATCAAACAATAACAAAACAAACAAACAACAAATTCAATCAATAAATTAAGTTCATTCTTATTAATTCCATATCATACATTGTTGTTTGATTTCCCTTTTTATTCATTATTCATTTTTATCTATTCAATCAAATTTATTAGTAGGTAAATTTATTAACTTAAGTTTACAGTCATTTTCCAGTATTCATCTTTTATTCTTATTTTATTCTTAGGTAACTTCAACTTATTACTTACGTTTATTATTATTCTTATAATACTTAAGTCCATAACACTAGAACATCAATACTTATTATTTCATTTAATTGTTTTTAAATTAATTTCCTTTGCATATTCATTCAATTACTTGATTTTATTTATATTCATCTATTAATAATATTCATGTTCAATTTAGTTACTTGGCATAACAGTTATACTTTAATTCTTATTAATAAAAGAAATTTACTAAATATTTTCATTACATAAGTTTACTTGTACAATTTCCTATACATTTTCTTATTAAAACATTTCAACTTCTTATATTTGGTAAGTTATATATGTTTTTAAATAATGTACTTGAAAGTTACACAAGTTTGCTCATTACCTATGATTAATTTAACGTTTAATAATAATATTCCTTATTCGTAGGTTATAATTTCAAATTTCATTTAATACCATTTATAACCTATCATTAAATCTCTTATTTCCTTTAGAGGTTTTAATTTATTAATTTCCTATGTTTCAATTCTACAATAATTGAAACAATTTAATTAACGGAAATTTAAGAATTAAATACCGGGTTAAATCTTAAATCATTTAAAATAATAGATAGATATCTACACTTAACATATATATTCTACTATAATTAAAACGATAAAATTTTCTTAACAATTCTGTAGTAAATTACTACAGTGGCCTTCCCACTTCGAAACTCGAAAATGAATGTCGATGATGCGTGCACTCATCACCGAAATTATTTTCCAGCGACCAAGAGGGTAGTACAGAAATTTTTCTTTTCAAAATTCCTTTTTTTTAAACAATTCTTTCAAATTACATCAAAATATTCATATCCAAAAATACTTCTAATAGTATTATTATTATATTCCAAAATCAATTGTAAGAATTCCCAAAACCCCGGAACTTAATTTCTAAATTCCCATTTCTTTTATTTTATTTTTCAAATCTTATTTCTATTATTATTTATACACTTTATTACCTAACAACCCATCTATTGCAGCCAAATATAGATATCTTTTGAAAAATTTATTTTATATAGAAAAATATAATAGGTAAAATTATTTCATTCACCTATATAAAAACAAATATTATGTCGGTCTGTCCTATTAAGTGTTTAGAAATCCCCGTCGATGTCATAGCGTCCCATGCACCAACCAGAATTCATAAATACGAAACGGAACAGATTTACACAATATTAAAATCTTTTTATAACACTAACAAATACGCTCTCTCATCTATATACACTCGTCGACTCCCATAGGGTATTACTACCCTATTAGCAAAGAGTCAAACCCCACAAAACCAAGGCTTATCGCTAAACCAAAGCTCTGATACCAAATGTAACGTCCCGCCTTTTCGCACGCTTTAAATCGACACACGTGCCAATTCAAACCATATGGAAGGGCGGAATGTTATGGGGTAAATAAGAAAAATAGAAAAGAAATAAAATAAAATAGAATCTCACAGCGGAAAGATAAAATATAATAATCAATATACAGTTCATAAAACTGTTTACAAATAATTGATTCTTCTTTATACAATAAATATCAGAGTTCACATACCAATAATTATCAATGCAGCGGAATTAAATAGTGTAGTGGAATATAACTAATAATAATAATAGGAAAACTCCGTCTTCGTCCTCCAGAGCTAAAGTCTTCGATCCTGAAACGCTCGGACTGACCCGAGCGAATTGAAAAGACAAAACACTCGAGTCAGAACTAAAGGATCTTATGTAAGTTAAATTAACAGAAATAAATATGAGTGCAGTAACTCAAAAGATGCTCGGGATTTACATCTCTTAAGGATCCGTTAAACTATTTACTATGTAGTATATTTCGCTATTATAATAGTGTCTACAGTAAAATAAACATACTTTTAAATAGCATTAAGGCTTTACATTTTCCACCTTAACACGTAATAGTCCCAGTAGTCCATCCAATATCATTGTCCCTCCTGATCGGGAAGCCACCAGAGGATACCACACGGGCTACGGGAGAAATCCAAACTCGTACAAGGCGCGATAAGGTAGGTGACACGGCACAACTAGGCAATGCCAGGGTAGATATACCAATTGCTATCCGGGCTGGTGGAAACGCGTAGCCGCAGCTACCGCCCACCTCGAACTAACACCCCTAAATCAAAGAAATCAATAGTGGCCACCGAATCAATCCAAAGTCAGAGTATAGTATCGAAGGAGTGCGTTCGATCAGAGGAATGACCTCATTGGCCCGAGAATCGCTTCTGTTTTAGCCACCTTATGCCAACTCACGGGAGTCGGGTCCACGTATTTACCTTGCAGAAAACGCCTCCACCAACCTACTTCATTCTGGAATCTCCACCGCGTACACGGTTGTTAAAGTGGTTTTCGGAGTTGGCAGAGAGTATGACAACTTCCGATCCCGGTCTCTTCAACAACCAAACGTTATTATAACACCACGATCATTTAAAATAATTATACTTTAAAACCAGAATAAAATATCCATTTAATCCCATATAAATACGATATCGTTTATATTTTTAAAACCCCAAATCGATACGATATCATTTAGGCCCAAACCAATATAATGTCATTTTATTTTCAAATATATATTCTTTTCCAAAATCATAGGTTTTCAAAGTAAATATTTAGAAATCAAAACTCTTGAATATAATATTTCCAAATTACACTACCTTGAAAATCATAACTTTGAAACAAATTTCCATCTCTCAAATGGTTAAATATTAAATTCTTTTATAAAACAAAATAGCTTCTTTACATTTCACAAATCAATTCCAAATATCAATTTATACTTCCAAATACCATTTTTAATTCTTATGTTTCAAAGCTTTAAATATTTTACCAATTCAAAACAAACTCATTTGACAAACCCATATATATCAAATTCAATTTCTTATTATTGAAATGTTTACTTAATGAATTCAATATAATTTAAGAAAAACTTTAACTTCACATAACTGGAAAATCTTTCAATTTATTATATTCATTTAAATCCACCTGATATTCATTTAAATCACTCTACACAAAATCAAGTTATAAGATCATATCCTTTAGAAATTCTAACTTTTTATTTAATTTCAATTTAACTAAATGTTCGTCTTCCAATCTTATTCTCATTTAAGTTGATAGAACTTCCATAAATTAAATTTTAAATAAATGCTTAATCGTATTTGATCTTAAAAAAATCAAACTTTATTTTATACTTCAAATCAAATTTACGAAGTTTAAAACCGAAAATTACTATATATATATATATATATATACATATATATATAACCAATTCAATATCCCATAAACCATATATATATAGCTTTACAAAACCATAAAAACATTTCAAAATATATTTTTTATATATACCGCGGTGCCTGTATAAAATTTTCTACCCTATGGTCAAGTGATACGGATGTTTATCATTTCAATCCGCAATTTAAAATAAAAATGCGGTTGTATATCATTTCAAACCGCAATCCCGAATAAATGAAATGCACGATGACTTGAAGTTTATACAATATAAATGTAGCATCCATTCATCCAAATATCAATCATCAACCATCATTTGCAATCATCATCCAATTTAAACAATCATCGATATAGAGCATATAAATTATACAGGTAATAAATAACAGGTATTAACTAACAGTTTTATATTCAATAATAAATTTAATAACCGTTAAACTAGCAGTTTATATGCAAATAAATAAATTCAATAACTATTGAACTAGCAGTTATATGCAATAAATAAATTCTAACTGTCAATCTATATGCAATAAATAAAATAAATTAACAGTTAATTAAATAAATGCGAATTTACTGAGATGATGAATAAAACATGCCAAACAGTCATAAATAAATTTCTACTCATATCTAAAATTAATTTAACAAACACAAGAAATTTTAGAAATTATGAGTGGGTTAAAACACTCACCTTTTGAATTTAAATTGAATTTAAATCCAATTTAAACCCAAAAATTTGACCGTCTCAGAATTCGTCCAAACCAGCGTCATCAAGTCCGGAATTTCAATACGATCCTAACAAAAAAACCGCGCGTGAAACGGAGTTCGTATGCGAGAGATATTGCGAAAATTGTGATTGAATTTCAATTAATTAAAATAAGAAAATGGAACACTTTTACATACTAGCCACGTCATCACATATTTCTTTTTTGCGCATCTTCTTCCCCAGGTTTTCACCGAAGCCTTTTCCCAGCATTAACCCACGCACGAAGAAAACGCACGCCTTCGTTCGATCAACCACGCCACCTCCCGCCATGAACTGCCGTGCGACACCGCCCTAAGGCCGCCACCACCTTCCTTGAGCCTCGCACACTCAAAACAAGGCTCACAGCAACCAACCGCCGCTGAGATTTATAACCCTAATTGAATTAAATCGCCAAATCCGGCCGTTGAATCGTCAAATAAACTGCATAGATGAAGTCCCCTCGGTTCACTCTTCAATACCCAGAAACCGTTTCCCGATCCGACGAATTTTGTCGCGGCGATGATGAATGGCCCTGAATTCTTTGATTTTTTTGCTGATCAGACGATGAACCAAAACGAAAAATGAATTTCAGATTTTGGTTGCGCTCATCGAGAGCTCCCCCATATATTTTTTTGGGAATTTTCTGAGAAGTTTGAAATTTTAGCTTTTATTTTGAATTGAAAATAGATCTAGATTTGCAGACGTTGGGAAGAGGAGAAAGAATAGAATGAATTGTACGTATAGAATGAGGAATAGAGGCTGCTAGGGTTTTACAACTGGATATATATATATATATATATATATATATATATATATATATATACATGTAGGTTAGAGATTTGAATAAATGGATTGAATAAACAAACGTGCTAACGCTAACGTGGCCCAAAAAGCCCGTTCTGACCCCGGAACGAAATTGGGTCAACCCATATATCACAATAGGTATTTTAAAATATTCTGAACGCGATGGAAAAAGTTTCACGTCCAAATTCTATCGTATGAAGAAGTTATGATGAGATCAATATTTCCAAATTGATTTCAAAATTGATTTCAATTAAATTGATTTCAAGGCGTTTCGCGTTCGTACGATCAAACGACAAGTCCGATCGATACGAAACGTGAAACCCTACAATAATTCACTGATACGGGTCCGATGAAACTGGTTTCGTCGAAATCCGAGTCCGTGACCAAAATGGCTATTTTTATATTAATTAAATAAATTGATTAAATCAAATTTTATATTTTAAATCCTAACATTTACAATTTATCATCTTTATATTACTCAAACACTACAATGATTTTACACAAAGTTTGATGTCAAATAAATGTTGATTCAATCATATGTTTCAGCGTAAATTCAATTTTTATTATATACATCAAATTAAAAATTATACTTTCAATAATTACACTGAAATCACCCTTCATTCTTTTTATTCAATTTATCATCGTCGAATGGATGAGATTAACATTGGGTTCAAAGTTATTACCTCCATATTCTCAAGGTTTTCCCTAACTTTAAATTTACGTAATATTTAACATTAAATCTCAATAAATTGCAATGACCAAATTTCCCAAATTTTAAATCAAATTAAATAAACAAATCTTAATTCCCATCTCAATTCAAATTAACTTAATTTCATCCATTATATAATTTATTTAAATTTCTTGGTTTCATCTTCTTATTTCCCAAATTAAAATCTTGCATTAAGTCTACGTTTCTAATTTAAACTTATATTCAGTTGTAGCCTAACTGTCGTTTCAATAAATTGGATTGGATTGAATTTGGTTAATTAAATGATTGCTTTAAATTGCTTATTGTAAATTTTTATTGCTCAAGAGCAACAAGTAAACACTTTCCATTATTATACCAATTTGAATCCCGTTCTAGTTATTCTTTATTAATAATTCACACAATATTAACTTCGTACAAGACATCCAATTTCTTATTATTTAATATAACTTAACAGTCTATATAGATTCATTTAATTGCAATAAATTATAATATCGTAGTTAAATCCAATTAAATAAATAAATGTTGATTCCTATTCTTTTATTCAACATTTGTTTACGTTTTATTCCTTTAATACTTCTACATACATCCTGGATTTGTATAATTGGTTATAACGTAAAATCTTGTCTACTTCACATTTTAAATTAAGGTTTCTAAAACCAATTAATATTATTTCCTTACCAATGTTCGTTATCATTCATAAATGTTATGTCATTTTCCTATTTTATTGCAATATTTTATTTATTCATTCATTACTGCGTAACTTCATTTATTCCATTTACACTTCCGTTACTTTATAAATAATCGTTAAAGTAACGTTTATATCAATACACATCAAATTATTTACCAATTAAAAAGTTTTTGATTTCTAACAAATTAATTTACCAAATTTATTTAGATAATGCATACGAATTTGTTATCATACCCATAAATTTACACTTAACAAATTTAATGCCTACCCTATAATTTCTATCTTCACATTATATTCAGGTACAATTCTTACACCATTTTATTTGTTGAAAAATTTATTCATATTACAAACAAAGACGTAAATTACCCTTCATATATGTTATTTTAGCCTTCATTTCAATATTAATTTATAAGTTTTTTTTATACTAAATTTAATTACAAAACTTATTAATTTAACCCAATTAAACTCACGAAATCTACGGGTCATTACAATTTCTGAATTCTTTATTCTATTTTTTTGAAATTTGATTGCCGATCTTTTCCAAATTCAATGATGACTACTATTATATCCAAATTGATGAAAACTAGCGAGGCAGTAGTATTTCTTTATTGAATCTTCTTCTCAAATGATGGTACTAAAATCTGATGAGAAGAAAATAAACTCAAATGATAATTTCTTATTTTTTGATGAGTTGATTCCTCTTGATGCTGTTAGGCGAATGTTGGCTTTGATACCATATATAAATTTATAAATAAATGATATTGTATTTGAATCTGAAAGTATAGTTTTGTTTTATTGATAAATCTGATTCATACAAATGATCAGATCACATAATACATTGATACATATCTTTTGTACAACCAATACATTGCTATTTATACAGAAATTAAGCTATTGGGCTTTGATCTCTAAGGCCCAGACACGTAACCGCTTTTATTAAGAAAACCTTATTTGTAGCCGTTGAGATCGATGATGAAGGGCTGAGATCACATGATGCTTTATACACTTTGATATATACGCACCCATTATATGAGTCATTCCAATACTCTCCTTGATAAAAATATGGTATGAAACTTGTTATTGCTACAAAAGGAGAGTAGACATCCGATGCGAGCTCTCCATCTAATGCTCAACATTTTAATTTTCTTCTTAAATTGTGAAGTGTTTTTTAGTTCAGATGTTGCTAAATATTTGTGTTGGAGGCTCACGAATCTACTATTGTTTAGAGAATCCAAAGAACAAACTTTAAAAACTTCAAAGGTGGGTAACAAAGATAAGAAGGCTACATAAATGGGTGATAGAAAAGATGAAAATGGAAAAGGTCCACTAAAAAGACAACCTATATTGATCTTATGCCAATAATGAAAAAAGTACACATAAATCTAGGATAAAGTCTGTTGTTGTTAGCTCGGAAACATCTAAATTATCCAAAGAACAAAGAAAACCAAAAATGAAAGAAATTTTGTAGCAAAAGCTTCTTCTAAAAAGGGTAATGGTGGTAGATCTGTAAACGGATACTTTCGCATACTGATACTGTCATATGCGCATCCGTGGATGTGGATGGATATCGAATATTTTTTGGATATTCTTCGACCAGTTCACAAGCAATAAATCTAAACAAAGAAATAAATTTTTTTGATTAAATATAAATCAATTTTTGTACTAAATATATATAGAATAACAAAGACACTAAGAAAAATAATTTTAAGCAGTAAAAATTGATTTAATGTATATATTGATTTTTTTTATCTAGATAAAATAGTAAACGACAATCATTTTATGCACTAAAATACATAAAATAATAATTATAATCTTAATAAAAACCGAATGGATAATTATCGGTTACGATCATATCCGTATCCATATTCGTTTTTCGAATATCGGATACTTTTTCATATTTCGGATATGGATACGGAGGATTTTGAATTTTTCGGATACTCGTTGACAACCTTAAATAATGGCAATTCAATTGCATTGCAGACTGAAATTAAATAGGCCTAGTCTCATAAATTAGTTTCCATTGTTCGCAATATTGTAAAAATAACAATCAATAACCAGATAGATAACATATGTATATGATCACTTTCAAAATATAGTTCCTTCCATTATTTTTTTATGAGTTTGTAGATACTGATTTAGTTTATGATATAAGTAACCATAGGCGATATCTTAAAATAGCTTGGTAGGATGCCTCTCTTCGGGTTTATTGCATAATTATCAACACACTAAGGAAAAATAACATGTATGGCTGTTTTTGTAATATTTCATTGAAGCATAATTTGTGCTTCTAATTGTTGGGTATTTGTTTAACTAACATAGGGGTTCATTTTAATGTGAATTTATCTAGAAAAGCTGAAGTGAAACACATAATCGAACATGTGATATACAACATAACAGATGATGAATAAGATGGAGGTGAGCAAGACTATGATAAGGATTCTCGATAAAATGGAACTGCAGATGAATGTGATGGAGATGACAAAGGTGATTAAATTTTTGTAGTTTATCCTTTGCAACTAATGGAAACCATTTAATTTTGTTCCAGCTTTACTATATGAAACCTACAAAACCATTTTATCGGGCTTATTACATTGCAGTTACATTTTCTTGGATAAGCACATTTGACCCTTTTATATGCATAAAACCTTTAAACTTAAAAGACAAATATTTAAAATTTTAACAAAAGATAAACAGATTAAATTTTAAAGAAGTCTAAAGTAAAATCATAAATAAATCTATCAACTCTATGATTTTGTTATTTTCTTTTTTTACAAAAGACGTACATTTGATCTTTACATCTATATTTGTCTTCCAACAAAAATGATAAATAAATTACACTTTGAAAAATTGATAGATTAATAAAGTTTTAAACAAAGAATAAATGTTACATGGCTTTGAAAACAAAATACAGATAAATTTTTCAATAATATATTTTGAATATCAGCAAATTAGGCACAAGCACAAACTTAGAAATTTTTTTAGGCTGAAGGATGGCAAATTTACTTTTTTTGCTGATGGAAAATGTTAGTTATAACTAGCATTTTGTATAGTGTAAATTGAATATAATACTAGATATAATTAGCATTTTGTATAGTGTAAAAGTTGAATATAATGCTAAATATAATTAGCATTTGTCCTTCAGCCTAAAAATAAAACTTCATGTCCTTCAGCCTGATTTTTTTTCAAAGTTGTCCTTTTCCTTAATTCTCTTTTTTGATATTTATTCATTATTTGAAATGATAGTAATTGCATTTTATCATTTCATATCTATGTGAAAAGATAAAATGATTTATCATTCTACATGAAGTATAATAAAATTTAGCTTTTTATGTGAAATGATTCGTGTATTTTCTTTTCGTCTTATGTGATCTTTTTATTTGTCTTCAAACTTTAGATTGAAGTCCATCGAGAGGGTTATGGAAAAATGACAAGCTCATTTTCCTTTCTAAAAAAGGTAAAAAAATAAAACGGACTTAAGCAACCAAAAATGAAAAGTTTAATAAGAAAATAAAATACTAAATAGATCTCTATCAAAAATATAAGCTTCTGTATTCATTTATGAAAACATATATTATTTATTTTTATCTTTTATCTTAATGTTTAAACTAATGATAATGTACAAAAGATCAAAGATAAAAGAATAAAAAATAAAAGATAAACTATAAGATAAAAGGGTAATGATAAATGATAAAACGATAAATATAAACTGAAAGGTAAAAGATATAACAAAAGGTAGAAGTCTAATTACGTTGCAAGGTTATATTTATCATGTGATAATTTAATATTTAATTTAATAGAAAATAAAATATTATAATATCATGTGTGAGGGCATCCTGGTAATATCATGAGTTTTGTCTTGGAAACTTAATTAAATTAAGGTGCATTAGAGACAAGGAAGCTCCATTTCTGAGCAATGCACAAAAATTAAACCAACTGAACAAGTCTTCAAAATATAACATGAATTTGATGCTTGGTTTGATAGGATTTCCTATCAAATCACATAATGGATGGGGCGGTGGTAGACGATTATAAACTTATAAAATTATGGTCTAGCAGCGCCGATGATTTGGTGATATCAGGAAAGGAATTAGGGCTGCTCGGGTTTTAGCGGCAAGGAAACAGGGTTTGGATGACAAATGTTAGCATGTCATGAAGGCACGAATTTAAGTGATGAATTATTTAAAAAAAATAACAAAAAGCTTCAACGCAATTAATAGGGACCAAGGTTAGCCACTGCTATCATTACAAACTTCTAGCGCTGTGGTATGAGGTAAATAAAACATTGTCCTTGATAGGCGTGTATATTATAGGATAAGCAAAGTTAACCACCATTAGATAATAATTTATCAAGAGATTTCATATTGGAAAACAATTCAAATATAGCATCCTACGAAAAAAAGGAAACTATCATAAAAGTAAAGAAATAAATTATGTAAGCTTAAAATTTTATATGCAGTATCTAATGTAAAATGATTTATTTAGGTATTTTCATAAAAAAGAATATATTTCTTTAGGTGATTGCATAAAGCAAGCTCGAATATTTATAACACCAAGTTCCATGCATTATATATTTTTGCATAAAGCAAAAAGCTTTTATCTTTTAGTGGCATTTGCCAAAAGTGACGAAAGTGGAGTGCATGTGTGTGTCGCTAAAGTGGAAATAGTACAATATTATTTTCATTTTTTCCCTATAATGATGAATTATTTTACCTTTTATAAAATTAAACTCCTTTTGTTTTTCCTCAAAAAGATAAATCCATTTATCTTATTCAAATTTTGTTTTTCCCTACAGTTACTCATCTTTTTCGCAAAGATTTTCTTTTAATCATTGTTCAATATGACAAATAATTTTTATCTTTTGCATAGATTAATTTGTTCAATTACATTACATCCACTGTACTATTATTTTACAAAATAGTACAAACATGTCGCATTTATATCAACTGTTCTAAATTTGCTTCACAGTAATTCATTAAAATAACTTTTTTGAAAAGGAAAAGAATGTTTGGTTTGAATTATAATGACAATATAATTATTTTTCAATAAGTTGGTAATTACTTATCCATAAATATAAAAGATAAACAATATAAGATAAATTACTTATCTACGGTATTGTTATATTTTTGTTAAGGTGGTAAAAGATAAAAGTTAAATGAGTTGATAATCACTTATCCTTGGACATAAAAAGATGAATGATAAAGATAATATACTTGATAAATTATGATATCACCATATTTTGATATTTAAAGTGATAAAAGATAAAACTTAAATGATAAGGTTAAAAATTAAAAGGCTTGAATTTTTTTTATCTCTAATTTAAAAGGATAAAAATTTAAAGATAAAAGATATAAAAATAAATAACTTGATAGTTACTCATCTCTAATTTCAAAAAGGTAAAATATAAAGCAAAAAACATAAAAAATAAATTATTTCAATTCTTCTAGCTTATGGAAATTTGTCCATTTACTAAAGTTCTTGTTTTTTGAAATCATTTCATTATACAAACATTGTTATGTGGGCCTTGTTATGATGCATAGAACATTATAATCGTTTATTTTATGATGTTATGCCTCATTTTCTTATCTCTGCCTATTTCTACCTCGAAATTCATTTTTTTGTTGAAGACAAAGGGGGAGAAATAGTATCAAGTATTTGGGCATATTGAAAGAGGGAGTTTTCATACATAGACACATTGATAGGGAAGATACATACTCAAATAAAATGTAAGGCAATCTTCATCAAAAGGGGAGAGAATATTAGGTCCTACTTTTTAAGTTTTGACGAGACAACTATACATTCTCAAATACATACAACTTGCGGGAATATATACAAGGAGACAAGACGATCAATTTTGAAATCGAGCTCGAATATTGAAGACAAAAATAGAGTTGCTTGTATATTTATTACTTTAGATATATTTGTACAATATCCTATATGATGATTTCACACACACTGACACATATATTGCATTGAATTTTTTTTAGGAAAAATATATTTTAAATTTTTAAGGAATCAAGATTTTCAAAGGCAATTTAAAATAAAGGGTAGAAAACAAACATATACTTAAAAAGTGTATTTCAATCATTTGAAATTAAATTTCAAACGCCTGAAATAAACTTCAAACATCTGAAGTTTAATTTCAGCCGTCTAAAATAGGTATTTTTTGAACTAGTTTGATTCTGCATTTTCTATAAAATTTCAGTTATCTGATTTTTAAATTCAGCCACCCGACCTGTACAAAAAGAAGCGTCTCTTCAAAGAAATTCAAGTTTTTGAGAGTTGTTGTAACGACCCGAAAATTTTAACGATTTAAATAACGTAATTAACTAAATATTTCATGAAAATGAACAATAAAATTTGCAATGAAAATTTGATATTTGGAATACGTCTATTTAAGAATAGCAAGTGTCAGATTTTCATCTGAAAATATGTAAGTTTATTCAGATGTGAAATTTCAATTTAAAATTTAAAATCAGTTTAAAATTTATGGAAATAAAATATTTTTGAAATCTGAATATTTTTACATAAAATGTAGACATTTTTCTAAGTAAGACGTCATATTTCGTTTTTCCAAATTTGGAATGCGCTAGTCCGTTTATATTATTTTCGGCGGTTTAGCAGCATTTTTGGCCACGAAAATCGATTTTTGATAGGTAGGTCGTATCTCTCATATTTGTGTACCATTTTATTCGTCTCATCGTGCTGATCTCCATACTATATTCATTTGTGTATTTCGACGTCCGATATGCGGCTATATTTGCAAAACGATTAGCCGTATCGGTACCCATTTTAGCCTTTTAGTTTCCCTGTGTCCTTTCAATTGTTCAGCCGTGAAAAATGAATGACCACTAACCTTTATAATTTCCAGAAATCCAACCTTTGACTTTCACTATTTCTAGGGTATTATATATATATATATATGTATGTATGTATATATGTATGTATGTATGTTGGTTCGTTTTTCTCTTCCTTTTCTTCGTTCTCTCCTTTCTGTTCTTGTTCAAAAAATATATATAATATAAGTTAGCTTATATTTGTTGTCTGAGAATTTTGTTCGTCCTTCCTCTCCTTGTCTTTCTGCCGCATAAACCTTCACATCCCCTGACCACCTCTGATTCACATCCTCCCTTTATCTGCGCCCCACAACCGAGCAGCCTCGCCCACCAATAGCCACAACAGTCCATGCCTCTCCTCCACGCCTTGCACCACAGCAACCCTTGCTCCACGCCTACCCTTCTCCCTCTTACCTTTGCCTTGCACCCCACGACCACCTTTCCTCCAAATTCAACCGCATCCACCAAACAACCCTCCACCAAATCGCCTTCCACCATTATTTCATCCAGCCTCCGCCATTTTTCCTCCACCCAACAACCTTATCACCCTGCATCGCAGCACGTGCACCAAACCCAAGTGAGCCCGTACCTCCTTTCCCCACCAGACCCCGCCACCAACCTCAAGCCTACACCTCTCCTGACTGGCTGAATGCTCTTGCTTCCCAGCCAAGCCTTCTCTTTCTTTGAAAGAATATATATATATATATATATATATATATATATCACATATACATATACATATATTTTATTTCCATCGCAACTCAGCACATGTTCCCGGTATGCTGAACCAAGCTCCAACCAAGTTTGCCGCAGCCTTGGTAGTTTGCTCGTCCCTGTTCTAGTTTCGTTGTCTCGATTGTTGTACAGCAGTCTACTATTTTGCTAGCCACGTGTCCGTGTCCGTTTGCTTATTCTCGTTGTTCTCTCTAGCCATGAAGGTGAGCGATCACTCACAATTGACATTCTTATATTTAGTAAACTGATTTCACATAAAATGACGATTGAAATATATTAAATTCTGAATTGGTTAGAAATTTAGTTGTTAAGTATGATATGTTATTATCTGCATTTTTAACCTATGTTAATTGACATGTGACACCATAACACGTTATATATATATATACATATTATATTTTGTTAGTTATGATCCATGCTTGTAATTAATATGTTATGCTATTTTAAATTATAATTCTATTGTTCTCACACTACAAGTTTCCTGTTAGTTAGGAAAATCACTATGGGTTTAAATGATACATACCCAAACGATCTTATAGATTAGGGAAAATTGTTATGGATTCAGATGATAAACCAAAGCGATTTTATTGATTTTGAAATTTTGAGATTGCGGGTTGAAATGATATATACCCATAAATATTAAATTATTACGGATTGAAATGATAAATATCCTATCACTTGACCGTCGGTTAGAAAGCTATACACGGACACCGTTGGTCTATTTTTGAATGATTTTCAAAATTTTGAAAAGAAAATATATGCGTTTGATTTCAAATATAATATAAAGATTTTTTTTTAATATATATGTAAATTTTAGATTTTTAAAATTATATGTTTCGGAAATTGTAAATCATAAGTTAAGTTTGAAAATGTAATTTTTTAAGATTTTACTTATATTTTTATTATTTTCAAAATATATAAATTTAGATTTAAAATAAATTTAATAATAAGGTTTAATTTAATTTAATAAAAAAATTAACTTAACTAATATATATATATATATATATAATATGTATTTTAAATTTATACTAATATTCTTAAAATAGTTTTTTTAATAACTTCAACAAATAAAGGTTGGAAAGATAAATTGAAATTGATTTGAAATTTTTTTTGCTAAGAATTGTATTTAAATAGAAATTGATTTGAAACTTGTTAAATTGAGATTTTAAAGATATGATTTTTATAACTTGATAACTGGATTTTGATTAAAGGTGATTAAATGAATATTTTCAAATTTTAAATTTGAATATTTAATATTGATTTAAATTTGTAATTTGAGATTTTATTTAAATGTTATCAAAAATGATTAAGTGAATATTTTCAAATTTAAATAAATTTAAAGTGAATTTTGAAATATAAATGAAATTTGTCAAATTGAGTTATTGTAAATTGTTTGAATATTTAAAACTTGAAACCTATTGAATTGGAAGTGGTTTAAATTTGTAATTCAAACCTGGATTTGAAATCGATATAAATGAAAAATAGTTTTAATGAGAATTTGAATTGAGCCTTTAACCTTTTTAATTGAAATTGTTGAACTGAGATTGGTTAAATTGAATTTTGGAACTAAAGTTGGTTTGAATTGATTTGTAAAATTGGAAGAAACAATTCTAATTCGAAACTATTTTTGATATAAACTCGTTTTAATATACATACTATTTTTAATATACAAACTATTTTAAATCTATAACCTATTTTTATATACAAACATTACAACAAACTATATTTTTCACAGCACCAATTCGCAGGGTTTATAATGAAAAAGCTGCGATTCTTGGGTGATTATTAATTTAAAAATGAAAACAAATGTTAAAACGCTGTTGCTTAGCGTGCAAATGTATGAAGCGGGGAAATGAAAAAGATCCCGCCTTTCTTACGAGACGTTAAAACATCAAATCCCTCTCTCCACGAATCCTTAGTCAAAAATTTCATTAAAAATCGAAATCTTCTAATCTCTGTCTAAATCTTTACAACTCCGCAGTCAATCGTAAGCTTCAGCAATCCTCTAGTTCTCCGACTTTTAGAAATTCTCCAGTGTTCTTCATCTCCAAAAGTCATCGACTTGAAATAGCAGGAGCAACCGAACAAGGTACGATCTCTAATTTTTTTTTTAATTCTTTTTTGTATTCCCTCTCTTAATGCCAACTGTTTATATTTAGTCGATTTTGATGGAATTTAGTGGATATATTCACGTTTAAATCAACTTTACGAAGTCTAAATAAAACTTTCTCAATATCTAATTTTCTTGGTATCATTTGTTTAAAACACTGGAATTCTGCAAGTAGTAACCTAAAATCCTAAATCAATCTTATTATTTGAATTAGGAAATGGAAAAGAGATGATTTTAGAAGTGGATGATGCAACAAAAGAAAATGGTATAGTTATAATTTTCCAAACTGTATCTTAATTGTGAACTTTGAAAATTTATTTTTTTAGTTCTATTTCTGCTTGATGAATTAGGGATTAAATCGTACGATTCATGTTGGGGATTTTGCGGTTCGAGACGGATTTGATGGCGATGGAGATAAAGACAATGCTGTGCTTCCGACTTCAAGGATCTATGGAATAGATTCTTTCAGACAATAGTTCAACCCACCAGGTACAAACGGGTTATCAAACTATCGACTTTCAGGATTCAATGAAGCCCTATAACAGCGTAATCGGATTCAAAGTTTGTACGACTTTGATCCGACCAAGAACACTTCAGAAACTGTATCTGATGATGCAATTTGTAGAGAACAGATTGAAGAGGAAGAAGAGAGCAATTCTGCAACGGTTTCTGAATCTGCAACACCTTAGAGGCGTCGCAAAATAGAGCAACAGTTTCTGGTGTCGCAGAAATGCTCGGGGAAGAAGAAGAAGAATTCGAAACTACTATTGCAACTATTCTGGGCGTTGCTATTTATATATGGGAGGAGATGTCCATTCGCGAAGTGCCACGGCCGTTAGCAACGGTTTGCAACTGTTACGGATTCAAAAGCAAATGTCGCGTCCTTTTATATTTGCAACGGTCGCGTCCATTCATTTTGTAACATTTTAGAAAACGTTACAAATTCCCGCCATCAATTCAAATTCTTAATTTCGGTTCTAGGTCCTTAACGGGCTGAAATCTGGCCTGTTACTGTTCTTATTTTGATCCAAAAATATTTTCGGATCCGAACCCGAAACCCGTACCCGGCCCGGCCCGGTTCGGTCGGACGGACGGAAGACGGCGGCGCGCGTGTGGTGTTGCATGACTTCTCTCCTCACAATAAAGCAAACATGTGGGAGCCCCAAGGCCCCATCATCCACTTGAGAAAGCTATATTTATACAAGTACATTGTATAGCTTTCTATAATGTGGGACTTTGATTTCTTCTTCCTTCCTTCTTTCTTTTCTTCTACTCTTCCAAAACAAAAAACCCAAACCCAAAGCATTTTGAAAATTTTACAACAATCTTGTATAGCTTTCTATAATGTGGGACTTTGATTTCTTCTTCCTTCCTTCTTTCTTTTCTTCTACTCTTCCAAAACAAAAAACTCAAACCCAAAGCATTTTAAAAATTTTACAACAATCTCCCCCAATTTTCAAAATAAAATAAATAAATAAATAAATAGGACGGCTGAATCACTAGAGTGACTTCCTACATACCCAAGTGGGATCAAGCCTATGTAGTTCTAAGATCAAGTTTTGCATCATCGTGAAAACCAACACATAAATAAAAGGTATCTTTTGGATTTGAACCTTTACTTAGTGCAAACCATTCAAAGCCTTATCGAGATTCTATGGTGAACGAATCTTGAACCAAGTATCCCTAATGATAAAACCGGAACAATCACACATGTTGATTTCCTTAGGTAAAGTGTTCTGTATTGCTTAACACGTTAATGGCCATGTGCTTAAATCCTGGTTCATGAGTCTACTTAGAAAGCGGTCTTACTTTCCTAGGAAACAGCCTGATTTCCATACTCATCTAGGTAAGTCTCTTAAGGTGTTTCTGCGATACACCTTTTAAGGTTTCTAGACTTATTAAGGATAAATATCCATCCTTTGTTCTTGCAGAATCCAACACTAAATATTATGGGATTATCAATTTAGTGTTCCATAATCATTCTCTTAACTTGTTGGTACCCATTGAACTTTGTCTATCCTTTTCAAGACATAAGTTGGGTTTCTGTTAAGGATGATCAACCTTCATTCACAGACCTTAGTCTCATTTCTTGTGACTTTATAGAAACCATTGCCTTTGGAAGACCTTTTGTAAGTGGGTCAGCCAAGTTTTTCTTTGTTTCTATGTAGTCAACAGTTATAACTCCTCTTTTGAGTAACTGTCTCACCATTTGATGTCTTAGACTCACATGTCTAGACTTTCCATTATATGTCTTATTAGACACATTGTATATTGTTGCTTGATTGTCACAGTTAATCAAGACTGCTGGAGATGGCTTCTTCCACAAAGGGATTTCCATAATAAATTCCTAAGCCATTCCGCTTCTTTACATGCATCTGCTAATGCAATCAATTCTGACAACATTGTTGAGTCAGAAATACAGGTCTGCTTCTTGGAAGCCCAAGACACAGCAGCGCCTCCTAGTGTAAAGATCCATCCAGTCGTAGACTTGGATTTGGATTCTACATCGTTCCAGGTTGCATCACTATATCCTTCTATTACAGCAGGATATCCTTTATAAGATAAACCATATTCAATGGTTCCTTTCAAATAAGCTAAAACTCTGGAAATGGCTTTCCAATGTTCGAAACCTGGATTACTCGTAAATCGACACAATATACTTATAGCATGCGCGATGTCTGGTCTAGTGCAATGCATAGCATACATAAGACTCCCAATAACACTGGAATACTCTAGTTGAGAGATAGTACGTCCAGTGTTCTTTTCTAATTTAATACTAGGATCTAAAGGAGTTGGTGCTGGTTTGTCATCGTAATGACCATACTTTTGTAGGAATTTCTCTATGTAATGGGATTGAGTTAGTAATAACCCCCCCTCCCTCTTTCCTAACAATTTTAATTCCCAGAATTACATCAGCCTCTCCTAGATCTTTCATATCGAATTTAGAAGACAGAAACTTTTTAGTTTCATTCACACAGGATATGTTGGAACCAAATATTAGCATGTCATCAACGTATAAACATATTATAACAATACCATTGTTATCCGATTTGCTATAAATACATTTATCAGCATCATTAACAATGAATCCATATGACAGTGCAACTTTATCAAACTTCTCATGCCATTGCATGGGAGCTTGCTTCAGGCCATAAAGAGATTTTACTAATTTGCAAACTTTCTTTTCTTGGCCTAGGGTTTTTGAAACCTTCAGGTTGTTCCATATATATCTCTTCTTCTAAATCTCCATTTAGAAAAGCAGTCTTTACATCAATTTGATGTATGACTAATTTATGAATTGATGCAAGTGCAATTAAACAGCGTATAGAAGATATGCGAGCAACTGGAGCATATGTATCAAAATAATCTACTCCATGTCTTTTCTTATATCCCTTAGCAACTAATCTGGCTTTAAACTTATCAATGGATCCATTTGTATTCAACTTTTTCTTAAATATCCATTTACATCCTATAGGTTTAGCACCAGGAGGTAAATCAGTTAAAGCCCAAGTTTGGTTTAACATTATGGAATTCATTTCATCATTGATAGCTTCTTTCCAGAAATTTGAATCTCTGGAACTCATAGCTTCAGAATAAGTTTTGGGATCATCATCAACGTTCATTACATATTTAGTCACATCAAGGACTTCGTCCTTACTGCCTTCTACAAGATATGTAATGAAGTCAGGACCATAGTCCTTCTCTATTCTCGCTCTTTTACTTCTCCGTTGTTCAGTATTATTATCTGGTACTGACACTTCCTTGCTGTTTTAAGCAGGAGCACAATCATCGTCATTGATATCATTAGTCATACTACGTTCTGGACTAGATGATCTCAATGGGATCTCAACAGTTTGATTTTCAAAAAAAATTACATCTATAGATTCTATAACTTCTAGGGTGTCAAGAATAAGAAATCTATAAGTTATACTATTAAGTGAATATCCTATGAAAACACATTTAAATGCTCTATTTCCTAACTTTGGTCGTTTAGGGTCTGGTTTTCTAACATATGCTAAGCAACCCCAAACTTTAAGTCTAGTTAGGTTAGGTTTTCTATTAAACCATAATTCATAAGGAGAAATATTATTCTTTTTAAGTGGTACTCGATTTAAAATATAACATGCAGATAACATAGCATCACCCCATAGGTTATAAGGTAAATTAGAACTTATGAGCATGGCATTAACCATTTCTACTAAAGTTCTATTTTTCCTTTCAGCAACACCATTTTGTTGTGGTATATATGGAGCAGTACATTGGTGAATTATACCTTGTTGTTTACAAAACAAGGTGAATTCATTTGAGAAATATTCACCACCACGATCTGAATGTAATATTTTAATTTTAACTCCTAATTGTGTTTCAACCTCTGCTTTGTAAATTTTGAATTTATCAAAAGCCTCATCATTAGTTTTCATTAGATATACATATGCATATCTAGTATAATCATCAATGAATGTTATATAGTATTGGTTACCACCATGGGTGATATGACTTTTTAAGTCACCCACATCACTATATACCAAATCAAGCAAACCGATTTTCCTTTCTACGGATTTAAAGGATTTCCGGTGTATTTTTGCTTGAATACATATTTCACATTTAGAGATGGTATCGAATCACAATCAGAAATTAATCCTAATTTATTCATATTCCTAATGGAATTATAATTAACATGTCCTAATCTACCATGCCATAAATTAATAGAATCAACAATATAATCAGAAGATTTCTTTATTAGATTCAACTTAATCATGCCGTTACAGGAGTATCCCTGTCCAATGAATTTATCATTCTTAGACAACACTAGCTTATTAGACTCATACACCATCTTGAATCCTCCTTTATTAAGAAGGTATCCAGAGACCAAATTCTTACACATATCGGGTACATAAAATACATTGACTAATGTAAGAACTTTTCCAGAGGTGAGAGGAAGTTCTATAGTGCCTTTTCCTAGAACTTTACTTGGAAACTTATTTGCTCCAGTAACTTCGTCGGCTTCTCCTTTATTTTCTTCGTAACTCTTGAAAAGATTACGGTCTTTGCAAATGTGAATGGTTGCTCCAGTATCGAACCACTAATCATTATCATTGCCACTAACGGAATTTGCCTCTTGCACTACAGCTACAAGCGAGTCTTCGACCACATTCACTTTTTGTTGTTTCTTCCGCAGACGGCAGTCTCGGGCATAGTGGCCGGGCTTGTTACAAAAATAACAAGCACCTTTCTTTTTGTTGTTAGTTTTGGAATGATTTTTCTTAAACTGTGTCTCATTCTTTGGCTTTAATTTATCAGTAATTTCAACATTATTTGCCTTAGAATGGGACTCAGTTTGCGGATTATCATCTAGATCGCGTTTGCGAGAGTCTTCTTCAATATGAAGATGACGCTATAAACCGTCTAAATTATAATCCGTTTCCGCATGTTTCATCTTTTTCTTATAATCATTCCAACTATGCGGAAGTCTAGAAATTATAACTCCAACAACAAAAGATTCAGGGAGATCAATTCCAGCATCTTTAAGTTGATTCACCAACAGTAAGATTTCGCTTACTTGTCCAATTATGGACTTATTGGTGACCATTTTGAAATCCATAAAATTAGAAATAAGAAACTTTTTATTACTTGCCTCGGATATGCGGTACTTATTCTCCAGAGCAGTCCAGAGTGCCTTCGCTGTTTCCAAGGTCCTATGAGCATTGTAGACTGTGGTAGATAGCGCATTCAAAATATGGCCTCTGCATAGGAAATCGTCATTTTTGCACTTTGCACGTTTAGCCTTTAGAGCAGCATCATCCTTATCAGTTTCCTTCGGGATTTCTTCCAAGTCATCTTCCAAGATGTAGAACAACTTGACGGTGATCAGGAAAAATTTCATCGTCTCTTGCCAACGAGTGAAATTGTCGCCATCAAAATGCTCCAATCGAGTTAGATGCTGATTCATAACTTGTAGAGCGCTCGAACCTTCCATGGTTGAAGATTATAGTCTGAAAATTTGTTGGAGATTTTACGGTTCGAGACGGATTTGATGGCGATAGAGATTAAGATAATGTTGTACTTCCGACTTCAAGGATCTATGGAATAGATTCTTTCAGACAATAGTTCAACCCACCAGGTACAAACGGGTTATCGAACTATCGACTTTCAGGATTCAATGAAGCCCTATAACAGCGTAATCGGATTCAAAGTTTGTACGACTTTGATCCGACCAAGAACACTTCAGAAACTGTATCTGATGATGCAATTTGTAGAGAACAGATTGAAGAGGAAGAAGAGAGCAATTCTGCAACGGTTTCTGAATCTGCAACACCTTGGAGGCGTCGCAAAACAGAGCAACAGTTTCTGGTGTCGCAGAAATGCTCAGGGAAGAAGAAGAAGAATTCGAAACTACTATTGCAACTATTCTGGGCGTTGCTATTTATATATGGGAGGAGATGTCCATTCGCGAAGTGCCACGGCCGTTAGCAACGGTTTGCAACTGTTACGGATTCAAAAGCAAATGTCGCGTCCTTTTATATTTGCAACGGTCGCGTCCATTCATTTTGTAACATTTTAGAAAACGTTACAAATTCCCGCCATCAATTCAAATTCTTAATTTCGGTTTTAGGTCCTTAACGGGCTGAAATCTGGCCTGTTACTGTTCTTATTTTGATCCAAAAATATTTTCGGATCCGAACCCGAAACCCGTACCCGGCCCGGCCCGGTTCGGTCGGACGGACGGAAGACGGCGGCGCGCGTGTGGTGTTGCATGACTTCTCTCCTCACAATAAAGCAAACATGTAGGAGCCCCAAGGCCCCATCATCCACTTGAGAAAGCTATATTTATACAAGTACATTGTATAGCTTTCTATAATGTGGGACTTTGATTTCTTCTTCCTTCCTTCTTTCTTTTCTTCTACTCTTCCAAAACAAAAAACCCAAACCCAAAGCATTTTGAAAATTTTACAACAATCTTGTATAGCTTTCTATAATGTGGGACTTTGATTTCTTCTTCCTTCCTTCTTTCTTTTCTTCTACTCTTCCAAAACAAAAAACTCAAACCCAAAGCATTTTAAAAAATTTACAACAATCTCCCCCAATTTTCAAAATAAAATAAATAAATAAATAAATAGGACGGCTGAATCACTAGAGTGACTTCCTACATACCCAAGTGGGATCAAGCCTATGTAGTTCTAAGATCAAGTTTTGCATCATCGTGAAAACCAACACATAAATAAAAGGTATCTTTTGGATTTGAACATTTACTTAGTGCAAACCATTCAAAGCCTTATCGAGATTCTATGGTGAACGAATCTTGAACCAAGTATCCCTAATGATAAAACCGAAACAATCACACATGTTGATTTCCTTAGGTAAAGTGTTCTGTATTGCTTAACACGTTAATGGCCATGTGCTTAAATCCTGGTTCATGAGTCTACTTAGAAAGCGGTCTTACTTTCCTAGGAAACAACCTGATTTCCATACTCATCTAGGTAAGTCTCTTAAGGTGTTTCTGCGATACACATTTTAAGGTTTCTAGACTTATTAAGGATAAATATCCATCCTTTGTTCTTGCAGAATCCAACACTAAATATTATGGGATTATCAATTTAGTGTTCCATAATCATTCTCTTAACTTGTTGGTACCCATTGAACTTTGTCTATCCTTTTCAAGACATAAGTTGGGTTTCAGTTAAGAATGATCAACCTTCATTCACAGACCTTAGTCCCATTTCTTGTGACTTTATAGAAACCATTGCCTTTGGAAGACCTTTTGTAAGTGGGTCAGCCAAGTTTTTCTTTGTTTCTATGTAGTCAACAGTTATAACTCCTCTTTTGAGTAACTGTCTCACCATTTGATGTCTTAGACTCACATGTCTAGACTTTCCATTATATGTCTTATTAGACACATTGTATATTGTTGCTTGATTGTCACAGTTAATCAAGACTGCTGGAGATGGCTTCTTCCACAAAGGGATTTCCATTAATAAATTCCTAAGCCATTCCTCTTCTTTACATGCATCTGCTAATGCAATCAATTCTGACAACATTGTTGAGTCAGAAATACAGGTCTGCTTCTTGGAAGCCCAAGACACAGCAGCGCCTCCTAGTGTAAAGATCCATCCAGTCGTAGACTTGGATTTGGATTCTACATTGTTCCAGGTTGCATCACTATATCATTCTATTACAGCAGGATATCCTTTATAAGATAAACCATATTCAATGGTTCCTTTCAAATAAGCTAAAACTTTGGAAATGGCTTTCCAATGTTCGAAACCTGGATTACTCGTAAATCGACACAATATACTTATAGCATGCGCGATGTCTGGTCTAGTGCAATGCATAGCATACATAAGACTCCCAATAACACTGGAATACTCTAGTTGAGAGATAGTACGTCCAGTGTTCTTTTCTAATTTAATACTAGGATCTAAAGGAGTTGGTGCTGGTTTGTCATCGTAATGACCATACTTTTGTAGGAATTTCTCTATGTAATGGGATTGAGTTAGTAATAACCCCCCCTCCCTCTTTCCTAACAATTTTAATTCCCAGAATTACATCAGCCTCTCCTAGATCTTTCATATCGAATTTAGAAGACAGAAACTTTTTAGTTTCATTCACACAGGATATATTGGAACCAAATATTAGCATGTCATCAACGTATAAACATATTATAACAATACCATTGTTATCCGATTTGCTATAAATACATTTATCAGCATCATTAACAATGAATCCATATGACAGTGCAACTTTATCAAACTTCTCATGCCATTGCATGGGAGCTTGCTTCAGGCCATAAAGAGATTTTACTAATTTGCAAACTTTCTTTTCTTGGCCTAGGGTTTTGAAACCTTCAGGTTGTTCCATATATATCTCTTCTTCTAAATCTCCATTTAGAAAAGCAGTCTTTACATCAATTTGATGTATGACTAATTTATGAATTGATGCAAGTGCAATTAAACAGCGTATAGAAGATATGCGAGCAACTGGAGCATATGTATCAAAATAATCTACTCCATGTCTTTGCTTATATCCCTTAGCAACTAATCTGGCTTTAAACTTATCAATGGATCCATTTGTATTCAACTTTTTCTTGAATATCCATTTACATCCTATAGGTTTAGCACCAGGAGGTAAATCAGTTAAAACCCAAGTTTGGTTTAACATTATGGAATTCATTTCATCATTGATAGCTTCTTTCCAGAAATTTGAATCTCTGGAACTCATAGCTTCAGAATAAGTTTTGGGATCATCATCAACGTTCATTACATATTTAGTCACATCAAGGACTTCGTCCTTACTGCCTTCTACAAGATATGTAATGAAGTCAGGACCATAGTCCTTCTCTATTCTCGCTCTTTTACTTCTCCGTTGTTCGGTATTATTATCTGGTACTGACACTTCCTTGCTGTTTTAAGCAGGAGCACAATCATCGTCATTGATATCATTAGTCATACTACGTTCTGGACTAGATGATCTCAATGGGATCTCAACAGTTTGATTTTCAAAAAAAATTACATCTATAGATTCTATAACTTCTAGGGTGTCAAGAATAAGAAATCTATAAGTTATACTATTAAGTGAATATCCTATGAAAACACATTTAAATGCTCTATTTCCTAACTTTGGTCGTTTAGGGTCTGGTTTTCTAACATATGCTAAGCAACCCCAAACTTTAAGTCTAGTTAGGTTAGGTTTTCTATTAAACCATAATTCATAAGGAGAAATATTATTCTTTTTAAGTGGTACTCGATTTAAAATATAACATGCAGATAACATAGCATCACCCCATAGGTTATAAGGTAAATTAGAACTTATGAGCATGGCATTAACCATTTCTACTAAAGTTCTATTTTTCCTTTCAGCAACACCATTTTGTTGTGGTATATATGGAGCAGTACATTGGTGAATTATACCTTGTTGTTTACAAAACAAGGTGAATTCATTTGAGAAATATTCACCACCACGATCTGAATGTAATATTTTAATTTTAACTCCTAATTGTGTTTCAACCTCTGCTTTGTAAATTTTGAATTTATCAAAAGCCTCATCATTAGTTTTCATTAGATATACATATGCATATCTAGTATAATCATCAATGAATGTTATATAGTATTGGTTACCACCATGGGTGATATGACTTTTTAAGTCACCCACATCACTATATACCAAATCAAGCAAACCGGTTTTCCTTTCTACGGATTTAAAGGATTTCCGGTGTATTTTTGCTTGAATACATATTTCACATTTAGAGATGGTATCGAATCACAATCAGAAATTAATCCTAATTTATTCATATTCCTAATGGAATTATAATTAACATGTCCTAATCTACCATGCCATAAATTAATAGAATCAACAATATAATCAGAAGATTTCTTTATTAGATTCAACTTAATCATGCCGTTACAGGAGTATCCCTGTCCAATGAATTTATCATTCTTAGACAACACTAGCTTATTAGACTCATACACCATCTTGAATCCTCCTTTATTAAGAAGGTATCCAGAGACCAAATTCTTACACATATCGGGTACATAAAATACATTGACTAATGTAAGAACTTTTCCAGAGGTGAGAGGAAGTTCTATAGTGCCTTTTCCCAGAACTTTACTTGGAAACTTATTTGCTCCAGTAACTTCGTCGGCTTCTCCTTTATTTTCTTCGTAACTCTTGAAAAGATTACGGTCTTTGCAAATGTGAATGGTTGCTCCAGTATCGAACCACTAATCATTATCATTGCCACTAACGGAATTTGCCTCTTGCACTACAGCTACAAGCGAGTCTTCGACCACATTTACTTTTTGTTGTTTCTTCCGCAGACGGCAGTCTCGGGCATAGTGGCCGGGCTTGTTACAAAAATAACAAGCACCTTTCTTTTTGTTGTTAGTTTTGGAATGATTTTTCTTAAACTGTGTCTCATTCTTTGGCTTTAATTTATCAGTAATTTCAACATTATTTGCCTTAGAATGGGACTCAGTTTGCGGATTATCATCTAGATCGCGTTTGCGAGAGTCTTCTTCAATATGAAGATGACGCTATAAACCTCTAAATTATAATCCGTTTCCGCATGTTTCATCTTTTTCTTATAATCATTCCAACTATGCGGAAGTCTAGAAATTATAACTCCAACAACAAAAGATTCAGGGAGATCAATTCCAGCATCTTTAAGTTGATTCACCAACAGTAAGATTTCGCTTACTTGTCCAATTATGGACTTATTGGTGACCATTTTGAAATCCATAAAATTAGAAATAAGAAACTTTTTATTACTTGCCTCGGATATGCGGTACTTATTCTCCAGAGCAGTCCAGAGTGCCTTCGCTGTTTCCAAGGTCCTATGAGCATTGTAGACTGTGGTAGATAGCGCATTCAAAATATGGCCTCTGCATAGGAAATCGTCATTTTTGCACTTTGCACGTTTAGCCTTTAGAGCAGCATCATCCTTATCAGTTTCCTCCGGGATTTCCTCCAAGTCATCTTCCAAGATGTAGAACAACTTGACGGTGATCAGGAAAAATTTCATCGTCTCTTGCCAACGAGTGAAATTGTCGCCATCAAAATGCTCCAATCGAGTTAGATGCTGATTCATAACTTGTAGAGCGCTCGAACCTTCCATGGTTGAAGATTATAATCTGAAAATTTGTTGGAGATTTTGCGGTTCGAGACGGATTTGATGGCGATAGAGATTAAGACAATGTTGTACTTCCGACTTCAAGGATCTATGGAATAGATTCTTTCAGACAATAGTTCAACCCACCAGGTACAAACGGGTTATCGAACTATCGACTTTCAGGATTCAATGAAGCCCTATAACAGCGTAATCGGATTCAAAGTTTGTACGACTTTGATCCGACCAAGAACACTTCAGAAACTGTATCTGATGATGCAATTTGTAGAGAACATATTGAAGAGGAAGAAGAGAGCAATTCTGCAACGGTTTCTGAATCTGCAACACATTGGAGGCGTCCAAAACAGAGCAACAGTTTCTGGTGTCGCAGAAATGCTCGGGGAAGAAGAAGAAGAATTCGAAACTACTATTGCAACTATTCTGGGCGTTGCTATTTATATATGGGAGGAGATGTTCATTCGCGAAGTGCCACGGCCGTTAGCAACGGTTTGCAACTGTTACGGATTCAAAAGCGTTCTTATTTTGATCCAAAAATATTTTCGGAAACCCGGCCCGGTCGGACGGCAGCGGCGCACGTGTGGTGTTGCATGACTTCTCTCCTCAAAACAAAGCAAACATGTGGGAGCCCCAACACCCCATCATCCGCTTGAGAAAGCTATATTTATACAAGTATATTGTATAGCTTTCTATAATGTGGGACTTTGATTTCTTCTTCCTTCCTTCTTTCTTTTCTTCTTCTCTTCCAAAACAAAAAACCCAAAGCATTTTGAAAATTTTACAACAATCTTGTATAGCTTTCTATAATGTAGGACTTTGATTTCTTCTTCCTTCTTTCTTTTCTTCTACTCTTCCAAAACAAAAAACCCAAACCCAAAGCATTTTGAAAATTTTACAACAATTCAGAAGCTATTGACAATAACATGGATATCTTATCGGTGAATTTTTTCTTTTACTTTCTCTTTTTTTCTTTTTCCTCTTTAATGGGTAAGTTTTTTCTTTAGTACCACTCCAAATTGGTGGGACAGAAATGTAATTCAAATTTCAAAGCATTGGAGTTTATCATCCTTTTAAATATCATCAGGGATTAAAGGACAGGTAATGTAGTATTATACCATCTCCTATGTGATTTGTGATCTGTATGATTAGTTAGATTACAAGCATTTGACTTAGTTTAGATGCAGGAACAAAGTATAATAAACTGCTTAGTAAATACCAAGAGCAGAATGATATAACCAGTAAGCTGAAGACAGAATTTGAAGTTCTAAGCAACAAACGTGCAAAAGACTGCTAGCCAAAGTATGAGGAATTAGAGAAAAAGTATACTTGAGAGTGCTCTGAAAGAAAGCGCCTGTACAATGAGATAATAGAACTCAACGGAAATATAAAAGTATTATGTAGATGTATGCAATTAAGTTCTAAAGAGTTATGTAAAGGGTTTACTAATGTTGTCGAGTTTGATCCTTCTCATGAGTGTAAGCTTCAAGTTGTCTTGGCCGATGGCACTACGAAGCAATTCAGGCTTGATCATGTTTTCAAACCGAAAGATGATCAAGGTACAAATTTACAATGCATAGAGACATACAAATTTACAATGAAACGTCATTAATAACTATACGTGAGATTTATTGAATTAAGTTTATGACATGCCAATATATCATAACTCCTTTTTAACTAAGTGAGCTAGCAAACTTGGGTAATATAACTGCTGATCGTATTTAAATCTCCAATATTAATTTTTATACTGTGCTAGAATTTTGTTTTTCAAATGAGCACATCACCGTCTAGTTAATTCATTTTTTAACAATCAAGATTCAAATGTTAGAAATCGTAGATAAAAATTGTTTAGAAAATGTTGATAAATATGATAAAAGATTAACATAAAAATTACAATTGATTCATTATCTTAATCCCACTATGTAGGCATAAGATTCAAAGTGTCCTATCAAATTACTTTTCTTTTTCCAAATTTATTCAATTTTAGCTCAAAAAAAAGCTATGAATTCTTTTACTTAAAGTAAATAGCTGGCAAAATAATTATCTTACCAATAATAAACTAACTGAATGCATGATAAAAATTATTAGGCATATAAAATTTAAGTGATTTAACATGATGGATTTCTGTTCTAATACTTCATAACTTGGTTTATAAGGAACAATTAAATATATAGATGATAGAATTGGAAAAGTATGTTGGGGTTACGGAAAGAATTAACTGTATTTTTATAATAAAAAATTACAATCAATAAAGTAAAACTTGAGGCTGAAATGAGTTGGCCTTTTAAATTATCATATTTTAAATGAGGATAACAAGTTATGTGTGTACATTTTTTGTTGAAATTTCGTGTCTCACAGTATTCACATGCATGCAGAGACAGTGTTTGCGGAGACAGTACCAGTAGTCAAATCAGTAACGGATGGATACAACATGTGCATATTTGCCTATGGTCAAACTGGAACTAGAGAGACATTCACCATGGAAGGAAACTTGAAAAACCGAGGAGTTAATTACCATGCATTGAAAGAACTGTTCAAATGCTCTACTGATAGAATGCCAACAAATAGATAAGAATTTTCTGTTAGCATATTTGAGGTTTATAATGAAAAGATAAGGGATCTCCTATATGAAAATTCACCTTATCTTACTGCTAAGAAGTAAGAAACTGATTTCTAAGTTTTATGGTTTAATTTATTTTCTTCTGTAATCAAATAAATAGTGTTTTGTTGTTCGAGAAGGTTGGATATAAAGCAGATAAATGGAACTCAGAAGGTACCTGGTCTCATAGATACTAAGTAAGTAGCTTGGATGAGGTGTGGGATACTCTTCAGACTGGAGCGAAGATCAGATCGGTTGGGTCAACGAATGCTAATGAACTGAGTAGTCGCTCTCACTGGTAAGGTTTACTACATTATAGTGTTTTTTTCTTTGTTTTTTTCTTTCTCCTTTTCTTACAGTACAAATACCTTGGTTATTGTAGGGATGATTTCATTATAGATACCAGTAAATACGCACAGGTTGTTTTTTGGTATGAACATAACCCATACCTTTGAACCATAACTAATTAAAACATTGAAATTTTAATATGGTTTGTTACTTCACATTTACTATAGCTTGTGTGAGATATTTAATAGATATAATTGTATCTTAAATGTGTTGAAGCAGACCATAATTCGCTCTATTGCAACAAAGCAACTGCAAACCAATGACTCTTATAACAATAAGAATAAAATTTGAATGTGATAAGGAGAAAATTGCACACCATTTACAAAGTCTAAAAGTTCTGGAACAACAAATACGCTATAAACACCACTCTACAATGGTCCATCAGTTCAAACCTTAAAGCTATAATTTATTGAAAAACATCCTAATTCCTAAACAATAGTGTCGACAAATAAATGCATCCGTGAGGGAGAAACTTAATGGGAGCTTCAACGTATATTGTATCTTCATTCTTTAGATTTGATTAATTTACGAACCAGGAAGCAACTAACAATATATGAATGAATATGCTATTTCCGGTTGTATAATTCAGTTACATATATATGACTAAATATATGGAATAATAATGGGGAGTACTTTTCTATGCTATTGGAAAACATAAAGAAACATTTTGGTTGTGTTCATTGTTTTATTGGACATGAAATGATTAATCATAAACTGATTTAAATGGTCATAATTGGTACAATTGCTTGTTGGAGGTTGATAGCCGATTGATATTGTTCATACTTGCAAAGTTTTAGTCAGAAAGTTTATTCTGTTATAAAGGAAACACTGGCTTGGAACATCAATTTGAAAACAGCAACTTGCATACATACATATATAGGTCTAATTACATAAACGCTCACTCACTTCAACAAAACAGAATATACAGTACATCGATATTGTTACAATTACACATACATATGTATTTATGGACAGTACCTACATACCACCCACGTACTTATATATATATATATATATATATATATATATATATATATATATATATATATATATATATGTATGTATGTATGTGTGTTATATGTCTAGTGTACTAAAACAGATAGCACGCTACAATAAACTCGTCGCACAAGTTTGATTAGAATTCCACTACGCTGGAATTCTGTATTAGATAAATGTAACAATAAGTTACGTTGTAAATAAATTATAACAACAACGTTATACTATTGTAAAAAATAGTACAACTTATAAACGGGAAAGATTACAGTGAATCTAGCCAGTATATAAAGGAAATTCCGTCTGAGGCTTGTCGTAACAATTTCCTTAAGAATTTTATTTCAAAACTCTCCCAAGATACAACAGACGTAATCTGCACGAGATTGTAATGAGTATGTCAACTCTGTGATATATGTGGAATATAGAGCAACGGAGCAAAGAAGCGGAAGAAATTAGATTGGAATCGAATCAGAATGTGATCAGTATTCTCTCCTATTTATAATTTCGTCCGCATCCCTTCGAACAGTCGCGTCCGCTTAACGGGTCGCACCCGTTGCCTTTTGATCGCTGCTGTTCGTTAACGGGTCGCACCCGCTCGCTATTGACTTGCACCCATTCGTACCGCCTGATACTGTTTCGCCTGCACTGCTTCAGTCAGGTCGCACCCGTTCGCGTTTGGCCGCACCCGCTACTGTTCGCCTCTAACGGGTCGCGCCTCTTCAGTTATTCGCGTCCGCTTATGAATAGTCGCATCTCCTCAGGAAAAAACCCTGCATCTGTTCACCCGCCCCCTTCTCTTTAAATTACAGGCCCAGCCCAGTTTCATACGAAGCCCAAAACCGTTAAACAATGGCCTAGTAAAAAGAATGGTCATTTAGACCCGAACCCGAACCCGAACCCGAGCCCGGCCCGGTTCGGTCGGACGGCGGCGCGCGCGTGTGTGGTGGTGATGCATGATCTCCCTCCTCACAACGAAGCATACATTTGGGAGCCCCAGGCCCCCAACCTCCTCATGAGAAAGCTATATTTAAACCAATATAGCTCTCACAATTTGAAGATGTGGGACTTGTATTTTTCATTCACTTTCCTCTTTAGGAATTTCAACAATCCCCCACATGAATGATAATATACATATCCCCCACACAAAGCGAAATATCACAGAGTACATATGGAATAATGCTTTATCGTGGATAAGTAGATATTTCACTTTGAATTTTCCCTAGTTAAAACTTATCGGATCTACTTGGCTAATCGGTGAATTATTTCATCTTGAACCATCGGCTTTTATTGTATATTCAGACAATAAGCTTTACGAAGCATTGATTCCCTTCTCATCCAATCTCTTGGTTGTGTTCATTTTGGTCCTGAACAATTTTTGGTTCTGCGAGTGTTTTTAGAGAATAAAAGCCTTTTAATATTCTCATAGAGCCGACCCAGCTCACACTAACATAGGTGATCGCAACCATTAAGAGTATCCTACTTATACCCCACTTGTTATTTCCAAGATATGGTCATCATTAAAAAACATAGTTTTAACCTTTAAAACTTCTGTAGGCATGCATTATATTTTGCACCATAGGAATGGAGTAGGACCAAGTGCAGACAAATGCATTACTTCTTGAGTTACTCATAACTGGTTTGCCTATTGATCCTAGTCCGTGGGATCTCCAGTCGCTAGGATAGGTTTCCGTATAAGGTAACTCTTGTTGGTTTAGGCTTTTAAACCCATTCCCCTCGATGCGCAGTCAATTTTCTCTCTTGATAAACCTTTAGTAAATGGATCCGCTATGTTATCATTTGTTCTCACATAATCTATGGAAATAGTTCCATTTGAGAGTAACTGCCTAACTGTATTATGGCGCCGACGAATATGTCGTGACTTTCCATTATACACAAAGTTTTGCGCTCTGCTTAGCGCTGCTTGGTTATCACAGTGTATGCATATGGCCGGTACAGGTTTAGGCCAAAACGGAATATCTTCTAAAAAGTGACGAAGCCGTTCTGCTTCTTCGCCTGCTTTATCTAATGCAATGAACTCTGATTCCATAGTGGATCGAGCTATGCATGTTTGTTTAGTAGATTTCCATGACACCGCTTCCCCTGCTAGGGTAAAGACATAACCACTCGTTGATTTTGATTCCTCTGAATCTGCAATCCAGTTTGCATCACTATATCCTTCTAAGACGGCAGGATATTTTCCATAATGTAAGGAATAGTTAGTGGTATTTTTTAAATATCCAAGCACTCTCATTAGTGCTTTCCAGTGTTCCTTCCCTGGATTGCTTGTATACCTGCTCAATCGACTTACTGCATAAGCTATATCTGGTCTGGTGCAATTCATCAGATACATTAAGCATCCTATTACACGAGAGTATTCCAGTTGCATTACACTCTCATCAGTGTTTTTATGCAGTACTTCCGATGGATTAAAAGGTGTCCTCACTCCTTTAATTCCATACTCTTGGAATTTTTCAATCACTTTGTCTACATAGTGTGACTGAGATAGTTCAATTCCATTAGGTGTTCTTATTATTTTGATTCCCAAAATAACGTCCGCAACTCCTAAGTCTTTCATATCGAAATTGTTGATTAACATCTTCTTTATAGTCTCTATTACTTTAGTATTAGGACCAAAGATTAGCATATCGTCTACATATAGACAAATCATCACATATGACTGTCCAACCTGTTTGTAATAAACACATTTATCACATTCATTTATACGAAAACCATTTTTCATCATGACACTATCAAATTTTGCGTGCCATTGCTTTGGAGCTTGTTTTAATCCGTATAATGATTTGACTAATCTACAGACTTTGTTTTCATTTTTTTTGGAAATAAATCCCTCAGGTTGCTCCATGTAAATCTCCTCATCGAGATTTCCATTTAAGAATGCTGTTTTTACATCCATTTGATGAATCTCTAGATTATAAATGGATGCAATTGCTATTAACATTCTTATAGAGGTTATTCGTGTAACCGGTGAATAGGTATCAAAGAAGTCTACTCCTTCTTTTTGACGATATCCTTTGGCTACTAATCTGGCTTTATACTTGTCGATAGAGCCATCTGCTTTCATTTTCTTCTTGAAAATCCATTTGCAGCCAATTGGTTTTATTCCTGGTGGAATATCAACAATTTCCCAAGTTTTATTACTTAGAATTGAATCAATCTCACTTTGGATTGCTTCTTTCCAACATGAAGATTCAGAAGATGACATTGCTTCCTTGTACGTTTGAGGTTCGTGTTCTAACATATAAGTTAAAAAATCCGAACCAAATGTTTTGGAAGTTCTTGCCCTTACGTTTCTTCTTGGTTCAACCTCCTCGTTGTCCTGATGAGTTTCATCTTCACATGTCTCATCTCTGTTATCTCTTGTCCTTTTTGGGACAGGATTTCCATCGTTTCTTTTATGTGGAAACACATCTTCAAAGAACGAGGCATCTCTTGATTCCATGATTGTATTTACATGAATATCATTTATATCAGACTTGAATACCAAAAATCTGTAGGCACTACTATTTTGGGCTGGCCCAAGATAATAACAATCTACTGTTTTTGGTCCAAGTTTGACTCTCTTGGGAGGCGGAACTGGAACTTTTGCCAAGCACCTCCACACATTGAGGTATTTAAAGCTTGGTTTGTGTCCTTTCCATATCTCATATGGAATTGTTCCCGTTTTATTGTGAGGAACTTTGTTTAATATGTGATTAGACATATTTAAGGCTTCCCCCCACAAGTTCGTCGGTAGACCAGAAGTTAAAAGCATGGCAGTAATCATGTCTTTTAACGTTCTGTTCTTTCTCTCGGCTACACCATTTTGTTGTGGTGAATATGGAGCTGTTGTTTGATGAATTATACCATTTTCGGCACAGAACTGTTCAAATGGTGATTCGTATTCTCCACCTCGATCAGATCTCAATATCTTGATCTTTTTATTTAACTGATTTTCTACCTCAGCCTTGTATTTTATAAACGCTGTTATTGCTTCATCCTTACTATTTAAAAGATATACATAGCAATATCGCGTATAATCGTCAATAAAAGTAATAAAATACTTTTTCCCACCTCTTGTAGGTAATGACTTAAAATCACATAAATCTGTATGTACCAAACCTAATGGTTCGGTGCTTCTGTCAACAGATTTAAATGGTTGTTTGACCATTTTTGCTTCTACACATGTCTCACATTTGTAGTTCTTATCTACTTGGAAATTTGGAATCAATCCCAAGTTTGATAATTTCTTCATTTTTCGGAAGTTTATGTGTCCTAATCTATCGTGCCATAGTAAAATTTCATGCTCAAGCAAGTAAGAGTCTTCAATTTTATTATTAGCACAATCAGAATACATAGATTTATTGCCGGTAACGGCTATATTTGCCTAAAATAGGCCATCACATAAATATCCCCTTCCGATATACATTCCATCTTTGGACAGAACCATCTTGTCTGACTCAAACACCATCTTGAATCCCTTCTTTGATAGGACTGCACCGGAGATGAGATTCTTGCGTATGTCTGGAACGTGAAGCACGTCATTCAATTTGAAAGTTTTTCCAGAAGTGAACTTGAGGATAACTGTGCCACTACCTTCGATCATGGAAACTGCAGAATTACCCATGTAGAGTCTTTCTTTCTGATCGAATTTCTGGTATGTTGAAAACATGGATTTTTCAAAGCAAACATGACGAGTAGCTCCTATGTCAACCCACCATTGGTTAGGGTTCTGAATCAAATTGCATTCAGAAATAACCGCTGAAAAGTTGGACATTTTCATGTTGTCAACTGTTAACATCTCTGTTTTAGTGTAAAACAGTAAAATTCTTAAGATGTTATATGTCTAGTGTACTAAAACAGATAGCACGCTACAATAAACTCGTCGCACAAGTTTATTGATTAGAATTCCACTACGCTGGAATTCTGTATTAGATAAATGTAACAATAAGTTACGTTGTAAATAAATTATAACAACAACGTTATACTATTGTAAAAAATAGTACAACTTATAAACGGGAAAGATTACAGTGAATCTAGCCAGTATATAAAGGAAATTCCGTCTGAGGCTTGTCGTAACAATTTCCTTAAGAATTTTATTTCAAAACTCTCCCAAGATACAACAGACGTAATCTGCACGAGATTGTAATGAGTATGTCAACTCTGTGATATATGTGGAATATAGAGCAACGAAGCAAAGAAGCAGAAGAAATTAGATTGGAATCGAATCAGAATGTGATCGGTATTCTCTCCTATTTATAATTTCGTCTGCATCCCTTCGAACAGTCGCGTCCGCTTGACGGGTCGCACCCGTTGCCTTTTGATCGCTGCTGTTCGTTAACGGGTCGCACCCGCTCGCTACTGGCTTGCACCCATTCGTACCGCCTGATACTGTTTCGCCTGCACTGCTTCAGTCAGGTCGCACCCGTTCGCGTTTGGCCGCACCCGCTACTGTTCGCCTCTAACGGGTCGCGCCTCTTCAGTTATTCGCGTCCGCTTATGAACAGTCGCATCTCCTCAGGAAAAAACCCTACGTCTGTTCACCCGCCCGCTTCTCTTTAAATTCCAGGCCCAGCCCAGTTCCATACGAAGCCCAAAACCGTTAAACAATGGCCTAGTAAAAAGAATGGTCATTTAGACCCGTACCCGAACCCGAGCCCGGCCCGGTTCGGTCGGACGGACGGCGGCGGCGGCGCGCGCGTGTGTGGTGGTGATGCATGATCTCCCTCCTCACAACGAAGCATACATTTGGGAGCCCCAGGCCCCCAACCTCCTCATGAGAAAGCTATATTTAAACCAATATAGCTCTCACAATTTGAAGATGAGGGACTTGTATTTTTCATTCACTTTGCTCTTTAGGAATTCCAACAATCCCCCACATGAATGATAATATACATATCCCCCACACAAAGCGAAATATCACAGAATACATATGGAATAATGCTTTATCGTGGATAAGTAGATATTTCACTTTGAACTTTCCCTAATTAAAACTTATCGGATCTACTTGGCTAATCGGTGAATTATTTCATCTTGAACCGTCGGCCTTTATTGTATATCCATAAAATAAGCTTTACGAAGCATTGATTCCCTTCTCATCCAATCTCTTGGTTGTGTTCATTTTGGTCCTGAACAATTTTTGGTTCTGCGAGTGTTTTTAGAGAATAAAAGCCTTTTAATATTCTCATAGAGCCGACCCAGCTCACACTAACATAGGTGATCGCAACCATTAAGAGTATCCTACCTATACCCCACTTGTTATTTCCAAGATATGTTCATCATTAAAAAACATAGTTTTAACCTTTAAAACTTCTGTAGGCATGCATTATATTTTGCACCATAGGAATGGAGTAGGACCAAATCCAGACAAATGCATTACTTCTTGAGTTGCTCATAACTGGTTTGCCTATTGATCCTAGTCCGTGGGATCTCCAGTCGCTAGGATAGGTTTCCGTATAAGGTAACTCTTGTTGGTTTAGGCTTTTAAACTCATTCCCCTCGATGCGCAGTCAATTTTCTCTCTTGATAAACCTTTAGTAAATGGATCCGCTAGGTTATCATTTGTTCTCACATAATCTATGGAAATAGTTCCATTTGAGAGTACCTGCCTAACTGTATTATGGCGTCGACGAATATGTCGTGACTTTCCATTATACACAAAGTTTTGCGCTCTGCTTAGCGCTGCTTGGTTATCACAGTGTATGCATATGGCCGGTACAGGTTTAGGCCAAAACGGAATATCTTCTAAAAAGTGACGAAGCCATTCTGCTTCTTCGCCTGCTTTATCTAATGCAATGAACTCTGATTCCATAGTGGATCGAGCTATGCATGTTTGTTTAGTAGATTTCCATGACACCGCTGCCCCTGCTAGGGTAAAGACATAACCACTCGTTGATTTTGATTCCTCTGAATCTGCAATCCAGTTTGCATCACTATATCCTTCTAAGACGGCAGGATATTTTCCATAATGTAAGGAATAGTTAGTGGTATTTTTTAAATATCCAAGCACTCTCATTAGTGCTTTCCAGTGTTCCTTCCCTGGATTGCTTGTATACCTGCTCAATCGACTTACTGCATAAGCTATATCTGGTCTGGTGCAATTCATCAGATACATTAAGCATCCTATTACACGAGAGTATTCCAGTTGCATTACACTCTCATCAGTATTTTTATGCAGTACTTCCGATGGATTAAAAGGTGTCCTCACTCCTTTAATTCCATACTCTTGGAATTTTTCAATCACTTTGTCTACATAGTGTGACTGAGATAGTTCAATTCCATTAGATGTTCTTATTATTTTGATTCCCAAAATAACGTCCGCAACTCCTAAGTCTTTCATATCAAAATTGTTGATTAACATCTTCTTTATAGTCTCTATTACTTTAGTATTAGGACCAAAGATTAGCATATCGTCTACATATAGACAAATCATCACATATGACTGTCCAACCTGTTTGTAATAAACACATTTATCACATTCATTTATACCATCATGACACTATCAAATTTTGCGTGCCATTGCTTTGGAGCTTGTTTTAGTCCGTATAATGATTTGACTAATCTACAGACTTTGTTTTCATTTCCTTTGGAAATAAATCCCTCAGGTTGCTTCATGTAAATCTCCTCATCGAGATTTCCATTTAAGAATGCTGTTTTTACATCCATTTGATGAATCTCTAGATTATAAATGGATGCAATTGCTATTAACATTCTTATAGAGGTTATTCGTGTAACCGGTGAATAGGTATCAAAGAAGTCTACTCCTTCTTTTTGACGATATCCTTTGGCTACTAATCTGGCTTTATACTTGTCGATAGAGCCATCTGCTTTCATTTTCTTCCTGAAAATCCATTTGCAGCCAATTGGTTTTATTCCTGGTGGAATATCAACAATTTCCCAAGTTTTATTATTTAGAATTAAATCAATCTCACTTTGGATTGCTTCTTTCCAACATGAAGATTCAGAAGATGACATTGCTTCCTTGTACGTTTGAGGTTCGTGTTCTAACATATAAGTTAAAAAATCCGAACCAAATGTTTTGGAAGTTCTTGCCCTTACGTTTCTTCTTGGTTCAACCTCCTCGTTGTCCTGATGAGTTTCATCTTCACATGTCTCATCTCTGTTATCTCTTGTCCTTTTTGGGACAGGATTTCCATCGTTTCTTTTATGTGGAAACACATCTTCAAAGAACGAGGCATCTCTTGATTCCATGATTGTATTTACATGAATATCATTTATATCAGACTTGAATACCAAAAATCTGTAGGCACTACTATTTTGGGCTGGCCCAAGATAATAACAATCTACTGTTTTTGGTCCAAGTTTGACTCTCTTGGGAGGCGGAACTGGAACTTTTGCCAAGCACCCCCACACTTTGATGTATTTAAAGCTTGGTTTGTGTCCTTTCCATATCTCATATGGAATTGTTCCCGTTTTATTGTGAGGAACTTTGTTTAATATGTGGTTAGACATATTTAAGGCTTCCCCCCACAAGTTCGTCGGTAGACCAGAAGTTAAAAGCATGGCAGTAATCATGTCTTTTAACGTTCTGTTCTTTCTCTCGGCTACACCATTTTGTTGTGGTGAATATGTAGCTGTTGTTTGATGAATTATACCATTTTCGGCACAGAACTGTTCAAATGGTGATTCGTATTCTCCACCTCGATCAGATCTCAATATCTTGATCTTTTTATTTAACTGATTTTCTACCTCAGCCTTGTATTTTATAAACGCTGTTATTGCTTCATCCTTACTATTTAAAAGATATACATAGCAATATCGCGTATAATCGTCAATAAAAGTAATAAAATACTTTTTCCCACCTCTTGTAGGTAATGACTTAAAATCACATAAATCTGTATGTACCAAACATAATGGTTCGGTGCTTCTGTCAACAGATTTAAATGGTTGTTTGACCATTTTTGCTTCTACACATGTCTCACATTTGTAGTTCTTATCTACTTGGAAATTTGGAATCAATCCCAAGTTTGATAATTTCTTCATTTTTTGGAAGTTTATGTGTCCTAATCTATCGTGCCACAGTAAAATTTCATGCTCAAGCAAGTAAGAGTCCTCAATTTTATTATTAGCACAATCAGAATACATAGATTTATTGTCGGTAACGGCTATATTTGCCTTAAATAGGCCATCACATAAATATCCCCTTCCGATATACATTCCAGCTTTGGACAGAACCATCTTGTCTGACTCAAATACCATCTTGAATCCCTTCTTTGATAGGACTGCACCAGAGATGAGATTCTTGCGTATGTCTGGAACGTGAAGCACGTCATTCAATTTGAAAGTTTTTCCAGAAGTGAACTTGAGGATAACTGTGCCACTACCTTCGATCATGGAAACTGCAGAATTACCCATGTAGAGTCTTTCTTTCTGATCGAATTTCTGGTATGTTGAAAACATGGATTTTTCAGAGCAAACATGACGAGTAGCTCCTGTGTCAACCCACCATTGGTTAGGGTTCTGAATCAAATTGCATTCAGAAATAACCACTGAAAAGTTGGACATTTTCATGTTGTCAACTGTTAACATCTCTGTTTTAGTGTAAAACAGTAAAATTCTTAAGATGTTATATGTCTAGTGTACTAAAACAGATAGCACGCTACAATAAACTCGTCGCACAAGTTTATTGATTAGAATTCCACTACGCTGGAATTCTGTATTAGATAAATGTAACAATAAGTTACGTTGTAAATAAATTATAACAACAACGTTATACTATTGTAAAAAATAGTACAACTTATAAACGGGAAAGATTACAGTGAATCTAGCCAGTATATAAAGGAAATTCCGTCTGAGGCTTGTCGTAACAATTTCCTTAAGAATTTTATTTCAAAACTCTCCCAAGATACAACAGACGTAATCTGCACGAGATTGTAATGAGTATGTCAACTCTGTGATATATGTGGAATATAGAGCAACGGAGCAAAGAAGCAGAAGAAATTAGATTGGAATCGAATCAGAATGTGATCAGTATTCTCTCCTATTTATAATTTCGTCTGCATCCCTTCGAACAGTCGCGTCCGCTTGACGGGTCGCACCCGTTGCCTTTTGATCGCTGCTGTTCGTTAACGGGTCGCACCCGCTCGCTACTGGCTTGCACCCATTCGTACCGCCTGATACTGTTTCGCCTGCACTGCTTCAGTCAGGTCGCACCCGTTCGCGTTTGGCCTCACCCGCTACTGTTCGCCTCTAACGGGTCGCGCCTCTTCAGTTATTCACGTCCGCTTATAAACAGTCGCATCTCCTCAGGAAAAAACCCTACGTTTGTTCACCCGCCCGCTTCTCTTTAAATTCCAGGCCCAGCCCTGTTTCATACGAAGCCCAAAACCGTTAAACAATGGCCTAGTAAAAAGAATGGTCATTTAGACCCGTACCCGAACCCGAGCCCGGCCCGGTTCGGTCGGACGGACGGCGGCGCGCGCGTGTGTGGTGGTGATGCATGATCTCCCTCCTCACAACGAAGCATACATTTGGGAGCCCCAGGCCCCCAACCTCCTCATGAGAAAGCTATATTTAAACCAATATAGCTCTCACAATTTGAAGATGTGGGACTTGTATTTTTCATTCACTTTGCTCTTTAGGAATTCCAACAATCCCCCACATGAATGATAATATACATATCCCCCACACAAAGCGAAATATCACAGAATACATATGGAATAATGCTTTATCGTGGATAAGTAGATATTTCACTTTGAACTTTCCCTAGTTAAAACTTATCGGATCTACTTGGCTAATCGGTGAATTATTTCATCTTGAACCGTCGGCCTTTATTGTATATCCATACAATAAGCTTTACGAAGCATTGATTCCCTTCTCATCCAATCTCTTGGTTGTGTTCATTTTGGTCCTGAACAATTTTTGGTTCTGCGAGTGTTTTTAGAGAGTAAAAGCCTTTTAATATTCTCATAGAGCCGACCCAGCTCACACTAACATAGGTGATCGCAACCATTAAGAGTATCCTACCTATACCCCACTTGTTATTTCCAAGATATGGTCATCATTAAAAAACATAGTTTTAACCTTTAAAACTTCTGTAGGCATGCATTATATTTTGCACCATAGGAATGGAGTAGGACCAAGTCCAGACAAATGCATTACTTCTTGAGTTACTCATAACTGGTTTGCCTATTGATCCTAGTCCGTGGGATCTCCAGTCGCTAGGATAGGTTTCCGTATAAGGTAACTCTTGTTGGTTTAGGCTTTTAAACCCATTCCCCTCGATGCGCAGTCAATTTTCTCTCTTGATAAACCTTTAGTAAATGGATCCGCTAGGTTATCATTTGTTCTCACATAATCTATGGAAATAGTTCCATTTGAGAGTAACTGCCTAACTGTATTATGGCATCGACGAATATGTCGTGACTTTCCATTATACACAAAGTTTTGTGCTCTGCTTAGCGCTGCTTGGTTATCACAGTGTATGCATATGGCCGGTACAGGTTTAGGCCAAAACGGAATATCTTCTAAAAAGTGACGAGCCATTCTGCTTCTTCGCCTGCTTTATCTAATGCAATGAACTCTGATTCCATAGTGGATCGAGCTATGCATGTTTGTTTAGTAGATTTCCATGACACCGCTGCCCCTGCTAGGGTAAAGACATAACCACTCGTTGATTTTGATTCCTCTGAATCTGCAATCCAGTTTGCATCACTATATCCTTCTAAGACGGCAGGATATTTTCCATAATGTAAGGAATAGTTAGTGGTATTTTTTAAATATCCAAGCACTCTCATTAGTGCTTTCCAGTGTTCCTTCCCTGGATTGCTTGTATACCTGCTCAATCGACTTACTGCATAAGCTATATCTGGTCTGGTGCAATTCATCAGATACATTAAGCATCCTATTACACGAGAGTATTCCAGTTGCATTACACTCTCATCAGTGTTTTTATGCAGTACTTCCGATGGATTAAAAGGTGTCCTCACTCCTTTAATTCCATACTCTTGGAATTTTTCAATCACTTTGTCTACATAGTGTGACTGAGATAGTTCAATTCCATTAGGTGTTCTTATTATTTTGATTCCCAAAATAACGTCCGCAACTCCTAAGTCTTTCATATCGAATTGTTGATTAACATCTTCTTTATAGTCACTATTACTTTAGTATTAGGACCATAGATTAGCATATCGTCTACATATAGAAAAATCATCACATATGACTGTCCAACCTGTTTGTAATAAACACATTTATCACATTCATTTATACGAAAACCATTTTTCATCATGACACTATCAAATTTTGCGTGCCATTGCTTTGGAGCTTGTTTTAGTCCGTATAATGATTTGACTAATCTACAGACTTTGTTTTCATTTCCTTTGGAAATAAATCCCTCAGGTTGCTCCATGTAAATCTCCTCATCGAGATTTCCATTTAAGAATGCTGTTTTTACATCCATTTGATGAATCTCTAGATTATAAATGGATGCAATTACTATTAACATTCTTATAGAGGTTATTCGTGTAACCAGTGAATAGGTATCAAAGAAGTCTACTCCTTCTTTTTGACGATATAGTTTGGCTACTAATTTGGCTTTATACTTGTCGATAGAGCCATCTGCTTTCATTTTCTTCTTGAAAATCCATTTGCAGCCAATTGGTTTTATTCCTGGTGGAATATCAACAATTTCCCAATTTTTATTACTTAGAATTGAATCAATCTCACTTTGGATTGCTTCTTTCCAACATGAAGATTCAGAAGATGACATTGCTTCCTTGTACGTTTGAGGTTCGTGTTCTAACATATAAGTTAAAAAATCCGAACCAAATGTTTTGGAAGTTCTTGCCCTTACGTTTCTTCTTGGTTCAACCTCCTCGTTGTCCTGATGAGTTTCATCTTCACATGTCTCGTCTCTGTTATCTCTTGTCCTTTTTGGGACAGGATTTCCATCGTTTCTTTTATGTGGAAACACATCTTCAAAGAACGAGGCATCTCTTGATTCCATGATTGTATTTACATGAATATCATTTATATCAGACTTGAATACCAAAAATCTGTAGGCACTACTATTTTGGGCTGGCCCAAGATAATAACAATCTACTGTTTTTGGTCCAAGTTTGACTCTCTTGGGAGGCGGAACTGGAACTTTTGCCAAGCACCCCCACACTTTGAGGTATTTAAAGCTTGGTTTGTGTCCTTTCCATATCTCATATGGAATTGTTCCCGTTTTATTGTGAGGAACTTTGTTTAATATGTGATTAGACATATTTAAGGCTTCCCCCCACAAGTTCGTCGGTAGACCAGAAGTTAAAAGCATGGCAGTAATCATGTCTTTTAACGTTCTGCTCTTTCTCTCGGCTACACCATTTTGTTGTGGTGAATATGGAGCTGTTGTTTGATGAATTATACCATTTTCGGCACAGAACTGTTCAAATGGTGATTCGTATTCTCCACCTCGATCAGATCTCAATATCTTGATCTTTTTATTTAACTGATTTTCTACCTCAGCCTTGTATTTTATAAACGCTGTTATTGCTTCATCCTTGCCATTTAAAAGATATACATAGCAATATCGCGTATAATCGTCAATAAAAGTAATAAAATACTTTTTCCACCCTCTTGTAGGTAATGACTTAAAATCACATAAATATGTATGTACCAAACCTAATGGTTCGGTGCTTCTGTCAACAGATTTAAATGGTTGTTTGACCATTTTTGCTTCTACACATGTCTCACATTTGTAGTTCTTATCTACTTGAAAATTTGGAATCAATCCCAAGTTTGATAATTTCTTCATTTTTCGGAAGTTTATGTGTCCTAATCTATCGTGCCGTAGTAAAATTTCATGCTCAAGCAAGTAAGAGTCTTCAATTTTATTATTAGCACAATCAGAATACATATATTTATTGCCGGTAACGGCTATATTTGCCTTAAATGGGCCATCACATTAATATCCCCTTCCGATATACATTCCAGCTTTGGACAGAACCATCTTGTCTGACTCAAACACCATCTTGAATCCCTTCTTTGATAGGACTGCACCAGAGATGAGATTCTTGCGTATGTCTGGAATGTGAAGCACGTCATTCAATTTGAAAGTTTTTCCAGAAGTGAACTTGAGGATAACTGTGCCACTACCTTCGATCATGGAAACTGCAGAATTACCCATGTAGAGTCTTTCTTTCTGATCGAATTTCTGGTATGTTGAAAACATGGATTTTTCAGAGCAAACATGACGAGTAGCTCCTGTGTCAACCCACCATTGGTTAGGGTTCTGAATCAAATTGCATTTAGAAATAACCGCTGAAAAGTTGGACATTTTCATGTTGTCAACTGTTAACATCTCTGTTTTAGTGTAAAACAGTAAAATTCTTAAGATGTTATATGTCTAGTGTACTAAAACAGATAGCACGCTACAATAAACTCGTCGCACAAGTTTATTGATTAGAATTCCACTACGCTGGAATTCTGTATTAGATAAATGAACAATAAGTTACGTTGTAAATAAATTATAACAATAACGTTATACTATTGTAAAAAATAGTACAACTTATAAACGGGAAAGATTACAGTGAATCTAGCCAGTATATAAAGGAAATTCCGTCTGAGGCTTGTCGTAACAATTTCCTTAAGAATTTTATTTCAAAACTCTCCCAAGGTACAACAGACGTAATCTGCACGAGATTGTAATGAGTATGTCAACTCTGTGATATATGTGGAATATAGAGCAACGGAGCAAAGAAGCAGAAGAAATTAGATTGGAATCGAATCAGAATGTGATCAGTATTCTCTCCTATTTATAATTTCGTCCGCATCCCTTCGAACAGTCACGTCCGCTTGACGGGTCGCACCCGTTGCCTTTTGATCGCTGCTGTTCGTTAACGGGTCGCACCCGCTCGCTACTGGCTTGCACCCATTCGTACCGCCTGATACTGTTTCGCCTGCACTGCTTCAGTCAGGTCGCACCCATTCGCGTTTGTCCGCACCCGCTACTGTTCGCCTCTAACGGGTCGCGCCTCTTCAGTTATTCGCGTCCGCTTATGAACAGTCGCATCTCCTCAGGAAAAAACCCTGCGTCTGTTCACCCGCCCGCTTCTCTTTAAATTCCAGGCCCAGCCCAGTTTCATACGAAGCCCAAAACCGTTAAACAATGGCCTAGTAAAAAGAATGGTCATTTAGACCCGTACCCGAACCCGAGCCCGGCCCGGTTCGGTCGGACGGACGGCCTAGTATACTGTCCGTTCTCAAGTCTGGTTAGTATTGCCAAGTAGTTCTAGCATGAAGGGTTCATTACCCAATAATCTCCTTTCAAAGAAGCCCAAGTCCTCTTCATTGTCTCTAGAGTATAGTTGAAGTCGGCAATCTTTTGCTAAATTTTTTTTACCCTTCAGTTGTTTCCTCTGATACTATCACTTGAAATTCTTACTTAAGATTTAGCAAGCGATACGTATTGTTCCAGAGTAAATTTAACTTGTGTCTTTCTTTTATTATTTGCTTTTGTATCGTATTCAGCAGTTTCAACTTCATTATCATCTTTTCCAACGTCAAATCTAGCTGAAGTTAATTCCCTACGAAGTACTCTAAACATGTCGCTCAATGATTTTCCCTTCTTTTTCTTTTTGTTCTACTCCGACCTTTGAGGCACATGTGTTTCTTCAACTATTTCATCGTTGCAATCTTTAGTATTTTCTACATCCGTTCCTTGACTTCTTCTTCTTTGGAACTACTACCAACATCAAAATTGGTAAGGGTATTACGAGCATATGGAAACTGCCTTGCTGATTCCATATAGCATTTCGGTCGTAAGTATCTAAATCTTGTGCACTAAGATGATAATGTTGTTGTTGTTGTTGATCACTTTGCATTAGCAACAACATGTAGGATGAATTATCTTCATACACGGCAACTTGATGAATGACGAGGTGGTGTTTGTAGTAGGACTAAAGTGCAGTAGAATAGTGGTAAGGTGGTGGATGATGTGGGATGCTAGATAGATCGTGGTGAGTGTAAAGTTGACTATAGTGCATGTTTGAATCTATGCAGTTAATGTGCTCGGCAGATTCATAGCGGTAGAGGTGCAAAAAGTCATAGCGGGGATACAGCGAGGATATAGCGGGATATAGCAGATGGCTCTAAAATAGCATATAAAACTTGTACTTAATGTTTTTACAAATATATAAATGGTAATTGAATGAAAAATTATCATTCAATTGAATTATAATTAATACATAAATAATTTTAAATAAAAACATGTGCGAATATACTTTAAATAAACGTAAAATTGTTTTATAACATAATTGAATTTAGTAGAACATTAGAGTATTTTCATTTCTGAAAATATATCAAAAATTAAATCAAATAAATTAGTTTCATAGTTTTTATAATGTATTAATGAAATTTTTTAATTCACTTTATTAAAGAAGATATAGCGGAAAAAGAGGAATATAGCGGGAATAACGGGATATAGCGGAAATAGCGGGGCTTAAAGTGGAAAGGCTATATTTTGAGGCTACATGGAAAAATCATAGCGGTAGAAACCCACTATGAGATATAGTGGGGTTATAGCAGGGTTATAGCGGGGCATTAACTGCACAGGTTTGAATATGACGTATAATCATATTCATGTTGTGGTAGAAGGACTTTTTGTTGGCTTAGAGGATGGACGTTGGGAAAATTGGTAGAATGGTACGATGGATCAAGTAAACGATTTTGAGAAGTAGAGAGATTTTTTGTTTACTTTTTTATGCTCAATCGTTAACAAATGAAGGCATTATGTAGTAGAGGGGAAAGAAGTGAAGAATATTGATATGGAGGAAATAAGGAGGGATGGTAGAGTATATATGGAGTTGGGGTATAAAGTAGCCATTGTAAACTAGCAATTTGAAATTTTAACGTTGTGGATTAAAATGGCGGAGACTTTGCTGTTATAATTAAAATCATAAAGTCTTTGCCATTTTAATTATAAAACTCCGCCGTTTTGAAAACCAGTCTCACGTTAGTGAGCCAGCCATGAAATCAACTAAAATTAGCCACAACAAACTGAACAAGTCACACCTGATTGCATATTGACTAGTTTTTCAACTGAATAAGTCGTTGCTGGTTGTGCTCTTATCATGTTCGGCATTATTTAAACAAGTACGGAGGAACATCCATTGGACGTGTGGATAGAAAATATCGATTCTACTCTATGTTGTTACCATATTGGAAGATTCATAAAGTAAGGTAGTAAAACAACATTATTAACTTGTGTACATGTCTTATCAAAAAACTTGTGTACGTGCTTTAAAATTTACACCAGGAAAAAAGAAGATATTTTAACCACGGAGAGCATGGTCCAAGCAACAAATTTCTAAAAACATACAATGTTTGTTATACTGACAGTTTAAAATCTGATACACTAACACTCAAATAGCGCAGCTGCAAAATGCACTATTGTAATTGGAATATAGTAAGGGCATTTCAGTATATGAAAATGATGACATACTATCGAAATAATTCTTGTACAAATGGAAAAAACAAACAAACATATTATCTTCGATGTGACACTTATCTTTTTAAAATTTAATTTTAAATCCTTTATCATATAGTTGACTTATACTAAGAAGATTACGTTTTAAATTCCTAACTAGAAAAATATCATTAATAAGAGGAGCTTTAGAATTACCGACATTGCCGATGCCAATCACATATCCTTTTGAGTTATCTCCAAAGTTGACCAATCCACCATCTTGATATATAATGTTATTGAGTATCTCGGCATTTTCAGTCATATGCCTTGAACAACCACTATCAAGTGTCCATTTATCTTTCTCAATTTGCATAGTTTTTCCATTGGTTATTGATTCTTCAAAAGGCATGTAACATGTCTATTCCTGCATAACAAACCAATTCGGTAGATAACTTGATTTTTCATAAAAACTATATGCAGACTTATGCTACTTTGATGAAATGCATAAATTCAGACTTGTATTAACAAAATTTCCTAAAAATGCCATTTTTAACTTTTCAAGTTTCAGATTATGAAAATTATGAAAACCCATGTTTTGATATCAATTGAAAGGGAGTGCAGATTAAGGATCTTAAGGCTAATTTAACATTAGAGGGGGGTGAATAGTGTTTAATGGATTCTAAGACTTATATTGACTAAATTAAAATTATGACACAAACAAATGCATAACTTAATCACAGAACAATCACAGAATCAAACGCATATGTAGAAAGTAAATAAAAAGCAGTAAAAGGAAAGAACATACCGGATTTTATACTGGTTGGAGTTACCCTACATCCAGTCTTGTACCAAGGCCAACACCTCATACAATTTTTATTATACCAATGTCGAGATTACAATCCTCAATTTCTAAAGGCCTTGTGGTATCCTCCTGTCTTCGAGTCTGGGGCAAACTCTCTTGATTTACAGAATACAAGATCACCCAATTGATTTCCATGCACAACCACACATTATAGAGAGAATCGATAAACTTTTGATTATATAGCACTTTGATCTTCGAGAGAGGACAGAGAATCAAACAAGGATGAGATTCTAATTTGATTCACTTGAGAATTCGGTAGAATTTCGATACGATCTTAAAAATATGAAAATTTTAGAATATGGATTTGTAGAGAAGAAGGAGTGAAGAAAATAAGAAAATAGTTAGTTAAAAAATTCATTTTTGAAGGCTATTTATAGATCAGTAATGGTCGTAACCATTCGTGAAGAGATTTAAACGAATAGACACTTCTTTTGAAAATTGAAACTTTTGAATTCAACGGCCACCATGTCGACATGGGGTATCTCATGATGTTGACACCCTTAGTTAAAAAAGTATGTAAAATTTGTTTTGAAAATGGTATTGAAAGAAAAACAAGATGAAATGATTTCGAAGTAAAATAAACTAATTTTACTATATTTTAAAACAAATAAGAGTAGAAAAACATATTTTTAGAACGTATATATAAATTTGATTTTAAATCTCAAGCATATATATATAATAAAAAACACTTAAAAATCAGAAGATAGTTTTAAAAACAAACGAAGTTTAAAACAAGAGTTTATTTAAAAAAAAGGAAAGAATATTTTAAGGCTAAAACATCTTTTTGAAAATAATTTGAAAAGATAATTTTTAAGGCTAAAACATTTTGAAAAGAAGTTTTGAAAATCATTTTGAAAAACCATTTTGAAGTTGTTTTGCAAGCTTCTTCATGTAGAATATCTCATCACATCAAGACTTGAGTACTTGTACAAAACCAGGATGTTTGTGGGTTTGTAAGCCACTTGTCATAGCTTTCTAAGCTACTTGTCGTGGGTTTGTAAGCCACTAAGAAGGTAGAAATGGATTTCATCCCAAATGAAGCTTGAAATGAAGATTTCCGTGTTATTATGAAGTTTTATCCAAAGAAACTAAACACTTGTCTTGAAATCTTGATCTTGATACTCATGAGTCTTCAAACTTGATTTCTTCATTCTTGATCTTTACAAGTAAAGACTTTGTATGTAAGAAAATCGAGAGGTTGTGGGAAACAAACGAATAAAATAAAAAGACATGAGACAGTCCAAAAAGCCCTTGATTATGATCAAACTTTTAAGCTTACTTGGATATTGAGCATTTATGTGTAAGAACTTTCAATAATTAGTATTGCCTTATATATATCATGCATAATAATATTCATATATATCTAGACAATTGTGTTAGTATGTAAGTTATAATAAAATAAGTTACAAAGGTTGTTGTCATCAAAACTACTATCTCCAATTCCTAACAATCTCCCCCTTTTTGATGTTGACAACCTTATAAATTATACTTACCACTTCGATCATACCATAACTCCCCCTTACACCAAGAACTCCCCTTTACTCTAAAACTACTATTTTATATAACTTCTCCCCCTTTATCATCAACAAAAAAATAACTTATAAACCTTAAACTTAATAGAAATGAGATAAACAAACATACGACATAAGAATAATAACTATGTATGTGTGAAATATAGCATCCTAAGTTAAATGGAATTCATGATTTATACACCAAGGATTGTTTTTAGAAGAACATTAATTAAGATAACACCTATATACAAATTAACAAACCAATATACAATTAAGAAAATAAAAAAAACGCTTAACGAAGACCCATAACTATTGGTGATTTATGGACTGAACAATTTGGATAGTGGAGATAAAAGTTCCACGTTGTTCGACCAACTTCCCATTAGCATCAAAAGAACATTTCCAACGCAAATTGCGCCATCGTCTTCGTCCATATGAACATTCAGATTCGACGGAGGATGTTCTTCTTAGACCTCTTGTGGTTCTTCTAGAGGCTCTTCTTCAGAATCCATGCCTTGTGATGATTCTTCGGTGACAATGGGATTGGCATGGTTATCTATAAGGAAGTTTTGTAAATTCCTAAGGATTTTGCTTTGCCTATCTTGTTCTCTAGCCATTTGTAGTTGACTCACTTGAATTTCCACCATCATTTGAAGCAAATCTTTCATCTTCTCCTGTAATTTGATGACTCGTACGTGCGCGGAACGCTGAAAAGGACCAGAATGAGGAGAAGTGGGTGAAGAAGGTTAATAATTAGAAGAGGAAGCCATTAATTTACTGTTTTAGAAGTTTATTATAGAGAATAGAATAGAAAAAAGGAGTAAAAGTCAAAATATATAAATATATAACTTAATAGCTAATTTTAGAGGGAAATTTAAATTTGAAAATCTCGGCATATATGTCGACACAAGGGATAGGTCATGTCGACATGCCCAGTTAAATTTTAAGAAATTTTTATTTATATTAGTTATTAGCTATACTTGTATTATTTATGATTTATATTTCTGTTAATGAACATATACCTAATTCTCTTCTAAATTTAGTAAAGTTTTGTTCATTTATGGTTTGGTTAATATATCAGCAATTTGTTTTTCAGTATTAATATATTCAAGAGTTAAGACTTCTTCACTTATATTATCTCTAAGAAAATGGTGTCTAATATCAATATGTTTTGTTCTAGCATGATGAGTTGGATTTTTAGATAGGTTTATTGTACTAGTATTATCACAATAAATTAGTGATTTAGTTATAGTTAATCCAAAATCTATTAAAGTTTGTTGCATATATGTAACGACCCGGAATTTTGACAGCATATTTTAATAAATATTTAATCTAATTTAAATTAAATATAAGCTTGTCAATGTTTAAATTGATGAGATATTAAATATTTAACGGTTATGTATGTTTGTAAAAGAAAATTTTGGTTTGAAAATTTAAATAGAATATGTCAAAATTATTTAAAACAAAATCTGTCTTATTCAATAAAATCAAATTAAAGATTCAATATTTTATTATTTAATAATTTATATGAATACAATTTTGGTTTTTAAAATGATAAGTTTTAAAATAAACAAACATGGAAGTGCAAAACAATATAGGTGTAAACATACAAAATTAGTATAAAACACAATTATAATTATAAGATGTAATCAAAGTAATATAAATATACAAAGTCTAAATTATAATTTGACATATATAATTACGAGTATTTTAGTCAAACAATGATCTTCAAAATTCAAATTGTACAACACAACATCCTTAATAAAAATGTTAAAAAAAGATTATATGAACAAGTATACAAATTTCATATAACTATCAATATAAATAAACATATATGTTAACAATAACTTTGAGTAGGTGCTGTGTACAGTTTTATTGCCTCAGAAAAACAAAGTCCACTCCAATATAATAAAACAAAACCTGTATCTTGCAAAACATGTTTGTCCGAAACATAAATATCTTTGTACAAAATTGCAACTGTCAGTAAACAATTAATTATATGCTATCATAATTAAAAACATAAGCATTTATTAGCATAACATATTGTTTAAATAAGTACATGCAGCCGAGATCAATATCGTTTCATAATTGTAGTAAAATTTAATACCAATTTCTTGTTTGGTCAAAAATGGTGGTTGTACACTTATCTTCTGTTTTGTTCAAGCATTTATATATACCCACCTTTCTATTATCAGTTCATTGATACAAACCTAAACTTAAAAACCTGAGAAACAATCTATTGGCTTTGCAAACAAAATTTAATTCAACAGCAAAAACAAAGGAAGATTTCTGGGTAGTTCAACTGCAGTTCCTTCAACTCACCTTCTGTTCAAATTGATCTGTGAGTAAACGAACTAATTTCAACTTTAGTTTGTATATTTGCTTATTAATGATATGTGTTGATGTAGTTTAAACATACTGTTTTGTGTATGTCTGTTTGCACTGGAAGTTTGCATAGTTGTTCTTGATCAGTATTTCAATTTTTATACAAAGTTAAGCCAAGAAATCTATATAACTTATTCATATAACCATTTAAACTTTGTATTGTGTAAATTCGAGCTTGTTTAGTTTAAAACAAGGCCTGCAAACATGTTTCAAGTGTAAACAGCATTGTTAAATACTGCATTTCCAAACTACAGGTAAAAGAAATCAAAGTTTAAATTTCAAATGTTGAAATTTGTAAATCCAATAACATATTTAGTTTTCATAAACATAATTATGATTTTTAATATAAAAATCTTGATTTTTAAGCAAAGAGCAACAGAGCAGTTTTAAAATGAATCAAAAATGGGTTTTTGTCAATTTAAGGAGATTGAGTTAATTATAACTTCTGTAAATCAGCAGGAAGCAGGTTTGTAAACTAATTGATTCTAGAAAAATGTCAATTTATTTTTCAAAAGCATATGTTTTGAGTTTGAATCAAGAATAGGGTTTGTGTGTTTAAATTTTGATGCTCTGTAAAAAAATGAGTTTCGGCATCATACATTAATCGAGTTGGCCGTGACTTTTGGAGGAGTTAGGTGGAGGTGTGAGCGACGTCCTGGTGAATTTTCATCACCTCCGGTGATGTGTGGTGGCCGTACGAGTGATTCGTCCATCGGTGATGTTTTCGTATGCTTGAGCTACAGGTCGAATTTTTCGTTTCGGCTTGTAATTGAATTTTGGGCTTCGATTTCACTCGAGTGGATCATTTGTGGTGTGTGGGGACTGTAGAGAGTCGCCGCAGGCAAGGTGAGCCACCGTGCACGTGCACGGTGGCGAAGTGGAGTTCGTGGGTCTGTGAGTAGTGTGCGTGCTCGAGGCAATTGAGGGGTTGCTTCGGTCTTGTCTTCGGGTTGTATCGTGAGAGTCGCGTTTCAGTGAATTTATAACCTTATAAACTGATGCTAAAAAAAATGAGAAGAATGTATAAACTGGGGAGAAGAAGAAAGGGGATGCGAGAGTGACACAGGAGAGGCACGGGAAACGTAGGGGAAGGACTCGTGTCAGACACGAGTAATAGGGAAGATGTCTCAGGTCCTTTACAAAGTAAACATACAACAAAAATTTTGTTTAGCATTTTATAATTAAGTTAGAAATTAATTAGTCAGATTGATATTAATCTATAGGTTTATTAAGGTAAGTATGTAAGTTAGGTGATTAATAATAAGTAATTAGAATGTTAATCAATTTATACTTGAAAATTTAAATTGATAACTTTAAATTTGTTAATTAAAATAAATCATATGTTAAAGTAATTTAAAGCTTAATAACGTTAGCTAATTACTGGAAGTTAATTAATGAAAATTAACTTAAGTGATTAATCAGGAATTATGCTATTAAATTGATAATTAAAGTAATTTGTGATAATTAAATAATTAATTCAATTTAATAAGTAAGTTATTAATTAATAATTAATAATTAAGAATCAACTAATTAATTGAGTAATAGTTAATGAATAAAAGTTAATTAGTTTAAATAATTAATTAAAAGATGAGATGATTAATAAATTAATTATTAATGAATAACTAATTAAGTAATTGATCATTAATAAGCTAATAAATCAGTAATTAAGCAAATTAAATAGTTTATTCTTAAGCAAATAATTTAGTTAAGTAAAACCAAACTGTTTGGTATGAATTGATAATTATGTTGATTGACTTTGATATCTGTTGATGATTATTCTGTGAGATGTTATGATATATTATGGATACCTGTGATACCTGTATATGATTTATCTGTTATATCTGATATGTGAATTCTTAATATTTAATTGAACTGTTAAGTTAAATAGACAACCTGGCCCTTAAAATGGAGTTTGGATCCGATGAGACCGGGATCGGAAGAAACAATCTTGATTCTCCGAAAACCACATCGATCCAAATTAAACGATAGGTCGTAACTTATCAGATGGAGATCGAGATGGTGTTTCAGAATGCAAGGGTTATCGTCGTTAACTCTGAGGGTGATTCCAAAATGAGTGTAACGAGATAATGCCTTCGGTTTCGTTCGAACACGGAACGAACTTGTATGGATTAAATGCTTTCAACACATCGTCAGGTGGACGATGAGCATTCTAAGATATGTTCAATAAAGGTAATCGTAGCCTCAAGCCTAATCAACCGGGAATGGCTAAAACTGGGGAGATGCAACAAGGTTAGGTGGGTCATGCCCAAGCAGGACAAGATTTTCCCCTGTCTAGATGTCCCTTTTTATTTCGGCTTTGTGAGCAGTTGTTGGCCACAACTGCAGGGTTATCTTGTTCAGGACTGTTCAGTAAGGAATGGTTCTGGCCTTGTGTTGTAGGAGGTCGGGAGTGATCCACGGTACGGTGATCTAGGCCCCGTACTGTGACGGGCAGTACCCCAGTAGCCCTGCCATTGTTGGAAACCCATTTACCCTACGAGACCCTACGGTTTTGATTTGTATTACCCACTTTCGTGGCTAGTAGCTGGAATTTAATAGATGTAACAATTTCGGCTATTTTCTATTTACTTGAAAACCCTAGACACTATTATAATATCACAGAATTTCCTATAAAATGTTTTGGTTAGCGTAAGGTAAAAACTTACCCGTATTTATTTGTGGGAAATCTTGCGTGATACCTTTATTTTCAAATGGTTTTCAATGTTAAGCAACTTTAACCTGTTTACTCAAACCAGACCCATGTCTGACCCAGAGTTTATATTTTGTGTTTTCATAAACTCTTGGGTACTCAAATTTTTACGAGTAGCCAAGTGATAGGTATCTGGGAGCATTGATTTTCTGGAGGAGCTATTTTTGGGAGAAGACCAGACGTGTGTATCTATATATGCAATTCCGTTGTGTTGTTAGTGATGCTGTATTTTGGATGTATGTATGGACATATATGTATATGACAGTCTTGTTATATGATATTATATGACTCTGATGTATGTATAACTATGTAATAGTTATGTGATGTATTATATTTGGTTCCATTCCGCTGTGAGATTCTGATGTTGTTGTTCTTTCTTTCTATTCTTTTCTATTTCTATCCCTTTCTTTCTTAATGATGAAACGTCTTTCTGGGGTAGAGAAAGGCGGGTCGTCACAGTTGGTATCAGAGCGCTAGGTAAAGCGAGTACTTAGGCTCTTGTGTTATATCTATCTTGAGAGTGCGTATTTGTATTTTCATATAACATTATATATATCTATCTTAATGGTTGAGTTACCTGCTCAGGTGACCGACATGAGTTCAGGAAGAAGAGGCAGAGTTAGGGCCAGTACTTCTACAGATAATGGACAGAGTCAGAATGTTAGTGAGGCTGTCAATCCAGTACCGTCTCAAGTTAGCTTTGCAACCTTATGCAAAGATTTCAAACATCTTGGAGGGCAACCATTCAAAGGTTCAGAGTCAATAATTGAAGTTCAGGACTGGCTACGCTCTTGTGAGCGCATTTTCAAGAGCATGAGATTGTCTGATGAGCGTAAGAGGCATATGGCATCGTGGCAACTGCAAGGTGGTGCAGCGGCATGGTGGGATTCAACTATTTTAAATATTTCTGAGGGTGACATTTCTTGGGACAGATTCAAGGAGTTGTTTGAAGAGAAGTTTGTGCCGACGGCAGGGAGAACTCAATTGTATCAGGATTTTCTGTATTTGAAGCAGGGTAGTATGTCTATTTCGGAGTACGAAACTAGATTCAACGAGCTCTCTTGTTATGGACCAGGACTCATCGATACTCCTCTGAAAAAGAATGAGAAATTTGTGCAAGGGTTGAGGCCTGAATTCCATGGGAAATTGACAGTGCTTCTGAAGGGATCTTTTGTTGATTTGATTGATATGGCATTGAGGTATGAGAGTTTGATGAGTAAGAAACCAGTGGCTCCAGTTGCAGCTTCAAGTGGGAATTTCACTAATCCGAATAAGCGAAAGTTTGATCCTAAATGGAGGAAACCAAATAAGAAGAAATCTGGGAATAACAACGGACCTCGAAAGTGCTACATTTGTCATCAGGAGGGGCATTTGGTAAATAAGTGACCTAGGAAGGGATCCCAGCAGCAACAGCAGCAACCGCATCAGAGTGGCCCAGGATCAGCTATGGTTCAGAAATCTTTGTGCTTTAATTATCATCAGCCAGGGCACATGTAACATCCCGCCTTTTTGCACACTTTAAACCGACACACGTGCCAATTCAAAGCATACGCAAGGGCGGATTGTTATGGGGTAAATAAGAAAAACAGAGAAGAAATAAAACAAAAACAGAATCTCACAGCGGAAGGATAAAATATAATAACAAATATACAGTTCATAAACAGTTTACAAAAGCTTGATCCTTCTTTTACAATAAATATCAGAGTTACACATACCAATACAAGCAATGCAGCGGAATAGAAAGAGTGTGGTGTAATACTATATATAACATAATACTTATTCTTCGTCTTCGTCCTCCAAAGCTAAAATCTGCTATCCTGAAATGCTCGGACTGACCCGAGCGAATTTGAATAGACAAAAACACCCGAGTCAGACTAGAATATCTTATGTGAGTTAAATAAACAGAATATAAATATGAGTACAGTAACTCAAGAGATGTTCGGGATTTACATCTCCTAAGGATCCGTTAAACTATTTACTATGTAGTATATTGCGCTATTATAATAGTGTCTATTTATAAAATAAACTTACTTTTAAATAGCGTTAAGGCTTTACATTTTCCACCTTAACACGTAATAGTCCCAGTAGTCCGTCCAATATCATAGCCCCTCCTGATCGGGAAGCCACTAGAGGATACCACACGGGCTACGGGAGAAAACCAAACTCGTACAAGGCGCGATATGGTAGGTGACACGGCACAACTAGGCAATGCCAGGGTAGATATACCAATTGCTATCCAGGCTGGTGGAAACGCGTAGCCGCAGTTACCGCCCACCTCGGACTAACTCCCCAAAATCAAAATATAGAAGTGGCCACTGAATCAAATCCAAGTCAAATTATAATATCGAAGAGGAGCGTCCGATCAGAGGAATGACCTCATTGGCCTGAGAATCGCTCCTGTTTTAGCCACCTTATGCCAACTCACGGGAGTTGGGTCCACGTATTTACCTTACAGGAAACGTCGCCACCACCTACTTCATTCTGGAATCTCCACCGCGTACACGGTTAGTCAAAGTGGTTTTCGGTATCGACAGAGAGTATGTCCATATCCGATCCCGGTCTCTTTGCCAACCAATCGTTATTATAACACCGCGGTCATTTAAAAATAGTTTATACTTTTAAAACCAGAATATAATCCATTTCAAACCGTAATATTACGATATCATTTCTTCTTTTAAAACCCAAAACAATATGATATCGTTTATCCCAAATAAAATTATTCCTTTCCAAAAAATTATGTCACTTTTTATTATTTAATATCCCATGTAACCAATATTCTGTTTGTAACTTTCAACATAATTCTTCGAAAATCCATAGCATTTTAAAACCATTATTTTCAAAACTAAATGGTTTGGATATTCAACGGTATGCGAATAAAAAAAAAGTTTAACTTTACTGTTGCTTTATAAAGAAATAAATTACATGGCTTTCCAAATATTTCTTCTTTTAAAGTTAAACCAAAATCCAAAATATTACTTCAAGTCGCAAAACCATTTCAATTTTATATATATTTATATCCATTTTGGAGCATTAATATTTCAACTAAAGTTGGATTTTTATCCTTTCAAAAATCAATATTCTATTAATTAATCTTGACCATTCACATAAAATCCATAATTAATAAGACTTCAATTTCTAGTAAAATATATATATATATATATATATATATATATTTCCAAATTCAATTTTTACTAGAATATTCATTTCAAAATATTTTGGGAAAAAAATCCAATTATAAATATCATATCTTTAAAATTTCCAACTTAATATTTAAACATAGGATATAATCATCAAACTCCATTTTCTTAATTTTCTTCCATTTTTAATAAAGAAATTTATTCACCTTTTAATTTCAAAATTTCAACTTCATATGCATATAACTATGGAAGAAAACATTTATTCAGTATAAAATTTAAGATTTTTATAAACCGTATTCCATCCAAACCATAGAAATCACATTAAAAATAGTTATATATAGACCACGGTGTCTGTATATAGTTTTCTATCCTATGGTCAAGTGATACGGATATTTATCATTTCAATCCGCAATTTAAAAAATAAAACTGCGGTTGTATATCATTTCAAACCGCAATCCCGAATGAAATGAAAAATGCATACTAACTTGCAGTTTAATGATATCAAATAAAACATCCCTTCAATAACACATCCATCATCCAATCACAAACATCAAGCAATATCAATCAATAACAATTATATATATGATCATATATAACAGGTGATAACTGGCAGTTTATTCAAATTAAATTTTTCAACTATTAATCTAACAATTTATATTCAGTGATAATTGACATAACTGTTAACTAGCAGTTCATATGCAACCAAAAATTTCTAACAGCCAATTAACACGCAATAAATCAATTAAATTAACAGTTACATTCAATAAAATGCAATTCAACAGATATGAATGAAATAACATGCCAAAAGCTCATAAATAAATTTCTATTCATTTCTAAAATTTATTTAACAAACATAAAAGCTTCTAGTAGTTGTGAGTGGGTTAAAACACTCACCTTTTGAATTTAAATTGAATTCAAATCCAATTTAAACCCAAAAATTGGACAGTCTCCAAATTCATCCAAACCAGTGCCAAAACGTCAGAAATTCCGATACGATCCCAGCAAAACAAACCGTGCGTGAATCCGAGCTCGTATGCAAAAGTTATGAAAATTTGAAAAATGAAAAATTCTGGTCCTGGGTCAACTTCGGGTTCGACTTCGGGGCGACGCCTCATTTCCCCGATGCTTGCTTGGAGTTTTCGCCAAAACGACCCGGAGCGACCCGAGTCATTTTCTTCCTGACCCGAAGTTGCTCTAGGGTTTTCTCCTCTGAAACCCGAAGCGCGACCAGAAGCTGCTGCAGATCCACAAATTTTTTTTTTTTTTTTTTTTTTTTTTTTTGAAATAAAATTTTGGAATTTGGGAATTAGGTTTTCTGCCATTGGAATGAGGAGTTGAGAAGGAGATGTACGTATAGAAAAATGAAAATAAGGAGTGGCTAGGGTTTATAATCGCAAATATATAGACAGATAAAAGAAGGCTAGGTGGGTACAGATAACGAACGTGCTAAACGATAGTTGGCCCAAAAAGCCCGTTCTGCCTCCGGAGTCGAATTTGTTAAAACTATATATCCAAATAGGTGTTTCAAAATATTCTGAACGCGATGGAAAAAGTTTCGCGACCAAATTCGATCGTATGAAGAAGTTATGCTAAAAAAAATAAAAATTTCAAATTGATTTCAAAATGCGTAAATTTCAAGGCGTTTCGAGTCCGTACGATCAAACGACAAGTCCGATCGCAACGAAACTTGAAACATTATTATAATTCACCGTTACGGATCCGATGAAACTAGTTTCGTCGAAATCCGAGTCCGTGACAAAAATGGCTATTTTTAATATTTATTAAATAAATTAAAATAAATCATAAAATCCAAATTTTCTTTCAACTTTAAATATTGGCCAAATTTCATTACTTATATAATCCAATCAATTCCAAATAATTTAGCAAGCTTGGATGTGAATTAAAATTTATAAGTATATAAATTTCGCAGTGTTAACCTCTGCGTTTTCTTATTATTTGGGAATTATAAATTTTATTCGCAAAACCCAATTATTTAATCATATACTTATACTCTCATCTTAAATCTAATTATATAAATAACTTGATTTCTATTATCCAACTCAAAATATATCAATTATTCTCCAACTACATAGTTAACGTTTCTTTTATATATCACTGTGGTAATATTTCAAAATGTTCATCTTTTGTTTGCATAAATTACTGTATTTAGATAAAATTATAATTTTGGTAACTTATCACATAAATAACTTAAAACCTCAACTAATACATTCCACCTTTGTTTCATCTTATTCATTCACTCATCAATATTCCGTACTAACTACAAAATTTAGTGTATTCCTTTAAATTGATCAAAATAAGACTTATCAACTAATAGAAAGATTTACGTACAAAATTTATTGTCATACATCTAATTTACAAGCCTATACTTAATTATTATCCTACAATACGTTTTACGTTACTATAATGTTCATTCTTCCGTTCCTACGTTTCTATAAATTTATTCCTTTATAATTTATTTAACGCAACACTTAATCTACACCTATTGCGATGTTTCAAATTTACTTGAATGAACAATTTATTTACTTAAAATAGTTGTTGTAAACTCTTAATTCCACATTTATAAGTGTATTATTATTTTCACTCAAATATTATACATATATATAGAGTATTGGGTTTTTATTTAATCATCATTTATCATATATATTAATTAATTAAATTCAATACTTAAGTCTGACTAAATTTATTCCCCAAATACACATTTACATTTCTCAACCAATAAATATAACCAATCAAATTCTCATTTTATTGAACCTTGGTCAATTCCACACGTTAATTTTACTTAAAGTCTCAATTAATTAATTTACCTCGGTTTCATTACCTTATTACCTTATATGCATAATTGACATGGTTATATCTTCCATTACATCAATAATTTATCATTTCATTTCTATGCAATATATACTCATCTTATTCCATTTATTTGGTTACTGCATTGAAATCTATTTATTAACCAATACTAACGTTATTATCATAAAAAAAAAATTTGATTCCCAATTTTATTCAATACTTAGAACAAAAATTTTCACATTAAATCAAATCCTTCTATTCAAACCAAGTATCATGCTATGATAATATTTTACGTTGGTTACACTGAAAAAAATCAACTTTTTATCGTTATCAATTAAACATACATTAATTGCACAAATTAAAGGAATTAATTGCCATTTATCAAATTAAATTTTTCATACATCAATCTATTTCATCTAAATCCTTACCTATGAATATTGCAACCTTTAATTCCATTAAATACCAATTAACCCAAATTATTTCATTTATTCTAAGTCATATCACTAAAATAATTCATCATAATTACTTACCCTTAATTGAGTTTGATTTCCAAATAAATTTGCTGACCCTTAATTAGACAATTTATAAAAGTTTGTCATCATACCTATAGTTCTACGCTTATGCTATGTCTTAAATTTCAATAAATTTATAAATTTTGAGATGTTCATTAGGGTTTACAAATTTATTGACTTGCAATAACAGGGTTTCTTAATCTATTCAATTTATCGTTCACAATCTTTTATTGCATTAAATTGGTTTAATATTCCCATATTAAATTTTATGTACAGGTAAGAATTTTTCTTTCTTTCTCTACTTAATTCATTTGAATTTTATTCAAATGTCTTTAAATAGGTTTCTAAGTCACTTCTATATAATTTATTCTAGCCTTCATTTTAATACTTATCTACCACCTTTATTCTTTCAACTAAAATAAATTACAAAATCCTATTAAACAAACAATTTTAAATGGTCGAACTTAACGGGTCGTTACACTCTCCCCCACTCAAAACTTTTCGTCCCCGAAAAGGGAAAGGAAGGGAGAAGGAAGAATAAAACAGTATATCTAATTTCAAATATTAACTTATAACAATAATTTACTAAATTAATTTCCTTTAATGAAATACACTTGTTTTATAATCATTATGTCTTTTAATACTTGAACTATTAAAGTTGGAAAAATATCTTTAACCAAATTCTAAGTCCAATATTTACGAAAATTTTTGGCAGAGTCTCCTTTGTACGGAGGGACTCTGGAGAAAATATAATATCCAAATATACAAATATATTACATATATTATCCAAAATAAAATATCCCAACACGGGAAAATATATAAAATAGCGCTTTATACGTAATCCGGAAACGTACCTATTTGTCGGGCAATACGCTTATTATTTTGGAACCAAAAGCAGTAGCAGTTGCTTCCAACCCCTGTATTCACTTATAAAATCTAAAAGTTAAATATCTATATTACAGTGAAATGTTTGGGTAGATTCAATCATTCATATCCAAATCAAATGCAACAACCATACATTTTAACAAACGGCACACACCACAAACCACAATCATTCAATCAACAACCGTTAGTTGTTCGGGTTCAAATTATGAAATTTTACGGAGTGAGAAATAACTATCAAGTGCATCCGTTACTCAACAGTCTTAGATGGAATAGAGATAGATTATTGTTCCTCCAACAACTCCAAAATTCCTTACCCAACAACCATACATCAACCAAACAATTCAAATCAACACCACAATAGCTTATTATACATTTATTTCATGCTTCAGTGGTTTTATTTTCTTTCTTTCATTTATGGAGGGATTTCTTTGTTTCTTACAATTTTCATTTTCCATTTGTTACAAAATTCATTATATTGTATTCCAATTTATTGACTAAGGTTTATATCATCTATTTATACTACTTACCCTTTCTTATATAGTAAAATTTCCAATTTAACTTAAGTTTATACAATTAATTCTCATTTATAACAGCAAATTTATTGAATACCTTAATTACCTCAAGCTTCACTTGTAAGATTTCCCCTTACATTTTCTTACTAACATTGCAACTTTTATTATATGGTAAGTTATGTATGTTTAAGAATGCAAGTGAAAATTTACAAGTTTCTTCTCAATTCCTTTTTATTTATTAATGGTTCAATAAATATATATTCGTTTTATAAATTACAATTTCAACTTACCCTTAATTTCATTCCTTTATTTAATGTTTACATTTTATTATATTTAATTACAGTAACCCTCTACTTACACTTAAATTATTAACCTTAAAACCTCCATTTTTATAAATAAAGGATCTTATTAATTCATTATCTAGGGTTTACAGACATTTATTTATATTACCTACTTTTTATTATATTACTAGTAGCATTTTAAAACATACTTAAGTTTATAACCGTACACATCAATCTTTATTTATTAAAGAATTTCATTTTATTTACTTAAGTTAAAATCACTTATTAATAATACTCACCTTTAATTTGGGTAAAATTTCAATTATCACTTAAGTTTATACCAATAAATTCTTATTATAACAGTAATTTATTGAATACTTCATTTTTCCTAAATTCCTACTTGTAAAATATTCAATTCCAGTTTCTCATTTAACACTTCAACTTTTATATTTGGGTAAGTTATTTATGTTAAGGAAATTGCAATTGAACTTATACAAGTTTAATCTCCATTCTTTTAATTAAATTTAATGTTTATTCATATTACCCTTTGTCTCATATGTATGCAAATTCCTCTTTATAGCTTTGCAGTTATTCTCTTATTTCAATTAGAGGTTTCAATTCATTCATTCTTCAATAAATCTTTTCCATTATTTATCAGTTAAAAACTTTTACTTCCCTTATCCCTAGCATTAACTTTCTTACTTAATATTTCACTAACAAAGTTTAAACAATTAATTAACGGAAAAATTTAGAATTAAATACCGGGTCAAATTTTAATCTATTTCAAAATAATAGATAAATAAGTTCTTACAACTTTTATATCTCTAATTATATTTAGAACAATAAAAGAAAATTTTTAGAAAATTTCAAAAATAAATCTGCAGTAGAATTTACTACAGTGGCCTTTCCCCTTCGAAACTCGAAAATGAAAGTCGATGATGCGGCCGTCATCACCGAATTTATTTTCCAGCGACAGAGAGGAAAGTACAGAATTTAATTCTTTTCCAAAATCTTCTTTAAAACAATTCTTCCAATTTATACGAAATATTTATATAAGAAAATACTTATAAACCAAATCAATAAATTTCACAAATTCTTTGAAAGCAAATTTTCAAAAATCCCGGACTTAAGTTCTAAATCTCCAAATTTGGTTTATTATAATTTCACTTAGCTTCAGTTATTATAAATATTTTTATTGCCTAACATCCAATCTATAGCAACCAAATATATATATATCTTTATAAAACTATTTTTATATATAGAAATATAATAGGCAAATTATTTCATTCACCTATATTAAAAACAAATATTATGTCGGTCTGTCCTATTAAGTGTTTAGAAATCCCTATTGATGACATAGCGTCCCATGCATCAACCAGAATTTATAAATACAAAGCGGAACAGATTAACACAATATTAAAATCTTTTTATTAATACTAACAAGTACGCTCTCTCTTATATATACACTCAGCGACTCCCATAGGATATTTCTACCCTATTAACAAAGAGTCAAACCCCACAAAGCCAAGGTTTATCGCTAAACCAAAGCTCTGATACCAACTGTAACATCCCGCCTTTTTGCACACTTTAAACCGACACACGTGCCAATTCAAAGCATACGCAAGGGCGGATTGTTATGGGGTAAATAAGAAAAACAGAGAAGAAATAAAACAAAAACAGAATCTCACAGCGGAAGGATAAAATATAATAACAAATATACAGTTCATAAACAGTTTACAAAAGCTTGATCCTTCTTTTACAATAAATATCAGAGTTACACATACCAATACAAGCAATGCAGCGGAATAGAAAGAGTGTGGTGTAATACTATATATAACATAATACTTATTCTTTGTCTTCGTCCTCCAAAGCTAAAATCTGCTATCCTGAAATGCTCGGACTGACCCGAGCGAATTTGAATAGACAAAAACACCCGAGTCAGACTAGAATATCTTATGTGAGTTAAATAAACAGAATATAAATATGAGTACAGTAACTCAAGAGATGTTCGGGATTTACATCTCCTAAGGATCCGTTAAACTATTTACTATGTAGTATATTGCGCTATTATAATAGTGTCTATTTATAAAATAAACTTACTTTTAAATAGCGTTAAGGCTTTACATTTTCCACCTTAACACGTAATAGTCCCAGTAGTCCGTCCAATATCATAGCCCCTCCTGATCGGGAAGCCACTAGAGGATACCACACGGGCTACGGGAGAAAACCAAACTCGTACAAGGTGCGATATGGTAGGTGACACGGCACAACTAGGCAATGCCAGGGTAGATATACCAATTGCTATCCAGGCTGGTGGAAACGCGTAGCCGCAGTTACCGCCCACCTCGGACTAACTCCCCAAAATCAAAATATAGAAGTGGCCACTGAATCAAATCCAAGTCAAATTATAATATCGAAGAGGAGCGTCCGATCAGAGGAATGACCTCATTGGCCTGAGAATCGCTCCTGTTTTAGCCACCTTATGCCAACTCACGGGAGTTGGGTCCACGTATTTACCTTACAGGAAACGTCGCCACCACCTACTTCATTCTGGAATCTCCACCGCGTACACGGTTAGTCAAAGTGGTTTTCGGTATCGACAGAGAGTATGTCCATATCCGATCCCGGTCTCTTTGCCAACCAATCGTTATTATAACACCGCGGTCATTTAAAAATAGTTTATACTTTTAAAACCAGAATATAATCCATTTCAAACCGTAATATTACGATATCATTTCTTCTTTTAAAACCCAAAACAATATGATATCGTTTATCCCAAATAAAATTATTCCTTTCCAAAAAATTATGTCACTTTTTATTATTTAATATCCCATGTAACCAATATTCTGTTTGTAACTTTCAACATAATTCTTCGAAAATCCATAGCATTTTAAAACCATTATTTTCAAAACTAAATGGTTTGGATATTCAACGGTATGCGAATAAAAAAAAAATTTAACTTTACTGTTGCTTTATAAAGAAATAAATTACATGGCTTTCCAAATATTTCTTCTTTTAAAGTTAAACCAAAATCCAAAATATTACTTCAAGTCGCAAAACCATTTCAATTTTATATATATTTATATCCATTTTGGAGCATTAATATTTCAACTAAAGTTGGATTTTTATCCTTTCAAAAATCAATATTCTATTAATTAATCTTGACCATTCACATAAAATCCATAATTAATAAGACTTCAATTTCTAGTAAAATATATATATATATATATATATATATATATATATTTCCAAATTCAATTTTTACTAGAATATTCATTTCAAAATATTTTGGGAAAAAAATCCAATTATAAATATCATATCTTTAAAATTTCCAACTTAATATTTAAACATAGGATATAATCATCAAACTCCATTTTCTTAATTTTCTTCCATTTTTAATAAAGAAATTTATTCACCTTTTAATTTCAAAATTTCAACTTCATATGCATATAACTATGGAAGAAAACATTTATTCAGTATAAAATTTAAGATTTTTATAAACCGTATTCCATCCAAACCATAGAAATCACATTAAAAATAGTTATATATAGACCACGGTGTCTGTATATAGTTTTCTATCCTATGGTCAAGTGATACGGATATTTATCATTTCAATCCGCAATTTAAAAAATAAAACTGCGGTTGTATATCATTTCAAACCGCAATCCCGAATGAAATGAAAAATGCATACTAACTTGCAGTTTAATGATATCAAATAAAACATCCCTTCAATAACACATCCATCATCCAATCACAAACATCAAGCAATATCAATCAATAACAATTATATATATGATCATATATAACAGGTGATAACTGGCAGTTTATTCAAATTAAATTTTTCAACTATTAATCTAACAATTTATATTCAGTGATAATTGACATAACTGTTAACTAGCAGTTCATATGCAACCAAAAATTTCTAACAGCCAATTAACACGCAATAAATCAATTAAATTAACAGTTACATTCAATAAAATGCAATTCAACAGATATGAATGAAATAACATGCCAAAAGCTCATAAATAAATTTCTATTCATTTCTAAAATTTATTTAACAAACATAAAAGCTTCTAGTAGTTGTGAGTGGGTTAAAACACTCACCTTTTGAATTTAAATTGAATTCAAATCCAATTTAAACCCAAAAATTGGACAGTCTCCAAATTCATCCAAACCAGTGCCAAAACGTCAGAAATTCCGATACGATCCCAGCAAAACAAACCGCGCGTGAATCCGAGCTCGTATGCAAAAGTTATGAAAATTTGAAAAATGAAAATTCTGGTCCTGGGTCAACTTCGGGTTCGACTTCGGGGCGCTGCCTCATTTCCCCGATGCTTGCTTGGAGTTTTCGCCAAAACGACCCGGAGCGACCCGAGTCATTTTCTTCCTGACCCGAAGTTGCTCTAGGGTTTTCTCCTCTGAAACCCGAAGTGCGACCAGAAGCTGCTGCAGATCCACAAATTTTTTTTTTTTTTTTTTTTTTTTTGAAATAAAATTTTGGAATTTGGAAATTAGGTTTTCTGCCATTGGAATGAGGAGTTGAGAAGGAGATGTACGTATAGAAAAATGAAAATAAGGAGTGGCTAGGGTTTATAATCGCAAATATATAGACAGATAAAAGAAGGCTAGGTGGGTACGGATAACGAACGTGCTAAACGATAGTTGGCCCAAAAAGCCCGTTCTGCCTCCGGAGTCGAATTTGTTAAAACTATATATCCAAATAGGTGTTTCAAAATATTCTGAACGCGATGGAAAAAGTTTCGCGACCAAATTCGATCGTATGAAGAAGTTATGCTAAAAAAAATAAAAATTTCAAATTGATTTCAAAATGCGTAAATTTCAAGGCGTTTCGAGTCCGTACGATCAAACGACAAGTCCGATCGCAACGAAACTTGAAACATTATTATAATTCACCGTTACGGATCCGATGAAACTAGTTTCGTCGAAATCCGAGTCCGTGACAAAAATGGCTATTTTTAATATTTATTAAATAAATTAAAATAAATCATAAAATCCAAATTTTCTTTCAACTTTAAATATTGGCCAAATTTCATTACTTATATAATCCAATCAATTCCAAATAATTTAGCAAGCTTGGATGTGAATTAAAATTTATAAATATATAAATTTCGCAGTGTTAACCTCTGCGTTTTCTTATTATTTGGGAATTATAAATTTTATTCGCAAAACCCAATTATTTAATCATATACTTATACTCTCATCTTAAATCTAATTATATAAATAACTTGATTTCTATTATCCAACTCAAAATATATCAATTATTCTCCAACTACATAGTTAACGTTTCTTTTATATATCACTGTGGTAATATTTCAAAATGTTCATCTTTTGTTTGCATAAATTACTGTATTTAGATAAAATTATAATTTTGGTAACTTATCACATAAATAACTTAAAACCTCAACTAATACATTCCACCTTTGTTTCATCTTATTCATTCACTCATCAATATTCCGTACTAACTACAAAATTTAGTGTATTCCTTTAAATTGATCAAAATAAGACTTATCAACTAATAGAAAGATTTACGTACAAAATTTATTGTCATACATCTAATTTACAAGCCTATACTTAATTATTATCCTACAATACGTTTTACGTTACTATAATGTTCATTCTTCCGTTCCTACGTTTCTATAAATTTATTCCTTTATAATTTATTTAACGCAACACTTAATCTACACCTATTGCGATGTTTCAAATTTACTTGAATGAACAATTTCTTTACTTAAAATAGTTGTTGTAAACTCTTAATTCCACATTTATAAGTGTATTATTATTTTCACTCAAATATTATACATATATATAGAGTATTGGGTTTTTATTTAATCATCATTTATCATATATATTAATTAATTAAATTCAATACTTAAGTCTGACTAAATTTATTCCCCAAATACACATTTACATTTCTCAACCAATAAATATAACCAATCAAATTCTCATTTTATTGAACCTTGGTCAATTCCACACGTTAATTTTACTTAAAGTCTCAATTAATTAATTTACCTCGGTTTCATTACCTTATTACCTTATATGCATAATTGACATGGTTATATCTTCCATTACATCAATAATTTATCATTTCATTTCTATGCAATATATACTCATCTTATTCCATTTATTTGGTTACTGCATTGAAATCTATTTATTAACCAATACTAACGTTATTATCATAAAAAAAAAAATTTGATTCCCAATTTTATTCAATACTTAGAACAAAAATTTTCACATTAAATCAAATCCTTCTATTCAAACCAAGTATCATGCTATGATAATATTTTACGTTGGTTACACTAAAAAAAATCAACTTTTTATCGTTATCAATTAAACATACATTAATTGCACAAATTAAAGGAATTAATTGCCATTTATCAAATTAAATTTTTCATACATCAATCTATTTCATCTAAATCCTTACCTATGAATATTGCAACCTTTAATTCCATTAAATACCAATTAACCCAAATTATTTCATTTATTCTAAGTCATATCACTAAAATAATTCATCATAATTACTTACCCTTAATTGAGTTTGATTTCCAAATAAATTTGCTGACCCTTAATTAGACAATTTATAAAAGTTTGTCATCATACCTATAGTTCTACGCTTATGCTATGTCTTAAATTTCAATAAATTTATAAATTTTGAGATGTTCATTAGGGTTTACAAATTTATTGACTTGCAATAACAGGGTTTCTTAATCTATTCAATTTATCGTTCACAATCTTTTATTGCATTAAATTGGTTTAATATTCCCATATTAAATTTTATGTACAGGTAAGAATTTTTCTTTCTTTCTCTACTTAATTCATTTGAATTTTATTCAAATGTCTTTAAATAGGTTTCTAAGTCACTTCTATATAATTTATTCTAGCCTTCATTTTAATACTTATCTACCACCTTTATTCTTTCAACTAAAATAAATTACAAAATCCTATTAAACAAACAATTTTAAATGGTCGAACTTAACGGGTCGTTACAGCACATGATCAAGAACTGTCCACTTCTGCAGAGAGCACCTCAGAATAAAGTTTTTGCTTTGGAAGCTGGACCATCTTCTTCTTCGATGGGCAAAGGAGTATTAGAAGGTACTTTACTTTTAGATGGAAAATATATTAGAGTTTTGTTTGATTCGGGTGCTTCCTTGAGTTTTATTTCTTTAGACTCTGTTGAAAAGTTTTCTCTTACCCCTAGTTCTGTAGATAGTTCTATCTCGGTGTCTAATCCTATAGGAGGGGTGACCAAATTGGACTCTATTTGTAAGGACTTGAAGATCTCTTATCTATCCCATAGTTTTTCTTGTGACCCGTATGTGTTGAATTTTAAGGAATTTGATCTTATTTTGGGTATGGATTGGCTGGATAAGTATAAAGCCGTCTTGAATTGTGATGAGAGAACAGTTTCGTTGGAAACTGATCTGGGTAGAATTGCCAGAGTGTCGTGTGATAATTCTGGAATTCACTTGAGCAGTCTTTTGCATGGAATTGGGACTTATGAAGAGAGGGTTGAGGATATCGATGTGGTTTAGGATTTTGCTGATGTTTTTGAAGAAGTTAAGTGTTTGCCACCACATCGAGAAATAGAGTTCCGTATTGACTTGATTCCAGGAGCTGTGCCAGTGATTCAACCCAGTAGGAGAATGGCTCCTAGGGAAAGAGAAGAGTTGATTAAGCAGACGCAGGATCTTTTAGAGAAAGGATTGATAAGACCTAGTTTTTCTTGTTGGGGTTCAGCGGCGGTGTTTGTGACCAAATCGGATGGATCACTGAGGTTCTGTATGGATTATAGAGAATTGAACAAAGTGATTATCCGAAATAAATATCCTCTTCCTCGCATCGATGATCTTTTTGACCAGTTGCATGGTGCTTCTATCTTTTCTCAATTGGATCTAGCTTCAGGTTTCGACCAGTTGAGGGTAGCTGAAGACAGTATTCCCTTGACTGCATTTAGGAGACCGAATTATTTCTATGAGTGGTTGGTTATACCGTTCGGATTAACCAATGCTCCTGCCTATTTCGTTGACCTCATGAATCGAGTCTTTAGGGATGTATTGAATAAGTTTGTGCTGGTATTTATTGATGATATCTTGGTCTATTCCAAATCCGAAGAAGAGCACAAGGAACGTTTGAGGATTGTATTGGAGACTCTGAGGAAGAATGTGCTGAAGGCGAAGTTTTCGAAGTGCCATTTCTGGAAATCGGAAGTTAAATTTTTAGGGCACATTGTTTCGGGTGAAGGCATTTCTGTAGACCCAGCGAAAGTTGAAACTATTCTGGAATGGAAACAGCCAGAGACACCGACGGAAGTTCGCAGTTTTCTAGGATTGGCTGGCTACTACAGGAAATTTATCAGAGATTATTCCAAGATTTCTTCGCATCTGACTAAGCTGACCAGAAAAGGAGCGAAATTCAAGTGGACGCCTCAATGTAAAGAAGCTTTTGAGGAATTGAAGATAAGGCTCACTAGTGCACCAGTACTTGCTATTCCGAATGGGAAGAGCAAATTCAAGGTTTACACTGATGCTTGTATTGTGGGTTTGGGAGCAGTTCTGATGCAGAACGGAAGGGTTATTGCGTATGCTAGTCGACAGTTGAAGCCTCATGAGAAGAACTATGCTACGCATGATCTTGAATTGCTTGCCATTGTTTTTGCTTTGAAAATTTGAAGGCATTATCTTTTAGGAGAGAAATTCGAATTGTTCACGGATCACAAACCGTTGAAATATCTATTCTCTCAAAAAGACCTTAATCTGAGACAGCAGCGGTGGGTTGAATTTCTTGCATCCTATGATTTGGATATTCTGTACACTCCGGGGAAAGCGAATGTCCCAGCTAATGCTCTTAGTAGGAACGCAGTTTTATCTCTTTTGGAAGTGGTTCCATCTCTTACTGAAAGGATCTCAAGCAAGCAAGAATCTGATAAGAAGTTGAGGAGGATCATCAAAAGAGTCAGGAAAGGTCAGTGTCCCAGTTTTGAAATTGATGACCAGGGAACACTAAGGATCAACGGGAGAATCTATGTTCCGAATGACAAGGATTTGAAGCAGGAAGTGTTGTCAGAAAGTCGTCGTTCCAAATTGAATATTCATCCTGGAATCTGGAAGATGTATAAAGACATGAGGAGAGCTTTTTGGTGGCCGGGCATGAAAAAGGATATTGCTAGATTTGTGAACAGTTGTTCCATTTGTCAACAAGTGAAAGGTGATCAACAGAAATCTGCCGGGTTATTGCAACCTCTTGAAATTCCGAATTGGAAATGGGAAATGATCTCGATGGATTTTATTGATGGTTTGCCTAGAACTAGGAAAGGAAATGACGGTATATGGGTTATTGTGGATCGTTTAACTAAGAGTGCCCATTTTATACCAATAAAGGCAACCCGTACTGCAGTTTCTTTGGCGGAAATTTTCTTGAAAGAGATAGTTCGATTGCATGGTGTCCCAGTCAGCATAATAAGTGATCGTGGTCCTATTTTCACTAGCAAATTTTGGGAAGCTCTGCAATCAGCAATGGGTATAGATTTGACATTGAGTACAGCCTATCATCCTCAAACGGACGGACGGACAGAGAGGATGAATCGTATTCTTGAGGATATGCTACGGGCTTGTGTTTTAGATTTTGGAGGAACTTGGGAGGACCATCTTCATTTAGTGGAATTTTCTTATAATAACAGTCATCAAGCAAGTATTAAGATGGCTCCTTATGAAGCTCTATACGGAAGACCATGTAGATCTTCAGCTTGTTGGATTGAATCGAAGGATCGTCTTGTGCTCGGACACGATCTTATTTGTGAAGCTTCTGCGAAGGTTGAGCTTATTAAGAAAAGGATGAAAGCTGCTCAAGATCGTCAGAAGAAATATGCAGATAGAAGACGAAGGCCATTGGAATTTGAGATCAGAGATTTAGTTTTTATTAAAGTTTCCCCAATTAAAGGTGCTATAAGATTCGGAAAAATGGGAAAACTTGCTCCGAGATACATTGTACCATTCCGAGTGATGGAGAGAATTGGAACTGTGGCCTACAGGATTGAATTACCAGAGCGGATGTCTGGGATTCACAATGTGTTTCATGTATCGCATTTGAGGAAATTTGTTCATGATCCCTCACTGGTTGTAGAACCGGTAATTCAAGAAGATTTGGAAGTTGAACCAAATTTAACTGTGGTCAGAAATCCAGTTCAGATTGTGGACCAAGACGAGAAGCAACTCAGGAACAAAGTGGTGAAACTCGTCAAGGTGCAATGGAATGAGGATCCCAGAGATTGTACTGGGAAACTCTCGATAGTTTTAGGAGTGCTTATCCGGATTTATGTTCGGATAATTAATATTGTTTGTTAGAATAGACTGTTTGTTTTTTTGCTATTGTATGAATGATATGTATGTTTGGATGGTTAATATAAAAGTTTTTGAATTTATTGTTGTTTAAATTTCGGGGACGAAATTCTTTTAAGGGGGAGGAATGTAAAGACCCGGAATTTTGATAGCATATTTTAATAAATATTTAATCTAATTTAAATTAAATATAAGCTTGTCAATGTTTAAATTGATGAGATATTAAATATTTAACAGTTATGTATGTTTGTAAAAGAAAATTTTGGTTTGAAAATTTAAATAGAATATGTCAAAATTATTTAAAACAAAATCTGTCTTATTCAATAAAATTAAATTAAAGATTCAATATTTTATTATTTAATAATTTATATGAATACAATTTTGGTTTTTAAAATGATAAGTTTTAAAATAAACAAACATGGAAGTGCATAACAATATAGGTGTAAACATACAAAATTAGTATAAAACACAATTATAATTATAAGATGTAATCAAAGTAATATAAATGTACAAAGTCTAAATTATAATTTGACATATATAAATACAAGTATTTTAGTCAAACAATGATCTTCAAAATTCAAATTGTACAACACAACATCCTTAATAAAAATGTTAAAAAAAGATTATATAAACAAGTATACAAATTTCATATAACTATCAATATAAATAAACATATATGTTAACAATAACTTTGAGTAGGTGCTGTGTACAGTTTTATTGCCTCAGAAAAACAATGTCCACTCCAATATAATAAAATAAAACCTGTATCTTGCAAAACATGTTTGGCCGAAACATAAATATCTTTGTACAAAATTGCAACTGTCAGTAAACAATTAATTATATGCTATCATAATTAAAAACATAAGCATTTATTAGCATAACATATTGTTTAAATAAGTACATGCAGCCGAGATCAATATCATTTCATAATTGCAGTAAAATTTAATACCAATTTCTTGTTTGGTCAAAAATGGTGGCTGTACACTTATCTTCTGTTTTGTTCAAGCATTTATATATACCCACCTTTCTATTATCAGTTCATTGATACAAACCTATACTTAAAAACCTGAGAAACAATCTATTGGCTTTGCAAACAAAATTTAATTCAACAGCAAAAACAAAGGAAGATTTCTGGGTAGTTCAACTGCAGTTCCTTCAACTCACCTTCTGTTCAAATTGATCTGTGAGTAAACGAACTAATTTCAACTTTAGTTTGTATATTTTCTTATTAATGATATGTGTTGATGTAGTTTAAACATACTGTTTTGTGTATGTCTGTTTGCACTAGAAGTTTGCATAGTTGTTCTTGATCAGTATTTCAAGTTTTATACAAAGTTAAGCCAAGAAATCTATATGACTTATTCATATAACCATTTAAACTTTGTATTGTGTAAATTCGAGCTTGTTTAGTTTAAAACAAGGCCTGCAAACATGTTTCAAGTGTAAACAGCATTGTTAAATACTGCATTTCCAAACTACAGGTAAAAGAAATCAAAGTTTAAATTTCAAATGTTGAAATTTGTAAATCCAATAACATATTTAGTTTTCATAAACATAATTATGATTTTTAATATAAAAATCTTGATTTTTAAGCAAAGAGCAACAGAGCAGTTTTAAAATGAATCAAAAATGGGTTTTTGTCAATTTAAGGAGATTGAGTTAATTATAACTTCTGTAAATCAGCAGGAAGCAGGTTTGTAAACTAATTGATTCTAGAAAAATGTCAGTTTATTTTTCAAAAGCATATGTTTTGAGTTTGAATCAAGAATAGGGTTTGTGTGTTTAAATTTTGATGCTCTGTAAAAAAAATGAGTTTCGGCATCATACATTAATCGAGTTGGCCGCGACTTTTGGAGGAGTTAGGTGGAGGTGTGTGCGACGTCCTGGTGAATTTTCATCACCTCCGGTGATGTGTGGTGGCCGTATGAGTGATTCGTCCATCGGTGATGTTTTCGTATGCTTGAGCTATAGGTCGAATTTTTCGTTTCGGCTTGTAATTGAATTTTGGGCTTCGATTTCACTCGAGTGGATCATTTGTGGTGTGTGGGGACTGTAGAGAGTCGCCGCAGGCAAGGTGAGCCACCGTGCACGTGCACGGTGGCGAAGTGGAGTTCGTGGGTCTGTGAGTAGTGTGCGTGCTCGAGGCAATTGAGGAGTTGCTTCGGTCTTGTCTCCGGGTTGTATCGTGAGAGTCGCGTTTCAGTCAATTTATAACCTTATAAACTGATGCTAAAAAAAAATGAGAAGAAGGTATAAACTGGGGAGAAGAAGAAAGGGGATGCGAGAGTGACACGGGAGAGACACGGGAAAAGTAGGGGAAGGACTCGTGTCAGACACGAGTAATAGGGAAGATGTCTCGGGTCCTTTACAAAGTAAACATACAACAAAAATTTGGTTTAGCATTTTATAATTAAGTTAGAAATTAATTAGTCAGATTGATATTAATCTATAGGTTTATTAAGGTAAGTATGTAAGATAGGTGATTAATAATAAGTAATTAGAATGTTAATCAATTTATACTTGAAAAATTAAATTGATAACTTTAAATTTGTTAATTAAAATAAATCATATGTTAAAGTAATTCAAAGCTTAATAACGTTAGCTAATTACTGGAAGTTAATTAATGAAAATTAACTTAAGTGATTAATCAAGAATTATGCTATTAAATTGATAATTAAAGTAATTTGTGATAATTAAATAATTAATTCAATTTAATAAGTAAGTTATTAATTAATAATTAAGAATCAACTAATTAATTGAGTAATTGAGTAATAGTTAATGAATAAAAGTTAATTAGTTTAAATAATTAATTAAAAGATGAGATGATTAATAAATTAATTATTAACGAATAACTAATTAAGTAATTGATCATTAATAAGCTAATAAATCAGTAATTAAGCAAATTAAATAGTTTATTCTTAAGCAAATAATTTAGTTAAGTAAAACCAAACTGTTTGGTATGAATTGATAATTATGTTGATTGACTTTGATATCTGTTGATGATTATTCTGTGAGATGTTATGATATATTATGGATACCTGTGATAACTGTATATGATTTATCTGTTATATCTGATATGTGAATTCTTAATATTTAATTGAACTGTTAAGTTAAATAGACAACTTGGCCCTTAAAATGGCGTTTGGATCCGATGAGACCGGGATCGGAAGAATCAATCTTGATTCTCCGAAAACCACATCGATCCAAATTAAACGATAGGTCGTAACTTATCAGATGGAGATCGAGATGGTGTTTCAGAATGCAAGGGTTATCGTCGTTAACTCTGAGGGTGATTCCAAAATGAGTGTAACGAGATAATGCCTTCGGTTTCGTTCGAACCCGGAACGAACTTGTATAGATTAAATGCTTTCAACACATCGTCAGGTGGACGATGAGCATTCTAAGATATGTTCAATAAAGGTAATCGTAGCCTCAAGCCTCATCAACCGGGAATGGCTAAAACAGGGGAGATGCAGCAAGGTTAGGTGGGTCATGCCCAAGTAGGACAAGATTTTCCCCTGTCTAGATGTACCTTTTTATTTCGTCTTTGTGAGCAGTTGTTGGCCACAACTGCGGGGTTATCTTGTTCGGGACTGTTCAGTAAAGAATGGTTCCGGCCTTGTGTTGTAGGGGGTCGGGAGTGATCCTCGATACGGTGATCTAGGCCCCGTACTGTGACGGGCGGTACCCCAGTAGCCCTGCCATTGTTGGAAACCCATTTACCCTACGAGACCCTACGGTTTTGTTTTGTATTACCCACTTTCGTGGCTAGTAGCTGGAATTTAATAGATGTAACAATTTCGGCTATTTTCTATTTACTTGAAAACCCTAGACACTATTATAATATCACAGAATTTCCTATAAACTGTTTTGGTTAACGTAAGGTAAAAACTTACCCGTATTTATTTGTGGGGAGTCTTACGTGATACCTTTATTTTCAAATGGTTTTCAAAGTTAAGCAACTTTAACCTGTTTACTCATACCAGACCCATGTCTGACCCGGAGTTTATATTTTGTGTTTTCATAAACTCTTGGGTACTCAAATTTTTACGAGTAGCCAAGTGATAGGTATCTGGGAGTGTTGATTTTCTAGAGGAGCTATTTTTGGGAGAAGACCAGACGTGTGTATCTATATATGCAGTTCCGCTGTGTAGTTAGTGATGCTGTATTTTGGATGTATGTATGGACATATATGTATATGACAGTCCTGTTATATGATATTATATGACTCTGATGTATGTATAACTATGTAATAGTTATGTGATGTATTATATTTTGTTCCATTCCGCTGTGAGATTCTGATGTTGTTGTTCTTTCTTTCTATTCTTTTCTATTTCTATCCATTTCTTTCTTAATGATGAAACGTTTTTCTGGGGTTGAGAAAGGCAGGTCGTCACAATATAAATTACTTGAGAATATGCCAAAGCAGCAGACATATATTCTACTTCACTTGTTTATGGGATATAGTGTTTTGCTTCTTACTAAACCAGAAAACCAAAGAATGTCCTATAAAGTGACAAGTTCCACTTGTATTTTTTCGATCTGATTTACAACCAGCGTAATCAGCATCACAATATGAAATTAAAACAAATACATCATTTTTAAGGTAAAATAAACCATAATCTGAAGTATGTTTTACGTATCTTAAAATTCTTTTAACAGCTTTTAAGTGAGTTTCTTTAGGTTGAGATTTGCATCTTGCACAGAGACAGACACTATGCAAAATGTCAAGATGACTTGCTGTTATATAAAGTAGCGACCCAAACACTCCCCTACATAATTTTTGATCAACATCTTTTGATTTACCTTCTTTACTTAAAGCTACATTAGTTATCATTGGTGGTTGTTTCCTACTAGAAATGGTCAATCCAAATTTATTAATTAAAGCCTTAGCATATTTTTCTTGACTAATGAAAATTTCTTTATCTAATTATTTTATTTGAAGTCCTAAGAAGAAACTTAGCTCTCCCATATGACTCATTTCAAATTCTAGTCATTATATTTGAAAATTCTTTATTCACTATGTTAATAATTGACCCAAATATTATATCTTCTACATATATTTGTACTAATTGAATATCATTTTTATTTCTTTTAATAAAAAGAGTTGTATCCATTTTACCAATTTCAAAACTAGATTGTAGAAAATAAGATCTTAGTCTTTCATACCAAGCTCTAGGAGCTTGTTTCAGACCATATAAAGCTTTTTTGATTTATATACATGATTTGGAAATTTATTATCTTCAAAAAGTGGAGGTTGTTCAACATCACATCTTCTTTTACAAAACCAATTAGAAAAGCACTTTTAATATCCATTTGATATAACTTGAAATTATTGTAGTTTGCGAAAGCAAGTAGAATCCTGATAGCTTATACTTTTGCTACTGGTGCAAAGGTTTCGTCGTGATCAATTCCTTCTTCTTAACAGTAACCTTGCACGACTAAACGAGCTTTATTTCTCAAGACCTCACCAAGTTCGTTCATTTTATTTTTATAAAACAATTTTGTTCAAATTATACTTTTATCCTCAGGTCTAGGAACAAGTTCACAAACATCATTTCTGGTAAACTGATTCAATTCTTCTTGCATAGCGAGAATCCATGAATCATCAAATGATCTTTCCTTTGGATTTTTAGGTTCAATAGTTGATATAAAAGCTACATTACCCATAATATTTAGTTCATTTCTTGTTTTAACTATAGATTCAATATTTCCTAGTATATTTTCTATAGGATGATCTTTTAATAACCTAATTCTTTTATTAGGTTGAATGATTTCACAATTACTTTCATTAGGATCATTATTTAAAGTTACAAAATCTTCTTCATCTTCTATTTGTACAGTATCGTTAAAATTTTCATCAAAAGATACATGCATTGTTTCTTCAATGGTGTTAATTCTTAAATTATAAACTCTAAATGCTTTACTTCTATTAGAATATCCGATGAAGATACCTTTGTCGGATTAGGTTCAAATTTAACTAAATTATCTTTTGCATTAAGAATAAAACACTCACTACCAAAAACTTTAAAATTAGCTACTACGGGTTTCTTGTTGTAAAGTAATTCATATGGTGTTCTATTAGTTAATGGTCTAATTAAAATCCTATTTAATATATAACTAGCTGTAGCGACTACTTTAGCCCAAAAGTTTTTAGGTAAGAAAGCATTGTTCTAGCACACTCTTGAATTGTTCTATTCCTACGTTCTACCACTCCGTTTTGCTATGGAGTTCTTGGAAATGAGAAATTATGAGTAATTCCATTTTGATTACAGAAAATCTCAAAAAATTTGTTTTCAAATTCTCCACCGTGATCACTACGAATAGTTTTTATTTTTAAAGAAAGCTGATTTAGAATTCTTTTAGCAAAATTCTTAAATAATTCAAAAGCGTCACTTTTAAGTTTAAGGAAAATTGTCCAAGTATATCTAGAATAATCATCTACAATTACAAAAACATATTTATTGTGATTTATTGATTGAACTTGAGATGGACCAAATAAATCAAAATGAAGTAATTCTAGAGGTTTAGAAGTAGAAACCATATCTATTGATTTAAATGAACTTTTCTTAAGTTTTTCTAATTGGCAAGCATCACATATACTATCTACTTTAAAGTTTAACTTGGAAAGATATCTAACTAAGTCAAATTTTGATAACCTAGATAACAGTTTGAAATTTAAATGACCAAATCTTTTATGCCAAATCCAAGGGTCACTTGTATTAGCCAAAAGACATAAGTTATCATTTGAAACTTTCATACTAAGGATGTAAATGATTTTCTTCCTAATTCCTTCAAAGATAATATTTGACTTATTATCTTCGATGTGACACTTATCTTTTTCAAATTTAATTTTAAATCCTTAATCACATAGTTTACTTATACTAAGCAGATTATGTTTTAAATTCCAAACTAGCAAAATATGAGAAATAAGAAGAGTTTTAGAATTACCGACATTGTCGATGCCAATCACATATCCTTTTGAGTGATCTCCAAAGTTGACTAATCCACCATCTTTATATATAATGTCATTGAGTATCTTGAGATTTCCATTCATATGCCTTGAACAGCCGCTATCAAGTATCCAATTATCTTTCTCAATTTGCATAGTTTGTCCATTGGTTGTTGACTCTTCAAAAGCCATGTAACATGTCTGTTCCTGGATAACAAACCAATTCCGTAGATAACTTGATTTTTCATAAAAACTATATGCAGACTTATCATACTTTGATGAAACGCATAAACTCAAACTAGTATTAACAAAATTTCCTAAAAAAGCCATTTTTAACCTTTCAAGCTTTATACTATGAAAACTATGAAAACCTATGCTTTGATACCAATTGAAAGGGAGTGCGGATTAAGGATCTTAAGGCTAATTTAACACTAGAGGGAGGGTTAATAGTGTTTAATGGATTATAAGACTTGTATTGACTAAATTAAAATTATGATACAAACAAATGTAGAACTTAATCACAGAATCAAATACAGATGCAGAAAGTAAATAAAAAGCAGTAAAATGAAAGAATATACCGGATTTTATACTGGTTTGGAGTTACCCTACATCCAGTCTTGTATCAAGGCAAACATCTCATATAGATTTTCAGTATACCAATGTCGAGATTACAATCCTCAATTTCTAAAGGCCTTGAGTCACCCTGCTGACTTCGAGTTCGGGGAGAACTCTCTTGATTTACGGGGCATAAGATCACCTAATTGATTTTCAGGCACAACCACACCTTATAGAGAGACTCAATTAAATTTCGATTATAAATTGATCTTATAACTCTGAATAGCACTTGATCTTCGAGAGAGGGCATAGAAGCAAAAAAGAATGAGATTCCAATTTGATTCGCCTGAGAATTCGGCAGAATTTCAACGCGATCTTAAAAATATGAAAATTTTAGAATATGAATTTGTGGAGAAGAATGAGTGAAGAAAATAAGAAAATAGTTTAAAAAATTCGTTTGTGAAGGCTATTTATAAACTAGTAACGGACATAACCATTCGTGAAGAGATTTAAACGAATAGACACTTCTTTTGAAAATTGAAACTTTTGAATTCAACGGCCACCATGTCGACATGAGGTATCCCATGATGTCGACATCCTTAGTTAAAAAACTACGTAAAATTTGTTTTGAAAATGGTATTGAAAGGAAAATAAGGTGAAATGATTCTGGAGTAAAATAAACTAATTTTCCTATGTTTTAAAACAAAGAAGAGTAGAAAAATATATTTTTAGAGTGTTTGTATAAATTTGATTTTAAATCTCAAGTGTGTGTGTGTGTGTATACTGTAAAGAATATTTAAAAATCAGAAGATAGTTTTAAAAACCAATGAAATTTAAAACAAGAGTTTATTTAACTAAGACAGAATATTTAAAGGCTAAAACATATTTTTGAAAATCATTTGAAAAGACAATATTTAAGGCTAGATCATTTTGAAAAGCAGTTTTGAAAATCATTTTGAAAAACCATTTTGAAGTAATTTTGCAAGCTTCTTCCTGTAGAAAATCTCATCACATCAGGACTCGATAATTTGTACAAAACCAGGATGTTCGTGGGTTTGTAAGCCACTTGTCGTAGGTTTGTAAGCTACTTGTCGTGGGTTTGTAAGCCACTAAGAAGGTAGAAATGGGTTCCATCCCAAATGAAATTTGAAATGAAGATTTCCGTGCTATTATGAAGTTTTAACAAAAAACTAGAAACTTATCTTGAAATCTTAATCTTGATACTCATGAGTCTTCAAACTTGATTTCACCATTCTTGATCTTTATACTGTACAATCTTCAATAATCAGTACCTACCTTATACATATCCTGCATAATAACATTCATATATATCTAGACAATAGTGTTATTATATAAGTTATAATAAAATAAGTTACAAAGGTTGTTGTCATCAAAATCACTATCTCCAGTTCCTAACATAAGCTACCATTCAGCAGTTCTAATAATATTTTGCTAACAATATAAATTTAAATTAGTATGAATAGGAATTAATATGTACTATGAATGCCCCTGTGCAGTGGCATTAGTTAAATTTCCCATTATCAAACTAACACTTGAACACCAAAGATTGTTAATTTAAAAATTATAAGTAGTGCATAATCGCTTTGTTTCGTTTAAAATTTTACGAGATATTTTTTCCACATGATAATATGCAAAAGATGATGGGCATGTTTTCTAATCATCGTATTCATACCATTGTTTACAACTACGGTGTGGTCTATTATTCTTTAGGGTGTCATTGTTTATCGTTTATAAACTTTTTGTTAGTAAAAGTAGTGTGTGCAGCATATTAATTTGAGCGATGAAGTGAAAATGTGAATATAGATGAAAGTGGTACTGGCTGTAGGTTGTGTTTGTATTTATTGCGCACGTCGTTGTCTATGGTTGGCTAACTCAACTTCCCTTCCATCACTTTCCATCCTACTCGTCGAGATCTTTGTGCTAACCAACATTGTTTTCACTGTTGAACATTCATTCGTTTATCATAGAAAAATTAAAATAAAATTATGTTGAAATGGTAATGGATAGAATATCATCATCTACGTGCTGGTAAATACAGAAACATTTATGCTTGAACATGCAGACATAATTTATGCAAATTTCAGCTTATTCCATGTTAGAATGCTACAATGATGCATCATTCAATAACACTGCAATAATCATTTATAATCAGTAAATATCCATATTTATGGATAATGGAAAGAGTAAATATTTAAATGGTGTGTGAAAATTTTCATTCTACAGAACGTTACATACCAGTTGAGTAATGCAAAGTGAAATATAAGTATAAGAATAGTGGTGAGTAAACAATGAAAGTCTGTAAGTAAGTATGTGTAACTTGTTCTTATAATCGTGAAAACAATAGAATATAGATATTCAAAGATGAATGGTAGTTTAAATAGTGTTGTTATTGTTGTTGTTATAGATGAAAAAGTAGAAAAAAATAGGAAAATTTTGGATGCTATAATAAAACTATGAGTTATTCAAGTGAGGCAAAGTTAATAATTATGACTGTTAGCTTTTTGAAATCATTTTGTCTAAATTACTTACGGTTGGTTAAAAAAACAACTAAATGGTGTCACCCGTAAGATCTTGGATCTCTTCCTTTTGAATTACTTCTCCTTCACTGAATCTTAGAGCTATAATAAAATTCTGAAGGAAGAGAGAAAAAAGGATTAAAACATGTAAGTTTAGATAAGCATGATAAGCTATTAATTGATAAACGGTAATAAATTACACAACCAATGTTAGATATGCAGTAAATATGGAAACTAAAAATTTATAACTGAAGGATATGAATGCAACAAATTAAAAATTCAAGTGGTAAAAGTATTCTGGGTGTATCATGCAGAAAATTAAATTTGAAAACAATGGTTAAAGGTGGAAATAGCTATTAACATACCATTAATAGCCTAGAAATAATATTCAGCAATAAATGATCTGATAATCAATTCATGTGGACAATGGTATTTGTAAGTTGTACATGCATTTTGAATTGTGGAAATAATATAAATATTTATTAAAAAAGTTATCATGGATTTAATTTTAATTCGTTAAAAAAATATGTGAGCACTAAATTCTAAAACATAATTTGTCGGTTCGGTAATTATCATTAAGATAAATAAAATTTAATTAGGCAATATAATTAAGTGTATCTTACAGAAATTTCATATACCAAATCAGGGGGTATGAAAGTAGAAACATCCTTTACATACCATTAAAAGCCTAAGCAAATAATGTAACATATATTTGTATAATATACAACAATATATTCTCACTATCTAATCTCTTATTCATTGGGTTAAATAGCTTGTTTTGTTCGCATCTTGTATATTAAATATTCGTTGCAATATATATAGTGATGTGCGGTCAATTCTTTGTAGTGATTTAAGACGAAAAAATACTTAGCACATGAAAGAGGAATGTTTGGAAAAAAATTAAACATGTTTTCTAATGTCAGTTGTTGATTTGACAGAGATAAGCCAAAAAATAGTTAATACGTTCCATGGTATGTAGAAATACACAAAAGGAAATTTAGTCAGCCATATGTATTAAATATAGAAACTGGAAATTATTGCTGAAGGATATAAATGCCCTAAAAAATTGAAGTGATAAAAGTAGTATGTGTGTATCATACAAAAAATTAGATATAAAAGGACGGTTAAAGGTGAAATTTCTATTAACGTACCGTTAAAAACTTGAACAAAATATTAACTAATAAATCTATCTAATAATCAATCCATGTAGGTAATTGAGTTAGTAATTTGGAGAGGTTTTTTCAGGTCTTATTTATCAAAGTGTTTTTGGCAGAAACTATATAAACATTTGTTACGTAATAAGTTATCAAAAATTATTTTTCTATTCAATAAAAATAATTTGGACATATTAGTAAATTGAGGAAAAATAATGTGGCAGTTAGTAAGTATCCATTATTAGAAGATAACATTTAATCATGTAACATAATTAAGCGTATCATGCATAAATTTTGGAGATAAATACAATGGCCTTAATAGTATAAATAGTTACTACATACGATTAAAAGCCAAAGCATATAATGTGGTAGTTAATGATATGCACGAAAGGAATGTTAGTTAATGAGCATGTTGTTAAGTTTGAAAAAAATGATACTATCTGAACAGTAGTAGCATGTGACACCTATCTTGAAAAGTATGAGTTATGTAAGTGCAACTGGAAATAGTATTGAAAGAGAGTGTGGATCGTGCAATATGGAAATATATTAAATAGGTATGAGATTAAGACAAAGATAGTAAAGTAAAGACAAAAAATGAGCACACCAAGATTTTTATACTGGTTCGAACTTCCCGTTCTGCGTCCAATCCAAACTCCTTCTGGAATTTCACTAAAACAACAACCCACTTAACCCGGAGGAACAGGTCCATACAACCCCTCAACAACCGAACAGGGACCTGAGCAGCGGAACAGGATTTCGTCTCAGCAGTCGAAGAGGACTTCACAATGCCTTAGCAGCAGAACAGGACTTTTACCAGTATATAAAATTGTCTGACTAATGTATTCTTCATAATACAGATATGTCAATGTGTGTACACCCTTCTTATAGTCAAAGCCTAAAGTATACGAGTGTGTGAAAAGATATGAAAGGAAGATTATCGCTATGAATCAAAGAATATGAATTTGAATTCAAAAAATCAAGTGATGAAGATGGTTTAATTGCTTTTGAATGCAGAGAATATAGAGAGTAAATAAGATCAGTAAATTATTCAAGAATCGGTGATTTGAAAAATGATTTTGATGTGTTTATATAGTGCATAGATAGATACAACCTTTCTTTAAGAGATTCAATCAATATATACAGCTATTACTCTTCGAATTGGATTGAAATTCTTTGCGAGAGGAAGCATCCATTCAGAAAATATAGCCGTTATACGATGATTAGTCGACTGAGTTCAGAAGCTCAGTTGAATCAAATTCAAATTTGTATCTATATTCTCTGTTCACAGTGCATTTTGCACCAGGCCAGTTGACCGGTCGACTGTAATCAGCTGACTGACCTGCGAAATTTTGCACAGTGAATTTCAATGTATATACAAACGAAAATAATTTGTTTTGAGTGCAAGTGTATCTACTTGAGGAATGATTTTAAAGGTATCTAAACATATCTAAGACTCAAAAATATAACAAATAATCATTTATAAAATTATTCCAGTCAACCATGCTTAAGTCGAATTTGTTATATTTCCACTTAGTCTTTTAATTATACAAACATCATTATAAATTAGCTAAGTTTATTATAAATATTTTATACAACATAACTCACTTTTATTATTATTACTTCATATCTTAAGTTATTATTAACTCATCGATTCACTTCTTTATTCAAATTCACATTTTTGATATACCAAAGTAAATTTCATTTTATAACTCAATTCATATTAGTTACTTTTTTTCATAATTTATTTCATTCAGCTTCTCTTAAATCTTCAACAACTTATTCCATATTACATTAGTTAACATTCAAATTTTTATTTAATATACTCCACTTGTAATTAATAATTTTTTCTTCAATTTAAATTAATTTCAATTAACCATATTAAATTTACTTATACTCATTTATTTTATTAAATTTCTACATGCTTAAATTACATTTCATTTTATAATTCAAGTTCATATTCATTTGATTAGTTCAATTTATAGCTTGAATGGAATTTAATTCACTTCTAATTTATCTAGTATCACTCAATATCCAATTCAAATTTTAGTCCATATCAATTTTAGTCCATATCACAATTTATTTAATCCTATTCATGTTAAATATTCTTATCGTTTCCATTCAACAAATTTAAATATGTTTTTAGCTTATAAAATCTCAAATCTATAAGTTATACAAATTAACTTCTAAAAATTCTATTTCGTTATTTTATCTACTTCATTTCAAATGCAATTCATTTTTTTATTTAAGCTTGCATGAGTTAACTACATTTTATTTACTTTATTTTACTAACTCAATTAATTTAACATTTTTTAAGTTAACCAATTTATTGCATTTTTGGGATTCAAATTTATTTTATTTTCTTAATCAAAATGTTCAACCAATTTAAATTTGGTTTTATTTTTTATTCCAATTTAAAATTCTCAAAATTATTTCTCATCCATATTATTTTAAATTTTAAGTTCAAACTATTTCCATATATATATATATATATATATATGTACGTATATATTAAATCGCATTTAGAGTATATATATATATTCAATCCAACTTGTTTTAATCGGAAATAAATTTCTTTTGGTAGCGTTCTTCACTCGGAAACTCAAAAATGAACACTGGCGATGCTGTAGTCATCCCTAGAATTATTTCCCAGCAACCAAGCGAGTTTAATGCTTTTATTTTTTTAAAAATCCTTCCAAAAATATTTTTTTTCTTGCCAAAACTCTTTCAAATAATAATATTACTAATTTTTAAGGCTTTGAAAAACAATTTTGAAAACAAAAAGGATTTTAAATTCTAAAGTTCTCAATTTTTTAAAATCATTCCTATATATATAAAATATACTTAGGTAAAATTATTTCATTTACCCAAATTTTTTTTAAAAATATATTACGTCGACTTGCCTCGTTTAAGTGTTAAGAAACCCTTATCGATAACGCGGCGTCCCGCAAATCGATCGAACTCTATAACAACTCTACGGATAAGAAAACACAATATAAAATATTTTATAACACTAACAAGTGCGCTCTCTCATATATAGACACACACACACACACTCAACTGGCTCATTTTAGGGTATTACTACCCTATCTCTAATGAGTCAAACCCCACAAAGCCAAGGTTATCGCCAAACCTTCGCTCTGATACCAACTATGACAATCCACATTTCGAAAGGTTTAAATCAACGATGATCCACACATGTCCGACTTAAACAATCCGCAATGTAGATAATTAATGGGGTTAAATAAGAAAGATATGAAGAGAAGAAGAAAACAAAATACAGAATCTCACAGCGGAAACGATAAAATATAATAGTCAAATAAAAATTCAAAAGTTGTTTACTATAAATCTAATCATCATCTATACACATTTATCAGAGTTATATTTATACATCAGGGATAAATAATCAATACAGTAGAATAGCATGATGCAAAGGATAATAATAATAGTAATATACCAAAACTCCATCTTCGTCCTTCAGAGAATAGTCTTCAATGCGCTGAAAAAAACTCAGGACTGACCCAATCGTAATGCAAAGACAAAACACTCAAGTCAGAACTAAAATACTCTTATGTAAGTCAAATCAATATCATAAATATGAATACAATAACTTAAGAGATGTTACGTGATTTTCCATCTCCTAAGGATCCATTAAACTATCTATATATATAAAAGTTTACGCTATAATAGATAATGTCTATCAGTAAAATAAATATCAAAATAGCGTTAAGGCTTTACATTGATCCACCTTAACACATTTACAGTTTAAACCAAAGTCGTAATGGGCTCGTATAGGGATAAATATGACAAGGCACATGAGGCAATGCCCATGGTAGGATTCTACCAGTTTACCCTTTCTGGCTGGTCGTAACCCATCTGTGGCCGACCGCGACAATCAATCCAAACGACAAATAAGGTGCACCTATCGAATCTGGAACCACAATAGTAATACGAGGGATCAACGTCGCTAGAGGTAGCTAACCTCAATGGCCAGACATAGGCTCCTGTTTTAGTCATTTTAATTATGACATGAATGTCAAGGCTATCCATCATCGTTCTCTTACTTCATTCCGGTAAACATCGCCAATTCAACCGCTACATTATGGATATCGTCCACCGCGTACACGGTTGTCAAAGTGGTCTCAATATTGAAAGAGAGTATTTCGGAGGCCCTGGTCTCCTTAACAACTAATCGTCATTTTACACACTGGTTGGCTATTTTACATTTCGAAAACAATTAGCACTTGATATCAAAATATCATATTCGTTCCAAAATCAAATCCATTTTGAAATCATCACATATTCAAAATAATCGATTTTGTTCGATAAATCGATTTCACTTTCAAATTTTGATTCAAACTACAATTTAAGTTATAACATCCCATTACCCAATTCATATTTAAATTCAAGATTTAAATATAAACAATTTACCCTTTAACCAATTTGAATTTTAAAAATTAATTTAAATGGTATAAAATAGTTAAATAGTTAAAAATAGTTTAATAGAAAATATTTAAATAGTTTAATAGTCAAAAAAGGTTTAATAGAAAATATTTAAATAGTTTAATCAAAAATAATTTGAATATAAAAATGGTTTATATAGTAAAATAGTTTGAAAATCAAAATAATTTGAATATTTAAAGAACATAGATTTTAAATCATTTATACTAAAATATTCATTTTAAAAATATTTCCAAAGTCAAACCGTTTAACTTCCCAAATTTCCTACTCAAATCAATTCCAAATTCCATTTCAATTTAATTGATTCAATTCCGATTCCGACTCAAATAAATATCGATTCCACACAAATTTCTTTCAATTCACAAATTTCTTTCAATTTCAATTTCCATTTCCAAATTAATTTAAATCACAATTTCAAATTAATTTCCAATTCTAAATCCAAATTAATTTCCAATTCCAATTCCAAGTTAATTTAAATTCCAATTTCAAATTAATTTATAATTCCAATACCAGTTCCAAACTAAAATTTGAAATTTCATATCACTTTTTCTTAGAAATATTCATAGTTCGAATAAAAGCCAATCCTTTAAAAGAAATCAATTTCTGAAATTTACGACGTATTTCATTTGTAACTTAAAATTTTAAACTTCGATTAATTAACTATCTCGTTTATCAAGTTTAAATCCCAACATTTCGAGCTCCGATTAAAAATAATTCAATTTCCATAAATTTGATTTTATTCTTAAAATCAATTCATTTAAACAATTTCAAAACAACTTTTAAAATCACTTAATTTTACCAACCCAGTGTCCGTATATAATTTTCTAACCTATGGCCAAGTGGATAATTATATAAATTTAATTTCAAGGATGGATATATATCATTTCAATCCAAACAGATGTCATATGTATATATCGTCTCAAACTATTTCTTAATTTATTTGAAATAATTCAGTTTACAGCTTTATATGCAACAAACAATACACAAGATGATAGCATGATATATCAAAATAAATAAACAATCAATATCAACCAATAACATCCATCACAACCAATCAATCATAAAGCCAATAACATTCACAAATTTCAATTTATACTATATCGGGTAATATGCTGCCAATTAAATTTAAATTTATGAGACGACCCGGAAATTTCGATTTCCAAAATTCTAGATAGTTAAGAAAAGAAGAAGAGATAGAAGAAGACGAAACAGAAACAAGACACAGAAACCTCACATTCATAGCGGATCAAAATATAATATCACATAATAACAGTTTACAAAAGAACAGTATCAGTACATTTACATTTTCATATATTAGAGTTATAACATTTACACAATACAAGACAGTTATAAAACAACATGTCCTAGACATAACTATATATCACAGCGGGTACGTTACATACGTTCCAACCATCCAGCTCGCCTTCCTGAACTCCAGAACGTCCTTACCTGAAAATCTGTAATACTCGGTCTGACCCGCGCATTACATCAAAGTAACACCCGGGTCAGGCTAGAAACCAGCGTGAGTAAACCCATCTAATATGGAACGTAAAAATATACAACTTATAAACCCGGGTAACATGTATCAATTTTCAACTTCACAAGTTATTGTAGGCATCACTATTTCACACATTAATTTCTAAGTGCCAAAAACTCAGATTTAAATGGTCCAATGCACTTTAAATCATTCCAAACCAGCAACATTGATTTCCACATATCAATTTACAAAGCATCGAAGCGGCTTCGTGTATTAACTAATATCCGATTCCAGTTTCTTCGAATCCAATGTCATCTAAACCCAAGTTATCTAATCAAATAAAATTTAAATTTAATTGTCGGATAACTCCTTTACACAGCAATTCATAATAGATTGATAATCACACTATCATCATCCATTCAACATATTAAATCACAAAACAATTCATATCAGAGATATCTCCCAATTCAAGACACCTATTATCATTCAATCATTAATAAGCAAGATTGATCACTCAAATCAATTAAACTAATTAATGATCCCTTAATTACCTTCATTAGTTAGTTATTCTTAAATCTCAAATAATAATTAACCTTTAACTTAATTACATTCATTAATTAGTCTTTATTAATCATAATCAGAAATTGACTTTCCTTAATTATTCCATCAATTTAAACCAACTCCTTGATTAATTATATTAATTAATTAATTTTTTTTAATTACACTGAGTAATTATCACTTAATTCCCTCTACCAAGTAATTATCCGTTAATTACTTCCCATCAAGCAATTTACTTCAATTAATTACATCCAGTAATTATCCACTCATTACATGACTAAGTAATTCCACCTTATTAACTGCCTTAGTAATCATGCTTAATCTAAGTAAAACTCCTTTAATCAAACGAATCTTATTTAATAACCCACGGAATAATTCATCATTAATTTAACCCTTAAGTTTAACTAATGATTAAACATATTTAATCACGTTATTGATTAGGTTTTAAATAAATTCCAAGTATCATCGTACTAAGTTAAAGTAAATTATACAACTTAATTAAATCAACATTCAAACAATCTCCTTTATTTTAAATAATGCTTAAGTGAATTATTAAAACTTAATTTTGTTATCCTTAACATTTGTAACATAATTAACTTACTCGAGATGACTCAGTATTTTCCCGAAGCAGAAACTGTGACTTCAACTCCTTTTCCCGAGTTTCATTCTTTCCCCTATTTTTCTTCCTCCTTAACAGCTTAGTTTTAAAATTCAAAACAAAGTTGGAAACCACAAACATACGCACGAGCACAGACCCGAGCCTAAGCTTCAAATGCTTGGAGCAATCCCCACCTGATCCCGAGCAACTTCTTCCTGCTTCCTTCCTTTTCATTTCCTAACCTTTCTCCTCCTTCTCAAATATAACAGCCATGACCCAACATATCCATGATTCACCGTGCAATGTGCACAACACATCGGAACCTCTCCGATCAACTTCATCACTCCAATCAGTTGCTGGTGACATGCCGATCTACACTAGCCACCCAGATTTACAAATGTTTCCCCCAATCAAAATCTCGAACTTCGACCAAACCAAAAATTGAACAGACCGTCTTCAATTGCCTCGCCTTCGCCATTCCACCCACCATCAACCGCCAGACTTCGCCAGATCATCACCACAACCCCCCTCTTATCTTACCCCAAGTTTGGTTCAACTCGACGTCGCTGCTTTGCTGAAATAGACACGAAATGACCAAGACCAGAAACGACATCTAAAACCCTAAAATCCAATCGACCGGCCACCACCGTGACTGAATAATTCAGCGACCAATTTTGCCAACTCCGCCCACCTCCAAGGCAGCTCCAGCCACAAATTTGAAACCCAAACTTCGCCAAACACCAAAGAACACTCAAAACCCAATTTTTGACTACCATATAATTTCTCTTGATATAAAAGTCTAAAAATCATATTTTCTCTTTTAAAAATCATTGATTCCGAAATCAAATCCAATTATATACTTGATTCCAGAAATTATTAAGTCAAAATTTTGCTATGATTAAGATCCCAATGTTCTACTTTTTAAAAAAAAAAACAGCTTAAAAGTTATCTGGAAGTGATTTTAGATCAAACTTCTTATCACTACATACAAGTTTTTTATATACACCAAGTTTTAAAATGGATCAGGGAAAGAAATATTTAAATCTGATCATATGTTTTGAACTATAACTAGAACAGAGTGTTCATCTTGAATTCATACATGCACACTATAAATCATGTATATTTCCACATGTAATTCATATAAATAAACATTCAATACTTAACATACTTTGTTTTAAGTAATCACTTCATGCAACAGGATTTGTAAACATATCAACACTTGATTTACTCACAATAATGTAGAGGACAGAAAACTATACTTGTATCCAGGCTCCTGAATTTCCAGACATGCAGAGAACAGATTTTGAAGTTTGAAACATGAATGCCTTAGCTTTTTAAAAGAAAAACTGGAGTTTCTTGCAGATTTATATTTTTCCTTTATCTCAGATTTGAAAAAAGAAATAGACCTTGATCTTTGAACTTGCTTTTGAAGATGGTTAACAATTTTCTGGTTTTTATCTTGAAAAATGGATTACCGGGTATTCAATTTAATTTCTGGTTTGAGGAGGATGTTACAGATTTTGTTTTTAATTCTAATTTCTCTTGTTTTTGGCATTGAGAACAAATGAGAGATGAAGGAAGAAAGTAGAACTGAGAAAGTGGAAAATGGATTTGCAGTCTAATTCTTTAAACATTAAATTCATATATTTTCATTAAAAGGCACTAATGCCACTTGTCAACCATGCATAAAATCTTGGTTACAAATGCTAATTCATGAGTTATTTCTCTAAAAATGTTTTACTCTTAAAAAAAATTTAAGTCTTTATATGAATATAGTTTATTTCAAGTGTAAAAGAAAATATTTTATTCTTTCATTTAGATCTTTTTAAACTATCATACCCTTTTTAAATTTAGTAATTATTGATCTTAAGTATTTAGAAACCAAATTTTTTATATTAAATTCAAACAAAACTTCTAATCACAATAGATATACATACATACGTTATAAATATCTTATGTAAATGTTAATGTTATATATACCCTTACTTCCAAACTTCCAAATATTCAACTTCCCAATGCAAACATACATGTATCTATATATCTATATATATCAATACAAAAACAACACGTAATTTATTATACTTTCACACCGAATTCGTATACGTATATACATAAGATTTACAATCATTATAGAGTTTACTCATATCCATTTATATATTTAATTATTTATTATAAAAGTCATTATTTTAAAATTTTAACTATTATTAGTTTTCAATCCACTATACATATATTAATAAGTTTACAAGTGTTTTTTTTAATGTTTAATTCATAATTTACCAATCTCACTTTCTTACTTATAAATTTACTTAAGTTATGAATAAGTAATTATGTAATATTCACATGAATATAACGTGTATTTAGTTTATATAAATAAGCTTTAGATTTCTGTAAATATATATGAATTTTATATAAACATTTATTTATACATAACTTATGTTTTTAATCAAATTAATATAACATATATATAAGATATACTTCCCTTTTTAAATTTCAAATTCAAATTCAATCCTTTAAATTCCATTAAAAATCTAATTCAAGATTGATTCAGAATAAACACATATATTTAACACTATTTATCTAAAAATAACACATAAATATTTACGATTAGATTCATTTGTTAAATTTTGCGATTCAGTATTTTTACTAATTAACCCAATTAGTATCAATTACAGATGGCCAAAAATTCGGGTTATCACATTCCTTCCCCCTTTGAATCTTTTCGTCCTCGACAAGGAACGAAAGCAAAATTTATTAAATATTATAAATCCAGTTAAAATATTCTTTGATTATTTCAAAATAGCTTTTATAGAATATATCATTTTATAACTCGATGTTTCAATAAGTCCGTCCTTGTTCTCACAGAAATTCGGTCATACGTTGATCAGGCATAAGACTGAAAATCTACAAGTGCTTGGCAGACCCGTTTCAACATCTAGTGAAAATACTTTTAAAAATAATTTTATTGAAAATATAGAAAACAGTTATTGAAAATAGAGGATATATCTTTGGTGAGGATGCTCTGGAAATCATCACCCCCATCCATGGTCACAGTTACATTCCAGGGTTACGTTGCCGTCACAGTAAAAGTCCATGTAACTGCAGGCTCTCAGCGGCCTCTCGATTACGCCATGGATCCCATACAATAGATCGCAGTTACATCCAGGGTTACGTTGCCGTCGCAGCAAAAGTCCATGTAACTGCAGGCTCTCAGCGGCCTCTGATTTTCGCTGTCGAAATGAAACATCTCCACTCCTACATAGGTTGCAGTCTGCCGATATAAAATCAAACGCAGACTGTTGGCTCTCAACAGCACACACGACTTTCGCTATGTTATACCATAGGTCGCAGTTACATCCTGGGTTACGTTGCCATCGCAGCAAAAGTCCATGTAACTGTTGGCTCTCAGCGGCACACACGACTTTCGCTATGGTATACTCAACTCATAATCCCCAGGAACTAGTTTTGTCCGGACTCCTCATAGGACCAACTTTAGAACCCCCCTTGGGCTCAAGGCAACACCACCCGGTGGTACTCCTGAGAAGTTCATTTCAAGGGAGCACCTTTTTCCCTAGAGCCATCATCAAAAAAAATTATACTATACATATAGTATCTTTCAAGTCATACACCAAGTATGATCTCATACAAGGCTCCTTTACACAAAATCGATTATCCCAAAATCGATGATTCTCAAACTAGACTTTCCAAATTCAATATTGATTTTAACCAAAAATTAAAAGCCTTTCCCAATCCAAAGGTTTCCAAAACCTTTTTCAAAATCCTCATAAGATCCACTATATATGTATATTCAGATATATATAATTTCTTTAAAACTTTGGGATCCTTTCAAACTTGTATAAAATCCCTTTATACTTCAAACATTTCAAAGCATTTTTCTTCCAGCAATAAATTCAACAAGGGAAGATTTATCTTGTATAACAAATATATACAACTTTGTTTATTCAAAACCAAATATCCCAATTTGATTACTCTTTTCAATATCAATTTCGTCCAAATCCGTACGATGTACACATATCGTCCGTACCCATACCAATCTGATCGCTCACTCGATCACACAATTTCACTTCCGAACTAGTATCGTCCACCCGACTTCCTAGTGCAGACTCAGATCCGGTTTCTTGATTAGAAACCGTCATTCTCCTTGCATAGCCATAACTATGATAGAGAATATCCAGAACCAATTAACAATCCATATCCAGGTTCGCGGTCGAAAATCGAGTGAAAAATCCTAACTCGGATCGATATACTATCTCGAAATTCTGTGCTCGAATCTGGATCAAATCACTATGCGAATAAAATAACATACGTACAACCTACGTATTTATATTTATTGCTTATTAGCCAAATTAATTTCATTTCTATTCACATTCACTTTAATTTTCATTCACTTATTCACAACTGCTTCAATCCCATTTGAATTATCACCTCTATTCTTATCTCGATTGGGTATTTAACCAATAATAGTTTGAACTTCGACCAGTTTATTTAGAAAATAGTTTGAAAATTTTAAAAATCGATAAGTAGTTGAAATATAATTACTAGTTTGTAAAATAGGTGTAAAATAGTTAGGTAGTTGTAAAATAGTTGGAAAATAGTCAAATAATTATAGAAATTTTAAATAATTGCAAAATAATAGTAAGATAGTAATTAATTTTATAAAATAGTTGAAATATAGTAATTAGTTTACAACACAGTTGGAAAATTGTTAAACAAGTATAAGATAATTTGGCTTTTATTGTATATATAATGAATAGCTTGGAAAAATAGGTTTATATTAAAATAATTTATATTAAAAATTGTCCAGAGTCAAACTGCTCACTACCCGATCTCCATTCCTAATCAATTCAATTTAAATTCCACTTCCATTTAAATTGACGTAACTCTCATTTAAATAACTTCAATTTCCATTGAAATTGATTCTACCTCAATTCAAATTGAATTAACCTCAATTTCTTTCCAAATTTAACTTTATCCAACCTTGATCTCAAATTCTACTAATTCAAAAAAAAATTAATTGAACTAGTTCCAACTTCAATTCATTTCAATTCCGGTTTGATTTAATCCCAATTTCAAACTCCATTTCCAAATCAAGTTGAATTTATTCTTGATTTCTGCCCAAATTAAATTCAAATTCCATTTGAATTTAAAACTATTCTGTTTTAACTACAATTCCGAATTATTCAAATCAATTCGGACTAATTTCAAATTGAACTCTCTTCAATTACAAATTGTTTCAAATTAATCCAATTCAATTTTTCCATTTGAATTTTATACTTATATATCTTTAATCACAATTTCAATTAATTCAAATCAAATTCAATCTGAACTAATTTCAAATTTTAAATTCCAAATTTAAACCATCTCGAATTATATATATTCGAGTTAATACTTCAAATGTTGATTTAATTCCTTTAAATCAATTTACCTTTTTATTCCAACAATGGATTAGCATACTCCATTTCTCATTCATTTAAACAAATCCAATTCATAACTTAAAGATTTTTAACAACAATAGGATGATATCATCTAATTCATCTTAAAACATCCATCAATTTACAATTTCCAGATCTCAAACCCATTTTGAGATCACACAAACTCTCAATTCAGATTAACCATTTAACTTCCCAAATTAAATTCCAATTCCATCTTGAAATTCCCAAATCATGTTGATCATTCCAACTTATTTAACTTTTTCCCAAGTTAAACTCAATTCACTTAATCCATTCAACTTTACCTAGTTTGAACTTTTCATAAATAATCTTCCCACTTATTAAGTTCAAAAACTTATCACTTTGGGTATCATGTCTTATTCTAGATTTAAAACTCAATATTTAGAGTTTATTTCAACCAACTTTGATATTATGTATATCCATACATATACATACTTACTTCTTGGCTTGCCAAGCCAAATTTAAAATTTTAAACCACCTTTGGTTTCAATTCAAACAAATTTTCTTTAAATTTTTCAAACATTTCTTATTTTTAAAATAAGGCCATTATTCAAAGTAGTTTGAATAATATTATTTCCTTTAATATTTTGAAACCAATTCAAATTTTTAAACTTAGAATTCAGGACTTCACAATTTGAAACCCTCTTTTATTTATATCCTTTCACATTTACAAATTATTTTCTTTTTAAATGGTTACTTCCTTAAAACATTTTATTGTCTATTGAAAAAAAAAATCATCCCATTATTAAACACAATATCCATTTTATTTTTTGGTTTGAAACCAATTCTAATTCATCTTATTCTGAAATACTTCTCCAATTCAAGATTTCAATTTTGGTTTGAATCCATTTCAAACTAGTCTTTAATTTAACTTCAATTTGGTTGTAATTCTATTACCACTTAATTCTTACTATTACTTTTAATTTAATTAATACCACAACCAATTTCCTTAATATAATAGATAATCTATTTCTTATATAAGATTCACTTACTTTTGAAATCAATTAAAAAACTTTATATAAGAAAATAACAAGTACGCTCTCTCATATTTATTCACGCAACTCATTCTAGGGTTCCACTTACCCTATTCTTAATGAGTAATCCCACCAGAGCCAAGGTTCTCGCTTAACCTTCTGCTCTGATACCAAATGAGACGACCCGGAAATTTCGATTTCGAAAATTCCAGATAGTTAGAGAAAAGAAGAAGAGATAGAAGAAGAAACAGAAACAAGACACAGAAACCTCGCATTCGCAGTGGATCAAAATATAATATCACATAATAACAGTTTACAAAAGAATAGTATCAGTACATTTACATTTTCAAATATTAGAGTTATAACATTTACACAATACAAGACAGTTATAAAACAAAATGTCCTAGACATAACTATATATCACAACGGGTACGCTCCATACGTTTCAGCCATCCAGCTCGCCTTCCTGAGCTCCAGAACGTCCTTACTTGAAAATCTGTAATACTCGGTCTGACCCGAGCATTACATCAAAGTAACACCCGGGTCAGGCTGGAAACCAGCATGAGTAAACCCCTCTAATATGGAACGTAAAAACATACAACTTATAAATTCGGCTAACATGTATCAATTTTCAACTTCACAAGTTATTATAGGCATCACTATTTCACACATTAATTTCTAAGTGCCAAAAACTCAGATTTAAATGGTCCAATGCACTTTAAATCATTCCGAACCAGCAACTTTGATTTCCACATATCAATTTATAAAGCATCGAAGCGGCTTCATGTATTAACTAATATCCGATTCCGGTTTCTTCGAATCCAATGTCATCTAAACCCAAGTTATCTAATCAAATAAAATTTAACTTTAATTGTCGGATAACTCCTTTACACAGCAATTCATAATAGATTGATAATCACACTATCATCGTCCATTCAACATATTAAATCACAAAACAATTCATATTAGAGATATCACCCAATTCAAGACACCTATTATCATTCAATCATTAATAAGCAAGATTGATCACTCAAATCAATTAAACTAATTAATGATCCCTTAATTACCTTCATTAGTTAGTTATTCTTAAATCTCAAATAATAATTAACCTTTAACTTAATTACATTCATTAATTAGTCTTGATTAATCATAATCAGAAATTGACTTTCCTTAATTATTCCATCAATTTAAACCAACTCCTTGATTAATTATATTAATTAATTATTATTTTTTTAATTACACTGAGTAATTATCACTTAATTCCCTCTACCAAGTAATTATCCGTTAATTACTTCCCATTTACTTCAATTAATTACATCCAGTAATTATCCACTCATTACATGACTAAATAATTCCACCTTATTAACTGCCTTAGTAATCATGCTTAATCTTTAATTAATTTTATTTATTAATCACCCTTGGTTAGTCTCATTCTGTAATTACATTACCGATTTCTTCATTAAGTAATAACTCCTTTAATCAAACGAATCTTATTTAATAACCCAGGGAATAATTCATCATTAATTTAACCCTTAAGTTTAACTTATGATTAAACATATTTAATCACGTTATTGATTAGGTTTTAAATAAATTCCAAGTATCATCGTACTAAGTTAAAGTAAATTATACAACTTAATTAAATCAACATTCAAATAAGCTCCTTTATTTTAAATAATGCTTAAGTGAATTATTAAAACTTAATTATGTTATCCTTAACATTTGTAACATAATTAACTTACTCGAGATGACTCAGTATTTTCCCGAAGCAGAAACTGTGACTTCAACTCCTTTTCCCGAGTTTCATTCTTTCCCCTATTTTTCTTCCTCCTTAACAGCTTAGTTTTAAAATTCAAAACAAAGTTGGAAACCACAAACATACGCACGAGCACAGACCCGAGCCTAAGCTTCAAATGCTTGGAGCAATCCCCACCTGATCCCGGGCAACTTCTTCCTGCTTCCTTCTTTTTCTTTTCCTTTCCTTTCTCCTCCTTCTCAAATATAACAGCCATGACCCAAGATATCCATGATTCACCATGCAATGTGCACAACACATCGGAACCTCTCCGATCAACTTCATCACTCCAATCAGTTGCTGGTGACATGCCGATCTACACTAGCCACCCAGATTTACAAATGTTTCCCCCAATCAAAATCTCGAACTTCGACCAAACCAAAAATTGAACAGACCGTCTTCAATTGCCTCGCCTTCGCCATTCCACCCACGATCAACCGCCAGACTTCGCCAGATCATCACCACGACCCCCCTTTTACCTTACCCCAAGTTTGGTTCAACTCGACGTCGCTGCTTTGCTAAAATAGACACGAAATGACCAAGACCAGAAACGACATCTAAAACCCTAAAATCCAATCGACCGGCCACCACCGTGACTGAAAAATTCAGCGAACAATTTTGCCAACTCCGCCCACCTCCAAGGCAGCTCCAGCCACAAACTTGAAACCCAAACTTCACCAAACACCAAAGAACACTCGAAAACCCAATTTTCGACTATCATACAAATTCTCTAGATATAAAAGTCTAAAAATCATAATTTCTCTTTTAAAAATCATTGATTCCGAAATCAAATCCAATTATATACTTGATTCCATAAATTATTAAGTCAAATTTTTGCTATGATTAAGATCCCAGTGTTCTACTTTTTTTTATAAAAAAAACAGCTTAAAATTTATCTGGAAGTGATTTCAGATCAAACTTCTTGTCACTACATACAAGTTTTGTATATACACCAAGTTTTAAAATGGATCGGGGAAAGAAATATTTAAATCTGATCATATGTTTTGAACTGTAACTAGAACAGAGTGTTCATCTTGAATTCAGACATGCACACTATAAATCATGATATTTCCATATGTAATTCATATAAATAAACATGCAATACTTAACATACTTTTTTTAAGTAATCACTGCATGCAACAGGATATGTAAACTTATCAACACTTGATTTACTCACCATCATGCAGAGGATAGAAAACTATGCTTGTGTCCAGGCTCCTGAATTTCCAGACATGCAGAGAACAGCTTTTGAAGTTTGAAACATGAATGCCTTAGCTTTTTAAAAGAAAAACTGGAGTTGCTTGCAGATTTATATTTTTCCTTTATCTCAGATTTGAAAAAATAAATAGACCTTGATCTTTGAACTTGCTTTTGAAGATGGTTAACAATTTTCTGGTTTTTATCTTGAAAAATGGATTACCGGGTATTTCAATTTAATTTCTGGTTTGAGGAGGATGTTACAGATTTTGTTTTTAATTCTAACTTCTCTTGTTTTTGGCATTGAGAACAAATGAGAGATGAAGAAAGAAAGTAGAACTGAGAAAGTGGAATATAGATTTGCAGTCTAATTCTTTAAACCTTAAATTCATATATTTTCATTAAAGGCACTAATGCCACTTGTAAACCATGCATAAAATCTTGGTTACAAATGCTAATTCATGAGTTATTTCTCTAAAAATGTTTTACTCTTAAAAAAAATTAAGTCTTTATATGAATATAGTTTATTTTAAGTGTAAAAGAAAATATTTTATTCTTTCATTTAGATCTTTCTAAACTATCATACCCTTTTTCAATTTAATAATTATTGATCTTAAGTATTTAGAAACCAGAATTTTTATATTAAATTCAAACAAAACTTCTAATCACAATAGATATACATACACATGTTATAAATATCTTATGTAAATGTTAATGTTATATATACCCTTACTTCTAAACTTCCAAATATTCAACTTCCTAATGCAAACATACATGTATCTATCTATATATATATATATATATATATATATATATATATATATATATATATATATATATCAATACAAAAACAACAAGTAATTTATTATACTTTCACACCGAATTCGTATATGTATATACATAAGATTTACAATCATTATAGAGTTTACTCATATCCATTTATATATATAATTATTTATTATAAAAGTCATTATTTTAAAATTTTAACTATTATTTGTTTTCAATCCACTATACATATATTAATAAGTTTACAAGTGTTTTTTTTTAATGTTTAATTCATAATTTACCAATCCCACTTTCTTATTTATAAATTTATTTAAGTTATGAATAAGTAATTATGTAATATTCACATGAATATAACGTGTATTTATTTTATATAAATAAGCTTTAGATTTCTGTAAATATATATGAATTTTATATAAACATTTATTTATACATAACTTATGTTTTTAATCAAATTAATATAAAATATATATAAGATATACTTCCCTTTTTAAATTTCAAATTCAAATTCATTTCTTTAAATTCCATTAAAAGTCTAATTCAAGATCGATTCAGAATAAACACATATATTTAACACTATTTATCTAAAAATAACACATAAATATTTACGATTAGATTCATTTGTTAAATTTTACGATTCAGTATTTTTACTAATTAACCCAATTATTATCAATTACTGTGACCAAAAATTCAGGTTATCACAATTTATTTAACGGTCAATATAAATTTTATCAAACAATTAAACCTACCAAACAATAGCCAATAGATTTCATATCGTTTCAAAATATAAATATAAATATAACTAACAAAAAATTATTTTAGTCAATTGTGAGCGTGTAAACACTCACCTTCCTATTTGAAACTGAAAATTATCTCAGCTTCAAATAAAATCTAGCTTGACACCAAGCTATAGATGACGTCTCTATGATTCCAATGTGACTCATTTCGTTCAAATCAGGCCTCGTACGTAAATATTACATAATAATTAGTATTCGAGATAAATAAGAAGAAGAAACAAAAATTATTAACTAAACTAATTAACTATCTAAGAAAAAAAATTACTAACCTAACCTCTCCCCCTCTCGTACCATGCTCGATTCGCCGCTGCTCCTCCCAGGCTTCAGATCGCGTCCTTGTACATTCAATTTTTTTTTTGTAACACATCGCGATCGCCTCTATTAAGATAAGCCGATGTCGTCATCTTACCTCCAATCGCCGTCGGCCATCAGAACATACGTGCGATCGATAACGAACCTATCTCTTCGCTGCGCTCCATACTTCAACGCAGAATGACGACCCAAACCCTAGGAGCCTTCGCCTGCGACTGATTCGCATCTGCCGCCTACGCCTTCTATCGTGATAGCACATGCGGCCAAACCCTAGATCGACGACGAGGCAGCCCATTGCCAAACCCCATCGTGCCACCTCCTTCTCCATCCCTCACGTGTGTCGCCACAACCCCTAGTCGAACGCAATTCGATATGCTTTTCTTTATAGATCGAGATCACACTCTTTTTTTCATTCGATCGGTTTTTTTTACGGCTGTTTTTTTTGAAGCCATGATTCGAAATAAAAGGGAAGAAATAGGTATGGGCTGGAACGTGTATGAGATTTGACCTTTTATTAAATTATTTAAATAAGAAATATCTTGCCCGATTGGCCCATGTAAATCCAAACTCCAAATGAAGCGTGCCACTAGGCATTTACAATGTTTTACCCCCATTCCGAACATAATGGAACTAATTTTGAGGCCTAATTTGATTGTATGTGAAAGATAGCTTTCCAAAGTCAATTTATTTAGATTCTGAATTTAAATTCTATGCGTTTCAAGCTCGCACGGCCAAATGACAAGTTCAAACGCTATGAAACTTGAAATCCTAATACAATTCACTATTCCGGATCCGATGAAACTAGTTTCGTCGAAATCCGACACAGTGGCAAAAATGGCTATTTTTACTCGTCAATTAAATATAAAATATAACATTTTAAATTATTCACATTTAAAATCCAATTTCAAAGGTTAACCATCTTCGTTCATATTTTGAATAAAATCTAAACCATTTTCCGATATCATTTTCAATCAACTTAAATCCAGAATTAAATTATTCAAATAATTCCCAATATTAAATTGTAAATAATTTAATTATCCAATAACTTACATTAATAATCATTAAATATTTATTTCTTACCATTTTGTCCAAAAATCATCTTAAATTCAAAAATTTAAACTAGTAAAAATACGGATCGTTACATACTCCCCCACTGAAAACTTTTCGTCCATGAAAAGACGTTAAGTACAGAATTTAACACTTGATATATTTCTCAAAATAATTTACTTATAAACATAATCATCTTATTTGCAAAACTAGTATTACGCTTCTACGCCATTCTAATAGGGATTTTGCGGAAATTAATATTTATATATGAAAACAAGTCATAAAAATTTTAAAACCCTAAAAACGTTCTAACTCCCGGATTTACGGAAAATTTCGGCAGATTCTCCTTTGCACGGCTCAATCGGAAAAAATTTACAATTCATTAGATGACACAAATATAACCAATATATATCAAATAACATCTCATCTCAAAGATGAGGCATCCCGAAGGGAAAAAATATAAATCGCGGTAAGTAATCTGAGATACGTACCTTACTATTAATAATACGAGCGAGTTCACTCATATTAAGCAAGCAAAGCATATAATAGTCCGCGTATATGCCCAAAAAGTCTTCATATGTACCTATCTCAACTTAATTTGGAATATTAATCACTTATAATAAGATGTAGAATACGCATAAGTTCTAATAAGTATAAAACATGCATTTTGAATCCACATCTCAAACACGAGCACAAATATGCAACTATACAACCATCATATGCACTTAAAACAATTAAATAAGGATTTACAACAAAACAAATCATTCGACAAATCTATATTCATTCAATTTAATTCATAACTACCACAATTTACATTTCAATGTCAATATTTAATTTATACACTCTCATCCTTATTAACATTAAATTTTTATTAACATTTAATTTGCTCGATTCAATTTATTCGCATTCAACCATTTTTATTCAATTATATTCACGTTTAATTGATTTTTCATTCTGTTTATTTATTTTCAATTGATTTGCATGCACTTATCAACATTAATGAATTCACATTCTATTTCTTTACACTCGTTTATAGTTACATTCATGTTTATCTTCTTTTTTTCACTTCCATTATTTCATTTCAATGGTTCATATAATTAATTACATTTAAGTAATTTAATTCCATACCACATTCCATATATTTTATATTGATTCACATTCACTAATTAATATTCGTCTCGTTAATCATACAATAGATTTATAATCAATTCATTCACTTTTTATTTATCTACATTCAACAAATTTGATTTTAATTCATTCTTTTCTTTCAATCAATATTTACTACATTCATATTTGATTTAGTTCAATTCAATATACTTACATTCAATCCATTTGTTCTAATTATTTACATTTGTTTCATCCATATTTAAATTTAATTTACATTCCATTGATTATGTTTTGCTTATCCAAATGCTTAACCTCATTCATAATTTGGTTTTCTTTCAATTTATTCAAATTTATTTCATTTACATTCAATTTATTCAATTCAATTTGTGAAATTCCAATTGTTTCATTTTTGTTCAATCTATTTCATATAAATTCATTTGTGAATCATTTGTAAAATCATTCCAGTCAACCATGCTTAAGTTGAGTTTGTTATATTCCACTTAGTCTTTTAATTATATAAACATCATTATAAATTAGCTAAGTTTATTATAAATATTTTATACAACATAACTCACTTTTATTATTATTACTTCATATCTTAAGTTATTATTAACTCATAGATTCACTTCTTTATTCAAATTCACATTATTAATTTACCAAAGTAAATTTCATTTTATAACTCAATTCATATTAGTTACCCTTTTTTCATAATTTATTTCATTTAGCTTCTCTTAAATCCACTTTAACTAATTAATCTTTTTCAATAACTTATTCCATATTATATTAGTTAACATTCAAGTTTTTATTTAATCTACTCTACTTGCAATTAACAATTTTTTCTTCAATTTAAATTAATTTTAGTTAACCATATTAAATTTACTTATATTCATTTATTTTATTAAATTTCTGCATGCTTAAATTACATTTCATTTTATAATTCAAGTTCATATTAATTTGACTAGTTCAATTTATAGCTTGAATGGAATTTAATTCACTTTTAATTTATCTAGTATCACTCAATATCCAATTCAAATTTTAGTCCATATCAATTTTAGTCCACATCACAATTTATTTAATCTTATTCATGTTAAATATTCTTATCATTTCCATTCAACAAATTTAAATACGTTTTTAGCTTATAAAATCTCAAATCTATAAGTTATATAAATTAACTTCTAAAAATTCCATTTCGTTATTTTATCTACTTCATTTCAAATGCAATTCATTTTTTTATTTAAGCTTGCATGAGTTAACTACATTTTACTAACTTAATTAATTTAACATTTCTCAAGTTAATCAATTTATTGCATTTTTCGAATTCAAATTTGATTTATTTGCTTAATCAAAATGTTCAACCAATTTAAATTTGGTTTTATTTTTTTATTCCAATTTGAAATTCTCAAACTGATTTCTCATCCATATTATTTTAAATTTTAAGTTCAAACTATTTTCATATATATGCATATATAATCACATTTAGAATATATATATTTTTTCAATCCAACTTGTTTTAATCGAAAATAAATTTCTTTTGGTAGCATTCTTCACTCAGAAACTCGAAAATGAACACTAGAGATGCTGCAGTCATCCCCAGAATTATTTTCCAGCAACCAAATGAGTTTAATGCTTTTATTTCTTTAAAAATCCTTTCAAAAACATTTTTTCTGGTCAAAACTCTTTCAAACAATACTATTGCTAATTTTTAAGGCTTTGAAAAGCAATTTGGAAAACAAAAAGGATTTTAAATTCTAAAGTTCTCAATTTTTTAAAATCATTTCTATATATATAAAATATACTTAGGTAAAATTATTTCATTTACCCAATTTTTTTAAAAAAAAATATTATGTCAACTTGCCTCGTTTAAGTGTTTAGAAACCCTTATCGATAATGTGGCGTCCAGCAAATCGATCGAAATTCATAAACAACTCAACGGACAAGCAAACACAATATAAAATATTTTATAACAGTAACAAGTACGCTCTTATATACATACATACATACATATACACACAGTCAACTGACTCATTCTAGGGTATTACTACCCTATCTCTAATGAGTTAAACACCACAAAGCCAAGGTTATCGTCAAACTGTAGCGACCTGTAAATTTTGATAAATAAATTGGTTAATTTAATTAAATTTTGTAATTAAATTTAGAAAGAAATAAAAATTGTATAATTTATATTGAAGTAAATGTTAAGAATGAATTGTAGCAATGGTTATAAAAATTTAATTTTGACAGTTGAAGTGAAATGCCACTAATGAATAGTTAAATTGTTACATTTGGTTATAAAATAGAAAATGAGTAAATAAAAGTAACTGTTGAATTAACCAATGCAATAATATATTGATTAATATTAACTGTATGTAATTGTTTGGAAATAATAACTAGAAGGAATTGCAACAGCATAAATGTAAGTTAACTGTTAATAACTTGGATGTAATTCCAATAAGTGAAACAATGTAAATGTTATAACTTGGTTACAAAATTTATATACGGAAGTGGATGTAAATATTGAATTAATTAATGAAATAATACAGTGTTGATGACAATTAATTAAAATTTATGTTATATATGAAATTTTAACCTGGGTTGGTAAGTAATAAACTTATAAATGCAAGTAAAGAAAAATATGTGACAATTAATATATGTTATTTAGTTATTTAGGGTGTTGAATAAAATTGGTAATCAAATTGCAATTAAAGGTAATAATGTTGATGTAAGCTCATAAATAAAAAAAATTCAATGCAATACCAATTAATGGAGACAAATTTTAAGGTCATAATTTATTGCATTAAATAAATTGGGAAATAAATTTCATTAAAGATAATTAAATATTATCTTAATGTAAATTAAGATAATATTTGAAATTAATGGTAGTTCCATTCATAATATGATAACTGGTTGAAGTATGAGAAATTTACGTGTAACATTTGTCTTGTAAACAAATATTATAAGTTATCTGTTTAATTTGTTGATGGAATTAGAATTGGAAATAAATGTTAATAAAATAAATAAATGTACATTTATGTGAAATGTAATAAAATGGTTAGGAGTTGTTAAATCTGGCATATTAAGGTAAAGCAAGGTAACTGAGTTTGTGTAGAATAGCAATGAACTTAATAAAAGATTTGAATTGAAACAAATCAATCCATTGAAATCCAAATTATAATAAGTGTAATTATTGTAGCAATTGAAATTAAAGGTTATGCAATTTGAAATAAAGTTAATATGAGGAATTTACGTAATAGTTTTGAACCCAATGTTTAATCCATCTATTTGACAGGAAAGAATGGAATAATAATTTATTTATTTAACTAAATGGAATTTTGGGAATTTTATTTATAATTTGTGAATTTAATGAAATTTAGGCTAATATTGGAATTTATAAATTTTGTCATCTCTAAATTGACATTTAAATTTGTTTAAAACCATTGTAAATGATTGAGAAATCAAAAAATGATAAGAATTGTCAATTTTAGAATTTAAATGGGAAATTTGATTTAATTAATCAATTATTAATTTATTTAATTAATGTAAAAGTAGCCATTTTGGCCACTGACTCGGATTTCGACGAAACTAATTTCATCGGATCTGTAACGGTAAATTATTGTAGGATTTCTAGTTTCGTAGCGGTCGGACTTGTCGTTTGACCGTACGGACTCGAAACGCCTTGAAATCAATGAAATTGAAATCAATTAAAATCAATTTGAAAAATATTGATTTTAGCATAACTTCTTCATGCGATGGAACTTGGACTTAGAACTTTTCCATTGCGTTTAAAATATTTTAAAACGCCTATTTTAATATATGGATTGACCCAATTTTGTTCCGGAGTCGAAACGGGCTTTTCGGGACATTCATCGTTCAGCGCGTTTATAAATCGGGTCCATTTATTCTATTCCAACATTGCCTATATACATCCTGTTATAAACCCTAGCCTGCCTCTATTTCTCAATTGTCTGCACATACAATTCTGCATCACCTCCTCATCTCATTGGCAGACAATTCTAGATCCATTGCCAACCAAAACCAAAGTGAAATTTGAAACTCCATAAAAAAATTCAAAAAAATTATATACCGAAGCTCTCGAGGTACGCATCACAGATTTGCAGTTCATTCTTCAGTTCGAATCACCGGTTGTTCAGAAATTGATGGTTTCTTCTCGACCCTCCGTTGCATCGTAATCAACTGCGACGGATCATCAAATCGATTGAGGGGTTGTGTAGGGATCGACGTGGGGTTTACATCAGCGTAGTTTATTTGATGGATTGACGGTCCGATCATCTGAAATAATTCGCTAGGGTTTTGTGAAGGGGGCGGCGGCCGTGTGTTTTCAGCGACGTGGTGGTACGCGCGATGCTGGAGAGGTCGCATCTGGAGGTGGAGCTGCCATGCGGCATGGTTGGCGACCAAAGTAGGAGATCGACGGCAGTTCTATGGCCTGAGGCGGCGGGTGTACTGCGCGTGAGTACTGTTGGCGTTTGAGCATGAGCAGGAAGAAGGCAACGTGGCTTGGTATAGTTTATTTTTATTTAATTGTATTTAATTTAATTTCAACATCGTTTAACACGTATAACTTTTACATACGATATCTGTTTTACACGTGGGTTCTTTTGTTAGGATCGTATCTGAATTTCGGACATTTTGATGCTGGTTTGGACGAATTCCGAGACCGTTCAAATTTTGGGTTTAAATTCAAAAGGTGAGTGTTTTAACTCACTCACAACTTCTAGAATTTCTTATGTTTGTTAAATTTAATTTTTGTTGTGATTATGCATTTATTTATGACTATTTAGTATATTTTAATCATCATCTCAGTTAATTGCATTTATTTAAATTAAATCGTTATTTAATTTATTATTGAATATAACTGCCAGTTAATTACCTGTTAAATATTGTCAGTTATATATTAATATTGATTGATTGTTTTGGATGATGATTTTGATGGATGTATGATTTTATGATGGATGAATGGATGTTCGTTTATATCATCATAATCTGCAAGTTCTTTATTGCTTTGTCATTATTGATTCGGGATTACAGTTTGAAATGATATATAACCGTATTTTTATTTTAAGTTACGGATCGAAATGATAAATATCCGTATCACTTGACCATAGGGTAGAAAATTTTATGCAGGCACCGGGGTCTATATATAAAAATATTTTGAAATGATTTTTCTATGGTTTTGTAAAGGGGTTTTATGAGATAGTTATTTGGATATTTTATAAATGTAATTTTATATATAGTTAAATTCTGGGTTTTAAGCTATGTATAGAATTGATTTGAAGTATAAAAGAAGTTAATAATTAAATTGGATTTTATTAACATAAAATACGATTAAGCATTTATTTGAATTAAATTTTTGGAGTTTATAATGACTTATATGAGAATAAGCTTGGAAGATGAATAAGGAATTTATTTGGGATTTAATAAAATTTAGAATTTTAAAAAGGGTATGATTTTTATAACTTGATTTTTGTTTAGAGTGATTTAAATGAATATATCAAGTTAAATAAATTGAAAGGATATCCAGTTGTTGAAGTTAAGAGTTTTACTTAAATTATATCGGATTTATTAAGTAAACATTTCAAATCTAAATAATAGAAATTAAATTTGATATATACGGAATTATCAAAGAATTAGTTTTGAAATGATGGAATATTTAAAGCTTTGAATTATATGGAAATTGAAATGGTTTAATTGGAGGTTCAAATCGTTATTTGGAATTTATTTGTGAAATTTTAAAAGCTATTTTATTATATAAAGTAATTTAATATTTAAGCCATTTAGGTATTCGAAGTTATATTTCAAAGCTATGGTGTTCAAGGTATACAGATTTGAAAGTACTATGATTTTGAAAAAAGGATATATTTTGAATAAAAATAATATCATATTGATTTGGGTTTTTAAAACAGAAATGATGTCGGATTTATATGGTTTTGAAAGGGATATTTTATTCTGTTTGAAGTATAATTATTTAAAATGACCGCGGTGTTATAACAATGTTTGGTTGTTGAAGAGACCGGGATTGGAAGTTGTCATACTCTCTGCCATCTCCGAAAACCACTTTAACAACCGTGTACGCGGTGGAGATTCCAAAATGAAGGAGATGGTGGCGACGTTCTATTAAGGTATATACGTAGACCCGACTCCCATGAGTTGGCATAAGTTGGCTAAACCAGGAGCGATTCTCGGGCCAAGGAGGTAGCCCCTCTTATTAGACACATCCCTTCAATATTATACTCTGACTTTTGGATTGATTCGGTGGCCACTTTTGTTTTTTTCGATTTGGGGGTGCGGCTCGAGGTGGGCGGTAGTTGCACGCTACGCGTTACCACCAGTCCTGATAGCAATTGGTATATCTACCCTGCCATTTCCTAGTTGTGCCGTGTCACCTACCATAGCACGTCTTGTACGAGTTTGGTTTTCTCCCGTAGCCCATGTGGTATCCTCTGGTGGCTTCCCTATCAGGAGGGACTATGATATTGGATGGACTACTGGGACTATTATTGTGTTTAAGGGGATATTGGGTACCTCCTTAACGTTATTTAAAAGTAAGTTTATTTTACTATATACATTATTATAATAGCGAAATATTACTACATAGTAAATAGTTTAACGAATCCTTAGGAGATGTGAATCACGAGCATCTCTTAAGTTACTGCACTCACGTTAGACACTGGATAGGAGACGTCAAATTCCGTAAACATCTCGGATGTCGTTCCACTCATATTTATTCTTGTTGATTTAACTTACATAAGATCTTTTATTTCTGGCTCGAGTGTTTTGTCTTTTCAATTCGCTCGGGTCAGCCTGAGCATTTCAGGATTTGAAGACTTTATTTCTGGAGGACGAAGACGAAGATTTTATTACTATTATTTAATATATTATTTCACTGCATCACATTGTTCCGCTGCATTAATTATTATTCTCTGGTATGTATACTCTGATATGTATTGTATAAATATAATCAAATGTTTTGTAAAATAGCTTCATGAACTGTTTATTTGATTATTATATTTTATCGTTCAGCTGCAAGATTCTATTTTGTTTTTTTCTTCTTTTTCCTTGCTTTTTCATATTTACCCCCATAACAATCCACCCTTCTGTATGGTTTAAGTCTGACGTGTGTGATTTATCGTCGATTTAAAGCGTGCGAAAAGGCAGGACGTTACATCTGGTATCAAAGCTTTGGTTTAGTGATAAACCTTAGCTTTGTGGGTCTGACTCTTTATTAATAGGGCAATAATACCCTATGGGAGTCGCTGAGTGTATGTATATGAGAGAACGTATTTGTTAGTGTTATTAAAAGGTTTTGATATTGTGTTAATTTGTTCCGTTTTGTATTTATAAATTCTGCTTGATGCATGGGACACTATGACATCAATAGAGATTTTTAAACACTTAATAGGACAGACCGACATAATATTTGTTTTTAATATAGGTGAATGAAATAATTTTACCTACTATATGTTCTATATATATATAATAGTTTTTTATAAATGATATATATTTGGTTGCAATATATTGGTTGTTAGGTAATGAAATTTATAAATAATAGTTGAAAGGAGATTGAAAACAAAATATATGGAAATTGGGAATTTAGGACTTAAGTTTCGGGGTTTTGAAACTTTCTTTTGAATGATTTTGAATATAATAATAATATTTTAGAAGAATTTTATGATATAAATATTTTAATATAATTTGAAAGAATCTTTTTAAAGAAATTTTGAAAAGAAATAAGTTGTACTCCCATCTCTGTCGTTGGAAAATAATTTCGATGATGAGTGCACGCATCATCGACGTTCATTTTCGAGTTTCTTAGTGGGAAGGACACTGTAGTAGTTTTACTGTAGATTTATTTTGATAAACAGAAGTGAATTTTAAATTATTTTAAATATAATTGGATATATAAGTCATAAGTGTATATTTATCTATTATTTTAAAATGATTTAAAATTTAACCCGGTATTTAGTTCTTAAGTTCCATTAATTTATAGCTTCAAGTATTGTAGAGAAATGGAGTGTAAGTAATTAATAATTGAAACCTCTAAAGGAAATTAGGGATTTAATGCTAGGTTATAATGGATATTAATGAAAGTTGAAATTGTATTCTTATAAAACGAAAGATATAATTATTGAACATTTAATTAATTAAAAGAAATAAGATAAACTCATATGATTTTAGTTACATTTTTAAAGGCATATATATAACTTACCAAAAGATTTAAAAAGTTGAAATGTTAATAAGAAAATGTAGTAGAATATTATACAAGTAATAATTAAATAATGAAAGTGTTCAATAAAAAATTTCTTTATAAATAAGAAATTTGACATGGAGATAGATGTAAATTTGAGTCAAAATTTTAATACTACTAATTAAATGAAATAGGAGTTGAGTAGTATAAGTAAATATTTTGAACTTAAGTTAACGTTGGAACTATTTATTTTTAAAGTAAATAAAATAAATTAAGGAGTGAATAAATGAATGTAATACAATAAAAAAGAAATTTACATGATATGAATAAATGAAAAAAATAAAAGTCTGTAAGAAACAAATGTAAATAAAAAGATAAACCATAAAATGAAAAAAAAAAGAAATCAAACAGTAAATGTATGAATATAATTAATAAGGATAAACTTAATCTGTTGTTCGGAATTGTTGTTGTTTGTTTTGGCTTATGGTTGTTTGGGCTAGGATACTTTAAATTCATTTGGATGTATGAATAATCTATTTAGTTTCGTCTAAGACAGTTGAGTAAAAGGGTACATTTAGTAGTTATTTTTCATTCCGTACAATTTAAAGTTTTGAACCCGAACAACTATTTGTTTTGTTTCCTATGAATGGATAATTGATGGGTGTTGATTTTTGTGATGGTTGTATGCCTTGTTGCAAGTGAATGTTGTTTTATTGATTGTTTGGTTGGTGGTTGAAAACAACCTTAAATATTTCTTTTTATATAATTATTAACTCTTTTGGATTATATAAGTAAAATACAGGTTATGGAAGCAATTGCTACTGCACTTGGTTTCATAATATAAGCGTAAATTGCCCAACAAATAGGTATGTTCTTGGATTATGGTTTTCTAGAGTTATTATATTATTTTTCCGTGTTGGGATATATTATTTTGGAAAATATATGTTGTATATTGTTATATTTGATATTATATTTTCTCCCGAGCCTCTCTGTACAAAGGAGACTCTGCCGAAATTTTCCGTAAATTTTGGACTTAGAAAATTTTAAAATGTTTTCCCAACTTCATAAATTTGAATATAAAAAGATTTAATTGTTTATAAATCTATATATTTTGTTTAAATTATCCAATTATGTAAACTTATTGTTATGAATATAATGTTTTGAATAATAGATATTAATTTATAAGTTCCTCTATTCCCTTTTTTTCCTTTTCGGGGATGAAAAGTTTTGAGTGGGGGAGAGTGTAACGACCCGTAAATTTTGGCAAATAAATTGGTTAATTTAATTAAATTTTGTGATTAAATTTAGAAAGAGATAAAAATTGTATAATTTATATTGGAGTAAATGTTAAGAATGAATTGTAGCAATGGTTATAAAAAATTAATTTTGACAATTGAAGTGAATTCCCATTAATGAATAGTTAAATTGTTACATTTGGTTATAAAATAGAAAATGAGTAAATAAAAGTAACTGTTGAATTAAACAATGAAATAATATATTGATTAATAGAAACTGTATGTAATTGTTTGGAAATAATAACTAGAATGAATTGCAACAGTATAAATGTAAGTTAACTGTTAATAACTTGCATGTAATTCCAATAAGTGAAACAATGTAAATGTTACAACTTGGTTACAAAATTTATGTACGGAAGTGGATGTAAATATTGAATTAATTAATGAAATAATACAGTGTTAATGACAACTAATTAAAATTTGTGTTATATATGGAATTTTAACCTGGGTTGGTAAGTAATAAACTTATAAATGTAAGTAAAGAAAATAGGTGACAATTCATATATGTTATTTAGTTATTTAGGGTGTTGAATAAAATTGGTAATCAAATTGCAATTAAAGGTAATAATGTTGATGTAAGCTCATAAATAAAAAAAATTCAATGCAATACCAATTAATGGAGACAAATGTTAAGGTCATAATTGATTGCATTAAATAAATTGGGAAATAAATTTCCTTAAAGGTAATTAAATATCATCTTAATGTAAATTAAGATAATATTTGAAATTAATGGTAATTCCATTCATAATATGACAATTGGTTGAAGTATAAGAAACTTACATGCAACATTTGGCTTGTAAACAAATACTATAAGTTACATGTTTAATTTGTTGATGGAATTAGAATTGGAAAGAAATGTTAATAAAATAAATAAATGTACATTTATGTGAAATATAATACAATGGTTAGGAGTTGTTAAATTTGGCGTATTAAGGTAATGAGTGGAAAGAAAAAAAGTTAACTAAGTTTATATAGAATAGTAATGAACTTAATAAAAGATTTGAATTGAAACAAATCAATCCATTGAAATCCAAATTATAATAAGTGTAATTATTGTAGCAATTGAAATTAAAGGTTATGCAATTTGAGATAAAGATAATGTGAGGAAATTTACGTAATAGTTTTGAACCCAATGTTTAATCCATCTATTTGACAGGAATGAATGGAATAATAATTAATTTGTTTAATTAAATGGAATTTTGGGAATTTAATTTATAATTTGTGAATTTAACGAAATTGAGGTTAATATTAGAATTTATAAATTTATCATCTCTAAATTGACATTTAAATTTGTTTAAAACCATTGTAAACGATTGAGAAATCAAAAAATGATAAGAATTGTCAATTTTAGAATTTAAATAGGAAATTTAATTTAATTAATCAATTATTAATTTCAATAGGAAATTTCAATTCAAATCTTTTAGAATTACAATAGCCATTTTGGCCACTGACTCGGATTTCGACGAAACCAATTTCATCGGATCCGTAACGGTGAATTATTGTAGGATTTCTAGTTTCGTAGCGATCGAACTTGTCATTTGATCGTACAGACTCGAAACGCCTTGAAATCAATGAAATTGAAATTAATTGAAATCAATTTGAAAAATATTGATTTTAGCATAACTTCTTCATACGATGGAATTTGGACTTGAAACATTTTCCATTGCGTTTAAAATTTTAAAACATCTATTTTGATATATGGATTGACCCAATTTCATTCCAGAGTCGAAACAGGCTTTTCGGGTCATTCATCGTTCAGCGCGTTTATAAATCGGGTCCATCTATTCTATTCCAACCTTGTCTATATATATCCTGTTATAAACCCTAGTCTGCCTCTATTTTTCAATTGTCTGCACATACAATTCCTCCTCACCTCCTCATCTCAATGGCAGACTATTCTAGATCCATTGCAATTCAAAATCAAAGTGAAATTTCAAACTCCTCAAAAAAAATTTGAAAAATTATATATTTAATCTCTCGAGGTACGCATCACAGATATACAGTTCGTTTTTCATTTTGAATCATCGGTTGTTCAGAAATTGATGGCTACTTCTCGGCCGTCCGTTGCATCGTAATCAACTGCAACGAATCATCAAATCGATTGAGGGGTTGTGTAGGGATCGACGTGGGGTTCGCATCAGCGTAGTTTATTTGATGGATTGACGGTCCGATCATCTGAATTAATTCGCTAAGGTTTTGTGAAGGGGGCGGCGGCCGTGTGTTTTTAGCGACGTGGTGGTACACGCGATGCTGGAGGGGTCGCATCTGGAGGTGGAGCTGCCACTCGGCGTGGTTGGCGACTAGAGTAGGAGATCGGCGGCAGTTCTATGGCCTGGGGAGGCGCGTGTACTGTGCGCGTGCGTACTATTGGCGTTTGAGCGTGAGCAGGAAGAAGGCAACGTGGCTTGGTATAGTTTATTTTTAATTTAATTTCAACATCGTTTAACACGTATAACTTTTACATACGATATCCGTTTTACACGCTTGTTCTTTTGTTAGGATCGTATCTGAATTCTGGACATTTTGACGCTAGTTTGGAAGAATTCTGAAACCGTTCAAATTTTGGGTTTAAATTGGATTTAAATTCAAAAGGTGAGTGTTTTAACCCACTCACAACTTTTAGAATTTCTTATGTTTGTTAAATTTAATTTTTGTTGTGATTATGCATTTATTTATGAATGTTTAGTATATTTTAATCATCATCTCAGTTAATTGCATTTATTTAAATTAAATCGTTATTTAATTTATTATTGAATATAACTGCCAGTTAATTACCTGTTAAATATTATCAATTATATAGTTATATTGATTGACTGTTTTGGATGATGATTATGATGGATGTATGATTTTATGATGGATGAATGGATGTTTATTTATATCATCATAATCTGCAAGTTCTTTATTGCTTTGTCATTATTGATTCAGGATTGCGATTTGAAATGATATATAACCGTATTGTTATTTTAAATTACGGATTGAAATGATAAATATCTGTATTACTTGACCATAGGATAGAAAATTTTATACAGGCACCGGGGTCTATATATAAAAATATTTTGAAATGATTTTTCTATGGTTTTGTAAAGGAATATATGGTTTTATGAGATAGTGATTTGGATATTTTATAAATGTTATTTTATATATAGTTAAATTCTGGGCTTTAAGCTATGTATAAAATTGATTTGAAGTATAAAAGAAGTTAATAATTAAATTTGATTTTATTAAGATAAAATATGACTAAGAATTTATTCGAATTAAAATTTTGGAGTTTATAATGACTTATATGAGAATAAGCTTGGAAGATGAATAAGGAATTTATTTGGGATTTAATAAAATTTAGAATTTTAAAAAGGGTATGATTTTTATAACTTGATTTTTGTTTAGAGTGATTTAAATAAATATCAAGTAGATTTAAATGAATATATCAAGTTAAATAAATTGAAAGGATATCCAGTTGTTGAAGTTAAGAGTTTTACTTAAATTATATCGGATTTATTAAGTAAACATTTTAAACCTAAATAATAGAAATTAAATTTGATATATATGGAATTATCAAAGAATTAGTTTTGAAATGGTGGAATATTTAAAGCTTTGAATTATATGGAAATTGAAATGGCTTAATAGGAGGTTCAAATTGGTATTCGGAATTTATTTGTGAAATTTTAAAAGCTATTTTATTATATAAAGTAATTTAATATTCAAACCATTTAGGTATTCGAAGTTATATTTCAAAGCTATGGGGTTCAAGGTATATAGATTTGAAAGTACTATGATTTTGGAAAAAGGATATATTTTGAATAAAAATAATATCATATTGATTTGGGTTTTTAAATCAGAAATGATATCGGATTTATATGATTTTGAAAGGGATATTTTATTCTGTTTGAAGTATAATTATTTAAAATGAGCGCGGTGTAATAATAACGTTTGGTTGTTGAAGAGACCGGGATCGAAAGTTGTCATACTCTCTGCCGACTCTGAAAACCACTTTAAAAACCGTGTACGTGGTGAAGATTCCAGAATGAAGTTGGATGGTGGCGACGTTCTATTAAGGTATATACGTGGACTCGACTCCCGTGAGTTAGCATAAGGTGGCTAAAACAGGAGCGATTCTTGGGCCAAGGAGGTAGCCCCTCTTATCGGACACATCCTTCGATATTATACTCTGACTTTTGGATTGATTCAGTGGCCACTTTTGTTTTTTTCGATTTGGGGGTGTGGCTTGAGGTAGGCGGTAGCTGCGCGCTACGCATTACCACCAGTCCAGATAGCAATTGATATATCTACCCTGGCATTGCCTAGTTGTGCAGTGTCACCTACCATAGCGCGCCTTGTACGAGTTTGGTTTTCTCCCGTAACCCGTGTGGTATCCTCTGGTGGCTTCCTGATCAGGAAGGACTATGATATTGGATGGACTACTGGGACTATTATTGTGTTTAAGGGGGATATTGGGTAACTCCTTAACGCTATTTAAAAGTAAGTTTATTTTACTATAAACATTATTATAATAGCGAAATATTACTACATAGTACATAGTTTAACGGATCCTTAGGAGATGTGAATCTCGAGCATCTCTTAAGTTACTGCACTCACGTTAGACACTGGATAGGAAATGTCAAATATTGTAAACATCTCGTATGTCGTTCCACTTATATTTATTCTTGTTGATTTACTTACATAAGATCTTTTAGTTCTGACTCGAGTATTTTATCTTTTCAATTCGCTCGGGTCAGCCTGAGCATTTCAGGATTTGAAGACTTTATTTCTAGAGGACAAAGACGAAGATTTTATTACTATTATTTATTATATTATTCCACTACATCACAATGTTCCCCTGCATCAATTATTATTCTCTAGTATGTGTTCTCTGATATGTGTTGTATAAATATAATCAAATATTTTGTAAAACAGCTTCATGAACTGTTTATTTGATTATTATATTTTATCGTTCCGCTGCAAGATTCTATTTTGTTTTTTTGTTTTTCCTTGCTTGTTCTTATTTACCCCATAACAATCTGCTCTTCTGTATGGTTTAAGTCTAACATGTGTGGTTTACCGTCGATTTAAAGCGTACGAAAAGGCGGGAGGTTACACAAACCTTCGCTCTGATACCAACTGTGACGACCTACGTTTCGGAAGGATTAAATCGATGATAATCCACACATGTCTGACTTAAACAATCCGCAACGTAGATAATCAATGGGGTTAAATAAGAAAGATATGAAGAAAAGAAGAAAAAAACACAGAATCTCACGGCGGAAACGATAAAATATAATAGTTGAATAAAAATTCAAAAGTTGTTTACTATACATCTGATCATCATCTATACACATTTATCAGAGTTATATTTATATATCAGGGATTAATAATCAATACAGTAGAATAGCATGATGCAGGGGATAATAATAATAGTAATATACCAAAACTCCGTCTTCGTCTTCCAGAGAATGGTCTTCAATACGCTGGAACTAACCCGAGCGTGATGAAAAGACAAAGTACTCAAGTCAGGACTAAAATACTCTTATGTAAGTCAAATCAATATCATAAATATAAACGCAATAACTTACGAGATGTTACGGGATTTTCCATCTCCTAAGGATCCGTTAAATATTTTTATATATAATAGTTTACGCTATAATAGATAATGTCTATCAGTAAAATAAATATCAAAATAGCGTTAAGACTTTACATTGATCCACCTTAACACATCTACAGTTTAAACCAAAGTCATAATAGGCTTGTATAGGGATAAATATGACAAGGCACGTGAGGCAATGCCCAAGGTAGGATTCTACCAGTTTACCTTATCTGGCTGGTCGTAACCCATCCGTGGCCGACTGTGACAATCAATCCAAACAAAAAATAAGGTGCACCCATCGAATTCGAAACCACAATAGTAATACGAGAAATCAACGTTGCTGGAGGTAGCTAACCTCAATAGCCAGACATAAGCTCATATTTTAGTCATTTTAATTATGACACGAATGTCAAGGCTATCCATCATCGTTCTCTTACTTCATTCCAATAAACATCGCCAATTCAACCACTACATTATGGATATCGTCCACCACGTACACAGTTGTCAAAGTGGTTCCAATATTGAAAGAGAGTATTTCAATAAGAGGCCCCGGTCTCTTTAACAACTAATCGTCATTTTACACACCGGTTGGCTATTTTACATTTCAAAAACAATTAGCACTTGATATCCAAATATCATATTCATTCCAAAATCAAATCCATTTTGAAATCATCATATATTCAAGATTATCGATTTTGTTCGATAAATCGATTTCACTTTCAAAATTTGATTCGAACTACAATTTAAGTTATAACTTCCCATTACCCAATTCATATTTAAATTCAAGATTTAAATATAAACAATTTACCCTTTAACCAATTTGAATTTTAAAAATTAATTTAAATGGTATAAAATAGTTAAATAGTTAAAAATAGTTTAATAGAAAATATTTAAATAGTTTAATAGTCAAAAATGATTTAATAGAAAATATTTAAATAGTTTAATCGAAAATAATTTGAATATAAAAATGGTTTATATAGTAAAATAGTTTGAAAATCAAAATAATTTGAATATTTAAAGAACATAGATTTTAAATCATTTATACTAAATATTCATTTTAAAAATATTTCCAAAGTCAAACCGGTCAAATTTCCTACCCAAAACAATTCCAAATTCCATTTCGATTTAATCAATTCAATTCCGATTCTAACTCGAATAAATTTCGATTCCACACAAATTTCTTTCTATTCACAAATTTCTTTCAATTTCAATTTCCATTTTCAAATTAATTTAAATCACAATTTCAAATTAAATTCCAATTCCAAATCCAAATTAGTTTCCAATTCCAAATTAATTTAAATTCCAATTTCAAATTAATTTAAATTCCAACTTCAAATTAATTTCCAATACCAATTCCAAACTCAAATTTGAAATTTCATATCACTTTTTCTTATAAATATTCATAGTTCGAATAAAAGCCAATCCTTTAAAACAAATCCATTTCTAAAATTTACGACGTATTTCATTTGCAACTTAAAATTTTAGACTTCGATTAATTAACTATCTCGTTTATCAAGTTTAAATTCCAACATTTCAAGCTCCAATTAAAAATAATTCAATTTCCATAAATTTGATTTTATTCTTAAAATCAATTCATTTAAACAATTTCAAAACAACTTTTAAAATTATTTAATTTTACCAACCTGGTGTCCGTATATAATTTTCTAATCATGGCCAAGTGGATAATTATATAAATTTAATTTCAAGGATGGCTATATATCATTTCAATCCAAACAGATGTCATAGGTATATATCATTTCAAACTATTTCTTAATTTATTTGAAATATTCAGTTTACAGTTTTATATGCAACAAACAATACATAGGATGACAGCATGATATATCAAAAAAAATAAACAACCAATATCAACCAATAGCATCCATCACAACCAATCAGCCATAAAGCCAATAACATTCACAAATTCCAATTTTTACCATATCAGATAATATGCTGCCAATTAAATTTAAATTTATTTAACGATCAATTTAAATTCTATCAGACAATTAAACCTACCAAACAATAGCCAATAAATTTCATATCGCTTCAGAATGTAAATGTAACTAACATAAAATTATTTTAGTCAATTGTGAGCATGTAAGCACTCACCTTCCTATTTGAAACTAAAAATTATCTCAGCTTCAAATAAAATCTAGCTCAACTCCAAGTTATAGATGACGTCTCTATGATTCCAATGTGACTCATTCCGTTCAAATCAAGCCTTGTAAGTAAATATTACATAATAATTAGTATTCCAGATAAATAAGAAGAAGAAAAAAATTATTAACTAAACTAATTTACTATTTAATAAAAAAATTACTAACCTAGCCACTCCCCCTCTCGTACCATGCTCGATTCGCCGCTGCTCCTCCCAGGCTTCATATCGCATCCTTGTACATTCGACTTTTTTTTTTCCATAACACATCGCGATCGCCTCTATTAAGATAAGCCGCTATCGTCATCATTACCTCCAATCGCCGCCGCCCTTCAGAATATACGCGCGATCGATAACGAACCAACGTCTTCGCTGCGCTCCATACCTCAACGTAGAATGACGACTTAAACCCTAAGAGTTTTCGCCTACGACTGAGTCGCATCTGCCGTCTACGCCTTCTATCGCGCTTGCACGTGCGGCCAAGTCCTAGATCAACGACGAGGCAGCCCATCGCCAAACCCCATCGTGCCACCTCCTTCTCCATCCCTCACGTGTGTCGCCGCAACCCCTAGTCGAACGTAATTCGATATGCTTTTCTTTATAGATCGAGATCTCACTGTTTTTTTCGTTCGATCGGTAATTTTTTTACGACTGTTTTTTTAAGCCGTGATTCGAAATAAAAGGGAAGAAATAGGTATGAGCTGGAACATGTATGAGATTTTAACTTTTATTATATTATTTAAAAAAGAAATATCTTGTCTGATCGGCCCGTGTAAATCCAAACTCCAAATGAAGTGTGCCACTAGGCATTTGTAATGTTTTACCCCATTTCGAACATAATAGAACTAGTTTTGAAGCCTAATTTGATTATATGTGAAAGATAGCTTTCCAAGATCGATTTATTTAGATTCTGAATTTAAATTCTATGTGTTACAAGCTCGCACGGCCAAACGATAAGTTCGAACGTTACGAAACTTGAAATCCTAATATAATTCACTATTATGGATTCGATGAAACTAGTTTCGTCAAAATCTAAGGCAGTGGCCAAATGACTATTTTTACTCGTCAATTAAATATAAAATATAACATTTTAAATTATTCACATTTAAAATCCAATTTAAAAGGTTAACCATCTTCGTTCATATTTTGAATAAAATTTAAACCATTTTCTGATATCATTTTCAATCAACTTAAATCCAGAATTAAATTATTCAAATAATTCCCAATATTAAATTCTAAACAATAATTATCCAATAACTTACATTAATAATCATTAAGTATTTATTTCTAACCATTTTGTCCAAAAATCATCTTAAATTCAAAAATTTAAACTAGTAAAAATACAGATCGTTGCATATATGTGACTCTCTTTTTGTTGCTATCACCATATAGTCTTTATTAATGCTTATTGTCATGAATCAAAACTCATGACTCAATATTCTCCCTCTTTTTGATTGATGACAACTTATAACTGACGAATTGATGTACAATAGAAATTATATAATAAAAGTTATATATATTTCCCCCCCTCAATGTGTGGCGATAATGTAATCTGCATAAAACTTGTTAGTAAACATTTCTCTCCTTTTGTCATCGACAAAAAGGAGTAGACATAAAGCATAGAATAAGCATAACTAACATAACAAATCAAGATGTAGCTACATAATGTATCGTAGGAAAAAGCAAATAAAGTTCCATAAACCAAAATAACACAAGGCCATTTAAGTACAAGCCTTGATGAAAAGAAAGTTGAGTCAAAAAATAACATATCCAAATACGATTGCACCCAACTATTCATCGACATTCTAGTTATATTCTTATTCTTGAACGGCGGGAGACTTGCCTCGAGATGATGCTTGACCACCATGCCCACCTCCGCCAGTTTCGCTAGTGTCCGTGCCGGTGTGATCCTCAGATGTGATCCAAATAAATTGTGGCACATGGCGTTTTCCTGTAGATGGCACGGTCGAAGTAGAGGCAGAACAAGAAATAGCATCCCATAAGATCGAGGAAAAACCTTTGATTTTGTCAAGCTTTTTATCAACACTTTTCAGACGTGTGTCAAGAACAAGTTGGTTCTGGGATAAAATCTCAATAAATTGTTGGGTTGAATGACTGGATGTTGCAAGTTGAATCTCATCATCTCTGGAATGTGATGGAGGAGTAGGCGAGCGACGTGGTTGAAAGGAAGGACCTTGACCTTGTTGTTGTTGATCTCGCGCACCATGGCGTGCTTTCCATGCATCATAATCCATAATAGGAGGAGGAGTAACAGGTAGTTTCATGAGACTAAGAATTCTTATGTTTATAACAACAACATTTATCACTTCGAAATCGAGAAATGGCACTTCCAAGTTGATAAGAAGTCGCATAATGTATTCACTGAAATAGATCACATTCATTTTTCCTTGATTAAACGAGAGGAATTCATCTAAAATTAATTGCATTCAATTGATTTGCGTGTTACTCCAAATTGCATATAGAGCTTTAGAATTATTTTGATAGACAAGCTCATATGACCCGGTCCTTGGTAAAATAGTTTTCATTAGGGTCCTATGCATAATCCTAGCTTGAGGACATAGAGACATTGATTTTAGACCGGTTGCATTGTCGTTCAAAAATTGATGACTTATTCTATCTCGAGTTGCCATGTTGCACTCTACTTCATCAAGGGTGACACCATGATTTGGTGATTGTAAGATATGGGCAATGCGGTCGAGAGAGAACCAAATAGGTTTGCCACAAACAAATATACTAAATATGTATGAGATTAAAACAAAGACAGTAGAGTAAAGAAAAAAAATGAGCACACCAAGACTTTTATACTGGTTCTAACTTCTCATTTTACGCCCAGCTCCAGACTCCTTCTGGAATTTCACTAAAACAACAACCCTTACTTATCTCGGAGGAACAGGTCTATACAACCCTTGAACAGCCGAACAGGGACCTGAGCAGTGGAACAGGATTTCGCCTCAGCAACCGAAGAGGACTTTACAATGCCTGAGCAACAGAATAGGACTTTTACTAGTACATAAAATTGCCCGACTAATGTGTTCTTGATAACACAGATATGTCAATGTGTGAACACCCTTTCTATAATCAAATCATCAAATATATGAGTGTGTGTGTGAAGATATGAAAGGAAGATTATCGATATTAATCAAAGAATATGAATATAAATTCAAAGATTCAAGTGATGAAGATAGTTTAATTGCTTTTGAATGCAGAGAATATAGAGAGTAAATAAGATCAGTAAATTATTCAAGAATCGGTGATTTGAAAACGATTTTGATGTGTTTATATAGTGCATAGATAGAACAACCTTTCGTTAAGAGATTCAATCAATATGCATCCATTACTCTTCGAATTGGATTGAAACTCATCACGAGAGGAAGCATCCGTTCAGAAAATATAGTCGTTATAAGCCGGTCAGCCGATTGAGTTCAGAAGCTCGGTTGACTGAAATTCAAATTTGTATATATTCTTTGTTCACTATGCATTTTGCACCAGGTCAGTCGACTGGTCGACTGTAGTCAGTTGACTGATCTGTGCAATTTTGCACAGTGAATTTCAATGTATATACAAACGAAAATAATTTGTTTTGATTACAAGTGTAACTACTTGAGGAATGATTTTAACAGTATGTAAACATATCTAAGACTCAAAAATATAATAATAATCATACGAAAACTAGTTTTGAAGTCTCTTCTCTTTGTATTTTATACAATGTATATGTTACTCTCTTTTTGTTGCTATCACCATATAGTCTTTGTTAATGCTCCTTGTCATGAATCAAAACTCATGATTCGACAAGTATATATTAGATATGGAAGTCGAACAGGTAATTATAAAGGATACAAATGCTCGGAAGCTCTTTAAATAAGTATCCATTATCATAAGATAAAATTTCAGTAAGAAAATATGATTAAGTATAACTCAAAGTTGTCAATCTTTTTTATATTTGGTGAGTTGTCATAAGCCAAATATTGATTCATGCAATATAATTAAGTGTATGTAAAACTGTTTTAGAGAGCAAAGCAAAGGCAATAAAAGTATAAACATACCATTTAAAGCTTCAGCACATATCAGACTTTCTGGTTATGCGATCATGTTGTCCAGTTATATATATATATATATTTTTGCAAAATTTTGAGATTATTTGTCAAAGAGAATGAGAGCTGCTTAAACAGTGTGTAAGTATCAATTCTTTAAAACAAAACTTTAACTCATGTGTAATTAACTTTGCCATTTAAAAAATTTAGTGACCAAAACAATGGCAACAAAAGTAGAAAGATCATTGAAAAATTCATTAAAAGTGTACGAATAACATTTAGCTATCAATCTTTTTGCTTTTTCATTGTGCATATTGAATCCTACAAAAGTTTGTGATTTTTAGTAAAGAGTTTTTGAGTGGAAACTGTTGAAAAGAGTGGTCAGCATCGGTTGTTAATTAGTTGGTTAAATATCACCCAATAAAAGAAGTATGTCTCACATTGCTATAATGAAATAATAAGACATATCTCTTTTTAACCTCTTAGATATAACTGATTAGCTACTCGGATACAATAGTTAATATTATCTTAACAATTGACAGACCTCTAACAAATAATATCGCAAATAGGGTTTTGTCCATAGCCATAATATGGATGAATCATTGGAACATGAAATGAAACAAAAGTAAAATTAAGCATATAAGAGTAGTATGAAAGTTTACCCAACCGATAGTTTCTTGGTATCTCCTTAATTATGTATTGAACCCCCAATTTGCAAATCAAACCAACAAATCACCAACTTCTTAGAAGAAGTATCTATCTGATTTCAGTGTAGAATCCACAATAACCATATCTGTATACGAAAATCTTTTCGGATATCGTAGATCCGTATCCGCTTTTCCGATGGCGAATATTTTTTATATTTTCGGATACGGATTCTGACAGATACCGAATTTTGAGCTACTCATGGACAGTCCTAATTGGAAGTGCATTAGTTCAATATTTCAGTGCTGTGTTCTTGCAGTGTTTGTTCGGGTATGTAGCAAAGTAAGAAGCATTGGAGGGAAACTAGGAGAGTGTACTTCGTAAGAGGCTTCAGTGAAGTAGGTTTAGGATATGTTTTGTGTGCTCAATTTCAGGTTAACACTTAAAACCATTTAAACTGGGTTTTCCCCTCTTTTACAGGCAGAATCCCCATTTAACAATTTGTTCATGCACAATAGACCAGGCTGCATCACATCACATTCAATCCGCTCTTATCCAGCAAGCTTGCTTGCTTTCAGTTTAGCCATCAGTGCCCCCAAAACTAAGTTACCCAGATGTTCAGTACAAGGTAAAATTCGTGTATAATTCATGTAAAAGGAAAAGAAACACCATCTACTGGTGCAGTGTAACTGACCCAAATGTTGCTATATGTAAAGCATGTATTCATTGAAATTTGATTGCTAAACTGAAATAAACATACGACAGGGTTGATATTGCAATTCTCTGTGCAGATGCAAACCATTAATTGCAGTGAACATGGTAAAATTTCCATAATAACTTTATATGTAACGTGATCCACACAATGCAGCTGCCCAAATATCCATAGCAGGTTCCTCCCTAGCCAATACAAATGTAAGTGATACCGGTACCAAACAAAGTCCATCACTTTTTGGTTCCTTCTTTACTCCTGCATCCCTTGAAATCTCCATGCTCTGGAAAAATAAAAATATACTAGTTTGAATTTTGTTTTATAAAGAGTACGAGTTGAATAAATTTGGCAAATGCTAACTACCTCTTGCACCATATCATGGCTATTCCTAAAGAATGCCTTACTCAAAGCCTGTAGAGATAAATATAGTCATCGTGTTGACATAATGTGTTCGCAATATGTAAAATTATGTTAAGATTCGGCAAATCGACTTACACCAATTTGGCTATGTAGAAATTTGATATGATCAATGGCTTCTTGGAGAACTGAAGCTGTGTCAGTCTGAAGAATCCAATTTGATGCGTTAATTTTTGAATTTTGGTTTAATCTGATACACACATGAAACTTTTATTCGATGAAATGATAGGTAAGTTTTAACCTTTCCAAAAGGCGAAACTAGCTGCTGAAGTGCAGTTACTCTATCCCCTAGTTTCTCTTTTCTTACCTGAGATTGTTTGTGTCAAAAAATCATCAATAAATTTGATAAACAGCATATTTATTAAGAAATAAAGACGGGTCTTCAATAAACTACTCAAGCTGTATTATCATACCTTAAAAGTTGGTAAGTGCGATAGCAGTGATATCCTTGCCTTTTTTGTTTCATTGCATTCGGTTTTGTCGCACTTTACTTCTCGAAAGCGCTGGGTAACTCAAAATGTATAAGAAATTTCCACAATTCTTCCAAAATGGTTATAGTATACTGTGTATATATAGTACCTTCGTAGTATTTATGCTGAGAAAATTAGGTTCATTTGTAACTTCTGTGCAAGGTTTAAATGAATCATTCATGGTATAATTGTTCAAAGAGTCGACGGGTTCAAATAGAATGGGTAAAAGACCATTATGTACTTCATTCATTTCATCTCCATAGCCTGTTTCAATAAGATTGTACATCTCTGCAGCTTGTCTGTTTCAAAACAAATATTAGTTTATGCAATACGGTTTTCCAACAAATCAATATATATATATGATCTTCAAGTATATGTAGAGAAATAAAAAATAGAAAAAATTACGAAAAAGACTCTGTCCAATTCATGGAATGATCATTCAAGAGTGATGTGTTGCACCAATTTACAGTACTGCAAATTCCTCCATGAAATTCTTCACCCATCGTTTCAGTTGACTTTTGAATCTTAATTTTCTTTTGAGTATTATATACTTTGACTTTGAGTGAGTTTGTTCTGTTGTTTATGCCAGTGCTCTCTCTATATATACATCGAATGTAAGGAATTGATGAAGTTATCGTGGTTGACTTGATGACACTTCTTACTAACTATTATATATTTCATACTAACTATGTGTTTTAGTTAATTTGAATCTACCCGTTACATGTTAATAATGAATAAAAATATCAGTCGTTTAGGTGCAGCTAAAGCACCAGATAGCAAGAGCTAAGAGACCCCATGATATTTTTTCAACATCCTACGTATAATTAATAAGATCTTACAACATATAAAATTCTTCATTTCACTATAGATGCACACTGCAAACAGAATTTCAGCATGATAATCAAACCACACATTTTGGTTATGTACAATATCTCAACCAAAGACATTAAAGTGTTAACAAACATGAAAACAATAGGGAAGCTACTAACTAATGCATGGATTAAATCCTTTAATGAATTAAAAAGGTGAAATCAGCTAAGATAAAACAAAACTGTAAAGGTGCAATTATTGGAATTAGTAGGTATGACCCATGACCAGAATGCTACCCTCTTAATTCACCCAACAGCGGTTCATCACCTGAGGCGGCTATCCCCAGAACCTCAGGCGTCAGCGAATGTTTGGAACTTTTTTTTTTTTGAATTTGTTTGGAGCGATTTTAGTTGAGCTTCGTGAATGACGAAATCTAAAATGCTATTGTACATCAATTTGAGAAAAAGTAAAATAAACAAAAGTGCTTTTGGCTGCCCCTGACTTTTTTTTTTTTTGGCATCAACTTTTTATAAGTTATTCAAAGAGTAGCGTTAAATGCACCACGTTATGGACTTCTTTTTACCCAAAATAAGAAGAAGAAAAAAAGAAACGTGTCTTCATTTCACCTAGCATGGACGGTACCGTATTACCGAACGATAATATAGTACCGTTCGAAAGATTGTTTGGTTTTTTCAAAACAATACATACAATCGGCAGTATAAAGCCGTCCGGCAGTATAAAATTTGAAAAATGTCGAGTTAGGTTCGGCAGTAAAAGGCCGTCCGACAGTATAAAATTTGAAAAATGTCGAGTTAGGTTCGGCGGTAAAAGACCGTCCGACAGTATATAACGGCAGTAAAAGGCCGTCCGACAATATAAAATTTGAAAAATGTCGAGTTAGGTTCGACAGTAGAAGGTTGTTCGGCAGTAGAAGATCGTTCGGCGAAATGAAGTTGTTTGTTGAATGTGTAGAACGAAAATGCTTAGTAGGTATTTTGAAGTGTGTAATCGTATAATGCTGGGTAAAATGGAGAATGAGTAAAAAGAAGCTCATAGCATGGTACATTTAGCACTGCTCTGTTTAAAAATAAATTTTACTTTTTTTTAATATAGTCAAAAAACCATGTGTGTTTGTTTTACGGCGGACTTTCACGGTCGTATGTTATTCGTTGTCATGACTCGTATGAATTCATTGACGATTTTGCACAACCACACGAAGCTGAACAGTAACACTGGGTGTTTGACTACAAGAGACAGCAGTAATTTCGACGGCTATTTGCTATAAGCGGATCGAAAGTCGATGAAAATAGCCGTTGAAATATGGTCCGTCAAGTAATTGTTCTCCGATCGACTTTTCTATGGCTCTGTCGACGGCTTTTCAACAGCCTTTCAACGGCTTATGTCGACTTCTCGATGGTTTTCGTCGCCCCGTCGAGTACGCATGGCTAGTCATGCGTTTACCAATTTGCTGTCGTTGGCCGCTACTAGCCGTCGAAAATCTGGAACTTTTTTTATTACAACATTTCATGCCTTAAACAACACATATATAATAATATATATAGTAGTTCAATTTCACATATATAAATTATATACATCAAAGCTCAAATCGCTATATCACAAAATATATCACATCAATAAATAAAAATTATCAAATTACACAATAAACTAACCTCAAACATCTATCAATATACCAGAAATAACAAACATCCGTCAACATCTTAAAACATATCAAACACCACGTCAAATCGACCTCACCCATCCCACAACACCTCAAAATGTATCATAAATATCAAATCACATCAAGCTCACTCATCTTAAAGTATATATAACTCTCAAACTACCTCACTACATCAAAATGCATATATACACACGATATCTCAGCATAAACCCAAAAAAATCATATATATTGATCCTAATCGCCTGCAAATTCCGCTGATGAAGAAAATTACCATGTTGTTGCATATAAGTAGCAATACGCTCACCCAGCATCCAGTACATCTCCACATGCCAACGCATGTCTCGTTCCTCCAAGTCAGCAATCTGAGCTCTCAACTCTGCAAGCTCCTGACCGTCATGAGCTCTTCTACAGTTGTCTTACCTTCGTCCGATCTGTAACATTGTTTACCAAAGTGTATGCGTTTCATATAGCGTGATTAATGAAATCAATATATTATACATTATTCATAAATATTACATAAAGATTACCACTTCATTCCCAAAATCATAGCACTTATTACGTGTTGGTAGTTCCATGACAGCGTCAAAAATCTGGTCCTCCTCATCAGCGATGAACTCGTTCCGACCTGCTTCTTCGGGTTGTTTCTCTCATTCTTTCATGAATTTATCCTGCGATTAAAAATAGAATTATAATTAAAATTCATACTACATTATTTTAATTAATTATAACTTATAATTTAAAGTATTTATTAATAACTTATAATTTAAAATATGATTACCATAGCCTCTTGTTATTTCATGTCATGCCATATACATATTCATGAGCCATCTTTATTGACATGTTTGATGACATGAGTACGAGTAAACACTTCCAAGTATGAGACAAGACGACCATGCTCCCTTTCCTGAAATAATTATTATGTATTATTAATACACACACACACACATATACATACATACATACATACATACATATATATATAAGATTATACAATGTTACATGTATTTATAATCAAAATTTATAAATTTACCATTTCTTGACGGTAATGCTGGAACAACTTTGAATCCCACGATGTGTCACGGGATTTATATATCTATTTGCAAACTTCCGCTCAGATTCTGATTGTAAATTTAACATAAACACTGTATTTCACATTTGTAAATTGATGCAATTATTAGACTAATTCTATTAAATTCTTAATAAATATATGAGACTAGTAAACCTTACAATCGCTTTTGAATTTTTCCAATGAACGCTTAAAGCTTCCCATATTTTTGCATTCATTTGGTCGGTTTTTTTTCCTTTTTTTGATGCTTGACGTTGTATCGCGGTAATTTTTCTGCATTTTAATCCAATAATTTCTGCAAAAGGAATAGTCGGCTTCCTGCAAATCTACCGTCCTCTGCACATTGAAAATAAAACAATTTATACAGTTATACTTAGTCAACAAATTGCATAGTGATTATGTATAAAATGAAATATACATTTACACTTACGTAGAAATCTTGCCAAGTACATTCCACAATGTGGATTGGGATATTCTCCCACTTAGGCCAGCATCCAATCATTGTGCTCTTATAGGTAGACTTAGAAATATTAAGAATAACATCCGAGGACTCCAATTCAAAGCCTATGTATAAATTAGGATATAGACATTTAATAAATCATGAACGATATATCATATACACAATATCTATGAAGTTGCAATAAATTTTGATACTTACCCACTTGCTTTGCTTGTTAATGTAACTATAAGACGATCTACCTACTGTGATGGTCCACCACCATCGCCTCCCATGCTAGTCCCTCTCTGACTAGAAGAGGGAGAACTTGATGAATGTGAAGATCTCTGAAGTGGAAAACACAATATCCATCATAGACATTACATTTTATTATGTGAGAATATATCATTTTATTATGGGAAAACATATCATTTTTTTATGAGAAAACATGTAACATCAATAATCATAAAAATTACCTTCTATCCAAACATACATTAATAATTGGTCTTCATCATTTTCTGATTCAGATTCGGTCTCGTACTCTATATCGTTTTTCTCTAGAGAATCAAATGCTTCTACCGAACATTTGATTCATCGTTTAGAGGCTCTGAATCAGTATGATCGTCGATTTAATGCTTTTTTTCTATATTAGGAAATATGATAAAATTTTAAAAAATTATAGTAAGATTCAAAAAATTATAATTTTTTTGGTTTAATATTTTATTTTTCAATTCATTTATACATTTTAACGTTTTATTAATTATATAATATATTATTCATTTTTTTACCTTTTTTATAAAATCTTATATTCAGTTTTAATAAATTATGAATATAATATTATATTTTGCTTTTGATGGTTGATCATCTTACTCCCAATTGCAAACACAATAATAATTACACTTCGCAAACGTTTGTTTTAAACGATTCAACAAAATTTCGGCAGCATTTTTCCTTTATTCCCCGTATCGGACACAAAGGCGCATACACAAGGAACAAAAAGGAAGTGCTATTGAAATTTAATGAACCATTTAAGATGGAATGATTTACAAAATGTAATTATAATTTTGTTTGTTACTTGTCCAATACAGAGACAAATCTGAAAAATACTGTATTGGATGAATATTGATGTTCATTTTGTAGTAAAAACGAATATTTGTATACGATCATATACAATACTTGTTAGACGTGGCCAAAAAATCTAAAGGATTTAAAAAATAAAGTACATTATACACTAATTTGTTTATATTTTAACGTTTTACTAGTTATATAATATATTATTCTATTTACTGTTTTTTATAAAATCTTATTTCTAGTTTTAACAAATTATAAATATAATATTATATTTTCGCATTATTTTTTTTTACTTTTGATGGTCGGTTATCCTACTTTCCATTACAACACAATAATAATTGTAGTTTACAAATAATTTCATTTTAAACGATTCAATAAAATTTTGGTAGTACTTCCCCTTTGTTCCTTATATCGTACATAATGCATATACATAGGGAATAAAAAGGAAGTGCTGTCGAAATTTAGTGAACCCTTTGAGATGAAATGATTTATAAAATGTAATTATTGTATTGTGTTTGTAAATTGTCCAATACTGGAACAAATTTAATAATTTCTGTATTAGATGAACATTGATGTCCGTTTTGTAGTAAAATCGAATATCTATATAACGATCATACACAATACTTGTCTATCGAGGCCAAAAAATCTAAGGGTTTTGAAAAATAAAGTACATTATACACTAATTTGTTTATTTTAGCATTATACACTAATTCATTATTTGAATTCATAACAATTAAAAAGTAATAAAAAATACATTTTAATATTTTAACTAACACTAATTTGAATTTATTACACACTAATAAAAAAATTAACATTATACACTAGTTTGTTTATGTCACCACATACCACATACACGTAAACTAAATTTATATATAATTAAGTTTATAAACTAATAAAGAGATTATGTAAATAAATTATTTTTGCCAATATTTTAGCTACCACATACTGTTATCCCGCCTTTTGGCAAGGCCGTGATACCAAGGGACTGACTGAAAAACAAAAGATAGTTCGTCTCAAAGATTGGTTGTACTTTGCTTCACTATGGATATCGCTGAATTTTGTTCGAGCCCGGATCGGGCTACGATTGATAGGACATGACAAGCAAAGCCACAAAAGCCTGCATTCCAAATTTCAAGTCAATCCGAGTTCGTATGCTCGAGTTATAATCGATTCAATCTAGAAGAAACGGCCCAGCTTTCGTATCCATTGCCATTGTTGATTTCGTATCCATCATCAAACTCCTGTTCGAATCGATCACTTTCGTATCGATCAGGTTTCAGCAGCTTCGTATCCATCGAAGTACCGCAGTTCGTATCGATCAGGATTGGCCGTGTTCGAATCCATCGAGTTTGTATCGATGGACTTCGTATCCATCGGCAGATAGAGCATTTCGCATCCATCAACTGAGGCAACGGTCACTACTTCGTATCCATCGTGGAAACCTCTCTTCGAACCCATCATGGGCAGGGCACTTCGTATCCATCAAATTATCCAACTTCGTATCCATCGAAAGGTTCCAGTTGAAATCGATTGGTTTCGTGTCCATCAAGGAAAGACTTGTTCGTAACCAATGAACATCAGTAGTTCGAATCCATCAGTGGGGCCTTATTCGAATCCATCGAGTCAATAGATCAGGGTGACGTGTCATCCGTCGATACGAACAGGGCGAGATATATGTAGTCGATGCGGTCAAGTGGGAGTGAAGACCGGATCGAGGCGAAGTTTACGCTCCACGTCATCACGAAGACGCGTGCCACCATCGATTCGAAACAATAGATTCGAAGAGATGGACTCGAACCAAACAGCCACTCGAGAATACTCATTTCATATCGACTATATCTCCCAATCCACTGATCCAAATGCCATGAAATTTTCACAGGAGGTTGCCTACATGCCAAGGAGTGTTCACACCAAATTTCAGCTCGATTGGACATCAGCTTGATCGATACGAAATGATTTCGTATCGATCACAGATCGACTCGAAACTTTTTGAAATTGGTCGCGTGGGCCCACTCACGTGCCAAAAAAAAGACTTCCGAGATTTGAGCGAAGTCTCAGCCTCCTGCGCCTATAAATAGAGCCCCATAGCCTACAGAAAAAGGATCTTTGGATTCTGAAATACCCAGACTCTGCCGGATCGAGATCTCCATCATCCTACACCATATTCTTGCTGTCAATTTCGAATTTTCAGTTGTAACTTGCTGTTGAATGCTGTAACAACTTGTAATCATTGAAAGAGAATCAATAAAAATGCAAAAAACTTCATAGTGGACGTAGGCAACACGCCAAACCACTCTAAATTGCTTGTCTACGCATTTACTTTCCTGTTGATTGGAGTTTTTGTTAGATAATACTCATTTTCAATTTATATTCTTCATTATTATCTCTTCAAAAACATCCGAAGAGTGTTGTGACCAATTTTGGTGCAAACACTTTGGTGCTTTCACTGAGAAAACCCAAATTTTCTCCTGCTCTCTGGATCTGTCGTCGATACCGGATTGAATAAATCTAAGAGAGAGATCTAGATTACAAATCCAAGTTCCTTCCCTTCTAATTCAGATTTGCATAAAGTTTAGGAAAGGAATTCAACCTTCAAGATGGTTAGCACAAGGACCCCCTCTAACGCTATCAACCAAGAGGAACAGGATAGACAGAATCCTGCGCCACTACCTCCCTCTAACCAAGATGCTACCGGACACTCGGAACCATCGGGTCCGGTTACCCGACAAGAGCTTCAACTGCTGCTCCAAGAGCTGACCCAGAGTCGGCAACAACTAACAGAACAGCTACGCGCTAACGCTGAGCTGGCCAACCAGCTGAATCGCCAGAAGTGAAGGAGATCCAAGAGAAACCATGCTTCTTACTCCTCCAGTGAAAGTTCCTCATCATTTGATTATCATCATCGATCTCCACGACCCCGGCTAGATGGGAGTCACATACAAGCTGCTGGATATCAACCGGCAATGACTGTTGGACAACTGAGAGTTGGCCCATCGGCCAGTTTCCATACCGGGCCCTCCTCCCGAAGAGGTGCCGCTCCTCACTATACCACAGAATACCGCGCCACGAATGTCACGGTTGAACCAGGAGTCGATGCCCAAGATCAATTGAACCTGGACCGTCGTCATCATAGACGTACTCCTAAACCATACGTCCCGGAAGACTATGAGCCAAGAAGGCAAGATTTGGCCGTCGACAACATCCGGTCCAACCCCAAAGTATGGAACGCAAGCCGCATAGAACGTGCAAATGCCAGATCTCCCAACCATGATACGTTAGATGATCCATGAGAGCCAGGGTCTCACAAACGATGACTGGGGAATTTCTCGAAGTCGCACTCCTTTCACGGACGATATTCTTACTTCTGAACCCCCGTGGTGATTCAGGATGCCGACCATACCCGTGTACGAGGGAAACTCCGACCCCTACCAACATATTCTAAAATACGAATGTTCGATGAGCGCTACCAGAGCCGACGATGTAGTGAAGTGTCGTATTTTCCTTATATCCTTGGGAGGCATCGCTACCATGTGGTTCACTCGACTGCCACCTCGATCCATCTCATCATTCGACCAGTTAGCCACAAAATTTGCTGAGCAATTCCGCATGCACGTCGCAAGACCGAAAGACATCAACACTCTATCTAGCGTCACCCAAGCTCCTAGAGAAATGCTCAGACACTACTTAGAGAGATTCCATACTGCATGTGCGAAAATCCGCAATCCGAACGATAAATCCATCTTTATGGTGCTGACTAAGGGGATTGACCCCGACTCTGAGTTTGGCAACTGGTTGGCTGGAAAACCACCTGCATCATTGGACTGTTCCCACGCCAAGGCGGCTCAATTCCTGAGAAGGGAAGATGCAAAACAGTCTAGGAAGCAGACTGATGTAGGGCCAAGCATGGAAGGGATCCAAAGCAATGTCGCAATCAAACAGTCCGGTGAAAGCTCCGAAAAAGTTCAGTTGAACCTTCAAAACAAACAAACTCAGCGAAGAGAGAACGTGAATCAAACTAAAAAACGAGATCAAAATCGTGGCCCACAGCGCAAGAATCCTATGTTTGACAATTACACTCCTTTGAACACATCATTGGAGAACTTGTATTTACAAACCTGTAATACAATTCAGTACAAAAAACCTGCACCGAAGCCGTCGACGGAAAGACAAATCCAGACGGGAAAATTTTGCCGTTTCCATGAAAGCTACGGGCACAATACGAATGAATGTCGTCATTTGCAAGATTCGTTGAAAAATTAATTAGAAAAAGAAAGCTGGAACAGTTTGTGCGGGCGCCGCAGCCTGGAGAAGCGGGTCCATCAAATCAAAATAATGAACCCGATCGACCGAGACATGAGGACACTACCCGTCCCGGTGGAGATTGGTAATAAATGCCGTCAGCGGCGGACCCATTTTTTCAGGAGCCTGGAACGACGACCACCTTCGTCACTGTTACACATGACAGGCTTATTCAGTCTATGACAATAAATTACTATCTCTTCAAGCTAGAGCTGTGATTCACCGAATGCGACATTCAACAATCACGACGCACGAAGAGCTAAGTTCCATCGAACAATGGAATTTATTCAAATAGCGAGTGACTGTGATACGACCGGCCACTCACTAAGTGAAACCTCAGCTCGGGGGCAAGCCATCACATCAAAGGCTGAACTGGACCGACACTCGACAGTCCTACAACTAACTTCAAATTCCCAGAGCGTGAATTGGAGTATTCTCATCAACTATAGGTTCCCAGAGTGCGAACCAGAGTATAAATCCTAACTCCAAATTCCCAGAGTGCGAATTGGAGTATAAAACATCAACTCTAGGTTCCCAGAGTGCGAACCGGAGTATAAACACCAACTCCAAATTCCCAGAGTACGAATTGGAGTATAAACATCGACTCTAGGTTCCCAGAGTGCGAACCGGAGTATAAACACCAACTTCAAATTCCCAGAGTGTGAATTGGAGTATAAACATCGACTCTAGGTTCCCAAAGTGCGAACCGAAGTATAAACACTAACTCCAAACTCTCAGAGTGCGAGTTGGAGTATAAACATATAAATGCAGTTCCGGAGAGGGTGGATCCGTCTATCTAACGACTTCGGCTGTATCCTAACCAAGTTTGAGGAGGATGGACCCGTCCGTCTAACGACCTCGCTTGTTAACTCGGGATGGATGTGATCCGACCATCCACGATCCCGATAAATCTATCGTTCCCAGAGTGTGAACGGACTCCAAGTTCCCAGAGCGTGAATTGGAGTATAAACATCAAATCCATCGTTCCCAGAGTATGAACAGACTCCTAAAAAGCCCAAATAAATTTGACTGACCATCTATCGGCTAACTCCAAATTCCCAGAGCGTGAATTGGAGTATAAACATCAATTCTAGGTTCCCAAAGTGCGAACCGAAACATCAATGCTAACTCCAAATTCCCAGAGCGTGAATTAGAGTATAAACATCAATTCCAGGTTCCCGGAGTGCGAACCGAAACATCAATGCTAACTCCAAATTCCCAGAGCGTGAATTGGAGTATAAACATCAATTCCAGATTCCCGGAGTGCGAACCGAAACGTCAATGCTGACTCCAAGTTCTCAGAGCGTGAATTGGAGTGCGAACATCAATTCCAAGTTCCCAGAGTATGAACCCAAACATACATGCTATCTCCGAATTCTCAGCGTGTGAATTAGAGTACAAATACCAAGTCAAAGTTCCTGGAGTGCGAACTGTGTTACAAACATCAATAACTCTCGATTTCCCAGAGCGTGAACCAGATTATCAATCACAGGTCATCTTAAGTCCCCAGAGTGTGGACATGTGCTCAAGATTTGCAATAGGTGCGGTTGACCACCGAAATACAAATGCTGTTCCCCGGACCTGGGGAAAAAATCTTAAGTGTTAATCACTAACCGAAGCAATATAGTGTCCAAAGTTCAACTCATTCATCAATCACGACGTGTGGTCAAGATTTTCAGACTTGGCAAATAAAACGAACTCTACTTGACGGTAAAAACACCACAAATACACTAGACTGAAAGCCAAATACTGCAAATACTTAAGCAAAAAAAAGAGAGTTGAAGCAAATAAACTAAATTTTATTTCAACTAACTGTATGTGAAGATTCATGTGCAAGTTATACCAAAAATTCCTACTAGCAGGGCGCCGAGCCTACATCTATACATGGCCTATGAAAGAAGAATAAAAGCAACTTCCTAACTGCCAAAAATGCACCAGAATGGGATTATCTACCTTTTCTTCTTTGGCTTTTTCTTTGATGCGGAACTACTAGAACCGCTAACAGTTTTTCGCTTCAAGCTCTTACCCTTCGGCGGATCATCCTCTGATGAAGGCATGATATCGACATCTTCTTCCGAACTTGAACTTAAAGAATATGCTCTTCAGGAGGAGTCGGAGGAGTCGAATTCACCACCGAGGGCAGAATGGGCATGCTGGTACCGACAAGCATGTCTCCAGAAGATACCACTATAAGAGGAGTGGGGCCAACCGCCGCCGTAACACTCCCGGAACTACCACCGTGTGCTGCCGCTTCCATCTCTGCGTTGATTTGAGCAAGTATCTCAGCCTCATGAGCAGCACGAGATTCACGATAGGTAGTGGTGGACTGTAACGAAACAATGGAAGCAGGTGGGAACGCGCCAAGAACAAATGGCATGTCAGCAAAAGGGTCACTGTGTTGGCTCAAGAGTTCATTCATCATCTGTTCGTCGAAAGTAATTGGACCCCCCTGTGTCATCTCCGTCGGCGCGACCGTAGTCATGATAACCGCCTCAGTAGTGATGACCTCCTGCACTTGATGCGATTCTTGGCTTGCAGGAGGCGCTGTCGGTGTAACTTTGCTCACTGCACAAGAAAGAAAAGAAGTTGTCAGAACACGCTTCAATACAAATACTTCAGTTCAGACACACAGTAGATTTGTGCAGAGTACCTTCCTCTACTTGACTCGTAGCTGACTGAACAGCTTCAGAAGAATGCTCCCTTATGGGAGATAAGCATGGCTGCTCAGGGTCATAACCTGGGACCAACTGCGGCTCAATCGCTGGCGTCGGCTTGGATCCAGATGAAGTAGTCATCTCAGAACTTGTAGCTGGGTGTGTGACGCCAGAACCCTCACCAACCTCTAAGTATTGGGTACCCAGTCGCTCTCTAGCATGAGAGATTGTGAAATCATGGAGAGCCTTCTTCTCATCATCATTCAATATACGGTTCTCCAACTCGAACTCATCAAAAGCTTCGCCCGGTTGCGTTGCTTTCTCTTCTTCAACTAATAAATTCCAGGCGTTGAATAAGTGTGTCGGATAATCGTTAAGCCACATCAAATTTCTATGCCTCAGCACATTAGCATTATAAGTAATGAGAAGCTCTTCTATTTCCGTCTCTAGCTTGATCTCTGCTTGACGAACTTTCTCATCGACTTTGGCTTCCATCTCGCGGACCTTTCCAAGGCCGCATCTCTCTCCCTCCGAAACCCCACCGCCTGATCACATGCTTCCTGCGTGAAAACATTAGCGGTGTCCCTCTCCTTCATAATCTCCGAAACTTTGGCCTTGAGCTCGTTTAGATCTTTCAAGGCCGCATCCCGCTCGGCAGTTACAATGGTGTTTCGGTGGCCTATGTCCTCCACCGTAACATAATGCTCATGCTTCATCCTATCCATTGTTGCTTGAGCTTCATCAGCTTTTCTAAGAGCATCAATCTCTGATTTTCGAGAAGACTCGGCCTCACTGCCGAGCGCCTGAATAATGCGGTCCTTTTGACCAAGTTCCTTTTCCAACTTCTCAATCGTGGTCACTCGGTCAAAGGCTACCTTTGACGCTTTCTTTGCGGTTTTTGATCATTCGTGATACTGGAAAAATATATCTGAGAGATAATCGTGCATCATAGGTGCAACTGACCCCGGTATCCTTTTTAGATGCAGGGGGAAGACAAACCCGTCAAAGCAAATTTCAGGAAAATCTTTCTTCAGCTGAGCAAGCCTAACTGCTCCTTCCCCTGAAGGCTCCGTCAATGTTTGCTCTGTTGTCGGGGGGCCGCGATCTCCGTTCTACGATGAGTGTCAGACCTGGATGATTGGGAAGACGGCTTGTGCCGTGAAGTTTCTGGAGGCCTTGAAACATGAACCGAAAGCGGTGCGGGAGCTCTAGGAGGTGGCGTGCGAGATCGAGACCGACACCTATAATCTTTGTCTCTGTCAGAGCGCTCATGACTCGAGTGCCCATGGTCATAGTCTTTATCTCCTTCTCTCCTATATGATTCATAATATGAAGAAGACTTTCGTTCGCTGCGAAGACTGCCAAGCATTGAGCCTCTACCAGACATGGTATCTGCGAAGCAAAAACATAAAACGAAGTTAGTAATCTCTCACAGTGAGCGTATTACACTTAGAAAATGTGTAGTGCTGTGAAGTGTGAATGTAGGTGCAACCCCCCGACCAACCAAATGTGTCAACCGCACTAGTGGGCAGAGGCTCGCTTAAAACTAAGGCTTTTGAAAGTTCGTCCAATCCGACATCATGCTGCAAGGACACATCGTCCGGAATTGGAATATCGGCGAGCCCTTCATAAAGATCTCAGTTCTTGGGGGAGACATCTCCGAAATTCTAATTCTGGAGGCAGGTCGGGCCGTGACAACCGATTTCCATCTTCCCTTTTTAGGTGGCTTAACAACAACTGCCATGCCTTTTATTTGCTCTTCGGTATCCTAGGCTACATCCACAGATTCGCCCAATGGTTATTCACCGGTGTGAGTTCTCTCGGAGTCAGCCTCCTTAATTATGACAACTTTAGGCTTTCTTCGTTTAACTTATTCTTTCGGGGCAGTCCTTAAGACACCGTCGAGCATTATACTTTGTCTCCGCTCGATCAACCCAAGAATCCTAAGATTCCTATCTGTCAATAGCAACTCAATATTCCTCTCTTCACTTGGGATTTCTTGAAAAACCCGAACTATCTCCTTGAAACGTTCACCTTCGGGTCGCTAGATTATAGCTGAAAAGAAAAAGAGATGTGAGTTCGACTTCATCTACATTGGTTTTATCAACTACCCAAAAAGATAGCAATACTCATGTCTAAATAGCCATCGCCTAGCAAACCCTAGGGGGCATCTAACATAAAACCACTCCGTCTTGAAGTAGCTCAATCAAGTCCAAGCCCCTGTGACCACTTGGCAATTTCTTACTGCCTCCAGGAATGTAAAAGATGGATTATCAGCCCGACTCTTGAAGTTAAACAAGTATCTGATCTCAATCGGGAGATAGAGATACTCCATAAATGCAATGAACAAGCTATTGAGTGACGCATATCCGTTCGGATGTAGCTGAGATGGGGAGATCCCCAAAAATGACAATACTTCTCTAATATACTGGCTAAACAGAGGGAGTGTCCCAGCTGCGCACATGTGGCGATTGAATGCGGTATATCCCTCCGATGGATTGTGCGGTCTATCATTTGGTCCCGGCAATAATACGTCGTCCATCGACAAACCATGCCTTAAGCATATTCTTTCTAGCATGTCTTCTGAAATGTTGGACGGAACAGAGTCTGATGGGTTACTAATGAAGGATGCGTCGGGTAACTCTTCCGGAGCTGAATCGATAACTTCAACCTCAATCTCCAGTACTTCAAGCACAGAAGGGACTGAACTCTGAGTCTCTTGCGGCTGTGAACTTGAAGTTTCCATAACTAGCTAACTCACGAGAAATCATCGTTAGATGCTAAAGAGCCCGTGCATTCCCCAGTGTAAAGTGCATGAATGTGTTGTGCGGTGCTGTGCATTACTGGAAAAGATTTTGCAGAACTAAAGAAAACTTGCAAGCAACAAAGATAATCAGAGGTCCAGTAGGAGTGACCGTCATTGCTCACTGTCACAACCGTATCATCCAGATGTTGGTAATCGATTCGAGTTAAAGTTCGTTATCACGGCGTTAAGTTATAGTTCCATCGACGAGCTTCGAAAGAATAGTCAAGTGTGCAGTTTAATAGTTAAACCCAGATATGCAAGGATGAAGCTCGTCGGAATCATGCTATCGATTGCCAAAAATTTCGTATCCATCAAAGGAAGGGTTCGAATCGATCACAGGAAGCTCGTTCGAATCCATTGGGATATCACTTCGAATCGATACAAGGGGGCACGTTTCGAATCGATGGTCAAGGGCCGATTTCGTATCGATCAAGGTGAGATAACTTCGAATCGGTCCTTAGTTGCCTGGTTCGTACCGATCAGGAAGGCCCCAACTTAACATCGATCACGTTCGAGTCGATACTTTTTGTATCGATCATAGAGATGTAGTTCGTATCGATCTAAAAGTTAAGGACTTCGAATCGACCGTCAACCTATTTTTTTGTACCGATCATTTTATATCGATACGATCCATCACCATAGCTATTGGTATGAATTGCATCATCTCCATTAAAGCATCCCAGGGATCGATGCAAAATCCAAAGAAAAATATTGCTGCCTTCATCAATTCGAACACGAGTCCCCAGATCGATTCGATTTTTTCCTCCTCACTCTTTCTTCTCCAAACCAAATCTGGCTTCATCAATTACCCGGATGGATAATCAATGGAGGAAGAGTAGAACTGCGATAGTTTCGTTACTTGGATTCATGCTTAATTACCTAATTTAAAGTTGGAACTCAAAGATTTGAAGGGCGGTGTTTGATCGAGTCGAAAACACAGTGCAGTTCTCTCTCAAGTCTCTGGATCGATGCGAAAAGCAAAAGGCAGCAGTGAAAAGTGAAAAGTAAAAAAGTGAAAAACGGCTAAGTCCCAAGTATTTATATGAAGCCTAGAAGGAACTGGGTCGATTCGCCTCCCAGTCCACTTAACCGGTCGCAACCGGTAAAACCCGAGTCGAATCGAACGCCCTGTTCGACTCTATTTGATCAAGCATTTCTATCAGTTCGAAATGAACGGTGAATCTATCGATGCGAAGCGCATGACAAGAATGGCTGAAGACGATGGAGCCCATTGACTCGAAGCCCCTGTTCGCATCAACAAGTTCGCAACTCCATCCACTGTATATCGATACGAACAGCAATTTCATATCCATCAAAACTCATCGATACGAACGAATATTTTGTATCCATCAAAAATCGACGATACGAACGAATATTTCGTATCCATCAAGACTCATCGATACGAACGGTCATTTCGTATCCATCATTTCGACTCGCGTCGATATAAAAAATTACTTTTCAACCTTTTACATCGATTCAGGAGAGGATCGATACAAGATGATAGTCAAAAACAACCATCAAACGTTGTTACAACTCAAATTTCACATCGATTCAGAAGAGAATCGATACGAAATTCGATAACAAACTAAACTGACAACGACTCATGGACATTCAATGTTAACGAGAGTCAAGTTAACATATATGCATGTATATCGGACTAATATTAGATTTTCAACATTCACAGGGATTGAATACTCATCTCATTATGATTACGACAGCAAACAGCTAATCACTATTATACAGCAATCAGTTATATCAACGCAAGGTTACAGCAATATAGAGTACAACTTTCAACGAAAGAGAGCAATGATTGTTCAGAGAGAAATTGCAGCTTTTCAAAGCACGTCATGTTTCCACAAGATGTACTTTGGGGGCAAATGTTATCTCGCCTTTTGGCAAAGCCGTGATACCAAGGGACTGACTGAAAAACAAAAGACAGTTCGTCTCAAAGATTGGTTGTACTTTGCTTCACTATGGATATCCCTGAATTTTGTCCGAACCCGGATTAGGCTACAATTGATAGAACATGACAACCAAAGCCACAAAATCCTGCATTCCAAATTTCAAGTCAATCCGAGTTCGTATGCTCGAGTTATGATCGATTCAATCTAGAAGAAACGGCCCAGCTTTCGTATCCATCGCCGTTGTTGATTTCGTATCCATCATCGAACTCCTGTTCGAATCGATCACTTTCGTATCGATCAGGTTTCAACAGCTTCGTAACATCGAAGTACCGCAGTTTGTATCGATCAGGATTGGCCGTGTTCGAATCCATCGAGTTCGTATCGATGGACTTCGTATCCATCGGCAGATAGAGTATTTCGCATCCATCAACTGAGGCAACGGTCACTACTTCGTATCCATCGTGGAAACCTCTCTTCGAACCCATCATGGGCAGGGAACATCGTATCCATCTGATTATCCTACTTTGTATCCATCGAAAGGTTCCAGTTCGCATCGATTGGTTTCGTGTCCATCAAGGAAAGACTTGTTCGTAACCAATGAACATCAGTAGTTCGAATCCATCAGTGGGGCCTTATTCGAATCCATCGAGTCAATAGATCAGGGTGATGTGTCATCCTTCGATACGAACAGGGCGAGGTATATGGAGTCGATGCGGTCAACTCGGAGTGAAGACCGGATCGAGGCGCAGTTTGCGCTCCACGTCATCACGAAGACGCGTGCCACCATCGATTCGAAGAGATGGACTCGAACCAAACAGCCACTCGAGAATACTCATTTCGTATCAACTATATCTCCCAATCCACTGATCCAAATACCATGAAATTTTCACAGGAGGTTGCCTACATGCCAAGGAGTGTTCACACCAAATTTCAGCTCGATTGGACATCAGCTTGATCGATACGAAATGATTTCGTATCGATCACAGATCGACTCGAAACTTTCTGAAATTGGTCGCGTGGGCCCACTCACGTGCCAAAAAAAAGTCTCCCGAGATTTGAGCGAAGTCTCAGCCTCCTACGCCTATAAATAGAGCCCCAGAGCCTACAGAAAAAGGATCTTTGGATTCTGAAGCGCCCAGACTCTGCTGGATCGAGATCTCCATCATCCTACACCATATTCTTGCTGTCAATTTCGAATTTCCAGTTGTAACTTGCTGTTGATTGCTGTAACAACTTGTAATCATTGAAAGAAAATCAATAAAACTGCAAAAAACTTCATAGTGGACGTAGGCAACACGCCGAACTACTCTAAATTGCTTGCCTATGCATTTACTTTCCTGTTGATTGGAGTTTTTGTTAGATAATACTCATTTTCAATTTATATTCTTCATTGTTATCTCTTCAAAAACTTCCGAAGAGTGTTGTTACCAATTTTGGTGCAAACACATACACTAATTAACACTAAATTATGTTACACTAATAAGCACATACACTAATCAAAACAAATTAGCGTTATTTAAACATTAATTTTTGGATTTAAACACTAATAACCTTAATTAACCTTTTCAAATCGACCAATATACAATTATAACCAATCGATTGGCTAATATCAATAAATCGAAGCACAAATTTTCACTAGTTTCATCACAATTTTAATAATTAGTTTAGAGGAAGAATATACCTAATTTTCAATGGATTTAAGGCATATAAGCTTAGAGATTCCAATTTGATGAAGACTGCAATGGATTGTGGTGGATTACGGTGGCTAGGGATGCATTTTGATGAATTGGGTGTTCGAGAAAAAGGGTTTGAGGGTTTAGAAAAGGTGAAAATGTGGAAGAAACGGGTTCGACCAAAGCAATATTCACGAGCTTCCAACGGTTACCGACAATCATTGATGGCAACATTTAGACGGTTTTCGACAGCTATTTTTATATTACTTATATTTTCTCCCTATTTCAAATAATTTAAGTTTAATTTAATTTGTTATAAAAATTCAATTTTTTTTATAATAACCCACTTTTGTTTCTATATATTAAAATGGTTATTTTATACATTATACAATACCTTTTTAACGATTTGATAATTAATTATCAACTTCAAATGTATTTAACATAATAAATACATATAAAGTAAAATATTTGGTAAAAAACATGGTATCGACATTCAGACTTCAACCTCAAATGGCTTTACAACAAGTATTGATGTGATTAATTTTACTATAGAAAAACATGGTAGAAAAAAGTAATCAATTAAAACCTTTTCACCTGGCCAATATAAAAATAAACTTAAATATTATCTACCCAGTAAAGCTGATTTAATAGCTTGTTAGTCCTCAATAAATATGAGAATCAATATCAATGATTACAGCCTCTTACTTGTCTTTACAAATCTTTTAAATAGTCCTATGTAATCATTTTTTCCATTACCTATATACTATGTATACACACACACATATTTAGACTACTAATCGAATAATATGGCTTTCAATATGTTGGATGGTCAGAGCTTATTTGAATGCACACAATTAGTTGATCTAGTTCTTATTGCTTCACCACTTCAATGTAGATACTTTGTTGTATATAGTACATTTTTATTAATTCAATATTTTTATTATTTTTCTGCCGAATATTTTCTTTTTTACGAATTTATAATGTTAAATACATTTAAACACTCATAATTAGTTATACAATGGTTAAAAAATACATTTAAATTCATAAAACTGTTATGCGTCATAAATTTCACTGAAGTTGTATAATGGATGGACTGAAAGTTGCATAGATTGATTGTTTGAGTAAATTTAAATATCAAATTACACAATAAAATGTTATCAAAAATACTAACTTAATTAATCAAAAACCATCATAAATTGATAAATTGAATAAAAGAATCTTCTTTAATTTTTAGGAATTAAGTTAGCATTTTTAAACAAATTTCATATTTCTATAATTAATAAGTTATAATAATGTGATAAACTAAATTAATTAAAATAATTAGCCATCAATAACGCTTAACAGGGCAGTCGATGGTCGTGAAAAGATCTGTTTCTTTTTAGCCATTTTTGGCAGTGTTTGGGCGCATGTTTAATAAAACAAAATACCCTATGGTAATCATAAGCATGTAAGCAGATTTTGTATAGTGACCAACAATTATGGAAGGTAGAAAGGATTTTCAGGAGTCAATAGTAACACACTTATGAAATAGCTCGTGACTAACTAAAGAGAAAAAAGAAAAACAATCAAATGAAGGCAAATTCTATCAGTGAAACTCACTCTAAAAGGGTTAAACCAGCCAAAGCAAACCTTATTGCTGACTAAAGTTTATTTAACCTCAAAATTATGATTAGGATGTTATATTAGTGATGGTTACTTACTAATATGTTGATTTAAAATGACAAAGTAAAATACACACAAAAATTAAGTGACATAAAATTTTGAGTAGTTCGATCAAAGTTTATCTACGTCCATTATGAGAGAATTCTTGTTACTTTTCTACTCTTATAAAAGCTTAGATTACAAGAAATAATAATAAGAAAATAAATGCTTGAAAGCTTGTGTTGTTCAGCCCTTGAGAAAATGCATGTTTTGAGGTATTTGTAGTCGTTGGAATCTTCGTTGAATGGCCAAGTTTGCGTTGAAAAAGTCCACAAATTACTTTATATCACCGATTGAGGTGTTTGGGTAATGCACGCTAAGTAGGATGCCAGTTGGACCATGTGTTTCAGTTGATGCCAACTGGTTGTCCACACTTTGACATGGTGGTCAAGGAAAGATGACATAGGATCAAGGAGTGATTGTGCAGTGACACTTTGCTAGGGTGGCAGTAAATGACATGTAATGGTTACTACACATTGACGCTTTTGTCAAATGAATAGTATCGTATGTCCCTGTCTTTTCAAAAGAACACTACATGCGAAGATTCTTTTTGCTAAGGAAATTAGATGCCTATGGCAAGAGCCTTCCATGTCAAAATAGTAAGGTTCTACAGGGAGTGAGAGGTTAAGGTGGAAGGCGAGCGATGGACTTTGCTGGAGGGTGGTTTATTTGTTGAGCCACTCAACTATTGAGACTCATGTTATCATTCCGAGCCGACGTCTGTTGCTATCGTCCATTGATGACTAGTATGGGATTTCCTTTATTTGCACAGGTGTTGAGCTCGAGCAAACCATTTTTGGTGGGAAAAATGGCCACTCAAGTCAGTTGCAGGCTTCGTGAAATGAGTCACCCAAGATACCAGCTTCTAGAAATAGGCGGGCCGATGTACGTGCCTAGTTGTGAGCCAAAATGCAAGCCAAAATGCGGGCCAAAAAAGACCAAGACATTAGCTATTTGAGCCATTCTACACTTACTACGAAATCGAGCAGGACTTTTGCTCCCATAGTGCGTGCCTTCGCATAGGGTAGACATGTCATCCATGCATTTAATGATACATTTAATGTTATGTACAAGTGTCATAGTGCCATTGGTAATGGTTGTTTGTCTCCCAAGGTGCTAGAGAGACGATTAAGTTATTTGACATGTGATTTGACAGTAATTGATGACACGTAGATGGTCTAAATTGCTTCCCCTTTTTTTGATCCGAGGGCATAAATTGATTGTCATTTCCTATATAATTCCTTTCCCTCTTCTCCTTCAACTCTTTACTGACAATTCATATTGTCGCCATTAAACAGAACATTGGGCCCCTGAGTTTTCTACCTTTAACCAATAACTTTAAATCCTGATCTTAATTAGTGAGTACTCCTCGTTTCATACAGATTTCGTTTTGATTTTCATATTACTACTACATTGAATATCAAATTTTTTATAACTATTGAGTAATTTTTTAATGACTGCCCTACACCTATGATGCAGAACTGTTGTCAAAGGAAAAAAAGAAGTAAAGAAGAGGAAACAGAAGATAAGAAAATGAAAAATAATAAAAAGGAAACATCAAATAATCAAATGACATGTCGTATATCTCACATCGCATCGAATAAAATATAGTAGTCAATACGGATGTAATATAGTCGAGACAGTAATAACAATATGAGCTAATCATCAGAGCAGAAGATCCACAGAGTTATATAATATAGTAAAAGAGTTTATACAACTGATACATAAACTCAACTAATATACTGTCTCTAATAATAGTTAGTCAAACACTGTCAAGACTGCACAGTATCACATGGTAGAATATACGATAACAACTCAAATATAAGTATGAGTAAACGTCACATCATGTTAATCCATCTGCAGAACTCCATATGTCATCCATACTTGCTCTCTAATCTATTCATTTAAGAGTACCCGAGATAATAAGAAGCAAATCATAATACCCCGAGCCAGACAACAGTCTACCGTGAGAGATAAATAATCTCAAAATACTATAAAAGTTGATAAAATATATGGAACAGAGGGTATCGTATCATACCTGACATATCCCTGCAACCAAAGAGTCAACACATAACATAGATAATATGCTACTCGATAACATCATAAAGGGTACTCCAAACTCAGTAAACTATCGGGGTGCCTAGGTATCTCTATCCACAATACCTACTTCATACTAAACAAAGTTTGGGTGTCTAGGTATCCTTATGCACAACACCAACCTCGTGTGACATCCCTAGGGTGATAGGTGGCTAGTGAAGTAACCATAACAAACATAGCATCCATCAAACAATACTAACTGTCACCCAGTATGCTCTAAATATATGATAACTTGTATGGCCTGCATACTGCTAGGGACTAGTGGGAATTTTGGTTCTCCGTTATACTCTCGTATCTCACAGCCTAAAGCTAGATACGTGTCTCGCAGCTTAAAGTTGGACACTTGAGCCAAAGTGACGGGTCTAGGATACATGGATCCTCGCTACCAATCCATAGGAGTCCCCACTATACAATACCCCTGCTTTGAGTACAACAGAAAGCACTCCGAGTCATCCACAATCCCTTAGTACATGCATAGCCATCCAACCCCTACTAGCTTAATATCATTTCCAATATCCAAAAGCCACCACATTCCACCACTCCATGACTTCCAACACGAGCCTCTTCGGTACCTACTCCCTACTCGAGTCAAAAACCGAAGATACAACATGTCTAATCTTCGATACCTACTTCCTACACGAGTCATAAACCGAAGATACAAATTTTCAACTGTTACATCACCATCCACAGTTGATGCAAACGAGCCAACACCTCCATCACGATCTACAGAGTCCTGAAACTCCCAACCTCGTAACCTACTCCATACACCATCGAGTCATAATCTGAAGTACCAACTCTCATGTCGAAGCATCACATCATTGCCCCACCATCTAAATCGCTTGCTGTAGAGCAACAACATTAAGACTCTAAGACGGTCACATGAACAAACCATCAAATCGTGCATCATGAAATCTCCTTAATGTCCAAGCTAAAGTTCATCCAAATTTCCAATCAACAATATAGATGGACATTGACCACTCTACGGTGGTCAATACCAACCACTTCGATCGTGTACTTAACAAAAACGGATAAGTACATACCAAATTGATATATCTGGCATTCATTCTGAAGTCTGAAGCCTCGTCTTCCCCCTTCAGATCTGTCAGAATGTATCCTAACCCTCTTCTACAACTTATCCCATTTGTTAGATTTTCATATTCTTGATGCACAAGATATTCCCTAACACTCGATCATCGCTAAATCGGCATTTTCAACAAAAACAACAAAACAAGCCAACATACAACCAATGACCATACATACATCCAATATAGTATAATACAACATGTATTATACAATCATACCAACCAATGAGAAATCATATTAAGAAAAGACCAAATTTTATAATTCTCTAAAAATAGCAAGTCGATGAGAAAAGTATGATATCTAATATGAAACCATTTAAAATAATTTTATTTTCTTTTACATAAATCTAGTAGGTGCTAAGTATAGGAAAATCACATTTTAAAATCAAAAACAATTCTAAAACATCGATCTAATACTAAACAAACAATCATTATATGGAGAGAGACAATATCACTCACCTCAATAAAATATATCCAAACCAATGCCAAAGCATTGATTGCTCAATCACGATCGCAACGCAAGAAACCATATCCAAAACAGTCCTCGTAAAGATATGGATCATATGAGAATCAGAATTAATAAGATAATTAATTAACTAACTAAAACAATAATTACCTTAATCCTTCTTCCTCAATTACTCTATCACCTGTAATGTGCATGACCTCATCCAACCCACTCAAACGTGCATGAATTTAAAGTGATACAAAGCTACGCTTCACGGAATCGAATGTCGTTTGCGCCATTGCACTTCTCTTTGGATGCTAGACCCATCCATGCCAAAATCATGAACCCCGATGCCCTGACCTAAATCGTGACTTGGCGCCATCCTCTTGACCAGGTTTTGAACACAAATTACAAACTACGATCAGATTTGATGAGTTTTGGTGGAGAGATGCTATTTGCTAAGAGAAATCCAATCATAATCTTTGACTCGCCTATTGTCCCTCCAGTCTCTAGCTAGGTCTATACCTAGATCGTCCATGGATGATGGATCTCCACCAATCACAATCGATCTAAATTCTATCATGGTTATCGCAAAGCTCTCATCCATACGACCTCAACGGATTTGTTTTCATAGTTTATCGTTGAGCGAATTGGCCAATTTTATTTTTTGAATGGAAATGGGGAAGTGACCATTAATTTTGATGAAATAGTAAAGAGGAAAAATTAACTAGAGGGAAGGAGGATTTGGTTTAAATTTATATTAATATTATATTCCATTTATTTATTCTCTCAAATAAATGGTCGTACGTTTCGAGTTCATACGATCACACGACGCATCCAATCGCAAAAAACTCATCTGCGTACATCATCCCATTTTTATGTATCCAATGGTATAAATTTTCTTGCTACTTGAGACTACGCCCTGGGATGTTAGTTTCGTGCATTTCGAGATAATTTTGGCCATCGGATCATTTGATCTTCAAATATACGGTTCCTGATACTCATTTTAATTCGCAATGTAAATTCGAACTCAACAGAAGTGGTCTTGAGTCCTGATTTGATCATATGCGAAAAATTATATTTTTGGGCCTTTATTTAATTAACGATTAAATATTCCAAACAATTATTTAAATATCCTACTGTTAAAAATACAAGTCGTTTCAAGTTATAATGCTTTTGCTGCCGCTTTTTACTTTAGCTTTTGCTATTGTTTTTCTGCCCTGGACACTACCATCGCTTTGATCAACTTTCACTATGCAAGGCATCGAACAAATATCATTATGAAACCAACAACAATTGTTCGACATCGTACAATGGCAAAATCACCTGAAAAAAATCTTCGTGAGTTGTCAATATAACCAAACCACCCCCTCACCCCATCTGAGAAGGAAGACAACTCACTGAGTCATGGCATGTAACATGGATTAGGCGGTGGATTGGTTATGGGCACGGCCACACTGCCTGTCTTTAGTTAACTTTCGGACTTTAATGAGCTGATTGACTAGCCTTGAAATGCCTATATCTACGACGGTGAATGGTTTCCTTCAAGCCTAGTTAGTCCGAAGCCTATCAATGGTATGGGATTTGGCCTGACCTAGCCCAAACCAGCCCTATTAAAATGAGTCCAAGTATAATTTTATCTACCAAAGCCAAAATCCAGGACCGACCCGGTTATTATTAGGCGGGTACGGTTTCATCACATCCCAGCCTAGTTTAAGGGTGATCTGATTAATTTATGTTTAAAAAAAATATGAGTGTGTATATTGTTTATGCAATGCTCATTTGTTTCAATAAAGAATTTCTTGCATACTTTTGTTTGGAAACTTGATTTCATCACTATCCAATTTGCTTGTATCATTTATTTATCAAGAACTTTAAAAAATTTAGAAACTAAAATGGTGATTATGGTTTCAATATTTTAGGTTGGGTATACAATTTTTTCCCAACGGGTTTAAAAAGCTTGATGGGACTGACCTGGATGATGGGCTTGAAATACCCAGTGAGTTCGATCTGGGCTCGAGTTTTGATTTCAGGAAATAGATTTTGATCCGGGCTCTAAGCTACTTGGGCCGAACTCAAACCATTGACAGGCCTAATTAGTCCTTAAGTAAGTCAGGGTGGTTCAATAATTAGGTTGCTTATTGATCACAGATGGTAGAAGTCACATCTATGAATCGATGGACTTTTCATTTATGCTCCTCTAAGGTTTAAGTGGACTGAATTAATCTAGCTGGGTTTCTTAATCTACTACGGCTAAAGGGAAATCAATGCTCTCTACCCTTTAGCTGCTAACTGAGCCTAGCAGCCCACGGTGGGCTACTTTACATGGTCGCTTGCTTATATGAAGAGCATAATAGCTCTCCCTGCCACCTCTCCATCCCCTCCTTATCCAATTTGTAATTGTTCACCAAATGGTGGTCGAGAAGTTCTCCCTAAATAGCTATAGCCTCCTAGTGGGGCTCTTCATATTATGCCATAACTTAGACATCCTAGAGCCCAATCTAAATTTGATCTTCTGATTAGGCTGGTCCTTAGATTGTATAAGCAGGCAAATAATATCACCTTTAAGGCCTATCAAAACCACCTCTTCTTTTGCCTCCCGAGCAAATGTGTTTGGGATATCAATATTACTTTTTCTATGTGCTCACCACCATTAACCCAAATCATGCAGTAGGGATCTTCAATATACTTTATATGCCTTGTCCTCAACACTTTTCCCTTTCTATTTATGTCACAGTTAATGACTTGGTTTTTTACTCTTTTTGTAGTGCCCTCTATGATGGTGATTTGGGCACAACAGTCTATGGGAGCACCTCCGCTGATAAGAGAGACCCCCAAAGATGCAAGAAACATTGCATTGATTTTGATGGATGAGAATCTTTTTTAAGTGGGGCTATTTCTGTGGGAGGAGATGCTGTGGTTTAGGACTTTGTTTAATAACCCACAAATTTAACGCTTTAAAATATTAAATTAGTTAAAAATGATTTTTTTTAACCAAAGAGTGAATTTGGTATCATGTATAAAACCCTTGCAAAAGTGTTTTCATTCTGATCATTTTGATATATAATTTTCATTTGGAGTTACGGTTTGTGAAATAGATGCATTCTATTATTTAAATATGGTATGTAATTGTTTCGGACCAAACTGGATACACAACCTATAACCCAGCTTAACCGACTATTTAAGTAAGGCCAAGAAATGCGAGCTATCACCTCTAACTTCAGTTTTCTTCTCTAACCCTGAAATCTCACTAATTCTCACTAATGGTAATTACCACATTAATTAAAAATTCAAATTGTCCGAAACCCATGGAATTATGTATGGGTTCGAAGCCCTCAATAAGGCGAAGATGTGCCTAAAAATTATTTTCCCATCTGATGCTTCAGTTGATTAGAAATTGATTATTTATCCATAATTTTCGATTCTAAGATTTTTGATTCAATGATGAAACTACTACCAATCAATGATCAAAAGGTACCGATGTGTACGGCACGATGAGTGAAGTGCATCCACGGTAACCGATCGGCTTAGATCGACACGAGGTAGCCTAGAAAATTCAAAATACTTTGTTAAACTTTAGGCGGCTCTGACCAAACGATGGCGGTGGTTGGTGGTAGCAGTCAGGACGGTGGCACAACGTAGGGGGTAGCGGCAGTCTCATATTGATTATAGGCAACCTATGATGGAGGTGAATTCAAAGTGAAGGTTTCGATATATGGGTTCAGGTGGTAGCATATGCATAAGCATTCGAGAGTAGAATAAGTACGGTATATCTTTATTTATTGAAATAACAATAATATCCCTAAACTTCTAATCATCGTATTTTTCCATACGAATCCGATTCATTTGGCACTGGGTTTGCCGAGTTTGGAGGCTGCTTACAAAAGCCCATTCGTAAGGCTAATTTAATTATGTTAATTGAATTTTAAAATGTTAAATGCATATCCACTAATTCAAGCTATAGTTACTGATATGTATTGTGTTTTTTGGTGATTGTTTGGGTATTGTGAATATGTGGGTATGTTGTGCCTTGTTGATTGTTTATTATTGATTATTGTATTATTGAATGTTTATTTGCAATCAATCGTGGATTTAAGACTTGTATAAAATTAGTTGAAATAAGATGGATGAAATTGTATAAAAAGAGTAAGATTAGATAAACAGATGATTAATAAAGTTATTAGCAATGTTTATATGATGTTTGTAATTAACGGTCATTTAATGAGTTTAATGAAATTAATCAAAATTCATAAATTATAACAGAAAATACTGAATTTGGAAAGCTTATTATTATTATTTAATATAAGGTGAGTTTTCATCAATAATAATATGGTTTTAGTGAAAACTATGTTGTTTTGAGTAAATGACACAGTGATGGATTTTTATAGTGTTTATTGGGAAATGTTATTGTTATTATTATTTGAATATTAACATAAAATATACTTTTGAAATAATAATAAGAAGAAGAAATGTATGTTTCCATGAACTATTTTGGGTTAGATAAATAAAGAGTTTTGAAGTGCAATACAAAATATTGTAATGTTTTAGATAAGCAGTAATGAATTAGGTTTGGAAAATATTAAAGAGGTTTAATAAGTACATTATTATTTTGACATAAAATAAAAGTAATTTTTTGTAAAATACTATTTTTTATGCGAGTATGATATTTGAAGAGGTTTGAAGTAATGAGATTACAATAAAGTATTTTGAAGTGTATTATCATTTTGAAAGAATTATTATTGTTTGGAGATAAATAAATGTGCTTTAAAATAAATAATAATAAAACAAATCTACACTTAAGAGAAAATGATGGTCGTAGATATGATGTTTGGGATGGATGTAATATGTGATCAATGGTTGATTTTATTTATCACATATGTTGTTATATGACGGTGAGATCGCATTTGAGAGTGCAATATTTTGTCATTATTACTACATTGTGTGTAGTTAACTATGGTTTTTTGTGTTAATGTTTGTGTTACTAAAATAATGGCTTCGTACAAATTTGATAACTTGGTGTTTGTGTTACTAAAATAATGGTTTAATACAGATTTGATCGTGCATTAATGGTGTAGTACTAAAAGTTTACAATTAGAATATGTGTAAGTATATATGTTATGATTAGTTGATTTGAAATTTGAGGTTGACACTGTTTCTTGTTAAATATTTGTAACGTTTAATGGCTAAGAGTGTTATTATTGTTGTTACCTCATATTTACGATAATCGATTGGAATGGTTTAGTGGGAGTAGTGTTTCCTCCTTGCATTGGTCGTGTTGACTGTAAAGGTCGCGTGGATGCTATGATTGTTATGTGTGAATGACTATTTGGATGCATAAGAAGAACAGAAATCAAAACTACGTGAACCTAATCCCCAAAAGTGGTACGTAGGCAATTTTTTTCTTATGGAATAGCTATCAAACCTATAGTCATAGTGTATAGGGTTAGGCATTGTCCAAAAATGGTTGATACATTTCCATTTATTTTATTTATATCTATATAGCTGTTAAGTTGGAGGTAGGAACAGAAGAGGAAACGGAAGTGTGAATTGTTGGGCTATATTACAGATAACTGATTTGGTATATTCTTTTATACCATGGTTGTATCATTTATGAGTTAATGATATTAATGTATTGAAATGTAAATTGATGTCATAATGTTATAAAATAAGTGTGTTATTACGTTAATGTTCATTTATATTGTGTTCGATTCCATTGTGAGGTTCCCTTTTCCTTTCTTAGTTATTGATAAATTAGACTATAAAACAAACGATCCACTGTTTTAGTATCAAAAATTAGTTCCAAACGTATTTTATGGCATTTGTAATTGATTTTAGATGTTGAAATTAGTGAAGAGTTTCACTTGATATCGGAGCTTAAGTTTAGTGACTTCCTGAGTATGACGACTGCCGTATACCGCCGACATCCAATATACCTGTACAGTGCGTTGTAGCAGTTCTCGGTCGATGTGGGTTGATCATCAATGGTTCTAAAGTAAATAAAACAGTCATAGAACCTATCGTACATCTCACAGTGTATTGAATAAAATGTAATAGTAAACGTATCAGATCTAAAATAGACGAGATAGTAAATAATTGAATGAATCAAAAATTCAAAGTACATAAGCCCATAGAGTGTACAACATAAGAAATAGAGTTATACGTTAAAATAATAACTCATAAACTGCCTCTAAGTAGTAAAGGCACTAAAAAGCTCCATAGTCTTGTGTAGTGGAACAACAATAAGCAAATGTAATAATACGAAGTGCTCTCCAACCATCCTTTATCCAGCTCCACGTGCTCACCAGACCTAATATCCCTAACCTACTCATTTACGAGTACCTAGAATAATAGGAAGCAAAACATAAAAACCCTGGATCAGACAACAGTCTAGTGTGAGCGATGGAAATCTCAAATATTATAAATTAGTATACTAGGACAAAGAGTATGAAAAGATCATACATGACATGTCCCTATATTTAAAGATTTGGCACATAACATACGGTATATGCTACTCTATAATATCAACATCGTGGGTGAACTACATATATAAAGGAGCATATGGAGTGTCTATGTATCTACGTCTTGGGACATCCCTAAGTGATAGCAAATAGGCAATCAAAGCATCCCATCCATCTTCACATTCACTCACTCAGTGCGTTGGATATATGATACTTGTATGACCGCCCTCGTAGATTCAAGGATTCCTCATAGTCTCAGTTTCTCGGTACTCAAATCCATGCCACTCAATAGCCCAAGAAGTAGACCGCATCCCTGTAAACAATCCAAGGTAAAAGGATCGAAACATCGTGTGATTTAGGGCTCCCTGTATGCCCAAGTGAGCATCCTCACATACCCCCTGCTCTACGAGTACATTCAAAACTATGAATATCAATGATCCCTTTGCACACGTCATCCATAGCAGAGCTCATTCCGGAACTATCCTTACAACTTCCACCTGAAGTCATCACGGTTGGGAACTATTCTTGACAGCCATCATTAGTCATAGAATATCATCACTCATCCCATAACCTTCCTCTAACAGTTCCTTCAATCTGTCTACTCTACTTCCCGAAGTGTGGCTATCCATCGTCGAACCCATCACTTCCCATCATGGAACTATCATTGTCGAACTCTGCGTCATTGTTGTCGACCATTAGCACCGATCCATCATCAACAGTTATAACTCGAGCATACAAACTTTTAATAACTCGAAACTTGGAATGTATCCTTATGTGGCCATTCTTACCACCCCATATCGATCTCATCAAATTTGGGACAAAAGTCAAGGATCATCACTGATCCCTAACCACCGAACCATAAGCTCAGAAATCACCGTCGATCCCTACTTAACTTGATCCCACAGTTCACCTGCAAGCTTCAGCACACCTCCCTATGCTCGAAAATGATTCACGAGGCCAATGGGCTAACCCCCACAGATCGGTCCCGATCCATGGGGACGATCCCAAAGAAAACTAAAATTATGTGATTTTGGCTCCACTTCCTTACCTCCATTTCCCAAGCTCTGATCCGTAGCTTGCACCCCGATCCCGTGCTATAAGCATAAAAGAGTTCCACTGATCCCTAAAGATCATTACCATTCCTACACTAGGTATTTTTTCCCAATCACTCCATGCGTAGGGTTCTCCATCTATACCTGCTTTGAAGTTACCACCGACCCTTACTTTCAAGTCGCCATCGATCCCTAAGCTTTGCATTCACTGCTGATCCCTGCTTTAAACTCACCATCAATCCCTACTTTAAATGGTCATATCTCAAGCATATAAATTCCAAACGACATGAAATTTGGAGGATAGCCCTAAGAGTCCTTTCTTTCCTCCCCACATCGATCACACCAAATTTAGAACAAAATTCAAGGATCATCACTGACTCTAGGGATCATCACTGATCCCTGGTTTCTTCCTAAATTAAGTCGTCATCCGATCGGCATTTTCTGATAGGTAGTTCAATAATAATATTGTTTTACCCTCTGTTGCAGAGTGTGCTCTAACATCACCTTTACCAATGGCTTTGGTAGAGAATTCTTGTGCTGCTAGTAGCCTTTAATTTTCTTCATCAAAATCTTTACGATTGAATTTAATAAATTCGTGCTGGGAATTTTCTGCTACTCTATGAAATTACCATAATTAGATAGAGGGGTATATTCGAATGTATTGTCTTTCCTCTCAGATGCTCCATATTCTAAACATGAACATGGTAAAAAAAACCTGCTTGAATATTCAACAAGTTTTACTTTACAAATGTTAGGAATACAATCTGTATATTCTTCAGGATGGCTTATGCTAACGTAAATTTCATGAATTAAGTCTTTCTTGATATGTTTTTTTGTATTTTTGTATGTCTTAAAATAGGCTAACAAGTATGGTCTCCTGTTATTGTTAAGGATTGACTTCTCGTTTACTAGGGGTTTTATTAATTTTGTGTCTTCTAATTTCTTGAAGAATAGAAGAAGTTGACATTCATCAATGAGATGTTGCTGATATAGAGAAATCACATCTTGCAATGTCATTTCAGCTTCCGTCTCTTTGGTTTTTGTGTAGTCGATCTCATAGGGTCTAAGTAATTCTAGAAAGTCTTGAATTCTTAGATTCACATGATCAGATGTCTGCATTTGAGTAAATATTGCTTTCAAATGGCTTTGTTTAGCTGAATTGTCAGTGAAATTTTTTGCTTCTTTTAGATCTAGAGCTTCAGACCTAGAGGTAAAAGAATGCTGAGATAATTTAGACACTATTTTTTGTGTGTCTTGTAATTTTTTGTCCTTCTAGGATATTATATTTTCAATCACAAATAAGTATTTTCTAGATGGGTTAACCAGAAATGGAAGCTCTATAGTCTGTAGATTGGATGGTAAAACATCCATTAAAGTTGTCATATAAGTCTGGATTTGTAGTTTTCATTTCTAAATTATACCAGTCTTTGACCGCTGCTGAGGCATAGGGCCTTTGCACTCCTGCGGGAGCTATAGATTTGCCACTAAACAAACATACATGGAAATCAATAAAAAGAAAATAAAAAAGCCTATCCAAGCATGTAGGATACTATACTGGAGTATATACTTCATGATATCATAAGTGAAAGTAAAAGCGATAAATGGAAAGTCTCACCAAGTAAAGAGCTCTGGATAAGCTGTCCTCACACTCTCCTCAGTCTCCCAAGTGCGATCGCCTTCGTTTTCTCTCCACTGAACCTTCACCAACTTCACCATCTTCCTCCTAAGCTGCTTTATATCACATTCGACAATACGAATGGGCCTACGAGGCATCAAAGCCTTCGGTTCAATCTCGATATAATCTAGCTGCTCCTATGCGATAGTCATGACTGAGTCGTGCACAAATTTCCACAAGTGAGAAACGTGGAATACATTATGGACTCCTGCTATTCCCATAGGTAAGTCCACTCTATAAGAAGGGTTCTCAATTCTCTCTGGAATCAGAAAAGGACACACAAATCTCAGTGCCAACTTCCCTTTACTACCAAATCGAATGACATTCTTCAATGGAGATATCTTAACAAATATCTTGTCGCCAACAGTGAATTCTAAATATTAACATCTCCTATCAATATTTTTTCTGTCTGTCTTGAGTAGCTTTCATCTGTTGCTGAATTATCTCGATCTTCTTCAATATCTCTCTAATCATATCTTGCCCAAGTATCAGTTTCTTGTCCGCTATCCACCAACATGAAGGAGCATTGCATGGTCGGCCATACAGTGCCTCGAATAATGCCATACTGATGCTGTCCTAATAACTGTTGGTGTATGCGAATTTAGCAAGATGTATGTGATTGTCCCATAAGCCTCCAAAGTTTAATATGCAAGCTCGCAAAAGATCCTCTATGATATGATTTACTCTCTCGGTTTGACCGTCAGTTTTGAGGGTGATAAGCTGTACTAAGGTGTGGCTCTGTCCCTAACACCTTCTACAAGCTCTTCCAAAACCCGATAGTGAATAATGTCTCTTATTCACTCACAATGCTCTTCGGGACATCTTGGAATCATACTATCATTTCACATACATTTCAACCAATTTGGCAGCCATTCTACTTGACTTAACAGGTATAAATCTTGCATTCTTGGTCAGTCGATTGACTATAACCCAAATGTTGTCGTACCCTACTCGAGTCCTCGGCAGTCCATCGATAAAATACATCGATACTTGTTCCCACTTCCACTAAGGAACTTTTAGCAGTTGCATTAGACAACTAGGCTTCTTCTTCTCCTCTTTAACCAACTTGAAATTCATGCCTTTTGTTATGAATGTCCCAACGTCTCTCTTCATCCCTTCATAATAAATGGTCTACCTTATATCATGGTTCATCATATCACAGCCAGAATGAATAGTCAATCTCGAATGATGGCTCTCTCATAGCACACCATTCCTCAACCCATTGACATCAGGAAAAAACAATCTCCCATCTCTACAGAGCCAACCTTCTCGGTCAAGTCTGTACAGTCTCATATCCTAAGACTCTACTCCACCTTGAATATTAGAAATGATCTCAGCTAATCTGGCATCATGTCTCTGACTAGCACCAACGCTCAATAAGAATAGGTCTGGTGCTCTAGCTTTCCAATATTTTTGGCTCTACTCGCATCTCGATTTTAAATCCTAGCCAACAATATACTCTAACTACATCCACGCTAGGAATATAGCTCCTAAGCTGTCATATCTCCTACTCAAGGCATCAACAACAGGATTTCCTTTGCTTGATGTACATGCAATACCAAAGTTGTAGGATGCTAGAAACTCTAACCATCACTGTTGACGAAGGTTGAGATCCTTCTATGAAAAGAGGTACTCCAATAATTTATAGTCAGTGAACAGCTCGAGCCTCTCTTACAAAAGATAGTACCTCCAAATATTCAATGCAAACACAATCGCTGCAACTCTAAACCATGGTTCGGTATTTCTTCTCATGCGGCTTCAGGTGTCGATTAGCATATTCAACTTTGCCTTGCTGCATCAATATGGCAAATAAACCGGTACCACAAGCATCAGTGTATACTTTCATCTCCTTATTCCTACTCGGAATAACCGATGGTGCACTCTTTAACGTCTCTTTCAGACTCACAAATGTTTGCTCACATTTCACCTTCTAAGTAAAAGTATGATTCTTTTTTATCAAGTGAGTGAACGGTGCCACTACCTAAGGGAAGTCCTAGATGAACCGTCTATGATATCACACTAACCCCAAGAAACTCCACATATCTATAGCATTTTTGGGTCTTATCCAATCTTGGACCGCTTCGACTTTTGCAGGATCAATGGCAATGCCTTACTCAGAAACAACGTGACCCAAAAATCTCACTTCTCTTCCTTTAGAAATGATATTTAGAAAATTTCGCCTTCAGTTGGTGCTTTCTCAACACCTCAAGCACGATCCTCAAATGTGTCTTGTGTTCTTCCTATGTTTGTGAGTAGACAAGAATATCTTCAATGAACACAAACATGAATTAATTCAAATGATCACTTAAGACACAATTCAAGAGATCAACAAAGTGCGTTGGCGCATTGATTAGCCCAAACGGCATAACACTCATAGAATCTAGATGGCGTACAAAATGATATAATCGGCACACTCTCCATCGCCACTCTTAGTTGGTGAAATCCCATCGTAAGAAACAACCGAGAAAATAATCTAGCACTATAAAGCTGATCGAAAAGTCATCAATTCGTGGGAATGATTACTTGTACTTTTTTGTCACTTTATTTAACTTATGGTAATCAACATATAATCTAAGAGAGTCATCCACCTTTTTGGAGAATATTATGGTTGCTTCCCACTCAGAAGTACTCCTGGGAATGAAACCTTTACACAAAAGGACATTCACTTACACATAAAGCTCTCTCTGTTCGCTAGTTTTCATCCTCCTCAACGGCGTTATTATCAGCCTGGCACCTTTGACCAAATCAATATAGAATCCAATCTCTCTATGTGGTGGAAGCCTAGTCACCTCCTCGAATATGTCCGAATACTCCCTAGCGATTAGTATTGTCAACAACTCGATATGTGGGATATTGAGAAATTATTGAAAGCCGACCATCACCTCATCATCCGATAGGTAGCCTGTTCGGACGGCTAAATGTCTATGGGGTAAGAAAATAGCTGAACGAATTTAGAAATAAAAATAACCGCAATCGCATGGCGTACACTTGTACTACGTGGTGAATACGGGTCAATTCGCAGGGAACTGATGATTTTAAATTTCTATTCAATCAAATTAAATCAAAGTCGATGAAAAGTTAAGCTAGAGAATTAGAGAATTAGCTAACTAACTAAAAGAAAAGAGAAGCAAATATAAGAGTTAAGTGACAATTTAGAGAATAAATCCACTCTCTAGATCATGTAGTTCAACACATATGAAATCATGATATCTCTTTTATGGTCATTAGTGCTTTAGTTGATGTGTTTATCATAAGTATGGCATATTTGTGCTATTGATTAGCCAACATAAGCCATCAAACTATAACACACCCCTTAAACCACTTTATGAAACTTGACAAAGAAAATGAAAATGAAATCTATTTTAAGTATGTCCTATTAACTATTGATTAGAAACATAGACCATCAAATTTGAATTTAAAATCACTTTCTTATGCCATAATAATATTTTGATGAAGAGGCATTTGTGTTAGTGATTGTTTAAGCATAGCTTATTTGGTGTCAACAATATAGGCTATCAAATTGAAAGCAAGAACAACAAATAAAACAGTTCATTGATCATCATTAAGCACAAAAAGAGGGCATGAATTAACAAATAGTTGAAGTTACATAATTAGAGAGTTTCGTTATCCCTAAATTGAAGGAATTTAGCCTCTCATATTTTTCATTTGATTAACAAATGTAGCTAACAACATGAAAGCAAAATCAAAGGAAAATGAAAGCTTAATGAAAAAGAGAGCTAATTAATAAGAATTAGAGTTATTCTACTTTGCATGAATGTAAATCTACACTACAACATGAAGGGAAATAAACAAGAAAAGAAAAAATTTCAAGTATTTTTCTAATGGAAAAATAAAAATATTGCTTATTATAGTATATTTATTTTCGTAATTAGAGTATGGAACAACTCTAATTTAATTTACTTTAAATTTAAAGTAAAGATGATTGAATTGAAAATTTAAGTAAGAGACTTTAAAAAATTTCAAGTATTGAAGTTTGAGTTTTGTGTATAAAGGAAAATGGATTTAAGTGAAAACTCTTATAACAAATTTTTGAGAAAATTTCTTGCAATCCATTCTTATGTGTCTTGCCTTAGTGCGATTCTTGTGATGACTTGCATTCGTGTAGTCATGTTTATGGTGGTAGCTTGAAATACCACATATCTTTTGTTGAATCCTCTTTTGATGATTGTGCTTATTTGTGTTACTCCTTTAAAGGAGTTAAGTGCGTTTCAGTATATTCGAAAAGTTGGCTCCTAGTTATATAGAACCATTTACTATTACTGAACGCCTTGGTTCAATTGCTTTCAAGCACCATTTTCTGTTCAGTTTTGGGTATTCATGATTTGTTTTAGGTAACCCAATTTCGTTGTATCTTCTAGATTTAATCTCAATTGTTAATTCTCTTGTGTTGCATTATCACGAGTCTCACTGACTTGTGTATTGTGCCGAATTCTATTCGTGCAGTTGTTTCGAAGATTGAACACCTTTGAAATAAGAATTTTCTGCCTATGAAATTCTATGGTCCGCTAACCCTAAGTATTGTACTTGGGAAACCACAGGATTTGCTGAGCAAACTTTTCCTGATCCTTTCATCCTCTGTTGAGGGCGAATATCTATGATCCAATCTTTTGATTTGAATCTTGTTGTGACAAAATTGGTGTTATAGATAACTTCCATTATAGAGATTGCGTAGACGCAATTTTGTTAAGGGAGGGAGTCTGTCACAACCCTGGTTTTGAAGATTACATGTAAATATTAAATTATAATGGTAGTTATAATTTAATATTGTGAATTAAAATAAAATTGGAGAAATTAAATTGTTTATTTGGAATAAATAATGAATTTTGGAATAAAATGAGAAAATAAAGTATGAAACTTTGTTCATTTATTTGGGTTGATAATAAATGGAAAATAGTTTTTATTTAGAGAAAATGCAATAATTTTATTAATTATTGACAATTACTTCTTTTGATAATTTTTAAAGGAAGTATTTGATTTTTAAAGGTTGTTTATTTAAATAAAAAGGTGGAAATTGTTGTAAAATGAGCTTTAATTATAAATTTGAGTTTAGAACGTTTAGTTATATTTTTCTAAGCAAGAAAAATATTTTTGCCGAATATTTGAAGTTAAAAATAAGGTTTTGTGCATTTATTTATGAAAATTATGTATTTTTGTAAAATAAAGGTTTTTAATAATAAAAATGTTTTAAAAACTAAAATCATCTTTTTTTTATGATGTAAACATTTTATTTAATATGTATGTAAGTTTAAATATTATGTTTGGTTTTAAAACATGAGAGAAATGTGATTTGTTTTGTAAAATAGTGTAACTTATGTATAATTGTGTATGTAAATAAAAATTAAAACTTAGGCTATTTGATTTTTCTTTTAATTATTGGGTCCAATCCCACTTAGCCTAAGTTTGAAGGAAGGAAGTGAGAAAATAAAATTTTCTGTGTGTTCATTTCTACCTCACCTTCTTCTTCCTCTTTCCGGTAAAAAGGAATTAGAAACTCACTCCACAAAAATCAAAATCCACCCAAATTCTCAATTAAAATTCACCAAACCAAATTCTTTTTGTAATCTAGAGATAAATCAAAGGTAATGAACTCCAAACCACCCAATTTCATTAAATAATTTCTTGTTACAGTGAAATTTTTCTAAATTGTTGTTTGTTTGTTCTTGCATGCATTGTTCTTCTCTTTTATAGTTCTTTGAGGCTATTTCTCAAGCCAATGCTTCCATCTTTCAGTCGAAATCGAAGTTTTTGTAACAATCAGCAAGGTGAGTTGAATAAACTCACATAATCTAGAAAAATAATGCTTCTAATTGCTAAAACGCTAAATAGTTTAGCTTATGTAGAAATGTTTTGAGTGTCTCTGTTGTTCAAAACTGTTCTGTAGTGCTTCTTTAGAGGCATGTATCTTTTGATTCCGGCAACGAAATACTTCCGGATTTCTTGCATTTGGTAGCTTATATGTTAAACTTCATTTCTGCAACATTTAGTTGAAAAATATTGTCATTTGAGTGTTCAAACCGTTGCTGCAAAATCAATGCACAGCCTGAAAATTTTCTGTGCACATTTTATTGTGTTGCTGCAAACATGGCCTGAGTCCATGTTTGAGACAACATAACTCATTTATTTCTTACTGGAATTCAATGATTATTTTTTTGTTTGAAATATTATGTTATGTAGTATATGCATATCTATTTTGAGCTCAATCCGATATTATTTGTTCCTCTGTTTTATGCATGGAAGTTGACCCATGATGGTTTCAGGCCTGTACATTTTTGGTTTTTGAACTGTTGCAAGCATGGCCTGAGTCCATGTTTGAGACATCATAACTCATTCGTTTCAAATAGGATTTGAGTGATTCTCTTTGTAGATAGAAATAGGAGTGTTGATTTACTTTGCTATAAAATTTCATGACATTCTGGGTTGGTTTTCTATTTCTAAACTACCGTCGAACTTGTACTCGCAGCTTGCTTTAATTCAGTGTTTTAAATCTTGTTTTGGTGCGAATTTGAAACGACGCAGATTCTTCTTTTCGAATCGGATTTGAACAATTCTTTTTGCAGATCGAAGTAGAAGCATTAGTCTATGCTTCTACCAAATTTCACCAAGATATGGGTTAATTTTCCCCTCCAAACTCATCTTCGAAGTTGAACCTTTGCGCTATTTTTACACAGCAGTTTATAGTGGTTTTAGTTCAACTTCGGAACGATGCAATTTCTTCGTTACAAGTCGTAATTGTGTGAATCTTTTTGCAGATTGGAGTAGGAATATTAAAAAATATTTCTACAAAATTTCATATCATTTAGACTCAGTTTGCAGGTCCAAACCTGCTGCCGAACTTGGGTTCGCAGCATGTTTTCAGCGGTTTTTACTTGAACAATTTCCGCCATTTTTTATATTTTCCCGAATTCTTGAGTTTTCTCTCTAGATTTCGTTCACGGGTTTTATAAAGCATTTTAAAGTGTTTTTCAAACAAATTGGCTTGTGAAATTATTATTTAGTATTATTTTAAGTATTAAATTATTTACTCCATAATAGGAGAATTTCAAAGGCAATTTTCAAAGTGTTTTCAAACGATTTCAAAACTTGTTCCAAATTATTTTATGAGTAAAATTACACTCTTTTGCACTTCGAACGAAGTGGGAAGGTAATTAAATGGTTGGGTAAAACACGTACTATGGAATACGTGCGTTTATCTATCCAATTAATTCCTAATCTATTCGTTTGATCGTTTTAACCTACGGGTCTAGTTTACCGATGACATGAGGTAACTTTGTACTGCTTTAAGTGTGGAATTGACTAACAGTTAGTAAACCGTTTAGTGCGAACGTGTGGTATGGGACACACATTAACACTTTTCGGGTTCCTTTCCGAGAGTTTGTGACACATATTGCCAGTTAGTGGTGTCCAGTACAGGGCCTCCGGACCTTCGCCACTACGGTTTGTACCTTCGGGTGTGTTGCCTTCGGGTTTGTTTCTCTATATATCGCTTGTGGAGTTGGTCCGTCGTCACCGCTCAAGAGATACTTGGGTTTGTTGCCTTCGGGTTTGTTGCCCTATAGTATCGCTTTTGGAGTTGGTCCATCGTCACCGCTCGAGAGATACTTGGGTTTGTCGCCTTCGGGTTTGTTGCCCTATAGTATCGCTTTTGGAGTTGGTCCTTCGTCACCGCTCGAGAGATACTTGGGTTTGTCGCCTTCAGGCTTGTGGATCCTTATTTATACAGTACTGAGCACGTGCATCTTTTGTTTCATTGACATTTATATTTCCCTAGAATATCGCCTTTCGGAGTAGGTCTTTTGACCCACTCGATACATAGCGATTACCTTATGGAAACTTGTGTTACCTTTATTGGTATTTGTTATTTGCCTTTTTGGCTTGATTTGGGATATTCATATCCTTTGTTTATTTGAGTTGCCGATGATATAAGGCTTGTTATGATTCATCTTTTGTTAGATGATCGAGTTATCTCTTTAGAGATATTTGTGGTACTTTATGACGTTGCATGTTCATTATCATTTAGTTTATCCAACTGATTCGTTTAGCTAGACTGACCCGTGTTTTATACTCGGGTCAGACCGATGTGTTTCAGGTTAGGTACATTTGGTATTAGCCTATTCTGCTTCCGCATGGACTATTCTGCTAGCTTCTTTTGTTATACCTTTTTGCTTAGTCCTTTTTGGTTGTAACTCTGATATGTATATTCTTTTGACTCGCATGTATATTGTGGTGGTTATACCACTTGACATGTATCATTTTGTATACTCTGTGATGTATCTATATACGTGTATATGTATGTGATGATCTACTGTTCTGTGATGTGGTTTACATTTGAGTAATTATATTTTTGTTCTATTAGATCTTATACCCATTATAGTTTTGTATTAAGTATCTATTGGATATGTCAATCCATATAAAAAAATGCTACATTTATCGAGGTGTTCAGTAGATAGTTAAGACAAGGCTATAGATGGTCGCTCCTATCTAGCTCTATTCTCAGTATTAGCAGATGGTATTACCTTGTAATACTCTTTGCTAATGTGAGTCTCGGAGTGGGGCGTTACAACTTGCTATCAAATATATTGAAGTTGTATAAAATTACATAAAAGAAATGGCTAAGTAGCCATGAAAAGAGAAAGAGAGCTTTGAGTTTTTATTTTGAGCCTAAACTAAACTAAGAGAGACTAAGTAAGATGAGGGTTACATGAAACATAAGGGGTATATATACATGTGTTAAACCCTAATTCATATTTTTGGGGAATGCCCAAAATACCCTTGAGAAAGTGTGAAGGTCAAGTAATCATTAGCTTTTACTAATCATCATTTAAGTGTATATGAAGCCATTAATTCCATAAGCATGTGCATTATCCTCTAATTTGTACATTAAGGTCGTGGGTAGGTGGGGTCCTCCATGTTCTTCACTTTGAATTATTTTCATCTTCATTCCTTTGTATTCATTTTGTGCATACATGTGTCTTCATGCAACCACTCCTATTTGAGATCAAATTCCTACACAAATATATATATAAATTTCCAATTAATTTTTCTCAAAGAAATGTATGCACACAAATGACCATTTTGCTCCTACATGAAGATGAATATGTGATAATTTGAAAATAATTTGAATTTGGTTTAAACAAGTTAAAATACCAATATGATCATTTATTCAATTTTAATAGATTAAATATGGTGGTAAAAATATGCATATTTACGTGCACATCAAATACCCCCATACTTATCTTTTTATTCATCCTCGAATAAAGAAAAACTAAGATAAATCTGTTTTCGTGGGAAGCACGATTGCATTGAGCGTATGCAACAAGCCATTAAACCTCTGGGTGTCCCCGGTAGGACGAGTGTTATCTCGTGAGGGTTTTAAGCGGATACTACCCACAAAATCCAATTACAGGATGAAAATATTTACAAAATGCAAGATTTATTTATAAAGAGATGAATGCGAGTTTTTGAAAATATTTACAAATGAAGAATTTATTTCTAAATTGACACGGATAAGTTAAATAGGTTTTGGCTATTATCTTGAAATTTTAAGTCATTTACTCGTCAAAATTTCCAACAAAAATTAAGTTATCATAACACATAGGCTATAGTCTAATTTGTTGTTTTGGTTGATAACAAAGTGTAATTATAAAATGGATCCTTAGTTGATTATCAAAGTTTATCAAAGTGGTATATTCATTTCTTTTCAATAACAAGTCAAATCAAATAAGTTAAAAATAGTGCTAGGATTTCAATTGCTTACTCTCTCTTGTATTTTTAAAATTTTATTGATATTTACAATATTTATATGCCTAACTCAGGTAAACTGAGGCTAAATATATTACCCATGCACTGCCTTACGGACTTATGTGAGGAGAATATAGAGCGTGACAAGTGAACACATAAGTATGAACACCTATCGACTGTAGGCATTATTAAAAAGAATTTTTTTAATATACATACACCTAGCTCAGAAAAACCGAGGCCAGATATACCGATCATGCACTGCCTTTCGGTCTTACATGAGAAAGGTATAGAGCATGACGAGTGAACACATAAGTGTGTACACTTATCAACCGTAGGTATTAATAGAAAATTTACATATGTACAAATGATTTTTTTGTTGAGAGGGTTTTGCAAAATCATCTTAGCACCATTTAACTTAGAAAAAAAAATGTTATATCCTTTACTTTAAATCAACCACTTTTTAAAACAAAGATTTTCAATTAGAATGTATTTCATAATTAACACGTATGAATCTTCCTATATACTAGTTAAACCATTGTTATTTGTAATCAAACTTTATTTTTATTTTTGTTAAGACAAATAAATTTTCAAAAATTTCAACTTAATAAATCGAAACCATATATTTATCTTATAGCGTTTCTTTAAAAATAAATCAAAAGAAAATTTGTTAATGGGATTTTTTTTTTTTGAGCAAAAATAAACCATAAAAAATAAAATAAAAATGAAGATGAGTCTCCGTGTCTCCCTCCCTCCCACCCACACTTGAATTTGACTGTGTCCCCACAGCCAACCTAAGTGGAAGGAGAAAACTAAAAACATAACATTTATTTAAATGAAAATGAAAATATGATTATTTACATGACATTAGAAAGTATGTCGTTAAAACTGAACCGGTCTTCCAAAAACTGATTCATTTGTCTCGCCAATTATAAGAGACACATCTCAAGGGCAGAAACCAAACTGTAAATGATTTTGAAGTTGGACGCTGATTTGGAAAAACGAATGTCGTTTTATTAAAAGTCGTACGAGTTGTTTTATTTTCTATGATTTTTTGGAGTTGATAAAACAATTGATTGAAATTCAAGTTTATTTTCATCAAATTGAAAGTTAAGCTCATCGTCAACAAATTTTTCAAAATTATTGATTTCAAATTGAAATGGTGATTTCGATTTTCCCCTTCAGAATTTAATAACTCATTTTCGAAAATTCCAAAGAAATCGTATTCATTGAATTCGTCTTCTATTATTGGATTATCAACAACTTCATTGCGTATCTCAAGTTCAAAATCCAAAGTTGTTATATTTAAAATTTTGAAATCGAGAAAAGGAAAGTTGAATTTTAAATTTTGTTCCACACCCTCAAAAGAATTGAAATCCAACTCAATTACCATGTTTTCAACAACTTCATTAAGATTGTTATTTTCAATTTTAAAAGTTGTTATTTGAAAATCGTCGATTTGGATAAAAGATGGATTATCACTCGACTCATCGCACGTTGGAATTTGGTTTTGTTTTTCACGTTGTTTCATATATATTTCAAACAACAAATTTGTGTAATCATCGTAAATTTCGTTCATTTGTTCAACAAAATCCAACTTGTAATTATTGACTTGAGAATTTTCGATTTGGATTTGTTAAGAACAAAAAATTCACTCGTAACGTCGTTAAGATTATTTCCATTGCCAAATTCGTTTGAAAAGTTGTTCCCATTTTCATGTTGAGTTTGAAATTCATTTTGAAGTTCGAAATTGAATTGGCATGGGTTATAATCGTACTAGTTTGAATTTTGAATTGAATTCAAATTTTGAAATCTTTGACTCGAGTTACTACACAAATATGAATTACACAATTCATTTATACTTTGATTTTGTTGTGTAGAGAATTCAAGTAAAGATGAAATGTTATTTTCAAGAGTCGACGGTTGGTCATCGTTTTGAAAACTTTGTTGCTCAAAATTTGAATTGTTTAAAGAATAGTTGTTGTTAAAATATCCATACGAATTCAGAGCGAAATCATAAGGATTATATTGATTTTCACAACTATTATAAAATTCAAGTGAATATGGAAATTCGAACATTTTCAAGAATGTTTTTTGTTTTTTTTATAAAGGAAAATTATTTACAGATAGAATTTATTTTTCAAAATGGAAAATTGATTTTTGTTTTGTTTTTTATTTTTCAAAAAAAATTAAATTTTCTGAAAAGATTTTTTTGGATTTTTGATTTTCTGGAAAAAAACTATGTAAATTTTTTTAGATTTTTGGAATTTTGATTTGAAAATTTTCAAAGGAAAAGGAAAAAAACTAAGTTAAGAAATATTTACGATTTTTTTAGTTTTGGATTTTGAATTTTTTGTTTTTTTAAATATGCATGAACTAATGCAACTAAATGAATGCAATGCTTAATTACAAATGATTTATCTTAAGTTAACCCAAAATCGTATAATCATACTTTGTCTTAATTCAACAAGATAATTCTCATCCAGGTAACAGACATGATTTATCGGTGCACCACGAATCACCGTAGCAATGAAGCCGAATGTCTAAGTACCTTCAGGGAAACAATTCAATATAATATTTACGAATCACCGTAATATTTATAACTGATTATTGCTCTGCCGTAGCCTATATACGAAGAAATTAAATTGTTCAAAGAAGACAAATTGTCAATATACAATAAGTGTTATCGATGCCTAACTGTTATTACTAACAAATTCTAAGATGAAATGCATAGTGGAAATTAAACGTGTATTAACAATGCAACTATGAATGAATTTTGTTTTTGCTTTTGAATTTTTTTTTACGCATAGCTAGACTGTCCCGTGTTTTATACTCGGGTCAGACCGAGGTGTTTCAGGTTAGGTACATTTGGTATTAGCCTATTCTGCTTCAGCATGGACTGTTCTGCTAGCTCCTTTTGTTATACCTTTTTTCTTAGTCCTTTTTGGTTGTAACTCTGATATGTATATTCTTTTGACTCGCCTGTATATTGTGGTTGTTATACCACTTGACATGTATCATTTTGTATACTCTATGATGTATCTATATACGTGTATATGTATGTGATGATCTACTGTTCTGTGATGTGGTTTACATTTGAGTAATTATATTTTTGTTCTATTAGATCTTATACCCATTATAGTTTTGTATTAAGTATCTATTGGATATGTCAATCCATATAAAAAATGCTACATTTATCGAGGTGTTCAGTAGATAGTTAAGACAAAGCTATAGATGGTCGCTCCTATCTAGCTCTATTCTCCGTATTAGCAGACGGTATTACCTTGTAATACTCTTTGCTAATGTGAGTCTCGGAGTGGGGCGTTACAGCTTGCTATCAAATATATTGAAGTTGCATAAAATTACAAAAAAGAAATGGCTAAGTAGCCATGAAAAGAGAAAGAGAGCTTTGAGTTTTTATTTTGAGCCTAAACTGAACTAAGAGAGACTAAGTAAGATGAGGGTTACATGAAACATAAGGGGTATATATACATGTGTTAAACCCTAATTCATATTTTTGGGGAATGCCCAAAATACCCTTGAGAAAGTGTGAAGGTCAAGTAATCATTAGCTTTTACTAATCATCATTTAAGTGTATATGAAGCCATTAATTACATAAGCATGTGCATTATCCTCTAATTTGTACATTAAGGTCGTGGGTAGGTGGGGTCCTCCATGTTCTTCACTTTGAATTATTTTCATCTTCATTCCTTTGTATTCATTTTGTGCATACATGTGTCTTCATGCAACCACTCCTATTTGAGATCAAATTCCTACACAAATATATATATAAATTTCCAATTAATTTTTCTCAAGGAAATGTATGCACACAAATGACCATTTTGCTCCTACATGAAGATGAATATGTGATAATTTGAAAATAATTTAAATTTGGTTTAAACAAGTTAAAATACCAATATGATCATTTATTCAATTTTAATAGATTAAATATGGTGGTAAAAATATGCATATTTACGTGCACATCAAATGCCCCCATACTTATCTTTGTATTCATCCTCGAATAAAGAAAAACTAAGATAAATCCGTTTTCGTGGGAAGCACGATTGCACTGAGCGTATGCAACAAGCCATTAAACCTCTGGGTGTCCCCAGTAGGACGAGTGTTATCTCGTGAGGGTTTTAAGCGGATACTACCCACAAATTCCAATTACAGGATGAAAATATTTACAAAATGCAAGATTATTTATAAAGAGATGAATGCGAGTTTTTGAAAATATTTACAAATGAAGAATTTATTTCTAAATTGACACGGATAAGTTAAATAGGTTTTGGCTATTATCTTGAAATTTGAAGTCATTTACTCGTCAAAATTTCCAACAAAAATTAAGTTATCATAACACATAGGCTATAGTCTAATTTGTTGTTTTGGTTGATAACAAAGTGTAATTATAAAATGGATCCTTAGTTGATTATAAAAGTTTATCAAAGTGGTATATTCATTTCTTTTCAATAACAAGTCAAATCAAATAAGTTAAAAATAGTGCTAGGATTTCAATTGCTTACTCTCTCTTGTATTTTTAAAATTTTATTGATATTTACAATATTTATATGCCTAACTCGGGTAAATTGAGGCTAAATATATTACCCATGCACTGCCTTACGGACTTATGTGAGGAGAATATAGAGCGTGACAAGTGAACACATGAGTATGAACACCTATCGACTGTAGGCATTATTAAAAAGAATTTTTTTAATATACATACACCTAGCTCAGAAAAACCGAGGCCAGATATACCGATCATGCACTGCCTTTCGGGCTTACATGAGAAAGGTATAGAGCATGACGAGTGAACACATAAGTGTGTACACTTATCAACCGTAGGTATTAATAGAAAATTTACATATGTACAAATGATTTTTTTTGTTGAGAGGGTTTTGCAAAATCATCTTAGCACCATTTAACTTAGAAGAAAAAAAATGTTATATCCTTTACTTTAAATCAACCACTTTTTAAAACAAAGATTTTCAATTAGAATGTATTTCATAATTAACATGTATGAATCTTCCTATATACTAGTTAAACCATTGTTATTTGTAATCAAACTTTATTTTTATTTTTGTTAAGACAAATAAATTTTCAAAAATTTTAACTTAATAAATCGAAACCATCTATTTATCTTATAGCGGTTCTTTAAAAATAAATCAAAAGAAAATTTGTTATTGGGATTTCTTTTTTTATTTTTTTGAGCAAAAATAAACCATAAAAAATAAAATAAAAATGAAGATGAGTCTCCGTGTCTCCCTCCCTCCCCCCCCCCCCACACTTGAATTTGACCGTGTCCCCACAGCCAACCTAAGTGGAAGGAGAAAACTAAAAACATAACATTTATTTAAATGAAAATAAAAAGATGATTATTTACATGACATTAGAAAATATGTCGTTAAAAATGAACCGGTCTTCCAAAAACTGATTCATTTGTCTCGCCAATTATAAGAGACACATCTCAAGTGCAGAAAACCAAACTGTAAAAGATTTTGAAGTTGGACGCTGATTTGGAAAAACGAATGTCGTTTTATTAAAAGTCGTACGAGTTGTTTTATTTTCTGTGATTTTTTGGAGTTGATAAAACGATTGATTGAAATTCAAGTTTATTTTCACCAAATTGAAAGTTAAGCTCATCGTCAACAAATTTTTCAAAATTATTGATTTCAAATTGAAATGGTGATTTCGATTTTCCCCTTCAGAATTTAATAACTCATTTTCGAAAATTCCAAAGAAATCGTATTCATTGAATTCGTCTTCTATTATTGGATTATCAACAACTTCATTGCGTATCTCAAGTTCAAAATCCAAAGTTGTTATATTTAAAATTTTGAAATCGAGAAAAGGAAAGTTGAATTTTAAATTTTGTTCCACACCCTCAAAAGAATTGAAATCCAACTCAATTACCGTGTTTTCAACAACTTCATTAAGATTGTTATTTTCAATTTTAAAAGTTGTTATTTGAAAATCGTCGATTTGGATAAAAGATGGATTATCACTCGACTCATCGCACGTTGGAATTTGGTTTTGTTTTTCACGTTGTTTCATATATATTTCAAACAACAAATTTGTGTGATCATCGTAAATTTCGTTCATTTGTTCAACAAAATCCAACTTGTAATTATTGACTTGAGAATTTTCGATTTGGATTTGTTAAGAACAAAAAATTCACTCGTAACGTCGTTAAGATTATTTCCATTGCCAAATTCGTTTGAAAAGTTGTTCCCATTTTCATGTTGAGTTTGAAATTCATTTTGAAGTTCGAAATTGAATTGGCATGGGTTATAATCGTACTAGTTTGAATTTTGAATTGAATTCAAATTTTGAAATCTTTGACTCGAGTTATTACACAAATATGAATTACACAATTCATTTATACTTTGATTTTGTTGTGTAGAGAATTCAAGTAAAGATGAAATGTTATTTTCAAAAGTCGACGGTAGGTCATCGTTTTGAAACTTTGTTGCTCAAAATTTGAATTGTTTAAAGAATAGTTGTTGTTAAAATATCCATACGAATTCAGAGCGAAATCATATGGATTATATTGATTTTCACAACTATTATAAAATTCAAGTGAATATGGAAATTCGAACATTTTCAAGAATGTTTTTGGTTTTTTTTATAAAGGAAAATTATTTACAGATAGAATTTATTTTTCAAAATGGAAAATTGATTTTTGTTTTGTTTTTTATTTTTCAAAAAAATTTAAATTTTTTGAAAAGATTTTTTTTGGATTTTTGATTTTCTGGAAAAAGAACTATGTAAATTTTTTTAGATTTTTGGAATTTTGATTTGAAAATTTTCAAAGGAAAAGGAAAAAAACTAAGTTAAGAAATATTTACGATTTTTTTAGTTTTGGATTTTGAATTTTTTGTTTTTTTAAATATGCATGAACTAATGCAACTAAATGAATGCAATGCTTAATTACAAATGATTTATCTTAGGTTAACCCAAAATCGTATAATCATACTTTGTCTTAATTCAACAAGATAATTCTCAGCCAGGTAACAGACATGATTTATCGGTGCACCACGAATCACCGTAGCAATGAAGCCGAATGTCTAAGTACCTTCAGGGAAACAATTCAATATAATATTTACGAATCACCGTAATATTTATAACTGATTATTGCTCTGCCGTAGCCTATATACGAAGAAATTAAATTGTTCAAAGAAGATAAATTGTCAATATACAATAAGTGTTATCGACGCCTAATTGTTATTACTAACAAATTCTAAGATGAAATGAATAGTGGAAATTAAACGTGTATTAACAATGCAATTATGAATGAATTTTGTTTTTTTTTTGAATTTTTTTTTACGCAAATGCAATCAATCAACAATGCAAAATAACATATAAGGATTAAAAGCAACAAGCTTTTATAAGCAAGCAGTTTTTTTTTGCAAGCCAAGCGGAGTAAGCACGCAATTCCTCTTGATTTTATCTGTTTTGACAACCTGAAAAAAATAACAAAAAATAGAATAAAATATATACATTTTATTTCCTTTTTGTCTGTTTTTTTCTAAAATAACTCACTGATTTTTTTAGGTTACTATGAAAACAAAAATCTTTTCTTCAAGTGAGAGCAAAATCCCGCCCTTTTTTTTGATAAGACAAAACAAAATTAAAAGAAAGGAACACTCTTCTTTTTTTTCAAATAAGGATGAACTTAGAAAATCTAACAAAATTTAGACAAGTAAAAGAAAAAGAAATATTCACCCGCAACATCTTACCCGACCCACCAAAAGATTTGATTAAATGAAATCCTCGTTCCCCAAATCTCATTTAATATCCGCAAACAAATAAAAAAATCACTGAGTCTCTTCCTCGCCCAAGAAAACAAATTCCCGAAATAAAAAAAAATCGAGCTGTGGGCAGCAGTGGCTTCTGGTTTGAGGAGAAAGCGGAATTGTGTTGTTCGTGCGTGGATTGTTTAGGAAGTGGAATTGGGGTGGCGATTGCGAATGTGGAAGTGATTGCGTTGGGGAAAAGGCGGTTGCAGGCGATGTTCGAAGGCGGGTTGTAGATTCGGGAGATGGAGGCGACGGTGTCAGTGAGTGGGATGTCGCTGTGTTTGTATGGCAAGGAGTACGTTTGATGGTAAAGCAAATGATGATTGTGGAACAGCAGTGTCAGCTTGAAGTTGCAGACTTGATAGTGGGAAGAGCAGTCTTGTTTCTATGGATTGGGATTGGTGAAATTGCGGATGGGAGAAAATGATGAAGTGGTTAGTAGCAAGTGGGAGAAGTGTAGATCAGGTGATGTCAATGATGGTTTGTCGTTCAAGTTGAAGAGAGTCTGGTGAAGTGTGGCAGAAAGTGGCAAGGCTGTGTTTTAATGGTTGTATGTTGTATGAGTTGCAGTAGAGGCAGTGAATGAATGCTGCAGTAAGAACCAAGTGTTGCTGTTGGTAGAACGGTGATTGTTTGCTTGGTGGTGAGGCAAGACAGTATGTTGTGAAGTGTGGGTTTTGTTTGAGTGGAGTGAACTGTGATGTTAATGTGGATGGAGTCTAGTATGTGATTGGCAATGGTAGAATATGCAGAGAGTTAATCTGGTATTGGTGGAGATTGTGGTAGTGGTTAGTTGTTGGCACTGGTGAAGTTTGTGGAGCAGCAGTTGATGTATGAAGGAAATGATGAGATGGCAGCAGCTGTTTGTTATTGGCACGGTGCTTTTGGTGGTGGAGGAGTATGATGCAGTTCAGTTGAATAGAGCAGTTTTGTGGCAGATGAAGTTTGTATGGTTAAAATGGAAGTTTGGAGGTGTAAGTTGTTGTGATTGTATTTGACAGGAGGAGCTTACTGGAAATAGAATGATGGTGATATATGAAGTGATATAGAAAGTATGGAGTGAATTGTTTGAAATGGCAGCGAGATTTGTAAGTGATGAAATGTAGTGGCTGGTCAGTTAAGTGGACGGAGAAAGCAATTGTAAGTTGTATGGGGTTTGGGATGAAATATAAAACACACCAGACACTGTAAACACAACAGAGAAGGCAACTGAAGTTGTATATGCAATGTTTTTGTAAACTTGTAAAAAAATGTAATGTAAATTGCAAAGAAATAAAAAAAATTGTTTTGAAATTGTGTACGATTTTTTTGCTTTTTAAATATGAAATGCATATGAGTCTAGAAAACTAGACAAACAACAAGCAAAAATTTGAAAAGAAAAATCACAAACAAACACACAATAATATATTTTTTAAAATGCAACACACAAAATAAACACACACAAAAAAGCAAACGAAAAATAATTTGAATAATAGAAAATTAAAATCAAAACAAATCTCCGACAACGGCGCCAAAAACTTGTTTGGACGGCTAAATGTCTATGGAGTAAGAAAATAGCCGAACGAATTTAGAAATAAAAATAACCGCAAGCGCATGACGTACGCTTGTAGTACGTGGTGAATACGGGTCGATCCGTAGAGAATTGATGATTTTAAATTTCTATTCAATCAAATTAAACCAAATTCGATGGAAAGTTTAGTTAGAGAATTAGAGAATTAACCAACTAAAAGAAAAGAGAAGCAAATATGAGTTAAGTGACAATTTAGAGAATAAATTCACTCTCTAGATCATATAGTTCAACACATATGAAATCATGATCTCTCTTTTATGGTCATTAATGCTTTAATTGATGTGTTTGTCATAAGTATGGCATATTTGTGCTATTGATTAGCCAACATAAGCCATCAAACTATAACACACCCCTTAAACCACTTACCAACTTTCATGAAATTTGAAAACGAAAATGAAAATGAAATCTATTTTAAGTATGGCCTATTAACTATTAATTAGATATGTAGACCATCAAATTTGAATTTAAAAATCAATTTCTTATGTCATAATCATATTTTGATGAAGAGGCATTTGTATTAGTAATTGTTTATGCATATTTTATTTGGTGTCAACAATATAGGCTATCAAATTCAAAACAAGAACAACAAATAACACTTCATCGATCATCATTAAGCACAAAAAGAGCATGAATTAACAAATAGTTGAAGCTGCATAATTAGAGAGCTTCATTACTCCTAAATTGAAGAAGTTTAGCCTCTTATATTTGTCATTTGATTAACAAATGTAACTAACAACACGAAAGCAAAATCAAAGAAAAATGAAAGCTTAATGAAAAAGAAAGCTAATTAACAAGAATTAGAGCTACTCTACTTTGCATGAATGTAAATCTACACTACAACATGAAGGGAAATAAACAAGAAAAGAAAAAATAAATATATCGAAGTTGCATAAAAATTACATAAAAGAAATGGCCAAGTAGCCATGAAAAGAGAAAAAGAGCTTTAAGTTTTTATTTTGAGCTTAAACTAAACTAAGAGAGGCTAAGTAAGAGGAGGGTTACATGGAATATAAGTGTTATATATACATGCATTAAACCCTAATTCATATTTTTGAGGAATGCCCAAAATACCCTTGCGAAAGTGTGAAGGTCGAGTAATCACTAGCTTTTACTAATCATCATTTAAGTGTACATGAAGCCATTAATTCCATAAGCATGTGCATTAGTCTATAATTTGTACATTAAGGTGGTGGGTAGGTGGGGTTCTCCATGTTCTTCACTTTTGTTATGAAATGAAGAAAGTGGGAAGCCATTAGAGAGAGGCAGAAGACATATTATTTATTTCTGAGAATTGATTATCTATTTACATTACATTGGCACCTTTATATAGAGGCCTAGGAGCTTGGGGTAGAACTAATCCCACGATGTGGGACTAAATACAAAACAATATATAGCATATTCACCATTTATATTTACATATATTATAACACTCCCCCTTGAATATGCGTCTTCAAAATCTTGAATCCTCTGATAACTAGAAATTGTCCGTTTTGAAACGTGTATGATGATTGCTCCCCTCATTATTATCTTGCTTGCATTTATCCATTCAGTCGATATAGATATTGTCCGTTGCCTCATTAAAAACCTCTGTAAGGAAACCCAATGGGAAAAACCTTGAAAGAGGAAAAGAGTGCAACTTGTGAAATTATAGATATCATACTAAAAATGATATTCCTTCTAAGAGTTTGATACTTCGCGATCAAAATAATGCCTCATTAAACCCTTACTAAGAAAAACTCAATGGGAAAAATCTTCGTGAAGGAAAGAAAGTACACTGACATATTTTATTTTCTTATTTCTATAAATGAAGCTTGATACTTCTGGATCAAACTAATGCCTCATTAAACCTTACTAAGTAAAAAGCCTATGGGAAAAATATTAGTGACGAAAAAAGAGTACAATATAGTATGTCATATTTCAATAATTTATTGCATCAGATAGAGTTTGATACTTCTGGATCAATTTAATACGTCAGTAAAAACCTTACAAAGGAAAACCCGATGGGAAAAACCTTAGTCAAGGATAAAAATATAATTTAACTTAAATAACATATTTGAGATGTTATTTCTTGAAAAGACGTTTGATTCTTCTAGATCAAGATAATGCCTCATTAAAAGCTTAATAAGAAAAACCCAGTGGAAAAAATCTTAAATAAGGAAAAAAGAGTGCATTATAGTTTATTTCAAATGTTACTAGGGAGTTGATACTTCTGAATCAAGGTAATGCCTCATTAAAACCTTACTAATAAAAACCCAATGGGAAAAATCTTAGTTAAGGAAAAAGAGTGCATTATAAAATACTTATGAATTCTCCCCCTGATTTTAATTTTTCCTCTGAATTCATATTCGTCTTTCGATAACTTAAATTGGTTATAGATACTTCTGGATCCATAAATATGTATCTCATTCATAATACAATTTATTAATAGTTTTCTTTGATACAATCAAATTTTCTAAGATTGTTTATTTCAAATATGGTTTGCATTTTATGCATTTGTATGCTACTTTTATGAAAAACACTTCATGTGCTTTCATTTTTATGCTTCAAATTAGTTTTGCGCATTGCAACTATACATCTTTCATGAATATTAAAAATTTCATTGCAGCATTACTAGAAAGCAGGAAGTAATCTACTCATCTTGATGTATCAAGATTTTCATTACAACAATACTTAGAAGAAATTTGTAATCTACACTTCATGTCTTTTTCATTCTTTATAACTACAAAAGTTATATATATTCTTCAGAAGTTTGTATACTTTAATAAGTATTTGCATATCGCAACTATCACTTCAATGGATATTAAGCGTTTTATTACAACGATACTTAAAAATAGGAAGTAATCTACTCATCATGAATTATATCAAGATTTTCATTACAACAATACTTAAAAGTAGGTTGAAATTTAGTCTCCTTGTTCTTTGCATTCTTTATAACAATGAAAGTTATTTATATTCTTCAGGAATTTGTATGCTTTCATTATTTAATATGATTTTAAACCACATTTATACCTTGGGGATATATTAATCATTTCAAGTACTTTTGGTACTTTGCGGACTACAAGTTCAGATTTCTTATTAAGGAGAATTTCATGATGGCCAATCATGTTTTTCTCTAATTCAGGATCTTTAATCCATTTATAAACATAAGCGCTTTATTATTTATAAATTTATTATCGATGATTATTTCTTGTCAGTTCTAGACATGATTTATTGAGATCTCTTTAATTATCATGTTTTAGGTACCTTACCCACTTCTAGGGTTATTTGAGAATCATGTCATGGATCTCTTTCAGAGCATCCTTAAGTCTTTCTTCAAGAACACTCACCTCCTTTATTTGGCATCTTTATTACTTACTCCAAAAATATTTTGAACTGACTTTTGAACCATATTTCAGATGTGGTTTACAAATTTTGATCCTCCAGGGATTCAAATCTATATTGAAGAAAGTCTACTAGGGATAATATTGATAATTTTTTCATCAATGTATATTTTAATAAATATTTAACACTGATGATCAAAATGAGCTTGTATCCCTTTATCCTCCCCCTCAATGTTGACAAACATTGTCACATTAAATAATAATCATTTTTGGACTCTCATTTTGATCCATTATGATTTTGCTACTAGCAAATACATCATACATATTAATAATAGGAGGATAATTCTTTTATAAGATGCATTCAATTGATATTGATTATTAGAGTTTGTTCTCATTCATTGATCTAAGCAATTGGAGGAATTTACTTATTGTGTAGATCATTTGAATACATACATGACTTCAGGTCATTCAACATTTATGTTGATTGAATTTTAAATCACTAAATAATGTCTATGCATAATCTATAAGATGAGCTTATAACAAACTTCAGGTTGTTAGCTAAATATTTACATATATGGATGTATAAGTGCGTCCACGTATCACATATATATTATAAAATTTTCATATTCTTTCTCATTTGAATTAGTGATTTTTAGAACAAACTATTACAAGGATCCAAACTATTAATTTCTATTTATAAATCAATGTCAATGCAAACCTGTCAAAACAGCATGATAATTTTCAAAACATTTGGTTTGAAACCATATCGAACTTCTGGTTCGAATAAAATATAAACACAACTTCAAGTTGTTAAGTTTTATTCCTCAATTATATCTCAAATATCAGTTCTGAACCTAATTATGATTACTTATCAAGGAATAATTTTTAGTTGCGTATAGACATTTCTACACATCTCTATTGAGAGTTCTGTAAAAAAAATACAGCAAAAATAATAATAGTATCTTCTGAATACTTGGAATGTTACAGATACAGATTTCCTCATGACCATATGTATAGCTCTCAAACTTTTAGGATCTAATCTAAACTAAATTAGGATCCTTTATAATCAAATTTCTATGCATTTATTTGGTTTAATAAAATTACCAAACATATAAACAAATCTCTTCTAGAGATATGTTATCATTTCCTAATTTATTAGTCTCTTTTAGGGATATTTTATTATCACTACTTCTGGAGTGAACTTATCTCTTCTAAAGATATATATATATATATATGTACTATTGGAATGTCATATCAACGTACAATGTTTCTGTTTGTAGAAATTACATAATTACTACCTTTACAATAACATAAAACATCCCTACTGGAAAAAAAATTTGTTGTAACTATCTTTGAAATGACATATCAGACTTTAAATACAGTAACAAAAGTAGATGCACCAAATGAAAGTAAGATGCGAAAGATAAAACCACTACTTCTGGAGTGTAACATTGGTATACAATATCATTTTTTTTCTCGATAAATTATTGTTATTACTCAAAAAAAAATTATATCATTATTCCTTCGGGGAATATAGTATTTCCTTTTAAGAAATTGCAATGTAACAAAAATAAAATTTCTATAACATCTCTTCTGGGATGTTATATTTTGCAATATAAATATAAATAAATCTCTAAAACATCTTTTCTAGAGATTAATGCACACACATCCAATGATGTTTGATATATCATATAACATAATATCTTCAGGATATTTGGTTAATATAATATAAATATGAAGATATAAGGTAAGGTATAACTCATTTGGAGATTTTTGTAATCTCTTGAATGCAGCATTATTATCTCATATGATAATATATTATTCTCCTTTAACTTCTTCAAGAAGTACAACCTTATCATTTTACACAATCTCAATAGAGCTTCGGGCTTCTAATTCATGAACTTCAAGTTCACTAATTTATTATGAACTTCGGGTTCTCAAATTTTGTGTAAACTGCCTTTTTTTTAGAAGCTTGTACATTTTGACAAATTGAAAAAAATACTGACAAGGATTCGAGCTAGTAAAGTTTGTCAGAAATTTTTTTCATAATTCCAGACTTCAGGCCTTGGACTTTGAGTTATACAACTTCTATTAAAATAATTCCTTTGAGTTGTTAAACCTATTTTTTCCGTTATAACAGACATTACTTGTCAAAATAAATACATCAAATAGTAAATCATACGTCTATTCTTATTCCAAACACAAACATACAACGTCATTTAATTTACAATAATCAATGCATTTAATGCATTTATGACAATAAATGATTTAATTTATTACCATAACACTTGCAATTAATTCATTTGTGATAAAAATAACTACAATTAACCTTTATGTGGTTCAAGATATAACTACTGTCATAGCAAAATAATTTCATTATAAATATATGAACTAACTGAACAAACAGTACTCAAAGTAACACAATTTCATCTCAAATATAGGTTCAATATTACTCAATAATAAAATTAAAATGAATATCTTAAAGCGAAACTTTATTTCCCAATAATCAGAATTTCTAAATAAACAAAATTATCTCAGATCTATCCATATTATTCATAATCATAAATAACTATAAATCTCAGATCCAAATCATTATTATTTTCATAAGAAAACTAACTTCATAATTTTTTACCGAATATATCAAAACAAACATGTAATCTTCAAATCAACACAAGTTATTTTAGAAATTTAGGAAATTAAGATTATTTCAGATCTATTATATTTTACCTTTTGAAAAGTGATTGGATGCATGGAAGAAGGAAAAAAATTAGGAAATAAACTTTCTATTAGAATGCCTTATTTTTAATTAAAAAGAAAGAGAGTCGAAGAGTAGATATGTTTCTATATATTTATTTGGTTTAGTAAAAACACCAAATATATCAACAAATCTCTTCTGGAGTTTTTTTTTTAATATATTATTTTCACTACTTCTGGAGTGAACAAGTTTCTATACATTTATTTGATTTAGTAGTTAATACCATTGGCAAATATTTTTAGAACTTCAGGTTCCAATTTTACTTTAAAAAAAGTCTTTGTTTAGTACTTTAGATCCTAAATGGTACAACTTGATTTTCATTATCAAACTTCAGGTTTGATTGCAATTGAAATTTACCATAATCTGAATTAGATTTTCTAATAATTCAAAGCTTCACATCTCAAATTTATATATTTGAGTTTTGATATATAATCCTTTTTTTAGTTAGAACTTCTGGTTCTTTATTTTGAGGAAACTTGTAATTTACTGATTTATGAAAACTGCAGGTTCTCAATTATTATTTCCTTTTCCCTTTTTTTTAAGGAAACATTGGAAGATATTAAGCTTATCATGTAAGCTTTTACTAATGTTTCCATTCACTTAATACGATCTTTTAGATACGTATTATATTTATATTTGTTTCTCTTAGAAACAATAAAAAATTTCTTCTGGAAATATAAATCATATATCAAAATAATTTCCAAAGTCTTCATTCAAATCTAAATTAAATCAAAAGGTTTTCAAAATGAAAACCCCATTTGCCAACCATTTTTGATTTCTCACATCCATGTCCAAACTAAATACAATCAAATTCAAAAAAATTGCTTTAATCAACAATAACAAATTTTGTCAAGTTCAAACTTGCATTCCAAAATAAATGAACTAAAAAACATAAAAATAAGTATGATATTGAGATCTACGATATAATAAGATCATAAAAATAGCAAAAAAAAAATTAGATCTGAAATATAATAACTAACAAAATAAGAATCGGATCTCAAAGTTTAGATCTATATAAGATCTAAAATTATAAGACTAATATAATAAAATTTAAAAAAATAAGACAACATACCCAGATCTGAAGAAGTAGATCTAGAATGGAATGAGATAAAAAAATGATTTGGAAGATTAAATCATCAGAAAAATGACTTACCGTTATGAGATCTATAATTGCATCTGGAAAAGAATAGATATGATTTCATGAATTATCACAATTGTAGATCCATAATTTTTTTTTGTATAGATAGTGCTGATAACGTGTTATGAAATGAAGAAAGTGGGAAGCCATTAGAGAGAGAGGCAGAAGACATATTATTTATTCCTGAGAATAGATTATCTATTTACATTACATTAGCACCTTTATATAGAGGCCTAGGAGCTTGAGGTAGAACTAATCCCACGATGTGGGACTAAATACAAAACAGTATATAGCATGTTCACTATTTATATTTACATATATTATAACAACTTTGAATTATTTCCATCTTCATTCCTTTGTATTCATTTTGTGCATGCATGTGTCTTCATGAAACCAATCCTATTTGAGATCAAATTCCTACACAAATATATGTAAATTTTCAATTAATTTTTCTCAAAGAAATATATGCATACAAATGACCGTTTTGCCCCTATATGAAGATGAGTATGTGACAATTTGAAAATAATTTGAATTTGGTTTAAACAAGTTAAAACACCCAATATGATCATTTATTCAATTTAAATAGATTAAATATGGTCGTAAAAATATGCATATTTACGTGCACATCATAGCCCAATAATACCATCTTTCTATAATCCATCCCTACCGTCACCAACGACCTCTCGCAATCCACAACTACTTCATATCTACGAAGCTAGCCTATCCCCAGTATAATACTGAACCCCACAAAACCCAAAACAAAGCAACCACAAGCAAAAGAACATCCATGAATCGATAAGACCAAATGACGACAAACTATACACAGGCTAGTGGAGCTTCTAACAAGGTTCATCACAATCAGAGGTCGGTCAACTATTTCGGATCTCAATCCCAATCTATCCAGTAAGTCATTAGATGTGAAGGAATGTGAAGCCCCGGTATCAAATAAAACTCGTATAGGAACATCATAAATGGAAAGCATACCTTGAATAATGATGCATTTCCTATTCTCTTTCGTTGATGGAGCATTCGTCGAAGTTGGAACGGCATATGCTTTCACCACCAGCTTCTGCTTAGGCAAGTTGGGACATTCTTTCTTGATATGCCCAAGCTTATTGCAGTTGTAGCACTTTCTTCTCTCAACTTTGCAGTCTCTACTAAAGTGACCCTTCTCTCCACGGTCGTAGCAAGTCAGTCCGCATTTGATCTTCTTCTAGTCATCCTTGTTCTGAAACCGCTTCCTCTTGTTATTCCACTTCTTCTTACCTCCCTCGTTCGATTGTAATTTTAGCTCTTCTTTAAGAAGAGCGACTTATGGCTTGGGATAAAGACTATCATGCCTCGGTGCCTTCTCGACTAACATCCCGAGGGTCTCATCAATAAAGCCCACAAGCTTCTCTACAGTGACCATCCAAGCCGATAATGAACTTCTTGTTCTTCTTCACTGGATTGTCAATGAAAGACATCCCATATTTTGACAGATTTTCGAACTCAGCAACATACTTGAAGATAATCATGTCACCTTGCTTCAAATCCACAAACTTACAGAAAAAGGACAACTGCTGAGCAGTCGGGATAGACTCCTCTCCAAAACGAGCTTTGAACTGATCCAAAGTGAACTAGTCCTCGAGTGTAGCAACATTCACGGCGTTCCACCAATTCATTGCCTTTCCCTGAAGCTGATGCGAGGCCAACCTCCTCTTCATAGCATCACTAAGTTCAAGATCATCAAATATCCTTTCGCAAGTGTTGGGGAAATCCCGAACTTCCACTATCGACTCCATTCCAAGAAATAGTCTACCTCTAAGATTAGTGAAGTCTCTATTCAACTTGGCAAAATCATCTTTGGATGCCTGCACCAGAGCACCACCATCAACAGTAGCATTTGGAGTGGCCACTTAATCATTCTACAACATGTTCCTCATCATGGTATTGAACATGGTATGCAAATCGAGATTAGCAGCTACTGAGCATGCTTCTTCGACTCAAAGAGATGGAGTTCCTAGCAGCATTCCTTGTTTAGCGATTCATCGTTCAATCTACAATAAGAACAATCGGTCTATCTATAAGGAATCTGACTTGAGTAGTACTCTTGTATGTAGTGTGACTTATATACTATATATACTACTATATAGTTTTAAAAACCAATATATATAACAAGTATATGTTCTTGTATATATATACATACACACACTCAATCTAGTCTAGGGTGAGAAATCTTATCCTATCTCTACTAGATCACGGTATCTCTTAGGATAAACAGCACAACCAAAGCTTTCATACCAAATATGACGACCGCCCTACACTGCCACTATCTAATACACAAATGCAGTGAGCTCTAACGGTGCTCGGCCGATGCAGGACGATCATCAATGTTTGTAAGGTAAATAAAACAATCATAGAACCCGTCGTATATCTCACAACACATCGAATAAAATATAATAGTGAACATCTGAGATATAAAACAAACAAGACAGTAAATAACTGAATGATTACAAAGTCAGAGTGCACAGATCCATATAGTGTACAACATAAGAAATAGATTTATACATCAAATAATAACTCATAAACTGTCTTTAAGTAGTAAAGGCACTAGCAAGCTTCATAGTGTTGTGCAGCAAAATAGCAATAAGTAAATGTAATAATACGATAGCGACTCCAACCGTCCTCCGTCTAGCTCCACGTGCTCCCAGACCTGTTATCCGTGATATACTCATTTAAGTGTATACAAAGTAATAGGAAGCAAAACATAAAACCCCGGATCAGACAACAGTCTGGTGTGAGCGATAGAAATCTCAAATACTATAAGACGATATGCTAGGACAAAGAGTATGAAAAGATCATACTTGACATATTCCTGTATTCAAAGAGTTAGCATATAACATACAGTATATGCTACTCTATAATATCAAAATTGTAGGTGAACTACACATATGGTGTCTATGTATTACGTCTTGTGACATCCCCAAATGATAGCAAACAAGCAATCAAAGCATCCATCATCCATCCTCACATTCGCTTACTCAGTGCATTGGATATATGATACTTGTATGACCACCACTGTAAAGTAAAGGACTACTTATAGTTCCACTTTCTCAGTACTTGAATCCATGCCACTCAGTAGGCTAGGAACTAGACCCTTCCTTTTAAACAATCTTAAGGTAAATGTATCGAATCATTGTGTGATATGGGTCTCCTCGTATGCCCAAGTAAGCATCCTCACATACCCATGCTCCATTAGTACACTCAAAACCTACAAATATCAATGATCCCTTTGCACATGTCATCCATAGCATATCTTATTCTAGAATAGTCGTTACAACCCTTACCTGAAGTTGCCGCAGTTGGGAACTATCCTAGATAGCCAACGTTAGTCATATCATCGCTCGTCCCATAATTTTCCTCCAATGGTTCCTTCAATCCGACTAATCTGCATCCCGAATTGTAGCTATCCATCGTCGAAGCCATTACTTCCCATCACAGAATCATCGCCGTCGAACACTTGGTCATTATCTAGACCATTGTCATCGATCCATCTTCAAATAGTCGTAACTTGAGCATACAAACTCCAAACGACTTGAAACTTGGAATGTTGCCTTTTGGGGCCTTTCTTGTCACCCAAATCAATCTCATCAAGTTTGGAACAAAATTCAGGGATCATCACTGATCCCTACCAACTGAACCATAAGCTCAAAAATCACCACTGGTCCCTACTTGAACCAACCTACACTTTTCTTACAAGCTCCAGCACACCTCCTACTGCTCCAAAATGATTAGCAATTCCAATAGGCTAACCCTCATGGATCAGTATCGATCCATAGAGACCATCCCAAAGTTAGCCAAAATCGTGTGATTTTGGCTCCACTTCCTTACCTCCATTTCCCATGCTCTGTTCCATTGCTTGCACCCTGATCCTGTGCTCCAAGCATAAAGAGTTCCACCAATCCCCGGGGATCATCATCGATCCCACGCTTATTTTTTTTCCCAAGTACTCCATGCATAGGGTTCTACATCGAACCCTGCTTTGAAGTCACAACCGACCCTTACTTTGGAGTCACGACCGACCCATACTTTGAAGTCACCACTGATCCCCGAGCTTTGCACTCACCATGGATCCTCGAGCTGCACTCACCACCGATCCCTACTTTAAACTCACTACCGATCCCTACTTCAAATGGTCATATCTCGAGCATATGAACTCCAAACGATGTGAAACTTGGAAGGTAGCTTTGTGAGGCCTTCCTCGTCTCCGCATATCGATAACACCAAATTTGAAATAAAATTCAAAGATCATCAGTGATCTCTAACTTCTTCCTACACTACATCGCCATTCGATCGGTGTTTCTAACCATTCAAACATCATATAAAAACCAAATCATCAGCTTAATATCCAAACATATTTGTTTTAAAGAAAGCACAGAATATAAGGCTCCTCCAACAGCAAATATCTAATTTCAAGTGCTAATCCCACTAATCTCCTCTTAATGACGTAATTTCGCTAACTAAAGAAGGTTTAAGGATTGTTTTTTGGTCAATGGAGGTTTTTCACAATTTGTGGGAGTAGTGAAATGATGGGATAAGGATCTATCAGCCGCCACTTACTCCAATCCTCGAATGGGTTATAGCCCTTAGCATTAATGACCGTAATTACCTACTTAAGCTCTTCAAAATCAAATAAAATTCAAGCAACCATAACTCTCAAACGGTAAATCCATTTTTCTATTATGATCACTTTACGTAAAGGGAAACAATCATTCGAATCTAATGGAAGTGGTTTCAAACCTCAATTTGACTCCTATCAAGATTTATAGGCCATACAAAATTTACAGGGACAAAATGGTCACATAGAAATCCATCAAAAATCATAGATGTGGAAAATGTCCCTAAGAGTCATTTTTCAAAATTTTAAAATTATACGACCTCATATGAAAATAGTATAAACATTCTACATTCCTCTAATACGTAGGATACGTATCGTTACACTGAACCTTGAGTGGACTTAACCATTTAGGGTAGAATAATTTACAATTTTTTGTTAGTTTCCTAGGTATTGATTTTGATGACAATAACCACATAAATATTATTACCAACGTACCTCCGAGTTATGCAGTCATATCAGATATATTATGGAGACATTTAAAAAGATAAACAAGAATACAGTGGAAGCAAATGAATTATAGAAAAAGTCTAATCAGAGCATTTGAAGAACAAAACCCAATTAGAGAAGAATGCTGAAGGATAAAGGTGTTTGAAGTGACGAGGAGTTGGTTAAATCTTAGAATATCTTGTTAAAGATCTCATGGCAATTATACTTGAAGATCATCAACCATTAACCTCAACCGAATCACAAAAATCCACAAATATAAGGTAATTTGAAATGCTGAAAATTTCCAACACTTATTATGTTGCTGTTCATTTTGCAACACACTCATGTCGACATGCTAGTCGTTTTTCAGAGTTTCAATTTAAATGAAGAGACATTTCCCTCCAACTCTTCACCAAAAGACACATCTCTTCAACCACCATATATAGGCCTCTGAAAATGAATTTTAACGTCAAGAATTCTCATTTTCTCTTACTCCTTATTCTCCAAACATTTGCAAAAGAAATCCATTGCGTACTCTTCCAATCTCCTTGCAAATCGATATTATTTCACTCCACTTTTCACCGATTTGCAAACCACATAATATCAAAGAGTTGTACTTGAATTCACATCATTTTTTCTTTGATTTCATCCTATTCCTCAATGAATTCAAAGATATACTGCCATTGAAGGTCTATAGGATCATTGTACCGAATCTGCAAGAATCTGTATTGAAGATACGACTACTTGCCACAGTTTGTTGTTGGTGATAAGGAGAAGGAGTTCTTGTAGCTTGTAAAATCAAGAAGGTGTGTCTTGTAGCTCGTGAAACCAAGATTGTAAAGGTGTTCTTGCCACCCTTGGAAAACAAGCGATTATAGTGGAATTCTGCACGATAGAGTGCAGGATTGGATGTAGGATTAGTTAATCCAAACCAGTATAAAAATCCGGGTGTTGTTTACATTACTGCATTTTACTTTATTACTTACTTATTCTCTGATTACTTTTTTCTGTTTGCAATTTGAGAAAATACAGTTGTATATTCATAAGTAGTTAATATACATTTCACACTTCTAGTGTCTGAATAGCCTTAAGATCCAATACTGTGTTGTAGACACTCTAGTTTCCAACATTTGGTATTAGAGCATTGGTTTTCAAAAATTTATAACTCGGTTTTTGAAAAGTATAAATGGCTAATGCCGCTAGTAGTACATTTTTTAACACTTTTGTAGAAGAGAAATCTACCACTAGACCCACTCTATGTGATGGCAATAGTTATGCATATTGGGCTGGTAGGATGAAATGTTATTTGCAGTCTAATGATTTGGATATTTGGAACATTACCCAAATAGATACATAGAGCCTCAATCTGAATATTCAAAATGGCAACTAGACCAAAAGACACAAGCACTTAATAACTCTAAGGCCATGACATTTTATTTTGCCCTTGGATAGAAATAAATTTAATCGAGTGCCTATTTGTAATTTTGCATATGAAATTTGAAGTATATTGCAAGTCACACATGAAGTCACAAGTAAAGTAAAACGCACAAAGATATCTATGCTAACTAACCAGTTTCAACTCTTTCAAATAAAACCAAATAAGTTTATTTCTAATATGTATTCTAGATTTCAAGATATAGTACATGCCTTAATATCATTAGGAAAGAAAATTATTCAAGAAGACCAAGTCAAAAAGACACTTCCTAGTGAATGGGATCAGAAGACTCTGGCAATCGAAGAAGCCAATGATATTAGTACTATGAAAATAGAAGATTTAATTGGTAATCTAATGTCCTACGAAGTAAAGTTGCATATTAGAAAAGAGAATCAGGAAAATGAGAATAAATCACTAGCACACAATGCTATGATCAACAACGATGAACCAGATGATGATGCTGTCGATAATGATATCGAGTTTATGACTAAGAAGTTCAAGAAATTCTTGAAGTATTGGATAACAAACAAACTACGAAAAATTAACAACAATAATTCTAGAAATAGAAATGTTGTTAAGTGTTTCGAATGTGATAAATTCGGTCATTTGAAAAGAGACTGTCCCGACCTGAAGAAATCAAAGTACTTTTCAAACACTTTCAATAAGGAGAGGAAACATGCATTCAATGCTAAATGGGATGATTCAGATACATCATCAAGCGACAGTGATTCAGAAACAGAAAATGCCAACATGTGCTTTATGGCAAAGGATGACCAGGTATGGAATTTTAATAAAGAAATTACTAATGTTTTGAATGATATGTCTCAGGGATATAAAATACTTAGGAAAGAGTGCAACAATAGTTTGGCAGACATAGATAGATTAAAAATATTTAATGAAAGGTTAACTGAAGAAAAACAATGTCTAGAAGATGAAATTGAAAGACTTAATGTGTATAATGATGAGAAGGATTTGACACTTGGAAGTTTTGAAAAACTAAAAAGTGAAATGAATCCTTAAATCAGAAAATCTTCCAATGAAGTCACAGATCACTGATCTGAATGACAAAATAACATCTCTGGACAATGTTATTCTAAACTAAAATAAGGATTCTGATAAAATGAAAACTAATATTGATAAATTTAACAAAAATAAGGATAATCTAGAAAAATTATTATCTACATCTAAACACACTAGGAATAAACATGGATTGGATACACCCCTAAGGCTAAATCAAAGAAAAATAATACTCAAAGTACTAAGCATGTTAAGGCTACCAAGTTTACACCAAAACCTAGGAAATTAAAGTTAAAACCTTCAAATAGGTTCATTAATTTATGGTTTCCAAAAAGGTTGGACGATATTGGAAAAGAAGGATATGTTGATAATTTTATTAATAAGGTTCATTCATCTAATGATTATATTTTGAAAGGACATTCAAACTCTTTATGGGTTTGGCATCTCAAAACTTAACCGCATGGACCCCAAAATAAAAAGGTTAGCTGTGTGCATATTTTATAATTTTTCAGGTACTAGACAATGTACACCAGATAGCGGATGCTCAAAGCATATGACAAGAAATCTATTGAACTTTGGATAAATATGAAAAGGATTTGTTATTAGCATCGGCAAAGTCAGTAACTCTAAAACTCATCTTATTATTTGATAAGTTTATTTCATATTTTGAATTAACTTGGTTTTCCCTCATGTATTTTATTTATATGCATTTATCTCTATATACAAACTCAATATATTGTCTAGCAGTAATTTAAGCAACTCTTTTTCGCCCTTTTTTTATGACAAAGTGGAAGAAAAGGTAAAAATATACTAGGAAAAATGATAGGGGAAGTGCACACAGTTAGGGGGAGTCATAATATAAAAATATTATATTTTATCTCTCAAATATTTATATGGTTGTCATCATCAAAAGGGGAGATTATTAATACTCTAGATATTGACTTTGATGACAACAACCACATAAATATTACTACTAATGTATCTTCGAGTTATGCAGTCATGTAAGATATATTATTGAGACATTTAAAGAGATAAACAAGAATAAAGTGGAAGCAAATGAATTATAGAAGAAGGTTAATTAGAGCAATTGAAGAACAAAACCCAATTAGAGAAGAATGCTGAAGGATAAAGGTGTTTGAAATGATGAGGAGTTAGTTGAACCTTAGAATATCTTGTTAAAGATCTCATGGCAATTATACTTGAAGATCATCAATCGTCCTCCACCGAATCACAAAAATCCACAAATATAAGGTAATTTGAAATGCTGAAAATTTGCAACACTTATTAGTGTTATTGTTCATTTTGTAACACACCGATATCGACATGGGGGTACCTAGGATGTCGACATGCAAGTCATTTTTCAGAGTTTCAAATTTTAAATGAAGAGACATTTCCCTTCATCTCTTCACCAAAAGACAAGACTCGTCTCTTCAACCACTATACAAAGGCCTCTGAAAACGAATTTTAACATCAAGAATTCTCATTTTCTCTTACTCCTTTTTCAAACATTTGCAAAAGAAATCCATTGCATACTCTTCCAATCTCCTTACAAATCGATACTATTTCACTCCAATTCTTCACCGATTTGCAAACCACACAATATCAAAGAGTAGTACTTGAATTCACATCATTCTCTCTCTGATTTCGTCATATTCCTCAAAGAATTCAAAGATATATTGTCATTAGAGATCTATATGATCATTGTACCGAATCTGCAAGAATCATTGTTGAAGATACGACTATTTTCCACAGTTTGTTGTTGGTGATAAGGAGAAGGTGTTCTTATAGTCTGTAAATCAAGAGGATGTGTCTTGTACCCCCTGAAACCAAGACTGTAAATGTATTTTTGCCACCCGTGGAAAGCAAGCGATTATAGTGGAATTCTGCACGATAAAGTGCGGGACTGGATGTAGGATTGGTTGATCCGAATCAGTATAAAAATCTGAGTGTTGTTTGCATTACTGCATTTTACTTTATTACTTACTTATTCCCTTATTACTTCTTTATGTTTGCAATTCGAGTAAATATAGTTTTATATTCATAAGTAAGTGGTTAATACACATTTCACCACTTCTAGTGTCTAAATAGCCTTAAGATCCAACATTGTGTTGTAGACACTCCAGTTTCAACATTTTGTTGGGTTAAAATTATATAATAAGAGAGCGTTCTTATCGATGGTTATATGTTTTGTGTGTATGGGTTTTGTACGTAATAACCATTACCTTATCCAAGATGTTAGTTATATATAGTGACCTTTCAATGTGAAATAAATACTGTAGGAATGGGGCAAGATGAGCACTTATAGGAGGGGTTAAGCGCTGGTAACAACTCCAGTGACACACATGTGACTATAAGACCTAACCATAATAAGTGTGCAGAATTTTTACATGAAAAGTTATATTATTCATTTTGGATCTTGAAGGGTATTTTACTTAAGAAGGGGAAATTAATTTTAGTAAAAAGGTATTTGGACATAGAAAATACTTTTGAGAAGCTATTTTAGTGGAGAATATATTTGAAAGTGTTTTTGTTAAGAATGGTTTGAAAAATATCTTTTTGAGCAAAGAGCGATAAAAAAAATTATTTGAGGAAAAGTATTTTGTTCAAAAGAACATCCTTGAAATATGATAAGCTTTTGTATGAACAAATTTTGGTTATTATTTTTATGTAAAGAACCATGTTTGATAAACGATGTTCAAAGGGGATAACACTTTTATAAAGAATTTCGACTTAGAAAGTACCAAATTATTTCTTTAAAGAATGTTTTATTGAGAATATGTGTGAAATCATTTTTCTTTTTAGAAAATGATGTAATGTAAAATATCAAGTTAAATATTTTGGGAAAGCATTTTGGGAAAATATTTTACAAGGATGGAAATAAATTGATTCAAAAGTGAATCTTAGAAAAAGAAAAAGGTAAAATACTTGGTTCAAATAAAATCTTGGAAGTGTGCTTTATTTGGAAAAACCAATTTGAATATTGTATAACTAGACTGGAAGGCATGTGATGTGGGATGATTAGTGATGGAGTCTTAAGTTTGTCCAAAACTCATTATGGTGATGTAAATTTTGTGGGGCTTACCCTAATACGTTGTAGGAGTGTCTAGTTACTTCCTTTTTGGATAAAGAGTAGGATATGGGACCATGATTACCTATTTTGACATATGTACTTGTTCACTTTGGTTTAATTGGTTGTGTGTTTTAGTTTCTTGTTAAGACTAGTTATATTAATTTGACTGTTTCAATTGACTTTGTTTGTTTTGTGGTCTATAGCATGATTGCTTGAATTGAATTATTCCATTTGTATTGTGTTATTATTGTTTACTTGTTTGATAGTGGTAGCACATTAAGTTTATGTTATGCATTTTTGAGTTGATTCTTTTTACTTGCACCATATTTTTGATTGATTGTTTGTTTTTCTTCGATCTGCTTAATTACTGGTTGTTTGTTTTTTGCCTTTTACGATTGTGTACATTTATGCTATGAAACATTGCATATTACAATTAATAATCTTATAAGGGGGCAGTTACCCAAGGTTAACTTTTCAGGGGATTTGCAGTGGAAAAACTGATGAGGTGATAAGGGACACATTTCGATCTGTCACAAGTGGATGATGTGGAGTTTTCTCTAGTTGACTTTGAGCCATGCCTAGGGAAAATGGTGGTTTCTTCGAATCAAGTGCAATGAAATCCTAGGAGCCAAGTGAGGTGTTCTGAACCTTGATGAATCGGCAATGCAAGAGGTTTGATATAGTACTTAAGTGGAAAGGATATGCATGGGACTAGAGTAGTATGAGGAGACACGATCGATAAGGGGTAACGATGTGATGGGACATGGGATGTTCTTAATTGAGTCAGGTGCTGAAGGGGTCACAGATAACTCGGGATGTGATTTGTATTTTGTGGGGCAAGGGTATGTGAGGACACTCACATGTGTACCCTGAATTATGAGATAGTCAGACCTTCCCCGAGAGAGTAGTACCTATGAGATATCGAATGCAATTGTAGCATTAGATGTCGCTGGTCTGAGATGTCGTTGTACGAGTTATTACGTATCCGAGAGACCTTGGTGGTCGTCATGGTGAAGCGAGGCTTCAGGTTCGTGGTGAAGTGAGACTTAGGTAATTATCATGGTGATGTAAGACTCTGGAAAAATCATAGTGAATCGGTGCAAGAATTTGGGAAAGACATAGTGAAGCAAGGCTTCTGTATTGATTGTGGTGATGCGAGAGTTTGAGAAAGTCCCGGTGACACGAGATCTTGGTGATGGCCATTATCAAGGTGGGACCTTGGTAATGGCTAATACGATGTGAAAACTTGTTGATGGTCTCATTCACCTTAGAGGTGGGGAGAAGTGCTTGGTATAAGACCTTGGTGGTGGTCTAGTTCGTCTTATTGATGATTTACATTTTCCAACTATATGAGAAGGACAGGGATATCAAGGATTGATGCAAATGTGGCATTATTTTATGGATGTATCCATTAGTGGCACATATATATTGGAAGGTGTAGGTATGAGATGGTACACCAATTGTTATGAGGTTGAGACAGTGGGGACGTTTATTGATAGTTTGGAAGCTATATATATTTTAGTGGAAGGGTGGTCAGCATAGAGATTAACACAAATGTATTATTTGTTGGTATGAGGTGTGATGATTACCATTTTAGGTGTGTGCATGTTTTGCTTTAATGAGCTATGTTGATTATCGTTTTATGCATATTTTTATCATGCATGCAGGTTTGGACCAACATAAATTTTGTTGTGTATTTTCCTATAGGCAGTTTGGTTGCATTTGGATTGTTGAGATGCATGTGTGGCTTGTGAATGGAGTAATCTATGAATAGGATTGTTTCATTACTTATTGATGTAGTGTTATTTTTACATACTATATTTTGGATACACGATTGAGGAATTATAAGTGTTACTACAGTATGTGTGTTAAATTCGTTAATGTGAATGAACTGTTGTGAATAGTGATTGATTATGTTGAGCGGATGACGTGTACTACAATAAAAATGGTTTATAATCATTAATATACTTCCCGTATTTTGTAATTAAACTCATGACGATACTTTATTGATTTGATCAATGGCTGTATTTGAAAATTTACGAGGACACGGTTCTTCTAAGGAGAAAGAATGTAATAACCCGCTAATTAGACACTGCAAAATATTAAAATAGTTCAAATTGAATTTTCAATAAAAGGATGAATTAAATATCGTGTTTATACCTGTTGTGAAGGTCTTTCTAAGCTGATTAGTTTGATGTATAATCTTGATGCATTTGGAGTTTCAGTTTGCGAAATAGAAGCGTTATAATGTTTAAATGGCGTACTTAGCCGTTTTAGACCAAACCGGATACACAACTCATAACCCAGCCTAACGACTATATAAGTGAGGTCATGAAACCCTAACTGTCAATCTCTTTAATTGGTTTTCTTCTCTAACCCCAAAATCACCCTAATTCTCTCCAATGGTGATTAGCAAATTAATTAAAAAGTAAGTAAAATTTTACATTGTCCAAACCCTATTGAAATATATATGGATTTGAAACTCTCAACGAGGCAAAGATGAATCTAAGATTCTTTTTTCCATCCGAAGCTTTGGTTAACTAGAAATTGATGGTTTCTCTATGGTCGTCGAATCTAGGTTTTCGATTCAACGACAAAGCGGCGACCAATCGACGATCGGAAGGTAAAGTTGGGTAGGGGAAAAAATGGAGTGCATCCACGGTAGTTGATCGTCTCAGATCGCTTCGAGGCGGCCTAGAAAATTCAAATTACGTGGCTAAACCCTAGGCGGATCTGACCAAACGACGGTGATCGGTAGTGGTGGCAAGGGCGACGGTGCGTCATAGAAGGCAGTGGTGGTCTCAGATTGGTTGTAGCCGACCTATGGCGGTGGCAAATTCAAGGTGAACGCAGGAACGTATGAGTTTAGGCGACTGTGCAGGCATAGGGATAGGGGAGAGCAGAATATGTATGGTATACTTTTATTTTTATTTTATTCAAATTACCATAATACCCCTGAACTTACAATCGTCGTTTCTTTAACATATGAATTCGATTCACGCGCGATTTCCTCTGAGGGGCTCGTGATGGAATTCCGAACGCTATGCTTTGTGATTGCTGAGTTTGGAGGCTATTTGCAAAAGCGCGTTGGTATGGTTAATTTAATTTAATTTATTTAATTGAACTTTAAAATATTAAATGCACATCCACTAATGAAAAATGTGTTCTGACACATTGGTGATCGTTTGGGTAATGTAAATATTTAAATATGTTGTGCCTTGTTGATTGTTTATTGATGATCATTGAATGTTTATTTGTATTCAAGTATGCATTTAGGATTTGAATTTTATTAATTAAACTAAGACAAATGAAATTGTGTAATAAGGCGAAGATTAGATGAATAAATGATATTTACAGTTTTTGTATGATGTCGGCAAATAATAGTCATTTAATCAATTAAATGAAATTAGTGGAAGGAATTTAATAAAGTTATTATTTATGAATTTTTGGGAAAATTCGTAAATGATAACGGAAAATATAGTTTAAACTAAATCTGAAAATTTTGTTATTATTGTTGTTGTTGTTGTTATCATTATGGCAAAACCAGTCGGTTTTTATTATTTGATATAAGGTGAGTTTTCATATGTAATAGTATGGGTTTTGCAAAAACTACGCGGTTTCATATAAATGACAAAGTAGTGGATTTTGATAGCGTTCATTGGAAAAATATTGTTATTATTATTTGAATAAAATATATTTTGGTGTTAATAATAATAATAGGAAAGGTACGTTTCCAAAAGTGTTTTAGGCTAGTTATTAAAAGGAGCTTTGAAGTTTAATATAAAATATTGTTATATTTGAGATAAACGGTAGAATTGGGTTTGTAAAATATTAAAGATATTTAATATGTACGTTATTATTTTGACGTAAAATTATAATATTATTGCTTCAGAAAATAATTTGTTGTAAATTATTGTTTTTAATTTAAATACGATATTTGAAGAGATTTGAGTAATGAGATTACAATGAAGTTTTATGAAGTATAATATCATTTTGAACGAATTATTATTATTTTAAGATTAATAGAAGGTGCTTTTATAATAAACAATAATAAAATTATTTTATACTTAAGAGAAAGTGATGGTCACGAATATGCTGATTTGGATGGATGCAATATGCGTTTAATGGTTTTTTTAACATATGTTGTTTTATAGCAACGAGATTGCATTTGGACGCACGATATTTTTGTCATTATTTCTACGTTGTGTAGCAAACAGTATGATTTTATTGTGTTGATGTTTGCATCACAAAATAGAGGTTTAGTACACATTTGATGACTTGGCCATTGTGTGATTTAGTACACATCTGATCGGTTTATACTTGCATTGATGATGTATTATATAGGGCAGACAATTAGTATATATGTAAATATACATGTTATTAGTTGATTTCATGTTTAGGATTGATATTGTGTGTTGTCAAATATTTGTAATGTCTAATGACCAACTGTGCTATTATTGTTGTTATCGCATACTTATACTGACATTGGAATAGCGCATATTTATACTGACATTGGAATAGCTTGATGAGAGCACTGTTTCCTACATGCAATGGTTCTGTTGATTGCAGTGATTGCATGGACGCGATGTCTCTTACGTACTAACGACTATTTGTACACACATGTATATAGACAGTCTTTTCCTATGCAATAATTATCCAGCTTATGACCATATTATATGGCGTCAGAAGCGGTTCAAAATTAATCGACAATGTTTCCCTTTATTTTATATATTTTTGTATTGTTGTTAAGTTGACAAAAGAGTACATGAAAGTGTAGATTGTTAGACTACAGTGCGGATGGCTAATTTGGTATATTCTTTCACACACACGTTTCTTTCACACACACGTGTGTATCTTATTAACTAACCTAAATTTAACTAAATCTCAATGCATTAGCTAAACATGAATACATTATTAACTTATCGTTAAAGAAATAAAAGGGAGAGAGGGGAAAAAACAAACGTCAGGATCTAATCGTTAAAATCAGAATCGGCTAGAAGTTTAAACTGATATTCAGCACAGAGTCGCTACGTAACTATTCCCATTTTCTTCCAAAATCTTTAAAACGTTGATACACAATAATGCATGAAGACTACAAATTATGAAATGGGAACGAAAAATTATAGAATATAGAAAGTAGGGTTTGAAAAATAACGCAAAGAGTGGACAAAAGGGTAATTCTATCTGGGGAGGCGTGCAATAATCCCGTTCTCTGAGCCTGACTTAAAAAGAGGATGGATTAAGCCGGACCAATCAGCATCCCTAACGGAAGGTCGAAATCTAGCAATCCGCCAAAGGTTTAAAAAAAGAATAATTCTATTTAAATGGATGCACTTAACTTGCTTAAGAACCCAAATAAAAAACTTTCCATATTTTTCCCTGAGTTTATTTCCAATGTACTCTTATATTTGACAAAGAAAATTGTTAAGAAAAAAATCATCATACCAAAAACCACTCTACCACACACAATCTCGTGCCAAATCAATTCGGAATCATTACATTATTGCAGAGGCAAATATGTGAATGCTTGTTTGATCAACCACGTAGTCGATGCATACCCCTACCCTACGTGGTTGAACGTACCAACCAGTGTCCGACTCCTACGACCTAAGAAGTTTTAAACTAAGAAATTCCAAAAAAAATCCATTGAGTTCTAACTTACCTTACCGGTTCTAATTCAGATCGATTCGTATTATCATCATCAAAATTCATTAATTAAATTTAAATGTTTGAGACTTTAACTATAATTTGAAGTTGAATGGCTTAATGGATATGAGATTTTAGATGGAATATAGCAAGAAAGAGAGAAAGTAGGTATTTTTAATTGTTAAGGGCAATTCATTCAGTAAATTCTTTCATGGAATTTTGCCAAATTCTTTCATTCAGACTCTTATTAAGAGATCAACTGAAACTACCAATTTAGACCTCTCCTGGAATTCTTCTGAAAATAATGTTCATATGAGCAACGTCCTAAAACGATAAAATCATAAATGATCGCATGAAAATAAGCTAGCGTTTTGGTTAAAGAGTAAAATGAATCATTAAAATATTTACTTTCTTCAAAAAGTTAAGTTTGAAAGAAACTTATCGGTTCAAACTCCACATATATGAGCATGATGGGACCAAGTCACTGGGCCACCATTGGAGCTAGCAAAAATCTGGACAATAAAGCCTCAGCGTCCATAAGTTGCTCATATGATCCAAGTAAAATATAGGGCAATTGTTTCAAACAAGTGTTCCAGCATGCATGTTGATAGCACATGCTTTGCGTGTGAATTTTGTTCTACGAATGCAATTAAGATATAATCGATTGACTTGCTTATAGCATATGAAAAAATAGGGTTTTAAATAATGAAAATTTTGCATTTTAATCAAGGCACTAGAGGTTTTAGGTATAAAACCGATTAACTCGGTTTTAATAAACGAAAAACCTGTGTTTTAACTAAAGTAGAAAAGGTTTAAGGTAAAAGATAAAAGGGATCCAACGTAATTAAATGTAAAAAAAATTATTTTAATTAAGGTTGTAGTAAATTCAGATATATTTGAGATATAATTTGAATTTAAAAGAATATTTTCAAAAGTGTGCCAGCGATGATATTACAATTATTATTATTATTATTTCAAATAACTTGACAATAAATAAACACTATATCATCATTTGCTAAATTCATTAGGCCTTCCAGAAAAAGTTTTGATTCAGCATAGATAAAGTGTACAAGAAATCACACGCTACACATTTTCAAACGATTATGAGATCAACTCAAATAAAAAGTACCAAACTGAGAATAACACAAAATAACACAATCAAAGCTCGATTGCCTCCTTAGAATCCAAGCTTGGTGCGGCGCCAATGCCTGCGCTTTGCATTGTACCTGAAAACAAATTTAAATGTACAATTTAAGCATCGAGAAAATCGAGAAATTCACATAAAGCAAAATACAAATTCGTGAGAGAAAAAAATACCGAATCTTGTTGTCGGTTCGCATTCTGATCCAATGAGGTATCGGCCTGTTTTGTCGACTCTTCTTCGCCAGTTTCTTCTTGATAATGAATGTTTTGTGAGACGGCTGGTTCAAAAAATCGATCAGAGATTTAATACTATAAGTTAATTGTTAAAATCATTGTTATAGATTAGGATGGAAAAGTAAAAAGAAAAGAAAAATACCATTTTCTCGGCTGTGAGCTGAAGAGGGCGGCGGAAAGTTGAAACCCTAAATGCGAAAACAAAAGAAATGAACTGCAACTTATAAGACAGAGGTTCAAGTTTTAACAGGCCGAGTTTGGGCCGTATGTATCCCACCTTTTTTTAGTTTTGTGTTTATGGATGCATCTAAATATAACAATAATATACAAATGAAATGTTAATCCAATTTATCCATTTCAGCCGTTATCTGTAACAAAAAAATTAATATGGGATTCTACAGTTGATGGTTAATATGCATTTATCTACGATAATAGTACTCCCAAAATTAACTGAGAGATTGAAATTTACTTAGGCGATCTCGATTGGATTTTATAATAATATGTTAGCCCCATTAAACATATTTAAATTTCAAAATTCAAACATTAGTCCATAGCACTAAAATGACGACTCGATCTAGATCTAGTTTCCTCGTTCTCAGCTCATCCCCCACTTCTAACTCATCCTTGTTTCTTGACAACATATGGATCCCTTGTACCCTCTACTCCCTAAACCTCTGCTTAGACCTGGCATTCTAGATGTCACCGCAAGCGGTTCCTACCATCCATCGCCACTTGATAAGGCATTGTTCCACCCTCCACCTTTTGCGATGTTTGTCGCTCGCGATTCTGGTTATATCGACACTAGTACCAATGCATCCCGTGTCTGTTCTGTTGAATATGCAAGTATATGATTTTTGTTTAATGATAGTAAACATATATATATATATATATATATATATATATATATTCATTTAAATATATTTGTTAATGTACTATTTTATTTTTCACATATTTAAATAAATATTTGTTGAATAAAATAAACAACTTAGAATTTAAATTGAAACGGATATTTTATTCAAACAAATATTTTATTCCAATTTTGTATAGTACAAATTTGAGCTCTCACTATATATATACAAATTTAATTACATTACAATTTCAATCACATCACATTTTTTCACTATACATATATTTGCACCTCACTACATTTCACTCATTCACTCGTATTTTATCTTCCACTTTATTCCAGATTGAATCCAACATCTGAGCAATCTACAAAACAAACTTTAACACGGTAAAATTGAAAAGAAAATATCTTGCAGTATAAAATAAAATGTGTATTTTTGAAAATATTATTTGCCTCAGTTATTTGGGTTGTTCGTCATCCTTTATTTTGAATTCATCATACACGAACAACTTGTGACATGCATAGTGTATCACTATACATGTCACAAGGCCGTGCACACCGATATACACCTGATAAAACTACATGGACAGGTAAGCACAAGGTCAAACCCAGTCAGAAGCTGGATTCAACATGGGTGCAATTTAAAATGCAAATAATTCTCGAGTGAAACCAAGGCCATAAATTTCAACTAGATCAATGAGAATGCACATCACAAGTAAAGACCTCACAGTTGAACCAGAACTCCAACCAGAATCAAGATGAAGTTTATGTGAAACTAAAATGCACATGTCAACAGTTGTGACACAAAGACCACAAATTCATCATGAATGCAACAACCAAGCAGCAATCATTCCACAACAAATGCAAAAAGCCTTAGACATGTATACATATTCATATGCAACCAGACCTCAACAGCACAGACTCGAAGAAAAGGAATTCAAGATGAATGCATATACATCAATGGTGAACTCAATTGAACAAGACTTGTATGCCACACATGAACCAACTATTTCAACCATAACTAGCACATGCATGTCAAAGTGCAGACAAATTCCAAAATCATGATGAAGCCAGTTATACCAGATCACAAGACAATGTACATAGGAACTCAATAATGACCATACTTATATGCATGCATACAACTCAACAGTTCAATACAACACGCTTATATGTATGCTACGCATATAAATGAAGTGGTCGGGACTACATCTACACCAGACTTCAACACATACAAAGGGCTACAATGCTCATGAAGAAACCATGTATAGATGTGACTTCATATAGAACCAGAAACAAGCTAACGAACAAAAAAAAAAACTAAACCTGGAAACATGAACTACTCGAACACGCATACATATATGAACACAAATGTATGCATATATATGGCGTGCACAACATCTATCCGGCGCAAGCTCGAATGATCAAATGCACCAGAGGCAATAGAAAATAAATGGACAAATCTCAATACAGTAAACAATGCATTCGAGCATCGGGTTGAAAATGCTACAGGCATGAGCACACAAAATACATATATTCTGCAGTTCAAATGTCACTGGAAAGTCAATAATCATGGAATGCCAAAGAATCAAACCGTGGGTCAGAAACCAGTCGAGGAAGGTAACTAGCAGAAGAATAAAATGAATAAGTCGGCCAAGAAAACGAAAATCAGAATCAAACAAGCCGTGACAATCAAGTAACGAAGACATATGAATTGAACCGGTCAGGAACAATCATCAACACTCAAGTTAAATTGAACGGCCAAGCATATGAATTGACGAATTCAAATAAATCTATACGAATGACATTTTAGGATTTCGAATCCTATTTAAACCGTAACATCATCGGCATACAGAAATCATTCGAGTAAAAAAATATCATAGAGCAGAAGTTCATATCAATAACTCGAATCATCAATGGAGTTCAAGCAAGCTAACTGGTAAAGCAAAAAGAATAAATCACATACCATTTTAGTCGAACTCGATCAAATTGGAGCAGCCGTGTGCAAAGTGAAGAAACAATCGATCGTCTAAGCAATCACGAGAACATCCACTCGATCGATCAACAAAGTCGACTTCTTTAATTCATCAAAAGCCCTAATTTTCGAGCAAAGGAAAAGAGGAACGAACGCTGCCATATTTCATGAAGAAAGATACCGGCCGAATAATTGAAAAGAAAAAAGGGTTTTATTTTTATGGGTCAGTTACTTTAATTATCTTTAGGCTTACTTTGTTTAAAATCAGGGATTTGTATTTAAATTGTTTTTAAATTTGTATTTTGTTTTTAAAAGTTTGTAAATTCTAATCGTGCGATTAGGGGACGAACTACAGTGATGTAGTTCGAGAATTTGCAACTCAGTGGTTAAGTTGTGGCAGGGTTTTGAGCGTAGAGTTAGGTTAGTTGACAACGGATGTCGTGAGTTTACATGTAAAAACCCACATATTTTACAATTGTATATTAAAATAATTTATTTAAATATAGCATCGTTATTCGGATTAGAGTCTGAAAAGGCATTTTTTGCAAACAGTCGAATTAGGAAACAAGACCACTTTCATTGAGTCCAAAATAGCGTTTGCAACCTTTTTTAGTATAAACATCGATATGTTTGGAGTTGAGTGGAATTTTGCTATTTTTCTATTGGGCTTTGGGTTTGGATTTTAGCCCAATAACCCAACACAACAACCTAACTCCCCCTCCAACTCCTCTTCATTCATTCTAATATTTCCTATGACGACCCGGAATTTTTGGATGTTTGAAATCAGAATATTTAATTGATTTTAAATATTTAAAAGTTAATTTTTAACTTGAATACAAATGTCGATGTTTATTGAATAATTAAATTATTTAAGTTAATAATTTGGGATTGGGTTAAATGGTAAATCTTGAGTTTTTAAGCTGGTTAAAATATTTCAAGGGCTTATAAAATTTATAATAATAATACTAAAGATAACAGAAGAGTTAAAACTGAATTTGAAAGTAATTTGTTCAGTTTTAAAATTTTATAGTTTAAATTGAATTTAAAAATAGTCTTCCGAGGCACAGTCTCGGAATTCGATGAACCAGTTCCATTGGATCTGTAATATTGTATTATTATCGAATTTTAATTTTCGTAGTGTTTGGAGTGATCGTTTGGCCGTACGGTAGATAAACGCACTGAAATTTTATCGAAATTTAATATAATAACTGGGTCCAAAACGCTATCTTCTCCATACGATCGAATTAGGACTCGAAACCTTTTCCAATGCATCCGGAATAGGCGTATAACATTATAAATGCCTAGCAGCATGCCTCAGTTGGGGTTCAAAATTTCAAGATATGTATAACGAGACATTTTGGAAGTTTTCTAATATATTTTTATAAATGACACTCGTACTCAAGAAGCCATCCCCAATTTATATTACATCTTCGTCTCCCTCTCTAGTCTTCATACCGAAATCAAACACAGATAAAAAAAAAGCCCGAACTCATTATAAAAAAAAGAAAAAATCCAAAGCCGATCGAACATTAAAGCCTCTTCCCAAATAAAAATCATCACCGCGCTTCCATGCTGCCGATTCTCGAGATCGATCTTCAAGCTTCATGCTCGTGTGGAAATCAAACTTGATTTCACTTCTAATAGTTAGGGCCAAGGGTTGAGGGTAGCTCGATCTCGAGCTTGGGGACGTTGGAGGCGAGTGTTCACGATAGCGTGTGGTGTTGTAGGGTGTCGGAAGGTTCGTTCGTAGGGTCGGGGGTTGGTGGTGCAGGTTGACGTCGCGATTGAAAGGGAAGGGAGCCGATGGTGAGTGGGTGCGATGCGTTGCTGGGCCATGAGTGGAAGAGTAGAGAGGGTTGCGTGGCCTTGTTCCTGTGCTGGTGATTTTGGGGAAGCAAGGGTCCCTGCGAGTGGGCTGGTATACCTTTGTTTTTAATTTAGTAATTAGATATATAATTGTTATTTAAGATTCCAACTCAGAGAAAATATAAGGTTATGAAATATATGCATGCATATTTTTTTTACTTGCTGTTAAATTTTAAAAAAGGATTTATATCTCGAGGTAATTTAATCTTTCCAAACATTTTAATTTAAGGATTAAGTAAGTTAAACTTTTAGTTACTTTGTTTATCAAAAATAATTTTTTAACAATAAAGTAAAATTTATAACTTTATTAGCCCAAATAGATTTGAATATAAAATGAGAATATTAATGGTAGTTTAAAATCATGGAAAATGTTAATAAAATCGAAAATTTCATTTATACAAGGTCCAGAATCAAATGAAACCAGCCGGGTTGGTTCGTTGCTGGGATCAACGCAATAAAATCAAAGGTGAGTTAATCTCACTCTTCTAGATGGCTATTTAAATTTGAATGGTTAAATTTAAATAATTGGTTGAATGATTGAATTGATTTGATGTGTTATATTATATATAGTAGTATATATAGTATATATTGGAGTGATTGATTTCTCGCATTATATAGCGGATGAGACCCTATGCGCCGCACAATAGTAGATGATATTATATTAATATCATATACCGCGATATTCCACCTCGAAGTGGAATTGGTATTTGTAGGATCGATTTCACCCTAGAGGGGGGGTGAATAGGGTGATAGTGTTAATTATAAAAATTAATCGCGGAAGCTTATAAACTAATATTAACACAGATCACAGAATATTACCAGCACAGAAATAAATAGCAGAATAATAAAATGCAGAACAGAACAACACAGAATTTACCCAGCTTCGGCAAAACCCTGCCTACGTGCTGCCCCCAAGGTTTCTACTAGAAATTAGATAGTCCCTCGCTTACACACGTAAACTCGCTATACCCGCTATTGACTAACCTAACTCTACGCTCAAAACCTTGACCACAACTCAACTACCGAGTTGCAAATTCCCAAACTACACACCGTAGTTGCACCCTAGTCACACGACTAGAAAAATTAAAACGGTTTAAAAAGGAAAATTAAAAATTAAAAAGCAAATTAAAATTAAACCCTAATTAAAAACCCTTATAAAAAAATATTTCTCCCTTTTAAAACAATAGGCCGGCCCTTTCTTCAATTCGACCCGTCTCTTTATTTTCTTTGCTTTGTTTGGTTGCGTATACAATGGTGGCCGTTCCTCTTTCAATTTTAGGGCTTTCGTTCGTGATTCAAATTAGGGCTTTGAAGAACCGTTACTACTTCGATCGAATCTGTGATTGTTCAAGATTTGCCTTGCTCGATCGATTTCTGGTTGTTGCTCACTTCGGCTCTTTGATGATTGAGTTCGATTTCTCCGGTATGTAATTTGTGCCTTTTTCTTCTTTTGATTTTTCGTGCTTGAACTCAATAAATCATTGCCGATGATGATGTAGAGTTTTATATAGGAATCCAATTCCTATTTTTGCGTTCGTATAGATTAATTTGAATTTGTCAATTAATTTGTTCGGCCGTTGATTTTAGCTTGGATGTTTGAGATGATTGCTGACTTCTTCAATTCACGTATATATTTTGGTTGCTTAACATTCACGGTATTGAATCATTACGTGATGACCACGGCTTGGAATTCTTGACTTGGCTTGAATTTTCTCGGCTTTGAATTTTAACTTGGTCAATGATTTTTGCGTTGCCTTTCTTGTTGACTATGGCATGACCATCTTCACTGTAAATTGATCAATTTGAAATTTTGTTCACGGCTTATACGAGTCCTTTCTTGCATTCCTGTACTGATGCATTCACTTCATGTTTTGATTATGACTTCAGTGCATATAGTCATTGATACTGCTGGCTTCGACATCTTATATTCATGAGATGTTTATTGTGAAGCTTGGTTTACTGTCTGTATTCACTACAGTTTGTACATGCTTCACTGTTCTTTTGCATTTGTGAACATTGTGTTCATTTGAGTTGTCTCCACCTTCTACCCTTGAACCTGTTGCATACATGACTGCTGTATGGTTGCATATTTGTTCAGTTTGCATCATGCTTTTGTGCATTTCTCTGTACTCAGTTGAGTTGATTGTTGCATTGTCACTATTGGGTTGATGTACATATGTTTGCATTTTCACTACTGGTTAGCCACTGTTGCATTACTATGTCTTGTGGCATGTTGTCTTTGCTATCCACTGCAGTGATGATGCTGTGCACTTTTGTGCTTTGGTTTGAACTTGCTGTTAGGTCATTTTGTACTTCTCTTATGTACACTTGCACCTGTACTTTGTTGTAACTGGAATTCCTGTAGTTTGTTTTGTTTGCCGAGATTCTTGCTTGTAGTTGATGGTTCATTTGACTTGGAATACTGGTGCATTTGCAGTTACTTGCATTGGTGCTGTTGCAATTTGTTACGGCCTATAGTGTTCATGTAATCTTGTGTTTATTGTTGCATCCATTGCAGTCCTATATGTGTATGCATCTTCTTGTCTCTGCTTCAATCTGGTTCACTTGTACCTGATGTACATGCAGTTGATTTACTTCATGTTGCTTAGGGTTGTCTGCACCTCTGGTCAGCAGCTTGTCGAATTTACATTTACACTGTGTCATTTATCTTTGCACTTGCGTACTTGGTTTCCACCTTGATGTTGTGTAGCCTGGTCTCTGTTGCATGTGTTGCCTCTGGTGTAGTCTTGTCTGGTGCATTGTCTTTTGTATCACTGAGTTGAGTAACAGCTGTGGTCCATGTTTCTGCTGGTCGATAAGTATACATGCATACTTTGATCATTGCATTCATGTGTGCATTTGCAGTTGCACCTGTGTTGAATCCAGTTTCAAACACTCGGGTTTGACCTTGTGCTGAGAATTGTGACATTTATATTATTGCACGTGAGTTGAACCCGACTTTTTATTTGGGTTTGACCTGTGCTCACCTGTCCCTGTAAATCAATCAAGTGTATATATCGGTGTGCACGGCCTTGTGGCATATACAGTAATATACTGTGTATGTCACAAGTTGTTCGTGTATGATGAATTCAAATTTAAATTATGAAGAACAACCCAAATAACTGAGGCAAACAATGTTTTCAAAATCATCTTTTATTTTGAATTGCAAAAATATTTTCTTTTCAATTTTACTACGTTAGTGAATATTTTTGCAGATTGCTCAGATGCTGGACTCAAACTGGAATGCAGTTGTAGATAAAAATACGAGTGTGAGTGATATGTAGTGAGGTGAATATGTAAATGTGAAATGTGATGTAATTGTAATCAAAGTTGTATAGTATAGTGAGAGCTTGAAATTGTATTATTCAAAATTGTAATAAATATTTGTTTGAATAAAATATTCGTTTGAATTTAAAATCTGTGTTATTTATTTTATTCAGCAAATATTTATTTAATCTGTGAAAATAAATAGTATATTAACAAATACATTTAAACGAATGTATATATGTTTATTATCATCAAACAAAAATCATATAAGCGCATATTCAACAATCTCCCCCTTTTGATGATAACAAACATATATTTAAGATTTTGAATATATTAAATGTATTTGATAATTTCAATTGCTCCCCCTATTTGAATGCTTCCTTTCTATATGATACTCCCCCTACATATATGACTCCCCCTACATATATGCATACAAATAAAATGTGCAAATGAGTCTATATGCATATTGAAAACTTCTTTGACCTTTTCTCTCCCTTTTTACAAAATCTTAACTTTTCTCTCCCCCTTTTGTTATCAGCAAAAGAATAATAGTAATAGAAAGTAGAGATATAGTGATCGGTATTACTTAAACATTAAAAACTCAATTGAATATAAAAATTAAATTTCGATAAAAAAAAAATCAAACAAAAATCATGAATCCTTTAATTGACGCATATTCCACTTTAGAATGATATGAATGATTTCATCAAATAAAACTATATAGTCGTGTCTATTTGTGGTATGTTTATTTCAGGAAATTTGAATATCTACTAACCATGCATAACCGTTAGGACTTTTAAATGAGATTAGTAGTATTCACAATTTTTATTTTTATTTTAAAAATGAATTCAAGTATCTTCTAACCACGCATAACCGTGAGGACTTTTAAATGGGATTAGAATCAACTTGTTTATTTAACCAATTAATTTTGATATGCGTTCCATACATGCATAACCGTGAGGACTTTTAAATGAGCATGGAAGCACATAATCAAAAATCCAAGTAATTCACCCATGCATAACCGTGAGGACTTTTAAATGAGAGTGAATACTTTGGATATTTATTTTATTGCTAAAAATATAATAAATTGAAGCACAAATGATTTCCCGTTTTAAAATACCACCTATTGACCTACTATATTGAATTTTGATGAGTGATGGTCGATAGAAAAATGAAAGAAATAGAAATGGTCATGGAATATTTATCAACAGAAAGTTTTATAACTCTTGTCTAAATTTCTAAAGAAATTTACTAATTATATTGTCTCGAGTCATAATATATGATTAATATCAACACTCATCTTATTTTCAATCACTATATATCTTTTCAGATAATTAGTAGGGGGTCAGATTAGTTAATATAGTTATTTAAAATCAATTTCAAAAATAGTTATAAAATCAATTATTCTTCAATAACTAATCTGATACAAGGTCAAAACTGATTTTCTAGAAGGAGTTTTCAAGAAAATTTTCTGCAAAAATAAAAATTATTTCAAGTGAAAAATATGCAGATATTTTCTTTGAAAAACGATGCAGAAAATGAATGTTTTAAAGATTAATCACGTTCCACTAGTAATTTTTCTATCAACCATATTACCAGTGTAATCTGCATCTGAATTTAAATTTCACTCGTTGAATGTCAAAGACCAGATTGTGAAATTTCAACAAATTATCTCAGAATGAAATTCTCTTGAATTTGAAAATGAAGCCAGTGTTAACAATCAAACATATATCAAAGTGTCAATCTTAGAAGCCATAGACTAAACAGTTATATTCATGAGTATTTAATAGTCAACCAAACATCATTATTTCAAAACAAATGTTTCAAAAGAATTTCTTAAAGTTTCAACAATTTTTAAAATCCTTTTTTTTTTTTTTTTCTCATGAATTTGAAATCGTGCAAATTTACAAGCAGTGACCAAAATGTCAAAACCAATATATCTACGTGTAGCATGAGTAATCAAATACCATCATTTGACCGAACAAATTTATATGGATTAGTTCAATGTTGAAAATCTGATTGGTCATCATTTAAGCACAAATCAATGTCATAAATAAAAACAAGTCAAAAATTTCTTAAAATCCTTTTTACAATTTTTTAAATAGAATTCATTAGGATTTTAAGTTGAAGCCATGTAAATAGTAGAAACCGTGAATATGGATTTAGCCAACAATATTATAAAAAATTATCATCCAATCAAAACACTATTTTTATCCCAAGCTTATATATCAAGTAATTCTAGAGAATTTTATAGTGTTTTTGGCATAAGAATATAATTGGCCAACAACTTTGAATAAGTCAGAAACAAAATCTTTTCATCATCTCAATATTGGCTGATTTTTAATTCAGAATATGGTGCAGATTATCACATTTTAGTATATCATTCTAATAAATATACCTTTACCTGTTTTTACCTTTACGATATTTTTCATTGTTGTCCATTGTGATTCTGTCACCTTTATACTAGGCTAAGGAACTTAGCTTTGTCTCCCGTTGTGTTTCTGAAACAGCCAAAATCCAGAGAACACTATTGTTGTTCCTTAGCCTGCCACCACACCTACACGGAAAAGGATTTATGTGACCTATTTGTTTTTATAGGTCCATGGTTGTTAGTGGCAGAAAATTTTGAAAAATAATTTTGTGTAGACCCAAAACTATTTATAATTGTTCCCTTTGGCACCCGAATTTGTTTAACTTTGAGAGATTTTATATTTGTGCCTTTTGGAACCCAAATCGGTATAGTTTTCACATGTTTGGGTCTATACCAACAATTATTGTGATCGTGTCCAAATTTTCTACAAATTGTGAACATAGAATTAACTTGATTAATCTTGTTTTCAATAATTTTCGAATTATTAAATCCAAGTCCTTGTCTAACCGTATTAACAGTTTGCTTTCCTAATAGCATATTCAACGATTTTTCACTTTTTGAAAATTTATCTAAAATCGTAGACAATTGTTGGACTTTTGATTTGAGAGATTCATTTTCGTTTAACAACTGTGTGCACTTTTTAATAGAATTCTCTCTCCTAGTATTTTCATTCTCCTTTAAAATCAGAATTTCATTTTCAAGCGATTTTATTTTAATTTCTGATTTTTTAGTTTCCTCATCAAATGTTGGACATTTATCACACTTAGGGATCCTACTTTGATAGGTTTTAACTAATTGATCAAGTTGTTTATTACATTCTATCAAAGTATCTTTTTGAGATTCAAGTTTGGCGTATTTTTCCCTAAGTCGTTCAAAACAACTGTTTACTTCATGAAAATATATAAGCAACTCAGAATGGGTAAGTTTTGATACCTCACTTGGCTCGTCATCGTCACTGTCAGTTGTATCACCTCGAAGACACAATTCTGCCTTTTCGCTTTCACTGCCAGTGCTTTGATCATTCTCGTCTATTTCATCCCAAGTGGCTGCAAAACTTTTCTTTTTCTGTTTCTTTCCGTGGCTGGATTTAATTTGTGGACAATCGGGCTTGATATGGCCGGGTTTGTTGCAATTATAACAAATAAACTTTTGTTCTTCTGAGTAGTTTAGTGCTTTGGCTATTCTGCTTTTTGCTTTTTGAATTCGAGCTGAATTTCCATGTTTTTGATTCCATTTTTTGAATTTCCTTATTAACAGCTCCAATTCTGCTGCTCCATCATCTTCATCGTTATCATCATCACTTTCGGTTGTTCCTTTGAGAGCTATTGATTTCTTTTGAGTGTCACCTCCTTCACGCTCTTCTTTGAATTTCATTTCAAGCTCATAAGTGGTGAGATTTCCGATGAGTTCCTCAACTTTAAGTTGTTTTAAATCTTTCCATTCTTGTATGGCAGTTAGTTTTGCTTCAAAGCTTCGTGGAAGGACTCTGAGGATTTTCCGGACTATTTCTAATTCGGTGTATGTTTTTCCGAGAGCTTTTGATTTGTATACGATATTGGAGAGTCGTCCGTACATCTCTTTGACATTTTCTTCCTTCACCATTTTGAAGTTCTCGTATTCGCTGCTTAGCATTGCAAGGCGAGATTCTTTGACTTGAGATGTTCCTTCGTGAGTCACTTCTAGTATGTGCCATATTTCCTGCGCAGTTAGACAATGTGAGACACGATTAAATTCAAATTGATCCAATGAACAGATAATAGAATTCATAGCTTTGGCATTAGTATTCTGTAATTTATTTTCTAGTTCTGTCCATTGTTCCTTTGGTTTCTCTATTTCCTGATTATCTACAGTTATAGTTGGTATACTATAACCTGTCTCAACAATATTCCAAGCGTCAATGGTTTTCAGAAAAATTTGCATTCTATTTTTCCAGTAAGCATATTCACCATTGAACATTGGTGGTCTAACTATGGATTGTCCTTCTGCAAAAGCATTATTAAAAGAAGCCATTTTTTTTAAAAAAAAAATTCTAATTTTTAAAACAAAAACCGATTTTTGAAACACGAATTTTTAAAACAAAAATTGATTTTTTGAAAAAAAATAGAATTTTTAAAACAAATGTTGACTTCTATTCCTAGCTCCGATACCACTTGTAGGATCGATTTCACCCTAGAGGGGGGGTGAATAGGGTGATAGTGTTAATTATAAAAATTAATCGCGGAAGCTTATAAACTAATATTAACACAGATCACAGAATATTACCAGCACAGAAATAAATAGCAGAATAATAAAATGCAGAACAGAACAACACAGAATTTACCCAGCTTCAGCAAAACCCTGCCTACGTGCTGCCCCCAAGGTTTCTACTAGAAATTAGATAGTCCCTCGCTTACACACGTAAACTCGCTATACCCGCTATTGACTAACCTAACTCTACGCTCAAAACCTTGACCACAACTCAACTACCGAGTTGCAAATTCCCAAACTACACACCGTAGTTTGCACCCTAGTCACACGACTAGAAAAATTAAAACGGTTTAAAAAGGAAAATTACAAATTAAAAAGCAAATTAAAATTAAACCCTAATTAAAAACCCTTATAAAAAAATATTTCTCCCTTTTAAAACAATAGGCCGGCCCTTTCTTCAATTCGACCCGTCTCTTTATTTTCTTTGCTTTGTTTGGTTGCGTATACAATGGTGGCCGTTCCTCTTTCAATTTTAGGGCTTTCGTTCGTGATTCAAATTAGGGCTTTGAAGAACCGTTACTACTTCGATCGAATCTGTGATTGTTCAAGATTTGCCTTGCTCGATCGATTTCTGGTTGTTGCTCACTTCGGCTCTTTGATGATTGAGTTCGATTTCTCCGGTATGTAATTTGTGCCTTTTTCTTCTTTTGATTTTTCGTGCTTGAACTCAATAAATCATTGCCGATGATGATGTAGGGTTTTATATAGGAATCCAATTCCTATTTTTGCGTTCGTATAGATTAATTTGAATTTGTCAATTAATTTGTTCGGCCGTTGATTTTAGCTTGGATGTTTGAGATGATTGCTGACTTCTTCAATTCACGTATATATTTTGGTTGCTTAACATTCACGGTATTGAATCATTACGTGATGACCACGGCTTGGAATTCTTGACTTGGCTTGAATTTTCTCGGCTTTGAATTTTAACTTGGTCAATGATTTTTGCGTTGCCTTTCTTGTTGACTATGGCATGACCATCTTCACTGTAAATTGATCAATTTGAAATTTTGTTCACGGCTTATACGAGTCCTTTCTTGCATTCCTGTACTGATGCATTCACTTCATGTTTTGATTATGACTTCAGTGCATATAGTCATTGATACTGCTGGCTTCGACATCTTATATTCATGAGATGTTTATTGTGAAGCTTGGTTTACTGTCTGTATTCACTACAGTTTGTACATGCTTCACTGTTCTTTTGCATTTGTGAACATTGTGTTCATTTGAGTTGTCTCCACCTTCTGCCCTTGAACCTGTTGCATACATGACTGCTGTATGGTTGCATATTTGTTCAGTTTGCATCATGCTTTTGTGCATTTCTCTGTACTCAGTTGAGTTGATTGTTGCATTGTCACTATTGGGTTGATGTACATATGTTTGCATTTTCACTACTGGTTAGCCACTGTTGCATTACTATGTCTTGTGGCATGTTGTCTTTGCTATCCACTGCAGTGATGATGCTGTGCACTTTTGTGCTTTGGTTTGAACTTGCTGTTAGGTCATTTTGTACTTCTCTTATGTACACTTGCACCTGTACTTTGTTGTAACTGGAATTCCTGTAGTTTGTTTTGTTTGCCGAGATTCTTGCTTGTAGTTGATGGTTCATTTGACTTGGAATACTGGTGCATTTGCAGTTACTTGCATTGGTGCTGTTGCAATTTGTTACGGCCTATAGTGTTCATGTAATCTTGTGTTTATTGTTGCATCCATTGCAGTCCTATATGTGTATGCATCTTCTTGTCTCTGCTCCAATCTGGTTCACTTGTACCTGATGTACATGCAGTTGATTTACTTCATGTTGCTTAGGGTTGTCTGCACCTCTGGTCAGCAGCTTGTCGAATTTACATTTACACTGTGTCATTTATCTTTGCACTTGCGTACTTGGTTTCCACCTTGATGTTGTGTAGCCTGGTCTCTGTTGCATGTGTTGCCTCTGGTGTAGTCTTGTCTGGTGCATTGTCTTTTGTATCACTGAGTTGAGTAACAGCTGTGGTCCATGTTTCTGCTGGTCGATAAGTATACATGCATACTTTGATCATTGCATTCATGTGTGCATTTGCAGTTGCACCTGTGTTGAATCCAGTTTCAAACACTCGGGTTTGACCTTGTGCTGAGAATTGTGACATTTATATTATTGCACGTGAGTTGAACCCGACTTTTTATTTGGGTTTGACCTGTGCTCACCTGTCCCTGTAAATCAATCAAGTGTATATATCGGTGTGCACGGCCTTGTGGCATATACAGTAATATACTGTGTATGTCACAAGTTGTTCGTGTATGATGAATTCAAATTTAAATTATGAAGAACAACCCAAATAACTGAGGCAAACAATGTTTTCAAAATCATCTTTTATTTTGAATTGCAAAAATATTTTCTTTTCAATTTTACTGCGTTAGTGAATATTTTTGCAGATTGCTCAGATGCTGGATTCAAACTGGAATGCAGTTGTAGATAAAAATACGAGTGTGAGTGATATGTAGTGAGGTGAATATGTAAATGTGAAATGTGATGTAATTGTAATCAAAGTTTTATAGTATAGTGAGAGCTTGAAATTGTATTATTCAAAATTGTAATAAATATTTGTTTGAATAAAATATTCGTTTGAATTTAAAATCTGTGTTATTTATTTTATTCAGCAAATATTTATTTAATCTGTGAAAATAAATAGTATATTAACAAATACATTTAAACGAATGTATATATGTTTATTATCATCAAACAAAAATCATATAAGCGCATATTCAACAGTATTGTGCTAACATCTGTGGATGCAGGGAAACAGTTTGGAGGGATCCAAGTGGATTCCTCAAAATATTTGGATTTGTTAAAATATTCTGTGATATAATATTTGCTATCTTGTGATGAATTATATTGATAATTGGAAATGTTGAATACTATGGCTGATTTAAAATATTTCGGTGAACTGAGTTATCAAAATCTATAGAAATGGGATTTTTGGAAAGAAAATAAAAGAGTGAATTTTGAGTAAAATAATCATAGAAATTTGAATAAATTAAAAATGAATTAGAAAAGAATAAAAAGTGATTTTTGAATTCAGATAAATATAATTCCAAGTGTGGGAAATGAGATTTTGGATAAATGGGAATAAGTGATTTTATTTAAAACTCAAATATTATTATTCAATGGAATGAAGGATTTATTTTAAAATTTCGAGGATTAAATTTATTTAAAAGGATAAAGAAGGAATTTAGAAAAATATGGAAGTAATATTTCAGTTAAATAAGATTTTTAAATCTTATTTGAGAAGTAAAAGTGAAGTTGATGGGTTTTGGAGTTCAATTGAGAAAGCAAAGGAATTGATTTCAATTTGGAATAAAATCTGAAATCGATTTGGAAATTGATTTAGAATTTGAAATTATGTTTTTAAAGAAGACGAGACTTTGGAATTTATAAACTGTGTTTATAAAAGTGAAGTGATATATCAGTGGATATTGGGAAGAATAAATTCACGATGGGAATTTATTATAGGAATGGGAAAATTGGTTTAAAAAAATAAATAGTGATTTATTTTTAAAGGATGTGAAGGGAAGTATATTTCCCTAGATAGCCAAGTATGTTTTCAAAGTAAATTTTTAAATATAAGTTGAAGGCTTTAATGTTGTTTTAAAAAGAATGTTTTAGAAAATTTATTACTTCTAAATTTTTAAATTTTGAAGTAAGTGTTTTTCAAATCTATTATCATAGTAATTATTTAAAGGTGACCTGGTATTGTTTTAAAAAGAGAAAATCTAGTTTTATATTTTATAAAGTAACCTTATTTTAAATGTTCCTAAAGTATATATTTTTAATAAAGTATTGAAGTAGTTTTCAATTTAAATGCTAAAGTATATTTTATAATAATGTGCTTTTAAATTATTGTAAAAATCTAAAGCTTTGTACTTGGTGCTTTCAGTGGAAATAAATAGTTGGGAATTTATTCCATGAGAAGAGTATGGTTTGAAAATTATTTTCAAATGGTTGAAAAGTGGAAATGTATCTTGTAATGATATTTTGAGATTAATAAATAATTTGAGAAATTATTTATCTCTGATGGTTGTTTGTGAATGTTAATTGATAGTTAAATAACCGACTATCAATATTGGCCAATGCGCTGATCATTTCGAAGAGACCGCGATCGGGATTTATTTCCTGAAAATCACTTCGATCCAGTTTGAACATTTTCGTGTGGAAAACAAGAGTTTGGATTCGAAAACGGAGCAATGAAGTGCAAGGGCTAGTCGCTACTAATCCTGGAGATGATTCCAAAATGGATGTAGTAGGAGTAGTGCCTTCGATTCCGTTCGAACTCGGAACGGACTTGTATGGATAAATACTTTCAGAACATCGTCAGGTGGACGGTGAGCATTCTAAATGATATGATCTAAAAGGTAACGCTTAGCCTCGAGCCTCATCAACCGAGAATGACTGAAAATCAGGGGTTATGCAGCAAGGCTAAGTGGGTAGCACCCATTAGGGTAAGGTCATCCCTGTCTAGATGTCCCTTTTTATTTTGGCTTAGTGGTGCGGTTGCTGATCCCAACCGTGGGGTGATCTTACTCAGGATTATCCAGTAAGGGGTAGTCCCGGTCTTGTGTTGCAGGGGATTAGGAGTAATGCTCGGTACGGTGATCTAGGCCACGTACTGTGATAGGTGGTACCCCAGTGCCTAGTCATTAGTTGGAAATCCATTCTCCGTACGTGTCTTTACGATTTTTGTTTATAGAACCCACTTTGTGGCTAGTAGCTAGAATTTAATCATGTAACAGTTTTGGTTGTTTGAATAAGTATTTGTATCTAGACACTATTATAATATCAGAGGATTTTGATAAAAAAAGTGTTTTGGCTATCGTAAGGTAAAAACCCGATATGTTTACTTATGGCGTGGTCTTACGAGATGCTTTTGTTTTCAAAGGATTTTAAAACTTTAATAATCCAATTGGGTGTGGTTTTCACAAGCTAGTATTCCAGACTGACTCGAGTATTATTTCACTATAATGCTCGGGTCAGACCGAGTATTGTATATTACTAGAAATGATGCTGTAGAGCTGGATGGCGATACGTACTTCCGTATTTGTATGAAATAATCCGTTGTGCATTCAGTTTTGGACAGGATGAGATATTATAACCGTCGTGAGTTGTGTTGTTGTTTGTGTTGTACTCTGATGTTGTACTCTGATAATGTAATGTATAACCAAATTTGTTTTAGTGTAAAAATCAATTATTATCTATTATATACTATTCCGCTGCGATGGTTAGATTCGGATGTTGTTTTCTATTTTCTTCTTCTAACACTTTCTTCTTTAATCCTCATGGTTCGGTTTTTCGGGCGTTCAAAAATCGGATCGTGACATTGTGGTACCAAAGCTGAAGGTTAAGCGAGAACCTTGGCTCTGGTGGGGATTACTCATTAAATAGAGTTCGTAGTACTCTAAAATTAGTTTGAGTGTATTAATAATATGAGCGCGTATTTGTTAGTGAATATAAAAAATTGTTTTATATTGTGTTGACATATCGATTGAGTGTTTATGGATTCTGGTCGATGTGTGGGACGCCATGTCATCGATTGGAGTTTCTAAACTCTTAAACAAGATAAACTGACACAGTATTGTTTTAAATAGGGTAAATGAAATAATTTTACCCAAATTATTTTTGTATATAAAAGAAATAATTTTTCATAAATTATTATAGTTATATATGGTTGCTTGATTGTTAGGAATGATAATATTAAATTATTATCATTATTGTGTAAAATTGAATAAGATATTGAAATTATAACTAAAGTTAAGGAATGAATTCACATACAAAGGAAATTTTTAAATGTAAACTGTAAATGTGATTTATAAATTGAAATAAGATTTCATAATAATATTTGAATATGAATTGAAAGAATTTAGAACTTGAAATTTTGGGGAAGTTTAATTCCTTTGGGTTGAAAATGATTTTCAAAGATTTTGGGGAAGAATAATAGGAATATTATTCGGAAATATTTTGAATTGGATTTGAAATTTGGCGAGACTTGAAATTAAGAATATTTGAAATGTCTTGGAAGGATAAAAGCACTAAACTCTTTTCGGTCGCAAGAAAGTAACTTCGGTGATGGCTGCATCATCATCGATGTTCATTTTCGAGTTTCCAAGAGAGGAATTGCTTTTGAATTGAAATTGTTTGCAAAAATTGGGTTGATTTTAGAAATGCAAAGAATTTTGGATATAATTGATTTCAAATGATTTTTGAAATACTTAAGTGATTATTGAAGGCTCTGGAATTGGTTTAAAATGTTTTGAGTGTCTAAGTAATGGTTTAAACTCTGGAGGTTTAACTAAAAATGTTATGGATTACAAGCAGATTTGGAAATTTATAAAGTTTGAAAATTTCCTGGAATGAAATTAACTTGTAGAAAGTTAATAAGTTAGAAGAGTAAGTCAAATTAAATGAACTCAAGCTAAGTTTAATAATAGATTGTGATTAGATTTGATTTAAAGTTGAAATATAATTGAGATGAAATTGTATCACGTGGTGGATACATTAAATGAAATCAAGTTCTTACTTAATAAAATGTAAATGAATTGTGTGATGTCAAAGAATAGTATGGGGTTAGATTTAACTGGAGTTTAGTTAAATAAGATTGAATGGGAATAAATAGATTTTGATGGCTCATAAAAGAATTGAATACCCATTGAATAAAAATATATACTTGGCTAAATAAAATGTATAATCCCGAGTTAAAAAGTAAAATGTGAACATGATTGATGGTGAATGGATGAAAGTATGGATATATGCAAATTGCGACTTATAAAACTTAGAAGTGGAATAAATAAGCCAAAATAAAATTGTTTGTATTTTGAGAAATGAATATAAAAATCCAGAAACTTGAATTATAAAATAGGTGGAACTCAAGAAATTAAGTGAAGTGATTTTTGGAAGGTAAAAATCAAATTAAATAGAAGTGAACTTAAGTTATGAAGTTGAAAAAGTTTGAAGAAAGTAAATTAACTTAAGTTTAAAAATAATAGAAGCATGACTTCAAGTAAGGTGAAAGCCCATTGAATAAAAGTTTGGGTTAAATTAATTTGGAAAATGGTTATTAATATTAGTATGGAATGTGTCAAGCTTAATGGAATGGGTTTAAATGAAACCAACGTGGGAATGAATGAAATGCAAGTGAATGGTTTGTAAATAAGTTAGAATGGAATGAAATTTAATATAAATTGTATTGGAATCAATTTAAAATGATTATAAGCTTGAGTAATTGTTTATTCACATAAATATCGCCGAATTTGCATAGAAATAATTGTCGTTTGACGAAAATGAGATTAAATAAAATTCTATGAATTAATATGTAACGTCTGTGGGTTTTCGTTCTTCGAAAATTCCGACATCGACACTCACTTTATCGACTGCCGAGAAATCAAAGGCCGAAAACCGAGATGTTATGGGTTTTTAAAAAGAATTTAAGAAAAAGAAAGAGATAGAAGAAGAGAGAAGATAGAAAATAGAGAAAGAAAGGGAAGAAGATAGAAAATTTGAAAAATAGAAAAAGAGAATTTGAAAATAGAAGACAGAAAAGAAAATAGAACGGGACAGAAAGGAACAACAGAACAACATCAGAATCTCACAATTCGCAGCGGAACAACATATAATAATAAATGAATAATCTTTATACAAAGAACTATATCAGTTGTTACATTTCATTATATTTCATTACATCATATCATATCATCAGAGTGTACAACAACATACAACATCAAACAGTGCAGCGGAAAGGAAGTACTATATAAACTAGTAATACGCCATGCCAATCCAGCTTGCCTCCGGCAACTCCAGAATATCCAGAATATCCTGATAAACCTAACTCTTGACTGCCCGTGTGGAAATTGGTGGGCACCCAGAGTTTAGGAAGGAAAACAATAAACTCCAAGTCAGTCATGTGACTGGTGTGAGAACTCAAAACAGTTTATTTACTTTAAAATCAAAATAGAGGAATATTTTTAAATTCAATTCGCAATGCTTTTAAAAATGAGACTACCATAAGGCCTCCCGCACACACACACAATGCAAACGCAGAATCGGAGAAGATTTCTCCTTATGATAGCCAAAGATGCTTGATACGCATTTAAAATAACATTTGATATTATTATTAGTGCATAGTGTATAACAAATTCATTTCGAAAGTAGAATATAAATCTTAGCCAACATACGACCATTATCGTATGCCTACTATAGCTACCATCCAAACAGTGGTGACCACCATAAGTGAATAGCAGGTTCTACAACTAATACCGTACAAGTTTCGTATTGGGAATTGGATTTCCAACAAATGGTCAGGCCAAGGAACTTCCCATTGCCACTGAGAATGCCTCTGGATGGACATCCCCGAGAACCAAACCGGATCTCAACCAACACAAGGCCGGGTTACTCCTAACTGAGTAACAACTGACCGAATATGCCATCCCCCGGTCCTTTGGGACCTTTTTCCGAGAGCGCTCTCTAATCAATTCACACAATCATAACAAAGTGTTTTCAACATGAGTAAGTATCTGGGCTCCATACCATGATACCACCCTTTTCCAGAAGGAAATGGACACATCCTAAAGGGTGCTACCCCTCATAACCTTGCTGCTTCTTTCCTGTTTTGACCATTTCCGGGATGTGAGGCTCGACGAATTCACGTCCACAAAAACATACTTTATACAAAAGCCATGCTTTGGGTCAACAAATGATCAACACAATGATCACTAAGATAGACGATCAAATAAATGATCCTATCACAAATAATCAACACAATGATCATTTCAGCATCACTCAGCATGTCACATTACCAAAATGGGATATATCGCTGATAACTTCAACTATATAACCTTTGAGCTCGTACGTCTCAAAGAAGGGTGTTAAGCAAAGAATAAATTCTCCGCCACCAACAGAAATATATTTGAAAGAAATCGGCTTTATATCTCAAATTGTAATGTCAGGCATACAATCCATACAAGTCTGTTCCGGGCTCGAACAAAACCGAAGGCACTTCTTACGAAGCCCTTGCAATACGGGTATTCACAATCCCGATCGAATTTCCCATCACTTAAGAGATCTCAATACCAGGAGCTACCCAGTGCAGAGACAATCGATAGGTCATCCTATCGCTTTCACAAATACTCGGTCTTCAACACCGATCTTCAAATGCAATTCATAACGACGTATCACATATTCGGAATGGGTTATACGACCCCATGGTCCTTTCCCGGTTAACCCGAATAGTGAGCGCTTATTCAAAAATAAGTGTGCATTCAAATTCAATCAATTCACATCAAATACCCATTCAAAGGGAAATATTGATAGTCGGTTATTGAACTATCACTGGATATGCATACATCACCAGATTCCAAATAATTTTCCAAATTATTTATTTTCCAAAATATCTTTACAAGATATATAATTTCAACACTTCAAAAATAAATCAATATTTATTTTCAAACTAATTTCACTTTTCACATATAAATTCCATAATGAATTTATATTTCAAAATATCCATGCATATTCGATTTCAATAATTCATTTCAATTTATCTTCAAAAAGATAAATTCTAATTATTCACTTAATATTGGAAAACATTTCCATACTTATCAAAAATAAGTAATCGACAAATCTCTTTATTTTCAACCTTTGAAAATATTCAATATACTTAAATCAAATTAAGTATATATTTCATTCTTTAAGGAAATCATTCACTTAACATATTCATTTGGGTCAAAACGAATGTTGCGTAAAACATCGTTACGACAACCCAAAATCACTAGTATAGGGATTCGAAATTAAAATAGATATATAAATCCCAATACTAAACCAAAACATTTCCATTCGGAAATCATTTACTATAACAACAATGTTATAGTCCACTATTTCCTTTTATTTCTCGAAACATCTATTTCAACAATAAATGTTGAAATCTATGGTTTCGAATCTCTATACCTTTTAAAACATCGTTGGATCGTTTTAATTCTATTTAAAACATTCACATTATAAACAATTTCTTTAACGTGTTATTCGCTATTCAAAAACGTGAATAAACTACGTTAACCAATTTCATTCTTTTATTCATTTTAATTCAAAGGATTATTCACTATTAAAAAATGTGAATATAACTCCATTTCTAAGTTATAACAATTAACTTGTCAAAATAAGTCCTTTGCGAATTTATAAAACAACGTTTATAAATTCCTTTTCTATTTCTTTATAAAAACTTCCTTTTTTATAAATTCCTTTATTAACATATTTGATTTCATATCTCAATTATAAACTAAAAGTTCATATTATAAGTCAATTGCTTATAAAACGATTATTTTACAAAATCGTTCTTTTTAAAGACTTTTCAATTTATAAACCTTATAACTTATAAGATTTATTTATTTAATCAATCCATTCTTCAAATAATTTCACCAAATTTATAAATCTTACTATTTATAGATTTCATTTATAACTTCACAGTTTATAACTCTATAAATTTCATTCATTTATGAAATTCATTTTCACTACATTCAAACACTTATAAAAACTTGTTTTATAATGTCAATTTTTCAATTTATAAATATCCATTTATAAATCTCTTATTATAAATCAGTTTATATTATTATTCTAAAACGTCTTTAAATTCCTTTATAATTTCATCATTTTGATTTATAAAATAATCAAATTTTATAAATCCTATATTTAAACTTTTATCATATATTCAAAAATCCAATCTAAATTATTTTATAAAATCATTAGTTCATATTTCTCAAAAATCGACTTTTAATCGTATTTCTAAAAATCAGCTTTTTAACTATATTTCACAAAAACCATAATTTTTATAACTTTAAAAATTATAACGTTTATTTATTTAAAATGGATCAATTCCAAAAATATAGTATATTTTCAAAATCACTTTTAAAATCATTTTAAAATCCCAAAATCTGGGTCCAATGATGCTACACACCAAATAGTCAATCACGACTAACAACGATATCATATATCGATATGATAATCCATCAAATATCAAAATATCTGAGATAAAATAAATACTGTTGAGGAATCCAGTTGGATCCCTCCAACCTGTTTCCTGCATCCAAAAACATTAGCACAATACCAATTTCGCTCCAGTACGAAATTATCGCGGTATATGTTCTTAATAAATATTATCCGCTTAATAACGGCGTAATAGGGTCTCATCCGCAAAAAAATACGGGAAATCAATCAACTGCAATATATACATATGCCAATATATATATATTGATATTATATATAATACCAATTTCACTGTTTATGAAATATTCGCGGTATATGTTTTTAATAAATAACATCCGCTTACTAACGGCGCATAATGTCTATTTTAACAATCAATAATTTACAGTCATCATTCAAACATGCATTCAAATATTTTAAATCTAACTATTTAAAATAAAAATCGAAATCTATTCGATTGAGTGAGAAGTTCTCACCTTGGTTTTAAATTCCGTTTAAGCTTTTATTTCGAATAAAATTAAACGCGCGTTTAATTTTACCCGAAATTCTCACTAACTCCAAACGACTCCAAACCAACTCCATCGCGTAGTGCTCGTCCATACGATTCCAACGCAACTGGGTTTGCATTTTTTCGACCTCGTATGAAAAAGTTATGCATATTTGAAGATCGTACACGATTTTATAAACTTAAATTCAACATAACTTTTATAATTTAACATACAACTCATCCTAGCCACTAGATCCAACTTGAGCAAATCCTGGCCGTCCCCATCCTCATCTTCTCCCACGTTACAAGCTACAGGTTTTGGCCGCACTCATCAAACCCATTAGCTCAACTAGGGTTTCAATTCTAGCCTTCAACACTCGACGATATCCGATCACACCACTTGCAACTCGAAGGCCTTCACGATAGCTACACTCGGCCAGAAGGAGCTGAAGCTCGGCCTCATGTTTCACCTGGAAATGCGTGCGCGTCTTAGCTCGGTCGGCCCCCTTTTTCTCCCCCTACGATGCTCCATTCCCGATCATATCCGTATGGATTTAAAGCTCATCTCGTGCTCTTCATCTTTGTAGTTAACAACTTCTTCTAATTCTTTGTAGATTGGAAGAGATTGAGAGTTTAAATTGGGCAATTTCTGGCCTTAGAATGATAAAGTGGCGGCTACTAGTTTTTAGGGTTAGGGTTTTGATTTTTTTATCAAATTATGAAGGCAATGGGTCTATTTATAAGGAACGAGCGACACTATTCATCCCGGAAATTCCGAACTCCGATTTAGACGCCGTAACCAGCGTACCTAGGGTTTATCCCGCGTTCCGGACACAATGGAACAGGTTTCGGAAGCTAATTCGGAAGTATGTGCGAGTTATGGCTGAAAACGTTCAATTTAAATTAAACCGATTTAAGTCGATTTCTAGGCGTTTTAATTTGTACCGGACAAACGGTAAATCCAAACGACTTGAAATTTGAAACCTTACAATAATATCACATTACGGATCCGATGAAACTGGTTTCGTCGAAATCCGAGACTTTTTGAAAAATGGCTATTTTGACTCGCCAAATTTAAATTAAAAATAAATCGATGCGTTTCGAGCTGCCACGATCAAACGATAGCTCCGATTGACACGAAATTTGAAATCCGGTAATAACTAACTATTACGGATCCAATGAAACTGGTTTCGTTCAATTCTGAGACTGTTCAAAAATTGACTATTTTACAGTCGATTATTAAATATTAAAATATTCAATTTTCACAAATTAACTTTTAATTCGATTTTAAAAGTTCTAAAATATCGTTCTAACTTCAATATGATTAAATAAAATTTTACAAATCATTTTCAATCATATTTAACTCAATTTTCAATTATTTCCATAATTTAACGTATTAAATTATCGATTAAATTATCCAATTAAATCCAAAAATTCAAATAAAAATTTATTCGACTAATAAATTCACTTATTAATATTTAAAATTAATTAAATATTCAAATTTAAATTTATAAAAAATTCTGGGTCGTTACAATCTTTCCCCCTTAAAAGAATTTCGTCCTCGAAATTACAAGTAAGAAAATTACAGAATTTATTAATTTTTCAAAATCCATAATTAAACTTCTTATAAATCTTTACTAAGTTTTCAAATCATACTTAGTTATCTTTTTCGAAAACAACTACTATTGTTTAACTTTCAATTCCAAAACAAAGTTAAAGTTTTCAAAATTTTCCCATTTTCTCAAAAATTTTCTAACGCCTTAAATTTTCGGAAAAATTCGCCATAGTCTCCTTTGCGCGGCTCGATCCGAAAAAAAAATGACAGTATATATATCACAAATATACATCTCATCAAGTAATGAGGCATCCCGAAGGGAAAAAAGTGTAAAAGTACGATATTTAATCCGAGATATGTACCTTATATTTTTATTAGCAAGCATATACAGCTAATATAGCGCTAAAGCGAACTCCAAATGCGAAGCAACGCGATCCGCACCTACTAATTACTCAACAAACAACATGAGAACATGCACATATGCAAATAATCTCAATATACAACATATAGCAACATAATAACTACATAATATAGCAAATGCAATATATGTTCAACCATCAACCAACTACATTCATAACCAACAATATTCATTCATATTCTCATTTATATTAAATGAATTGGTTTTCACTCTAAATCACATTTGATTTATTTACATTGGATTTTATCAACATTCATTCTCAATTTTAATTAGTTTGCATTCACTAATTAAATCCAATTCACATTCAATTCTATTCAAATCTATTTACTTTCAATTTGAATTCAATTTCATAGCTTTCAATTTCATTAACACTTAATGAATTACATACAATCAATCAACTATCATATAACAACCAAAGTATATTAATTTCAACCAAATTCCTTTTCTTACATTCATTCTCATTCAATTTATTCAACTAGCCCTTTTAATGAATTAATACTTCATTCATTTTTTCCATATCAATTAAATTTACATTTAATCGATTAACATTCAATCCATTAATTCAATTCAGTTACATAAGTTGAATTTCATTTATATAACTCAAGTTCATATTCTTTTAATCCACTTGATTATTTACTTCGATACCAATATCAACTCCATTCAATATCACTTAAGTTATACTTCATTTAAACATCACTTAGTTTTACATAACTTAAATTCCCACTTGTAAATAAATTCAGATTCCAATTCTAAAGTAAATTTTCATTTAACTTTAAATTCATTTTTATTTACAACTCATATTCATATAATTTCACTTTTATATATATAAGTTTATTCCCAATTGTAAATTACTTTAATTATAATTCAATTCTTATAATTCATTTGCTTATACAATTATTCTTTTATTTAGATTATTCAAACAACCTAACAATCAACTTATATACACTTTAATAATTCTGAAAAATTATTCCTTTATATATCAAATATAATCAAGGCAAAACTATTCCATTTACCCAATTTAAAATCAATATTGTGTCGAATTGTTCTATTCAAGTGTTTAGAAACCCCTTCGGCTCAGTTTCGAGGCTGTGCTGACGAAAGTTCATATGCCACTCAATAAACCAATCATCACAATATAAAACAATTTTATATTCACTAACAAGTACGCTCTCATAGCTATTATTACACTCAAACTCATTCTAGAGTACTGCTGACTCTATCTCTAATGAGTAATACCCTACAGAACCATGGTTGTCGCTTAACCATCAGAGCTCTGATACCAAATGTAACGTCTGTGGGTTTTCGTTCTTCGAAAATTCCGACATCGACACTCACTTTATCGACTGCCGAGAAATCAAAGGCCGAAAACCGAGATGTTATGGGTTTTTAAAAAGAATTTAAGAAAAAGAAAGAGATAGAAGAAGAGAGAAGATAGAAAATAGAGAAAGAAAGGGAAGAAGATAGAAAATTTGAAAAATAGAAAAAGAGAATTTGAAAATAGAAGACAGAAAAGAAAATAGAACGGGACAGAAAGGAACAACAGAACAACATCAGAATCTCACAATTCGCAGCGGAACAACATATAATAATAAATGAATAATCTTTATACAAAGAACTATATCAGTTGTTACATTTCATTATATTTCATTACATCATATCATATCATCAGAGTGTACAACAACATACAACATCAAACAGTGCAGCGGAAAGGAAGTACTATATAAACTAGTAATACGCCATGCCAATCCAGCTTGCCTCCGGCAACTCCAGAATATCCAGAATATCCTGATAAACCTAACTCTTGACTGCCCGTGTGGAAATTGGTGGGCACCCAGAGTTTAGGAAGGAAAACAATAAACTCCAAGTCAGTCATGTGACTGGTGTGAGAACTCAAAACAGTTTATTTACTTTAAAATCAAAATAGAGGAATATTTTTAAATTCAATTCGCAATGCTTTTAAAAATGAGACTACCATAAGGCCTCCCGCACACACACACAATGCAAACGCAGAATCGGAGAAGATTTCTCCTTATGATAGCCAAAGATGCTTGATACGCATTTAAAATAACATTTGATATTATTATTAGTGCATAGTGTATAACAAATTCATTTCGAAAGTAGAATATAAATCTTAGCCAACATACGACCATTATCGTATGCCTACTATAGCTACCATCCAAACAGTGGTGACCACCATAAGTGAATAGCAGGTTCTACAACTAATACCGTACAAGTTTCGTATTGGGAATTGGATTTCCAACAAATGGTCAGGCCAAGGAACTTCCCATTGCCACTGAGAATGCCTCTGGATGGACATCCCCGAGAACCAAACCGGATCTCAACCAACACAAGGCCGGGTTACTCCTAACTGAGTAACAACTGACCGAATATGCCATCCCCCGGTCCTTTGGGACCTTTTTCCGAGAGCGCTCTCTAATCAATTCACACAATCATAACAAAGTGTTTTCAACATGAGTAAGTATCTGGGCTCCATACCATGATACCACCCTTTTCCAGAAGGAAATGGACACATCCTAAAGGGTGCTACCCCTCATAACCTTGCTGCTTCTTTCCTGTTTTGACCATTTCCGGGATGTGAGGCTCGACGAATTCACGTCCACAAAAACATACTTTATACAAAAGCCATGCTTTGGGTCAACAAATGATCAACACAATGATCACTAAGATAGACGATCAAATAAATGATCCTATCACAAATAATCAACACAATGATCATTTCAGCATCACTCAGCATGTCACATTACCAAAATGGGATATATCGCTGATAACTTCAACTATATAACCTTTGAGCTCGTACGTCTCAAAGAAGGGTGTTAAGCAAAGAATAAATTCTCCGCCACCAACAGAAATATATTTGAAAGAAATCGGCTTTATATCTCAAATTGTAATGTCAGGCATACAATCCATACAAGTCTGTTCCGGGCTCGAACAAAACCGAAGGCACTTCTTACGAAGCCCTTGCAATACGGGTATTCACAATCCCGATCGAATTTCCCATCACTTAAGAGATCTCAATACCAGGAGCTACCCAGTGCAGAGACAATCGATAGGTCATCCTATCGCTTTCACAAATACTCGGTCTTCAACACCGATCTTCAAATGCAATTCATAACGACGTATCACATATTCGGAATGGGTTATACGACCCCATGGTCCTTTCCCGGTTAACCCGAATAGTGAGCGCTTATTCAAAAATAAGTGTGCATTCAAATTCAATCAATTCACATCAAATACCCATTCAAAGGGAAATATTGATAGTCGGTTATTGAACTATCACTGGATATGCATACATCACCAGATTCCAAATAATTTTCCAAATTATTTATTTTCCAAAATATCTTTACAAGATATATAATTTCAACACTTCAAAAATAAATCAATATTTATTTTCAAACTAATTTCACTTTTCACATATAAATTCCATAATGAATTTATATTTCAAAATATCCATGCATATTCGATTTCAATAATTCATTTCAATTTATCTTCAAAAAGATAAATTCTAATTATTCACTTAATATTGGAAAACATTTCCATACTTATCAAAAATAAGTAATCGACAAATCTCTTTATTTTCAACCTTTGAAAATATTCAATATACTTAAATCAAATTAAGTATATATTTCATTCTTTAAGGAAATCATTCACTTAACATATTCATTTGGGTCAAAACGAATGTTGCGTAAAACATCGTTACGACAACCCAAAATCACTAGTATAGGGATTCGAAATTAAAATAGATATATAAATCCCAATACTAAACCAAAACATTTCCATTCGGAAATCATTTACTATAACAACAATGTTATAGTCCACTATTTCCTTTTATTTCTCGAAACATCTATTTCAACAATAAATGTTGAAATCTATGGTTTCGAATCTCTATACCTTTTAAAACATCGTTGGATCGTTTTAATTCTATTTAAAACATTCACATTATAAACAATTTCTTTAACGTGTTATTCGCTATTCAAAAACGTGAATAAACTACGTTAACCAATTTCATTCTTTTATTCATTTTAATTCAAAGGATTATTCACTATTAAAAAATGTGAATATAACTCCATTTCTAAGTTATAACAATTAACTTGTCAAAATAAGTCCTTTGCGAATTTATAAAACAACGTTTATAAATTCCTTTTCTATTTCTTTATAAAAACTTCCTTTTTTATAAATTCCTTTATTAACATATTTGATTTCATATCTCAATTATAAACTAAAAGTTCATATTATAAGTCAATTGCTTATAAAACGATTATTTTACAAAATCGTTCTTTTTAAAGACTTTTCAATTTATAAACCTTATAACTTATAAGATTTATTTATTTAATCAATCCATTCTTCAAATAATTTCACCAAATTTATAAATCTTACTATTTATAGATTTCATTTATAACTTCACAGTTTATAACTCTATAAATTTCATTCATTTATGAAATTCATTTTCACTACATTCAAACACTTATAAAAACTTGTTTTATAATGTCAATTTTTCAATTTATAAATATCCATTTATAAATCTCTTATTATAAATCAGTTTATATTATTATTCTAAAACGTCTTTAAATTCCTTTATAATTTCATCATTTTGATTTATAAAATAATCAAATTTTATAAATCCTATATTTAAACTTTTATCATATATTCAAAAATCCAATCTAAATTATTTTATAAAATCATTAGTTCATATTTCTCAAAAATCGACTTTTAATCGTATTTCTAAAAATCAGCTTTTTAACTATATTTCACAAAAACCATAATTTTTATAACTTTAAAAATTATAACGTTTATTTATTTAAAATGGATCAATTCCAAAAATATAGTATATTTTCAAAATCACTTTTAAAATCATTTTAAAATCCCAAAATCTGGGTCCAATGATGCTACACACCAAATAGTCAATCACGACTAACAACGATATCATATATCGATATGATAATCCATCAAATATCAAAATATCTGAGATAAAATAAATACTGTTGAGGAATCCAGTTGGATCCCTCCAACCTGTTTCCTGCATCCAAAAACATTAGCACAATACCAATTTCGCTCCAGTACGAAATTATCGCGGTATATGTTCTTAATAAATATTATCCGCTTAATAACGGCGTAATAGGGTCTCATCCGCAAAAAAATACGGGAAATCAATCAACTGCAATATATACATATGCCAATATATATATATTGATATTATATATAATACCAATTTCACTGTTTATGAAATATTCGCGGTATATGTTTTTAATAAATAACATCCGCTTACTAACGGCGCATAATGTCTATTTTAACAATCAATAATTTACAGTCATCATTCAAACATGCATTCAAATATTTTAAATCTAACTATTTAAAATAAAAATCGAAATCTATTCGATTGAGTGAGAAGTTCTCACCTTGGTTTTAAATTCCGTTTAAGCTTTTATTTCGAATAAAATTAAACGCGCGTTTAATTTTACCCGAAATTCTCACTAACTCCAAACGACTCCAAACCAACTCCATCGCGTAGTGCTCGTCCATACGATTCCAACGCAACTGGGTTTGCATTTTTTCGACCTCGTATGAAAAAGTTATGCATATTTGAAGATCGTACACGATTTTATAAACTTAAATTCAACATAACTTTTATAATTTAACATACAACTCATCCTAGCCACTAGATCCAACTTGAGCAAATCCTGGCCGTCCCCATCCTCATCTTCTCCCACGTTACAAGCTACAGGTTTTGGCCGCACTCATCAAACCCATTAGCTCAACTAGGGTTTCAATTCTAGCCTTCAACACTCGACGATATCCGATCACACCACTTGCAACTCGAAGGCCTTCACGATAGCTACACTCGGCCAGAAGGAGCTGAAGCTCGGCCTCATGTTTCACCTGGAAATGCGTGCGCGTCTTAGCTCGGTCGGCCCCCTTTTTCTCCCCCTACGATGCTCCATTCCCGATCATATCCGTATGGATTTAAAGCTCATCTCGTGCTCTTCATCTTTGTAGTTAACAACTTCTTCTAATTCTTTGTAGATTGGAAGAGATTGAGAGTTTAAATTGGGCAATTTCTGGCCTTAGAATGATAAAGTGGCGGCTACTAGTTTTTAGGGTTAGGGTTTTGATTTTTTTATCAAATTATGAAGGCAAGGGGTCTATTTATAAGGAACGAGCGACACTATTCATCCCGGAAATTCCGAACTCCGATTTAGACGCCGTAACCAGCGTACCTAGGGTTTATCCCGCGTTCCGGACACAATGGAACAGGTTTCGGAAGCTAATTCGGAAGTATGTGCGAGTTATGGCTGAAAACGTTCAATTTAAATTAAACCGATTTAAGTCGATTTCTAGGCGTTTTAATTTGTACCGGACAAACGGTAAATCCAAACGACTTGAAATTTGAAACCTTACAATAATATCACATTACGGATCCGATGAAACTGGTTTCGTCGAAATCCGAGACTTTTTGAAAAATGGCTATTTTGACTCGCCAAATTTAAATTAAAAATAAATCGATGCGTTTCGAGCTGCCACGATCAAACGATAGCTCCGATTGACACGAAATTTGAAATCCGGTAATAACTAACTATTACGGATCCAATGAAACTGGTTTCGTTCAATTCTGAGACTGTTCAAAAATTGACTATTTTACAGTCGATTATTAAATATTAAAATATTCAATTTTCACAAATTAACTTTTAATTCGATTTTAAAAGTTCTAAAATATCGTTCTAACTTCAATATGATTAAATAAAATTTTACAAATCATTTTCAATCATATTTAACTCAATTTTCAATTATTTCCATAATTTAACGTATTAAATTATCGATTAAATTATCCAATTAAATCCAAAAATTCAAATAAAAATTTATTCGACTAATAAATTCACTTATTAATATTTAAAATTAATTAAATATTCAAATTTAAATTTATAAAAAATTCTGGGTCGTTACATAATAGAAGTAAATAAAATTGATTTTTTAATCAATTGAAGTGAATATAAGTTCCTTTGGTTTAAAAATGAATCGTATGCAAGCAACTGAGTTGTAAATCACTTAAATTGAATAGTATGGGTTGAGAGTTGATTGAAAGCAATTGAAATAAGTGTCGAAACCTTATATATGTGCTTATGAAAGTATACAACATGCATTGTTATAGAATCCATGTTTTAGCTATTTAAATATAAGTGAAATGCTATAAACTTCTCATATATAGTACTTATATGTTTAAATTGAGTAAGTACAGATACCCGAAGGTCGTTTGGCAGGATTTTGGTCGTGCTAATTGCTAAATAATAAGCCGCTTGCTTAAAAATGCTAAATAGAGGTACGGCTACGCAATAAAAGTTAGGAAATATGAATTATTATTATTATTTTTTTCCGACCGGGTGGGTCGATGTATATGTTTATATCTCTTGTCAAATTGCAAAAGCTCCTTCATACAAAGGAGACTCTGCCAAAATTTTCCGAAATTTTTGGGAGTTAGAAAAATTTTTGGAAAAATTTTTGTTAGCGACAAAACGATTTCAAATTGGAAATTGAAATAAATTAGCGGATGAAACTAATTTAAAATAATGATATGAATCAGTTATAAATGGAAGATAAAATTCAATATTCAGAGTTGAAGATAAATTGAATTCATATGGAAATGGGAGAACCAATTTAAATAGAAGTAGATATAAACTATAGTGGTGAAGTTAAAATAAATATAAGAAGCGTATAAAATACTTATATTGAACTTAAGAAGAAATGGTGAAATTCTTAAGTGATATGGATGTTGGGAAAATATATTGAATAAGCATTTGAGTGAAGATTTAATAAAAATATGTGAAATGATAAGCGTTGACAAGTGAATAGAAATCAAAATGAATGTGAATAAAAGAGAATGGATATAAATACGTAAGCTGTACGTATATTATTTTTATTCGCATAGCAATTTGATCCAGATTCGAGCACAGAATTTCGAGATAGTTATATCAATCCGAGTTAGGAATTTTTACTCGATTTTCGACGGCGAACCCTGGATATGGATTTTGATTGATTCTGGAAATTTTCTATCATAGTTATGACTATGCAAGGAGAATGATGGTTTCTGATCAAGGAACCAGATCTGAGTCCGCACTAGGAAGTCGGGTGGACAATACTAATTCGGAAATGAAATTGTGCGATCGAGTAAGCAATCGGATTCGGTATTGCGAACGAATGATATAGGTACATCGTACGGGCTTAAATGGACTAAATGTTGAAATTTTGTAAGGGAGTCAATAAAATGATTTTGAATGTTGTGATTAGATATTATTGCTATATTGGATATACAGGTATTATAAAGGAAAAGGAAAATTGGTTTTGATTTCAGAAGATAAAATTGAATTGCTCGATAAAAAGGTATGTGATTTAAATTTCTGTATGAAATTTGTTTGGGTATTTGATCTAGCCACTTGGCTTTTTGTTTTCTTTTGGAATTTAGGATCCCGTAGAGGCATTTTGTAGTTGTTCCGAGCTAGCTGCGCAAAGGAGACGCTAGCGAAATTTTTCGAAATTTTAGGGAGTTAGAAAATTTTGAGAAAATTTTGATAATTCAAAATTTGGTTTTAAATTGAAATTTGAATGATTGAGCAAATAGTATTGTTTGAAACTATGGGAGAGTTTGGGAAGTTAGTAAGAATGATAATGAGTCTTCTATAAAAGGATGGTTGGTAGGATGTTGAATTGTTGGTTTTGGGAAAAGTAAACGGGTATTGGACCATTCTTCCTAACTAGTAATTTCGGGGACGAAATTCTTTTAAGGGGAGAGGAATGTGATGACCCAAAATTTTTGGATGTTTGAAATGGAATATTTAATTGATTTTAAATATTTAAAAGTTAATTTTTAACTTGAATCCAAATATCGCTGTTTATTGGATAATTAAGTTATTTAAGTTAATAATTTAGGATTGGGTTAAATGGTAAATCTTGAGTTTTTAAGCTGGTTAAAATATTTCAAGGGCTTATAGAATTTATAATAGTAGATAACAGATGGGTTAAAACTGAATTTGGAAGTAATTTATTCAATTTTAAAATTTTATAGTTTAAATTGAATTTATAAATACCCTTCCGAGGCACAGTCTCGGAATTCGATAAAACCAGTTTCATTGGATTCGTAATATTGTATTATTATCAGATTTTAATTTTCGTAGTGTTTGGAGTGATCATTTGGCCGTACGGTAGATAAACGCGCTGAAATTTTGTCGAAATTTAACATAATAACTGGGTCCAAAAGGCTATATTCTCCATACGATCGAATTAGGACTCGAAACCGTTTCCAATGTGTCCGAAATAGGCGTATAACATTATAAATGCCTAGCAGCATGCCTCCGTTGGGGTTCAAAATTTCAAGATATGTATAACGAGACATTTTGGAAGTTTTATAATATATTTTTATATATGGACACTCATACTCAAGAAGCCATCCCCAATTTATATTACATCTTCGTCTCCCTCTCTAGTCTTCATACCGAAATCAAACACAGATAAAAAATGCCCAAACTCATTATAAAAAAAGAAAAAAATCCAAAGCCGATCAAACAGTAAAGCCTCTTCCCAAATAAAAATCATCACCGCGCTCCCATGCCGTTGATTCTCGAGATCGATCTTCAAGCTTCATGCTCGTGTGGAAATCAAACTCGATTTCACTTCTAATAGTTAGGGCCAAGGGTTGAGGGTAGCTCGATCTCGAGCTTGGGGACGTTGGAGGCGAGTGTTCACGATAGCGTGTGGTGTTGTAGGGTGTGGGAAGGTTCGTTTGCAGTGTCGGGGGTTGGTGGTGCAGGTTGACGTCGCGATTGAAAGGGAAGGGAGCCGATGGTGAGTGGGTGCGATGCCTTATTAGGTCGTGAGTGGAAGAGTAGAGAAGGTTGCGTGGCCTTGTTCCTGTGCTGGTGATTTTGGGGAAGCAGGGGTCCTTGCGAGTGGGCTGGTATACCCTTGTTTTTAATTTAGTAATTAGATATATAATTGTTATTTAAGATTCCAACTTAGAGAAAATATAATAGGTTATGAAATATATACATGCATATTTTTTTTGCTTGCTGTTAAATTTTAAAAAAGGATTTATATCTCAAGGTAATTTAATCTTTCCAAACATTTTAATTTAAGGATTAAGTAAGTTAAACTTTTAGTTACTTTGTTTATCAAAAATAAATTTTTAACAATATAACTTTATTAACCCAAATAGATTTGAATATAAAATGAGAATATTAACGGTAGTTTAAAATCATGGAAAATGTTAATAAAATCGGAAATTTCATTTATACAAGGTCCAGAATCAAATGAAACCAGCTGGGTTGGTTCGTTGCTGGGATCGACACAATAAAATCAAAGGTGAGTTAATCTCAATCTTCTGGATTGCTATTTAAATTTAAATGGTTAAATTTAAATAATGGGTTGAATGATTGAATTGATTTGATGTTCTATATTATATATAGTATATATTGGAGTGATTGATTTTCCGCATTATATAGCGGATGAGACCCTATGCGCTGCATAATAGCGGATGCTATTATATTAATCCCATATACCGCGATATTCTACCTCGAAGTGGAATTGGTATTGTGTTAACATCCGTGGATGCAAAAAAACAGGTTGGAGGGATCCAACTGGATTCCTCAAAATATTTGGATTTTTTAAAATATTCTGTGATATAATATATGTTATCATGTGATGAATTATTTTGATAATTGGAAATGTTGAATACTATGGTTGATTTAAAATATTTCGGTGAACCGAGTTATCAAAATCTATAGAAATGGGATTTCCGGAAAGAAAATAAAAGAGTGAATTTTGAGTAAAATAACCATAGAAATTTGAATAAATTAAAAATGAATTGGAAAAGAATAAAAAGTGATTTTTGAATTCTGATAAATATAATTTTAAGTGCGGGAAATGAGATTTTGGATAAATGGGAATAAGTGATTTTATTTAAATCTCAAGTATTATTATTCAAAGGAATGAAGGATTTATTTTAAAATTTCAAGGATTAAATTTATTTAAGAGGATAAAGAAGGAATTTTGAAAAGTATGAAAGTAATATTTCAGTTAAATAAGATTTTCAAATCTTATTTGAGAAGTAAAAGTGAAGTTGATGGGTTTTGGAGTTAAATTGAGAAAGCAAAGGAATTTATTTAAATTTGGAATAAAATATGAAATCGATTTGGAAATCGATTTAGAATTTGAAATTATGTTTTTAAAGAAGACGAGACTTTGGAACTTATAAACTGGGTTTATAAAAGTGAAGTGATATATCAGTGGATATTGGAAAGAATAAATTCACGATGGGAATTTATTAAAGGAATGGGAAAATTGGTTTAAAAAAATAAATTGTGATTTATTTTTAAAGGATGTGAAGGGAAGTATATTTCCCTGGATAGCCAAGTACGTTTTCAAAGTAAATTTTCAAATATAAGTCAAAGGCTTTAATGTTGTTTTAAAAAGCATGTTTTAGAAAATTTATTATTTCTAAATGTTTAAATTTTGAAGTAAGTGTTTTTCAAATCTATTATCGTAGTAATTATTTAAAGGTGACCTGATATTTTGGTTTAAAAAGAGAAAATCATTTTTTATATTTTATAAAGTAACCTCAGTTTAATTGTTCCTAAAGTATATATTTTTAATAAAGTATTGAAGTAGTTTTCAATTTAAATGTTAAAGTATATTTTATAATAAAGTGTTTTTAAATTATTGTAAAATCTAAAGCTTTGTACTTGGTGCTTTTAGTGGAAATAAATAGTTGGGAATTTATTCCATGAGAAGAGTATGGTTTGAAAACTATTTTCAAAGGGTTGAAAAGTGAAAATATATCTTGTAAAGAATTTTGAGATTAATAAATTATTTGAGAAATTATTTACCTCCGATGGTTGTTTGTGAATGTTACTTGATAGTTAAATAACCGACTATTAATATTGCCATGCGCTGATCGTTTCGAAGAGACTGAGATTGGGATTTATTTCTTGAAAGCCACTTCGATCCGGTTTGAACGTTTTCGTGTGGAAAACAAGAGTTTGGATTCGAAAATGGAGCAATGAAGTGCAATGGCTAGTCGCTACTAATCCTAAGGATGATTCCAAAATGGATGTAGTAGGAGTAGTGCCTTCGGTTCCGTTCGAACCCGGAACGGACTTGTATGGATGAATGCTTTCAGAACATCGTCAGGTGGACAGTGAGCATTCTAAGTGATATGATCTAAAAGGTAACGCTTAGCCTCGAGCCTCATCAACCGGGAATGACTGAAAATCAGGGGTTATGCAGCAAGGCTAAGTAGGTAGCACCCATTAGGGTAAGGTCATCCCTGTCTAGATGTCCTTTTTTATTTCGGCTTAGTGGTGCGGTTGCTGATCCCAACCGTGGGGTGATCTTACTCGGGATTATCCAGATGGGGTAGTCCCGGTCTTGTGTTGCAGAGGATTGGGAGTAATCCTCGGTACGGTGATCTAGACCACATACTGTGACAGGTGGTACCCCAGTGCCTAGTCATTAGTTGGAAATCCATTCTCCCTATGTGCCTTTACGATTTTTGTTTGTAGAACCCACTTTGTGGCTAGTTGCCGGAATTTAATCATGTAACAATTTCGGTTATTTGAATAAGTATTTGTATATAGACACTATTATAATATCAGAGGATTTTGATAAAAAGTGTTTTGGCTATCGTAAGGTAAAAACCCGACATGTTTGTTTGTGGCGTGGTTTTACGAGATGCTTTTGTTTTCAAAGGATTCTGAAACTTTAATAATCCAATTGGGTGTGGTTTTCTCATGCTGGTATTCCAGACTGGCTCGGGTGTTATTTCACTATAATGCTCGGATCAGACCGAGTATTATATATTACAGGAAATGATGTTGTGGAGCTGGATGACGATACGTACTTCCGTATTTGTATGAAATAATCCGCCGTGTATTCAGTTTTGGACAGGACGAGATATTATAACCGTCCTAAGTTGTGTTGTTGTTTGTATTGTACTCTGATAATGTGAAGTATAACCAGATTTGTTTTTGTGTAAAAATCATTTATTATCTATTATATATTATTCCGCTGTGATGGTTAGATTCTGATGTTGTTTTCTATTTTCTTCTTCTACCTCTTTCTTCTTTAACCCTCATGGTTCGGTTTTTCGAGCGTTTAAATATCGGGTCGTGACATTTCCTAACACTCAAGCTAAAGGGAAATTGGGGAAAGAAGAGGAAATTAAAATTCCTAAACCCTAGATTACTAGAAAATTCAAGATTCAAGCTCCAAAATCAAAGAGAAGCTTAGGTAAGCATCCTCTTCATCTTTTATATATCAATCTCTCTTCAATTTTCAGAAATTCCTAAACCCTAACTTAGGAAATATTTGCTTATGAGCTTAGATTCGAGCTTCTTGGGTTGAAGTGAAGAGTGGTTGATCTTTCCTTTGTTTTAAAGCTTCTCATTCGTTGTTTTTGAGCTTAAAGGTGAGTTTTTGAACTCACGTCTATGTCTATAGCTTTCATTGTTGTTAGCAATGAATTCTTAACATCTATTCATGTTCATTTGCTTTTGATTTGAATGGATTTGGTGAACTTTCCAATTTTGATGTTTTGAAGTCAAAATCATTAAAAATCCTATCTTGGATGTTTGAACATGTTATTTCGGGTGTATCGAAAAACCTATAAGGCTGGGTTGTCGCTTGGCATAAATCCCTAGACTCCGTCACTCGTCCGATTGCTTCCGAATCGATTTGGCCATCATTGGCCTAGACAAATTTATGCCCAGCTGAACCAACCAGACGTCTGGTTAGTAATTTCAGACGTCTGGTTATGGTCCCAGGAGGAAAAAAATATAAGACGACATAAAATAAAAATGGCAGAGACTTGGACCAGACATCTAGTTAGTTTTCAGACGTCCGGTTAGAGTTCAGATTTTTGGGAGGGTTCTGAAATATTTCCACAACCCAAATCCATACGTCTGGATTAACCCCCAGACATCTGGAACTATTCAGTTCTGCATATTTGCCTATTTTTTGAGTGAATTTCCAATGTTTATCAATTTTTGTTGATCCGATTAGTTGTTGCCATTTTTATCGACTTTGATGACTTCTTTTTCTGGATTTTTGGAAATCTCCATTTTGATGGATTTGTATGGATTTGATTCACGTCTTCGAATGTGAATTTTTGGTGATCGATTGTTTTTACAATTGTTTTTTGTGATTTGTCACTTTAAAATACGAAGGTTTCTATACTCTAGTAAATATCCAAACTCTTTCACAAAAATAATTTCAACGTTACTTTTAGTACAATCATCATTTTTAAAACCGTTTTCCAATCTATTAGTATATGCAAACTTTTACCTCATTCGTTCGAGAAATCTAATTAAACGACTTAAGTGGTATGATACGCTTTCATTTACTTTGTCGGTTAATTATTGGACTTTTTCGATTGAACTCTTGTGAGTATTTTTGAGTGGAAATCCACAATTTGTTCGTAAATATTTAAGTTAGCCAATGGTTATGGGACATGAAGCTAAACTCATTTATTTACTAGCTTAGTGTAATTCACACTTTTTATTGATCAATGGTGATTATGGTTAGACTAGCGATATGCAATTTCTTTTTGTCCATGTGGGGGACTATACCTCGATTTTAAGGAGCTTCGTCTCATTTTTATGGGCTAGCGACCCATGGTCTTTGGACCGTTCATGGAGCAATCGGCTCGAGAAGTCGGGGCATGGGGCGTATATTTTAGGTGCGCCGATGTTCAACTTTGCATTTGGCGTATCTTTTTAGGTGCATCGATGTTCGACTAGGCATGGGGCGTATCTTTTCAGGTGCGTCGGTGTTGGACTTTACATCGGACGTATCTTTTTAGGTGTGTCGATGTTCGATTATGCATGGGGCGCATCTTTTTAGATGCGTCGATGTTCAACTATGTATGAGGCGCATCTTTTTAGGTGCGTCGATGTTCGGTTTATGGAATAGCGTCTCATTTGTGATACACGTGTTGGTGAGTTTTCATGCTTCCATTTTTGATAGTCCTCCCCCTTGTGTTTTCTAGATTTCTAATTGATGATTTCTAGAATTTGTGTTTCAGTTTTTGCGGTTGGCATTGATATGTTTGGTCAATATTTGTGGTGTGGTGAATTAGCTAAAGAATATGAAATTCTTTTTGGTGTTTGAGAAAATTTGAGATATTGTATAATTTTTGTTGTTATTTAATGTATACTTGTCAATATGGCATTATTGTTATCATATATTTTTGTCATATCTCTTATCTTATCTCGTTTTATATGATATTTATAGCTAGAATGATCCGTTTATTATTTTCTTCTTAAATAATACTCGGGTCAGACCGAGGTATTTCAGGTGCTTCTACTTGACTTCTTATCAAGGTCTATCATCTGACTTTTGGCTAACTACTTAGCTTAGTAGTTTTTGTTTTATACATTCGAGATAGAGACTCCTTGATGTATACATATTCTTTTGTCTTGCAATTGTACCAATTCTTTTATGATGTAGTGGATCTTATATGACCACTACTTTGATGTACACTTTTATTTGATATATTCATATCTATTTCCGCCTTAGTGATATGAATATCTGTGACTGATTTGTATTATGCTTATTTTATATTTGTTTTTCGAAGACCACATAGCCACTGTGTAGTATCTTTGATTTTGTACTTGATATGTCGGATTTTCTCTTTGAATGAAATGCGTGACCTTCTATCTGGCATATCGGTACTCGCACAAAGCAATTACACGGATGTTCGCTCCTCGACAGCCTTATTCTTCATGCTAGTCGACAACATTACCCCGCAGTGTCCTTGGCTAGTGTGAGTATAGAGGTGGGGAATCACAGCTTGGTATTAGAGCCAAACTTCGAAACAATATAGAATAATCTAGCAAGGATCATTATCCTAAGCCTTTCTTAGGAATTGTGCCTTGGGGTTTAATTCGAGTCCTAGGACCCGTTCTATGCTAATTTCTTTTATGATGCCTTGTTTTATCAATCAAGTTTGTTTAATATTCATTCTGAGAATAACCTTTTTCCTCTTCTTTCTTTATTTCTTTCTTAAAGAAGAGAAGTGGTTAGATCTGACCGTCCCAGTGTCGGTCAATCCAGTGCTACTCCTCAGGATGGAGTATTTATATCTGCCCAACAGCTTTTAGATCTTGTAAAGAATGCTCAAGCTGCCGAACCCATTCCAGAGCCTACTCATCTTAGATCATGGTTTGCATGCTTGTGAATAGATTATGCCGATTTGGGTGGAAGGTCATTCAGGGATCCGAAAGTGTTATAGAAATCCAAGCTTGGCTTAGAACGTGCGACCGCGTCTTTTCTCGCATTAATCTTGTGAATCTATATCGAGTCCAAGTGGCTTCTAGCATGCTCCAAAAAAGAGCATTAGATTGGTATGCGCTTTTGATTTCAGAAATCGTTGAAGCAGATCTTACTTAGGAGAAATTCCGAGAAAGGTTCGAGTTGAAGTTTGTGTCGGAAGCTGAAAAGGTAACTTTGGCCCGACGCTTTATTGACCTTGTTCAAGGTGAATCTTCTGTGACGGATTATGTCACATCTTTTGAATCTCTCTCTAAATATGGGGTCGAGTATATTAATACCCCATTGGAGAAAAATCAGAGGTTTGCCTATGGGTTGAATAAGAACCTCAAAAAGCCTTTACTTCTGAAACTAGAAGTTTCTTTCGATCAGCTTGTTGATATCGCTCTTCGACTTGAAGAGGTTGATATAGAAAGTGATGTTGAAGTTGTGGGTGCCAAACAGAACTTCAACAATAACATAAAGAGGCCTATTATGTTCAAAGGCATCAATCCCAACAATAAAGGGAAGCAAGAAACTACGGTAGCAAATACTCCTACCTCTGGTCGTGGACAATGCTGCAATTGTGGTTCTACGGACCACTATGCAAATGAGTGCCCGAAAACTCTTCATTGTCGCTATTGCAAAAATTCGGGTCACCATATATCTGCATGTCCCATACTTCAAAGTAGGAAGGAGGGAAAGATGAATGTTGTGCAGCCCCTAGTAACACTTCTCTTGGTCAAGGTATTTCTCATTCAATCCTTGATGACATTTATTTTGTGATTATCCTATTCGAGTTCTTTTTGATATGGATTCATCTCATTATTTTATATCAAAAGAACTTGTTGATTCTTTTTCTTTAAACATTTTAGGCTTGATGACTACACTGAGAATTGCGAATCTGATTTTTGGATCCGCAACACTTAGTTTGCTTTGTAAAAATGTCAAGATTATTTTATGTGTTTACGCTTTCCGATCCGATTTGCATGTTATGTGCTACTTAGGTTTCAGAATTGATTTTGTGAAAGAATTAGCTTAATCTTATGAAGCCCATAGGACTATTCGTCTTCGACATTCTCAATCTGTAAGTAGATTTCTATTGTTCTTAATGATTTTGATTCCAATTCGGTGGCATCCTTATATTCTCTAAACCCACATGACGAGGAAAATGATATTTCTCTCATTCAAGTAGTTCGTGAATTTCTCGGTATCTTTGAGCTTATCTTAGGATTATCACCTAAGCAATCTTTTATGTGGTGCTAAGGTCTTTTCAGCTCGACCTTGCCACCGGTTTTCATCAGCTATGAGTTGCGGAGTATAGTGTTCCCCTCACCGCATTCTGCACCTATTATGATTCTTATGAATGACTCATGATGTCATTCGGTTTGTCCAGCTTATCTCATCCATCTTATGAATCGAGTATTCTACGAATATCTCGATGAGTATTCATTAATTACGGATGAAAACAACAATTTAAACTTTGCAAATCTTTTTAATAAGATATATTTATAAGTATAATTGGATTTTGTTCTTAAAATGAACAGAGAATATCCGTAAAATTTTTAAGAGATATTTTTATCATATAGAATATGATTTTGTGTTGTATTGTCCATTGATTGCTTTAAGAATTTTGGTCGACGCGCCTGATCAACATTATCGATAGGAATCTCCTAAATGCTATGACGAGACAGTCAGACACAGTAAATTAACTTGTAATAAGTTAAATTTTCTAAAAAGATGATTACATAAAGTTAATTATAATTTTGAATGTTATTACGCTTTTCGGGAAAGAGGGTCATTTAAAAGAACTCCTTTCCGATGCTCTTATTCTTGTGATTCCCGAAGGGAACCAAGACTTCATTGTTTGTATCGATGCTAGTCGTATTAGTTTGGGTGTCATTCTCATGCAAAAAGGGAACACGTTATCGCTTATACTTCTATACAATTAAAACCTACCGAGACTGGATATGCCACTCATGATCTAGTGCTCGCGGCCATTGTTTCCACTCTTAGAATTTGGTGTTCATTCGTGTTTCACCTATGAAGTGTGTTGTGCGTTTCAGTCGATCGAGAAAATTAGCACCTCGATATATTGGTCCATTTCCCATCACCGAACGTATTAGATCAGTGGCTTATCGCCTTTTATTATCTGCTCAATTTTCTGCTATTCACGACGTTTTCCATGTCTCTTAACTACGGAAATGCCTTAGGGATTCCAATTCTATTCTTGAGCCCGGTGTTATTGAAGAAATTGAAGTTTCACCTAATTTAACTTATGAGCAACATCCTATTCGTATCATCGCTACGAAGGTTAAATGCCTTCGAAAAAAAGATGTTCCGCTTGTGAAAGTTCTATGATCCGCAAATCCTAAGGATTGCTCTTAGGAATCCAGAGAATTCATCAAGCGAACACATCCAGACTTACTCTCTCGTGCTCTTTAGGGTGAACTTCTTATTTCAATTTTTCTTCTGTGTTGATATGCTTTTATGGTTGTTACTCTTTGTTTTCTTCTTAAGTATTGCGAGACGCAATTTCTTTAAGGAGGGGAGTCTGTAAGAACCCACACATTTTACGATTGTATATTCAAATATAGCATCGTTAGTCGGATTAGAGTCCGAAATGCTACTTTTTGCAAACAGTCGAATTAGGACTCGAGACTACTTCCATTGAGTCTAGGCGTTTGCGACCTTTATGAGTATAAACATCGATATGTTTAGAGTTGAGTAGAATTTTGCTATTTTTCTACTGGGCTTTGGGTTTGGGTTTCAGCGCACTAACCCAACACAATAACCTAACTCTCCCTTCAACTCCTCTTCATTCATTCTAATATTTCCTAACACTCAAGCTAAAGGAAAATAGGGGAAAGAAGAGGAAATCAAAATTCCTAAACCCTAAATTACTAGGAAATTCAAGATTCAAGCTCCAAAATCAAAGAGAAGCTTAGGTAAGCATCCTCCTCATATTCTCCATCTCAATCTTTCTTTAATTTTCAGAAATTCCTAAACCGTAACTTAGAAAATATTTGCTTATGAGCTTAGATTCGAGCTTCTTGGGTTGAAGTTAAGAGTGGTTCATCTTTCCTTGTTTTAAAGCATCTCGTTCGTTGTTTTTTAGCATAAAGGTGAGTTTTTGAACTCACATCTATGTCTATAGCTTTCATTGTTATTAGGTATGAATTTCTAGCATCTATTCATGTTCATTTGCTTTTGATTTGAATTGATTTGGTGAATTTTCCAATTTTGATGTTTTGAAGTCAAAATCATTAAAAATCCTACCTTGGATGTTTGGAAATGTTATTTGGGGTGTATCGAAGAGCCTAGAAGCCTGGGTCGTCACTTAGTATAAATCCCTAGTCTCCGTCGCTCGTCCGATCGCTTCCGAATCGATTTGGTCATCATTGGCCTATGCAAATTTCTGCCCAGCTGAACCAACCTGACGTCTGGTTGGTAATTTCAGACGTCTGGTTATGGTCCTTGGAGAAAAAAAATATAAGACGGATAAAATAAAAATGGCAGAGATTGGACCAGATGCCTGGTCCAAACCTACCAGGCGTCTGGTTAGTTTTCAAACGTCTGGTTAGAGTTCAGACATCTGGGAGGGTTCTGAAATATTTCCAAAACCCAAATCCAGATGTCTGGAATAACCCACAGACGTCTGGAACTGTTTAGTTTTGCCTATTTGTCTATTTTTTTGAGTGAATTTGCAATGTTTATCGGTTTTTGGTGATCCGAATAGTTGTTATCACTTTTATCGACTTTGATGGCTTCTTTTTCTGGATTTTTGGGAATATCTATTTTGATGGATTTGGTATCGATTTCTATGGATTTGATTCACGTCTTCGAATGTGAATTTTTGGTGATCGATTGTTTTTACAATCGTTTTCTATGATTTGTCACTTTAAAATACAAAGGTTTCTAACTTGTAGTAAATATCCAAACTCTTTCACAAAAATGATTTCAACGTTACTTTTAATACAAACCTCGTTTTTAAAACCGTTTTCCAATCTACTAGTACATACAAACCTTTACCTCATTCGTTCGAGAAATCTAATTAAACGACTTAGCAAAACAAGTGGTATAAAACGCTTGCATTTACTTTGTCGGTTAATTATCGGATATGTTCGATTGAACTCTTATGACAATTTTCGAGTGGAAATCTACAATTTGTTCGTAAATATTTAAGTTAAGCCAGTGGTTATGGGACATGAAGCTAAACTCATTTATTTACTAGCTTAGTGTAATTCACACTTCTTATTGATCAATGGTGATCATTTTATGGTTTAGACTAGCGAATATGCGATGTCTCTTTGTCCACGTGAGGGACTATACCCTGATTTTATGGAGCTTCATCTCATTTTTATAGGTTAGCGACCCATGGCCTTTGGACCGTTCATGGAGCAATCGGCTCGAGAAGTCGGGGCATTGGGCGTATCTTTTTAGGTGCGTCGATGCTCGACTTTGCGTGGGGCGTATCTTTTTAGGTGCATCGATGTTCAACTCGGCATGGGACATATCTTTTTAGGTGCGTCGTTGTTCGACTTTGCATGGGGCGTATCTTTTTAGGTGCGTCGATGTTCGACTATGCATGGGGCGTATCTTTTTAGGTGCGTCGATGTTCGACTGTGCATGGGACGTATCTTTTTATGTGCGTCGATGTTCAATTTATGGGATAACGTCTCATTTGTGATACACGTGTTGGTGAGTTTTCATGCCCCTATTTTTGATAGGCCTCCCCCTTTGTATTTACTGTATTTCTAATTGATGATTTCTAGAATTTGTGTTTCACCAATTTTTGCGATTGACATTGATATGTTTTTTCAATATTTGTGGTGTGGTGAATAAACTAAAGAATATGACATTCTTTTTAGTGTTTGAGAAAATTTGTGATATTGTATGATTTTTAATGTTATTTAATGTATATTTGTCATAGTATGGCATTATTGTTATCATACATTTTTGTCACATCTCTTATATTATCTCATTTTATATAATATTTTATAGCTAGACTGATCCGTTTATTATTTTCTTCTTAAATGGGTCAGACCGAGGTATTTCAGGAGCTTCTACTTGACTTCTTATCAAGTCCCGTCATCTGACTTTCGGCTAACTACTTAGCTTAGTAGTTTTTGTTTTTTACATTTAAGATAGAGACTCCTTGATGTATGCATATTATTTTGTCTTGCACTTGTACCTATTCTTTTGTGATGTAGTGGATCTTATATGACCACTACTTTGATGCACGCTTTATTTAATATATTCATATCTGTTTCCGCCTTGGTGATATGAATATCTGTGACTGATTTATGTTATGCTTATTTTATATTTGTTTCCAATGACCACGTAGCTACTGTGTAGTAGCTTTGAGTTTGTACTGGATATGTCAAATTTCCTCTTTAAATGAAATGTGTGACCTTCTATCTGGCATATCGATACTCGCACAAAGCAATTACACGGATGGTCACTCCTCAATAGCCTTATTCTTCATGCTAGTCGACGGCGTTACCCCGTAGTGTCCTTGGCTAGTGTGAGTATAGAGGTGGGGCGTTACATTATGTGTGTAAGTATCTGACTACTTAATTTTTCAGTAGAAGCCTTGGAGGCAGCACGTAGGCAGAGTTTTGCCGCAGCTGGGTAAATCTGTGTTATTATGCTTCTGTCTTTTATATTTTGCTATTATTCGTGCTGCTATTATTCTACGATTTCTGTGTGGCAATTATTTTATATATACTTCCGCACTAAATTTTTATAAGTGATATCACCCCATTCACCCCCCTTTAGGGTGAAATTGATCCTATAAGAGGCATCGGAGCCAGTAACAAAAGTTAATTTTTGATTTGATTTTTTTTTCAAAAACTAATTTTGGTTTAAAATTAAAATTTTAAAAATGGCTACTTTTAATAATGCTTTTCCTGAGGGTCGGTCTATAGTTAGACCACCAATGATCAATGGTGAATATGCTTACTAGAAAAGTAAAATGAAAACTTTTCTAAAAACCATTGATGCTTGGAATATTGTTGAAACGGGTGATAGGACACCAACAATTATGATAGATAATCAAAAAATAGATAAACCTATGAATCAATGCACAAATTTTGAGATTAAACTACCGATGGCTAATATCAAGGCTATGAATGCTATTATTTGTTCTTTAGACCAAATTGAATTTAATCGTGTTTCACATTGTTTAACTGTGTAGGAAATCTGGTACACACTTGAAGCAGTTCATGAAGGAACCTCCCAATCTCGTCTTGAAGGACTTAGTAATGAATATAATCAGTGTTTCTTAGGAGAAACAAATGAAAGTGAAAGTGAAGAACCAAATGAGATGTGTTGGGAGGTTAAGGAACAACAAGAATGCTATCTAGATTTCGGTTGCTCTAGGCACATGACAAGTGACAAGTCAAAGTTTCTTAGTCTAGAAAAACACAAATATGGGAGAGTCAATATGGGGAACAACGAGAAATGCAAGATTATTGGTAAAGGTAAAATAGGTAATGGTAAGTTTACCTTAAACGACGTATCATATGTTGAAAACCTACACCATAATCTGATCTCAATTAGTTAGTTATGTGATAAAGGAACGAATGTTGTTTTTGATTCTGACGTGTGCAAAATTATTGACCAATCATCAAAAGAAATCTTATTTTCAAGTAAGAGGAAAGGTATTATGTACTCTCTATCTTTTGATGATCTCACTATTTCAAAATGTTTGGTAGCTAAGGATGTAGAAGTAAATTTATGGCATAGACGATTCAGGCATCATAGCATGAATCTGTTAAACCAATTGAAAGGAAAAGATTTGGGAAGAGGTTTGCCATCACATGATTTCGAAACAGAAATTTTATGTAAAGCATGTACTACGAGAAAACTTAAAAAATCACTGTTTCATGCTAAGAACAATGTAAGCACTTCTAGAGTTCTTGAACTAGTTCATATGGATTTGTTTAGACCTAATGATATTGCAAGTCTAGGTGGTAAGAAATATTGTTTCGTATTGGTTGATGATTACTCTAGATTCACGTGGGTATACTTCTTAGCTAAAAAATCAGAAACTTTTTCTTACTTTACCAAATTCACAAAATTAGTTCAAAATGAAAAAGGAGTTTCTATTATTTCACTAAGAAGTGATATGAAGGAGAATTGGAAAATTATGAATTTGAAAATTATTGTGAAGAAAATGGATTTAGACATGAATTCTCTACCCCACGTACTCCACAACAAAATGGAGTAGTCAAGAGAAAAATCAAACCTTACAAGAGTTGGCTAGATCTATGATAAAAGAGTATGAACTACCCTTGACTTTTTGGGCAGAGGCAGTAAATACAGCCAGTTACATAATGAATTGAGTCATGATTAGGCCAATTCTTAAGAAAATACCATATGAACTATGGTTCAGAAAAAAGCCAAAAAATTGTGTATTTCAAGGTTTTTGGGTGTCCGTGTTTCATTTTTAATGCAGGAGATCAACTGGGAAAATTTGAGGCAAAAGCTGATGAAGGCATGTTCATGGGTTACTCATCCATAAGCAAAGCCTATAGAGTATTCAACAAAAGGACGAGAACAATCATAGAGTCAATCAATGTGAAATTTAATGAAAGTATTGATGATCAACACATGGAAACAATCAAAAGCAATGTTGAAGAGGAGAACGAAAAAGATGAAAATGAAAAACCAAAAGAAACCGCAACCACAAAAGAAGTCCAAAGAAATCTGAATCCAGAGAAATTGAAATTCAAAGTAGATCATCCTCCAGAGTTGATAATCGAAAATCCTATCGTAGGTATTCAAACTCGTTCCTCCTTTAGAAGTTTGTGTGATTTGTGCCTATACAGTGGATTTATTTCAGAAATTGAACCCAAAGACAAAGATACAGCTCTTAATGATGAAAATTGGTCTATGGCTATGCAAGAAGAGCTAAATCAATTCGAGCGAATGATGTTTGGAGTCTAGCACCTAGACCTAATGATTATCCAGTCGTAGGAACAAAATGGATTTTTAAAAATAATATGATGAATCTGGAAATGTGATTAGAAATAAAGCTAGGTTAGTTGCTAAAGGATATAATCAAATTGAAGGAATTGATTTTGATGAAAGTTTTGCACCTGTAGCTAGAATAGAATCCATTCGAATATTGTTAGCTTTTGCTTGTTATAAAGGATATAAACTAAGACAAATGGATATTAAAAGTGCTTTCCTAATGGAAATTTGAAAGAAGATGTAAACAACCAGAAGGTTTTGAAAGCTATGAATACCCTAATCATGTATATAAACTTAAGAAAGCATTATATGGATTAAAACAAGCCCCTAGAGCTTGGTATGAATGTTATAGCACTTATCCCCTTGAAAATGGGTTCAAAAAGGGCTATGTAGACACCATGCTATTTCTATTGCATAAAAATGATGATCTTTTGATTGTTCAAATATATGTTGATGATATTATTTATGGTGCCATTAACAATTTATTGTATGAGAAATTTGAAAAAGTCATGCAGGAATAATTTAAAATGGGCTTGGTTGGAGAGTTAAAATTCTTTTTAGGATTTCAAATCAAACAAAGCGATAACGGTACGTTCATCTATCAAACAAAATATATTAGGAAACTTGTAATCAAATATGGATTGGAAGATGCTAAACCTGCAAAAAAACCCATGAGCACAACAATTAAACTTAACGAAGATGAAAAAGGTAAGGGAGTTGATCAAAAGCAATATCAAGGTATAATTGGATCATTTCTTTATCTTACTGCTTCTAGACCTATATCATGTTTACTGTCTGCCTGTGTGCAGATTTCAATCTAATTCGAAAGAATCTCATTTAAAAGCTGTTAAAAGAATTATAAGATATTTGTTGCACACCCCATGTTTTGGTCTTTGGTATCCAAATAACGATAATTTTGAATCAAAAGGATATTCACATGCAGATTATGCTGGAAGTCTAGCTGATAGAAAAAGTACTGGTGGCAAGTGTTTTATGTTAGGACATTCGTTAGTCGCATGGTTAAGCAGAAAACAGAATTGTATTGCATTATTCACCACAGAAGCAGAGTATATTGCTCTAAGTGGTTGCTCTACTCAAATGTTATGGATGATACAAACTTTGCAAGACTATGGTCTAAATTTTAAATGTGTACCACTAATGTGTGATAGCAAAAGTGCAATTGATCTCACAAATAATCTGTACATCACTCGTGGACAAAACATATAGATGTTAGACATCATTTTATTAGAGATCATATTTCCAAAGAAAATATATAGATAAATTTCATTACAACCGATTCTCAATCGACAGATATTTTTACAAAACCCCTTCCAAAAAATAGTTTTTTTCGATTGCGTCTCAGTTTAGGCATTTTAGAAATTTGATTCTATATTTTTGATTATGGCCTTAAATGTCTCAATTAACTAATCTAACTCCCTACTGATTACCAAAAGATAAATAGTGATTGAAAAAGTGATGAGCGTTGAAATTAATCATATATTATAACTTGAGACAGTATAATCAGTAAATTTCTTTAGAAATTTAAACAAGAATTATGAAAAAAAATTGTTGGTAAAAATTCCATGACCATCTCTGTTTCTATCATATCTTTAATGATCATCACTCATCAAAATCCAATATAGCACGTCAATATGTAGTATTTCTAACAGGAAATCATTCGTTTTTCAATTTATTATATTTTTTTAAGAAATAAAAACATCCAAAGTATTCACGCTCATTTAAAAGTCCTTACGGTTATGCATGGGTGAATTACTTAGAATTTTTGATTATGTGCTTCCATGCTCGTTTAAAAGTCCTCACGGTTATGCATGTATGGAACGCATATCAAAATTGATTAATTAAATAGACTAGTTGATTCTAATCCTATTTAAAAGTCTTCACGGTTATGCGTGGTTAGAAGATACTTGAAATTCATTTTTTTTATAAAAATTGGGAATACTACTAATCTCATTTAAAAATCCTAACGGTTATGCATGGTTAGTAGATATTCAAATTCCTGATATAAATATATTACAAATAGACACAACTATATGGTTTTGTATACCAACATCATCCCTATCATTCTAAAGTGGAATATCCTCCAAACAGAGTATTTATGATTTTTGTTTGATTTTTTATTGAAATTTAATATTTATACTCGATTGGGTATTAATATTGTATTAATGCCTATCGCTTTATCTCTATTTTTTCTAACATTATTACTCTTTTGCTGATAATAAAAGGGGAGAGAAAAGTTAAGATTTTGACAAATAAAGGTCAAATATTTTATTTTGTATTTCCAATTTGCATCTAGGTCCATCTGCGTATTTTTATTTATTTTCATGCATATATGAAGGCGGAGCTTTGTAGAGTGAGGGAGCATTCAAATTGGGAGAGTAAATAAATTTCATCAATAATCAAATACATTTAATAAATTCAAAATCTTAAATATATGTTTGTTATCATCAAAAGGAGGAGATTGTTGAATATGCAAGTATATGATTATATGGATTAAAACAAGCCCCTAGAGCTTGGTATGAATGTCTTAGCACTTATCTCCTTGAAAATGGGTTCAAAAAGGGCTGTGTAGACACCATGGTATATCTATTGCATGAAAATGATGATCTTTGATTGTTCAAATGTATGTTAATGACATTATTTATGTTGCCACTAACAATTTGTTGTATAAGAAATTTGAAAAAGTCATGCAAGAAAAATTTAAAATGAGCCTGGTTAGAGAGTTAAAATTCTTTTTAGGATTTCAAATCAAACAAAGCGATAACAGTACATTCATCTCTCAAACAAAATATATTAGGGAACTTGTAAACAAATTTGGATTAAAGATACTAAACCTGCAAAAAAAACCATGAGCACAACAATTGAACTTGATAAGGATGAAAAAGGTAAGGCAGTTGATCAAAAGCAATATCGAGGTATGATTGGATAACTTCTTTATCTTACCGCTTCTAGACCTGATATCATGTTTACTGTTTGCCTGTGTGCACGATTCAATCTAATCCGAAAGAATCTCATTTAAAAGCTGTTAAAAGAACTATAAGATATTTGTTGCACACCCCACGTTTTTGTCTTTGGTATCCAACTAACGATAACTTTGAATCAACTGGATATTCAGATGTAGGTTATGTTGGAAGTCTAGTTGATAGAAAAAGTACTAGTGGGATGTGTTTTATGTTAGGACATTCGTTAGGTTCATGGTCAATCAGAAAACAGAATTATATTGCATTATTCACCACAGAGGCGAGTATATTGCTCGAAGTGGTTGCTCTGCTCAAATTTTATGGATGATACGAACTTTGCAAGAGTATGGTCTAAATTTTAAACGTGTACCACTAATGTGTGATAGCAAAAGTGCAATTGATCTCACAAATAATCCAGTACATCACTCGCGGACAAAACATATATATGTTAGACATCATTTTATTAGATATCATATTTTCAAAGAAAATATCTGCACAAATTTCATTACAACCGATTCTCAATTGGTAGGCATTTTTACAAAACCCCTTCCAGAAAATAGTTTTTGTCGACTGCGTCACAGTTTAGGCACTTTATAAATTTGATTCTGTATTTTTGATTATGACCTTAAATGCCTAAAGTAACTAATCTAACTCCCTACTGATTATCAAAAAGATAAATAGCGATTGAAAAAGAGCCGAGTGTTGAAATTAATCATATATTATAACTTGAGACAACATAAGTAGTAAATTTCTTTGGAAATTTAAATAAGAGTTATAAAAACTTTTGTTGGTAAAAATTCCATGAACATCTCTATTTCTATCATATTTCAAACGACCATCACTCATCAAAATCCAATATAGCATGACAATATATGGTATTTGTAACAGGAAATCATTCATTTTTCAATTTATTATATTTTTTAAGAAATAAAAACATCCAAAGTATTCACTCTCATTTAAAAGTCCTCACGGTTACGCATGGGTGAATTACTTTAAATGTTTGATTATGTGCTTCAATTATCATTTAAAAGTCCTCACAGTTATGCATGTATGGAACACATATCAAAATTGATTAATTAAATAGACAAGTTGATTCTAATCCTATTTAAAATTCTTCACGGTTATGCATGGCTAGAAGATACATGAAATTCATTTTTTCATAAAAATTGGGAATATACTACTAATCTCATTTAAAAGTCCTAACGGTTATGCATAGTTAGTAGATATTCAAATTCCTGATATAAATATACCACAAATAGACACAACTATATGATTTTGTATACCGACATCATCCCTATCATTCTAAAGTGGAATATGCGCTAAATAGAGTATTTGTGATTTTTGTTTGATATTTAATATTTATACTCGATTAGGTATTAATATTGTATTAACGTCCATCACTTTATCTCTGTTTTTTCTAACATCATTACTCTTTTGCTGATAATAAAAGGGAAGAGAAAAGTTAAGATTTTGGCAAATAAAGGTCAAATATTTTATTTTGTATTTTCTATTTGCATCTAGGTTCGTCTGCATATTTTTATTTATTTTCATGGATATATGAAGGCAGAGCTTTGTGTAGAGAGGGAGCATTCAAATAGGGGAGCAAATAAAGTTCATCAATAATCAAATACATTTAATAAATTCAAAATCTTAAATATATGTTTGTTATCATTAAAAGGGGGAGATTGTTGAATATGCAAGTATATGATTTTTGTTTGATGATAATAAACACATATATATATATATTCATTTAAATGTATTTGTTAATGTACAATTTTATTTTTCACATATTCAAATAAATATTTGCTGAATAAAATAAATAACTCAGAATTTAAATTCAAACAAATATTTTATTCAAACAAATTTTTTATTACAATTTTGAATAGTGCAAATTTGAGCTCTCAGTGTATATATACAAATTCAATTACATTACAATTTCAGTCACATCACATTTTCTCACTATACATACATTTGCACCTCGTTGCATTTCACTCATTCACTCGTATTTTGTCGTTGAGTTTATTCCAGATTGAATCCACCACCTGAGCAATCTGCAAAATAAACACTAACGCAGTAAATTGAAAAGAAAATATTTTGCAATGTAAAATAAAATGTGTATTTTTGAAAATATTATTTGCCTCGGTTATTTGGGTTGTTCTCATCATTTATTTTGAATTCATTATACACCAACAGCTTGTGACATGCACAGTGTATCACTGTACACGCCACAAAGCCGTGCACATTGATATACACTTGATAAAACTATAGGGACAGGTGAGCGCAAGGTCAAACATAATCAGAAGCTCGATTCAACACAAGTGTAATTCAAAATGAAAATAATTATCGAGTGAAACCAAGGCCACAAATTTCAACTAGATCAATGAGCATGAACATCACAAGTAAAGACCTCACAATCCAACCAGAATCAAGATGAAGTTCAGGTAAAACTAAAATGCACATGTCAACAGTTGTGACACAAAGATCACAAATTCATCATGAATGCAACAACCAAGAAAAAATCATTCCATAGCAAATGCAAAAAGCCTCAGACATGTATACATATTCACATGCAATCAGACCTCAACTGCACAGATTCGAAGAAAAGGAATTCAAGATGAATGCATATACATCAATGGTGAACTCAATTGAAAGACTTATATGCCACACATGAATCAACAATTTCAACCACAACTAGCACATGCATATCAAAGTGCAGACAAATTCCGAAATCATGATGAAGCCAGTGGTACCAAATCACATGACAATGTACACAGGAACTCAATAATGACCATACCTATATGCATGCATACAACTCAACAGTACAATACAACACACTTATATATATGCTATGCACATAAATGAAGTGTGGCCATAACTACATCTACACCAAACTTTAACATATACAAAGCGCTGCAATGCTCATGAAGAAACATGCTACAGATGTGACTTCATATAGAACTAGAGCGAGCTAATGAACAAACAAAACAACTAGAGCTGGCAACATGAACTACTCATACACACATACATATACGAACACACATGTATGCATATATATGTAGTGCACAACATCTATCCAGTGCAAGCTCGAATAAGCAAATGCACCAGAGGCAACAGAAAATAAATGGACAAATCTCAATACAATGAACAATGCATTAGAGCATGAGGTTGAAAATGCTAGAGGCATGAATACACCGAAATACATATATACAGCAGTTCAAATGTCGTAGGAAAGTCAATAATCATGGAATGCCAAAGAATCAAACCGTGGGTCAGGAACCAGTCGACGAACGTAACTAGCAGAAGAATAAAATGAACAAATCAAGATAAATCAAAATCGTCAAGTTAGAGCCGTGGTGTCCAAGAAAATGAAAGTTAGAATCAAACAAGCCATGACAATCAAGTAACGAAGATATACAACTGGCCAGGAACAATCATCAACACTCAAGTTAAATCGAACGGCCAAGCATATGAATTGATGAATTAAAATAAATCTATACGAATGAAATTTTAGGATTTCGAATCCTATTTAAATCGTGTGACGCCCCACCTCTATACCCACGCTAGCCAAGAACACTACGGAGTAATGCTATCGACTAGCACGGAGAATAAGGCTGTTGAGGAGCGACCATCTGTATAATTGGTTTGTGCGAGTACCGATATGCCGGATAATAAAACATAACTTTGCATTTCTTTATCAAGAGGGGAATCCGACATACCGACACAAACTCAAAGCTACTACACAGTGGCTATAAAGGTCTTCGGAAACAAATACAGAAATAAACATAACACAAATCAGTCACAGATAAGTCATATCACAAAGGCGGAAGAAGATATGAATATATAACTAACACGTGAAAGTGTATATCAGAGTAGTGGTCAAAGAGATCCACAATAGTACAAAAGAATAGCAACATGTGCTATACAAAAGAATACAACTATGAGTCCATATCTCAAGTGTATACAACGAAATAAACTACTAATCTAAGCAGTTAGCCAAAAGTCAGAGAAATCAATCCCAAGCAAGAAGTCAAGCTGAAGCACCTGTAACATCTCGGTCTGACCCGAGTATTATTTAATAAGAAAATAATAAACGGATCAGTCTAACTATAAATATCAGATGATACGATATAGAGTAAGAGATATGACTAAACACATAATAATCACAATGCCAAGCTGTGATATATATAAGTAATTGAAAATTCAACAAGAGATTAATCAATATCATAAAATCTACACAAGAATCAAAAAAGAATGTCATACTCCTTATTTCGTTCACCAAACTATAAATATTGACGATTATATCAATGTCAATCACAAAAGTCAATGACACACAAATTCACCAATGCACAAATATTGATAAAACTTATCAATGGAAATCACGAAAATTGGTGAAACACAAATTCTAGAAATCATCTCAAGAAATCTAGAAATCACAAAAAAAGGGAGGGGAGGCCTATCACAAATGGGAGCATAAAGCTCACTAACACGTGTATCACAAACGGAACGCTAATTCCATGGTTGCTAACCATCACAAATTGAGCCGAAGCTGCACAAACGGCCCGAAGACCATGGGTTGCTACCCCACCAATTTGAGTCGAAACTCCACAAAACGGGGTTTAGTCTCCCTAGCAGACAAAGAGACATCGCACATTGCTAGTCTAAATCACAAAGATGATCGTCATGATCAACGAGAAGTGTCAATTACAATAAGCTAGTAAATATATGAGTTTAGCTTCATGTCCCATAACCACTTGCTTAACTTAAATATTTACGAACAAACTGTAGATCTCCACTAGAAAATTGTCACAAGAGTTTCAACCGAACAAGTCCAAGAATTAACCGGCGATGTAAACGCAAGCGTTTCATACCACTTGTTTTACTAAGCCGTTTAATTAGATTTCTCATACGAGTGAGGTAAAGGTTTGTGTATACTAGTAGATTGGAAAACGGTTTTATAAACGAGTTTGATATCGAAAATATAGTTGAAATCGTTTTGATGAAGAGGTTTTGATATTTAATACTAGTATTGAAACCTTTATATTTTTAAAGTGACAAATCATAAAGAAGATTGTAGGAACAACCAATCACTAAAATTCACATACAAAGATGTGAATAAAATCCAAAGAAATCGATACGAATCCATCAAAATGGATATTCCCAAAAATCACGATGAAAATGTCATCAAAGTCCATAACAAATGATAAAAACAAAAAGGGAATCGACACGAATCGATTAAAGTTGGAAATATACTCAAAAATAGCCAAAATAGGCAAATTAAATAGTTCCAGACGTCTGAAGATCCAATCCAGGTGTCTGAAAACTAATCAGACGTCTGGTTTAGAATCCAGACGTCTGGATTTGTTCTCTGGGAATAATCCAGAGAACACCCAGACGTCTGAGACATATCCAGACGTCTGATCCTAAATTTCAGACGTCTGGAATTAGTCTCTGACTTTATTTTATATTCTGCGTGGCTATATTTTTCCTCTCCAGGTCCAAACTAGATGTCTGGACTTGGTCACCAGACGTCTGGTCACCTGGTCTGGGCAACAATTTGCCTAGGCCAAAGTGGCCAAAACGTATCGGGAGCGATCGGACGAGCAACGACGACTAAGGATTTATGCCTAGCGACAACCCAGCCTTAACGGCTTCTCAATACACCCCGGATATCATTGTCTAAATATTCATAATAGGATTTTCATAAGCTTGGACCAAAACACCCAAATTAGGAAAATTCACCAAATCAATTCGAATCAAAAGCAAATGAATATGCACAAATGTTAGGAATTCATACCTAACCACAAAGATAGATATAGAAAAAGATGTGAGATAAAAATCTCACCTTTATACACAAGAACAATGAGGAAGAAGCTATAGAACAATGACAATGACAATCACTCTTCAATTCCAACTCAACAAGCTTGAATCTAAGCTAAAAAGAGAAACATTTTCTAAATTAGGTTTAGGAATTTCTGAAATTGATAAGAGAATGAGTTAGAGAAGAAGAAGCTTACCAATGGGTTCTTCTATTAGTTTGGAGCTAGAGTTTGATTTGCAAAAGAAAACTAGGGTTTTGGAGTTTTAATTTCCTCTTCCACTGTCCATTAATATAAAGCTTGAGTATAAGGAAAAGAGGAATGAAGTAATGAAGAGGAGAAGGGGTTGGGACTGAATACATAAGTGGGGTTAATGGGCTCAGCCCAAACCAAAGCCCTAAGTGAAAAAGTAGCAAAAATCAACTTACTCCAAACATTTCGAAGCTTATACCCAAAAAGATCGCAAACGGCATTTTAAACTCAATGGGAGTGATCCAGAGTCCTAATTCGACCGTATGCAAAAAGTAGCTTTTCGGACTAAATTCCGAGTATCGAAAAAAACATTTAAACAAAATATTTAAATATAAAATCGATTAATATGCGGGTTGTTACAGACTCACCTCCTTAAAGAAATTGCGCCCTCGCAATATTTAAGTAGAAAATATATAGTAACAACCATAAAAGCATATTCAACACAAAAGAAGTTTGAAATAAGAAGTTCACCTCAAAGAGCATGGGAAAGTAAGTCCGGATGTGATCGCTCGATGAACTCTCTAGACTCCCAAGAACAATCCTTAGGATTTGAAGACCATTGAACTTTCACAAGCGGAACATCCTTATTTCGAAGTCGTTTGACTTCCGAAGCAATAATACGAACAGGATGCTGCTCATAAGTTAAATTAGGCGAAACTTCAATTTCTTCCACAACACCGGGCTCAAGAATAGAATCGGAATCTCGAAGACATTTCCGAAATTGAGAAACGTGAAACACGTCATGGATAGCAGAAAATTGAGCCGGTAATAAAAGGCGATAAGCATGGAACTAATACGTTCAGTGATAGGAAATGGCCCAATATATCGAGGCGCCAATTTTCCCGATCGGTTGAAACGTACAACACCCTTCATAGGTAAAACATGGATAAATACGGGATCCCCCACAGAAAATTCTAATTTTCTTCTCCGGTTATCGGCATAGGATTTTTGTCTACTCTGGGCTTCTTTCATCCTATGACGAATAAGATCAATATTTTCTGTGGAATCATGAATAAAATCTGGACCTAAAACCAGCTTCTCACCGGCCTCAAGCCAACAAGAAGGAGACCGGCATGGCCTTCCATAGAGTGCCTCAAAAGGTGCCATACCAATACTAGATTGAAAGCTATTATTATAGGAAAATTCAACAAGGGAAATATGATCTTCCCAACTTCCACTGAAATCAAGCACACAAGAACGAAGAAGATCTTCAAGAGTTTGATTCACACGCTCGGTTTGTCCATCGGACTGGGGATGATAAGCGGTGCTAAAATTAAGCTTCGTTCCCAAAGCTTTTTGAAGACTCTTCCAAAATCCACTAGTAAACAATGGATCACGGTCGCTAAAAATAGAAGTAGGAACTCCATGTAATTTCACAATCTCTTTAATAAAGAGTTTGGCCAAAAGAGGAACGGTTCGATTAGATCGAACGGGAATAAAATGGGCGGATTTAGTAAGCCTATCAACGATCACCCATAAGCTATCATGACCTGAACGAGAACGGGGAAGGCCGTCAATAAAATCCATGGAAATCTGATCCCACTTCCAAATTGGAATTTCTAAAGGTTGCAATAACCCACCGGCCTTTGATGCTCGGCCTTAACGAGTTGGCAAGTCATGCAACGCTTAACAAAGTTAGCGATGTCAAGTTTCATTCCCTTCCAATAATAAAGTCGCTTCATATCCGCGTACATTTTGCTACTACCGGGATGAATGGTGAATTTAGAACGATGAGAATCTTCTAAAATATCTTTGTGAAGATCACCAATATTTGGCACGATAAGTCTACCAAATTTTCAAATGCCGCCACGAGAATCGATATCAAAGTCTTTCAAACTTTCAATATCAATCTTATCCTTAATATTTTGGCCCAGAAGAGCCAATTCAGGATCTAGCCCTTGAGCTTCAAGAATGCGGTCTAAAAGAGAAGGATGAGCCTCAAGGCTACACAAAACAAGTGATGAGCATAAATCGGATACGCGCTCTCAAATCTCACAAGTGGATAAAATCTCGAGATCGTTCCATTCGGATATCATCATAGAAACAACTGCTTGTTGTTTACGGCTAAGAGCATCGGCGACGCGATTACCCTTACCGGGGGTATAAAGAATATCAAGATCATATGGAGCAAGGAACTCGGGCCAACGTTGTTGACGCAAATTAAGTTCCTTTTGAGAGAATAAATACTTCAAGGACTTATGATCGGTATAAAGAATAAATTTCTCTCCCAAAAGATAATGACGCCAAATTCGAAGGGCGAAAACAATAGCCGCGAGTTCTAAATCATGAGTGGCATATCTAGTCTCGGCTGGCTTTAATTGCCTAGAAGCATAAGCAATAACACGTTCTCTTTGCATAAGAACGGTACCCAAACCAATGCAACTAGCATCGGTAAAAACAACAAAATCTTGGCTTCCATCGGGAATCACAAGATTAGGAGCATCTGAAAGGAGTTCTTTTAATTTTTGGAAAGAACCTTCACACTTGTCCGACCAAATGTATTTAACACCTTTCTTTGTTAAGCTAGTGAGAGGCACGGCAATTTTAGAAAAGTCTTTTACGAAACGGCGGTAATAGCCCGCCAATTCGAGAAAACTACGAATCTCCGTCACACTCTTCGGTCTCTTCCAATCTTGAGTCGCTTCAATCTTTGAAGGATCCATGGAAATTCCGGATTCGGAAATAATATGACCGAGAAACTTCACACAAGATTGCCAAAAGTGGCATTTTGAAAACTTTGCTTTTAATTGATTACTCCTAAGAGTTTCCAACACAATCCGAAGATGCTTCTCATGTTCCTCCTCGGTTTTAGAATACACAAGAATATCATCAATATAGATGAGAACAAATCGATCGAGGAAGTCTTTGAAAACTCGATTCATTAGGTCAACGAAATAAGCCGGAGCATTCGTTAAACCAAATGGCATAACAAGCCATTCATAAGATTCATAACGGGTACGGAACGATGTCAAAGGAATACTGTCCTCTGCAATACGAAGCTGGTGAAAACCAGTAGCTAAGTCTAATTGTGAAAAGACTCTAGCACCACTAAGCTGATCGAATAGATCATCAATCCGAGGTAAAGGATATTTATTTTTGATAGTAAGATCGTTAAGCTTGCGGTAGTCAACGCAAAGCCTAAGCGTACCATCGGATTTCTTCACGAAAATAGCCGAAGCTCCCCAAGGCGAGGAACTAGAGCGAATAAATTGCTTCGTCTCCAATTCGGATAATTGTTTACGCATCTCCTCATTTTCTTTATTGGACAGGCGATAAGGAGGACGAGTAATAGGTTGAGCTCCAGGGATAAGATTAATTCTGAACTCAATCGCTCGCTTAGGCGGAAATCCTAAAACGGTCTCAAATATGCCAGAAAATTCACGAACAACGTGAATAAGAGAAATAATATCTTCCTCATCATCATTATCGTCATCACGTGGATTTAAAGAATATAAAGATGCAACCAAGCTGGAATCCGAATCGTTAAGATTAATAGAAATCTGTTTAACAGATTGAGGATGTCGAAGATGAATAGTCCGCTCAGGACATAGGATATGAGCTTCATAACGGTCAAGCCAATCCATTCCCAAAATCATTCCAAAGCCTAAATAACGCATGACATGCAAATCGGCTAGGAAAGAAAAATCACACAAAATAATCTCGACATCTTTACACAATAAACTGATTGTTGCGGATCCACCAACCGGATTCGCAATTCTCAAAGAAGTCATTAAACACAAAACATCCAAAGAAAAAGTATCAACAAGTTCTTTTGATATAAAAGAATGGGACGCACCCGTATCAAAAAGAACTCGAATAAGATGATCGCGAAATAAAATAATACCATCAAGAATGGAATGAGAAATACCTTGGCCACGAGATCTGTTGCCAGGGGCTTGAGCAACATTTAACCTTCCCTCCTTCCTTCCTTGAAGCTTGGGGCATGAAGATATAACATGACCGGGACCTTTGCAGTAACGACAAGAGAGAGACTTTGGGCACTTGTTCGCATAATGGTCCTTCGAACCACAATTATAGCATTCCCCACGACCAAAGGAAGAAGTCTTTGCCGCTGGGGTTGCTTGCTTCCCTTTCTTAGTGGGATAAGGACCCTTGAATTTGTTTGTCCTCTTCTTGTTGTTGAAGTTTGGTTTGGAACCCACCACTTCAACATCATTTTCCCTATCCACCTCTTCAAGACGAAGAGCGATATCAATGAGTTGGTCGAAAGAAACTTCTAATTTTTGAAGTAATGGCTTCTTGAGATTTTTGTTTAATCCATAGACGAATCTCTAATTTTTCTTCAGTGGGGTATTAATGTATTCAACCCCATATTTGAAGAGAGATTCAAAAGACGCGACATAATCTGCCACGGAAGATTCACCTTGAACAAGGTCTATGAAACGCCGATCCAAAGTCACCTTCTCAGCTTCTGGCACGAATTTTAACTCGAAGCGCTCTCGGAATTTCTCCCAAGTGAGATCCGCTTCATTTATTTCAGAAATCAGAAGCTCGTACCAGTCTAATGCTCTTTCTTGGAGCATACTAGAAGCCACCTGAACTCGGTGAAGATCAATGAGGTTCATGCGAGAAAAGATTCGATCGCATGTCTGTAACCAAGCCTGGACTTCAATAATAGTTTCGGAACCTTTAAATGGCTTCCCACCTAGGTTGGTGTAATCATTGCACAAACGTGCAAACCCGTATTTAGGGTGAGTAAGTTTCGGATTAGAACCAGCTGCTTGAGCATTCGTGACAAGGTCAAGAAGTTGCTGGGTAGTCATAAAAACTCCATCTTGGGGTGGAGCACTAGATGGTCCAGCTCTGGGACGACCAGGTCTAACCATTTCTCTTCTTTAAGAAAGAAAGAGGAGGAAAAAATTATTCTCAAGATAAATATCAAGCAAATCTTGATAGATAAAATAAGGAATCATAAAGAAAATAGGATGAATCAGTACGGAGACTCGAATTAAATCCTAAAGCACGACTCCTAAGAAAGACTTAGGACAATGATCCTTGTTATAATATTCCATATTGTTCCGAAGTTTGGCTCTGATACCAAGCTGTGACCCCCACCTTTATACCCACGCTAGCCAAGAACACTACGGAGTAATGCTGTCGACTAGCATGGAAAATAAGGCTGTTGAGGAGCGACCATCTGTATAATTGCTTTGTGCGAGTACCGATATGCCGGATAATAAAACATAACTTTGCATTTCTTTATCAAGAGGGGAATCCGACACAAACTCAAAGCTACTACACAGTGGCTATAAAGGTCTTCGGAAACAAATATAGAAATAAACATAACACAAACCAGTCACAGATAATTCATATCACAAAGGCGGAAGAAGATATGAATATATAACTAACACATGAAAGTGTATATCAGAGTAGTGGTCAAAGAGATCCACAATAATACAAAAGAATAGCAACATGTGTTATACAAAAGAATACAACTATGAGTCCATATCTCAAGTGTATACAACGAAATAAACTACTAATCTAAGCGGTTAGCCAAAAGTCAGAGAAATCAATCCCAAGCGAGAAATCAAGCTGAAGCACCTGTAACATCTCGGTCTGACCCGAGTATTATTTAATAAGAAAATAATAAACGGATCAGTCTAACTATAAATATCAGATGATACGATATAGAGTAAGAGATATGACTAAGCACATAATAATCATAATGCCAAGCTGCGATATATATAAGTGATTGAAAAATCAACAAGAGATTAATCAATATCACAAAATCTACACAAGAATATAAAAAATGTCATACTCCTTATTTCGTTCACCAAATCATAAATATTGACGATTATATCAATGTCAATCACAAAAGTCAATGACACACAAATTCACCAATGCACAAATATTGATAAAACTTATCAATGGAAATCACGAAAATTGGTGAACACAAATTCCAGAAATCATCTCAAGAAATCCAAAAATCACAAAAAAAGGGGGGTAGGCCCATCACAAACGGGAGCATAAAGCTCACCAACACGTGTATCACAAACGGAACGCTAATTCCATGGTTGCTAACCATCACAAATTGAGCCGAAGCTCCACAAACGGCCCGAAGACCATGGGTTGCTACCCCACCAATTTGAGTCGAAACTCCACAAAACGGGGTTTAGTCTCCCTCGCAGACAATGAGACATCACACATTGCTAGTCTAAATCACAAAGATGATCGTCATGATCAATGAGAAGTGTCAATTACACTAAGCTAGTAAATATATGAGTTTAGCTTCATGTCCCATACCACTTGCTTAACTTAAATATTTACGAACAAACTGTAGATCTCCACTAGAAAATTGTCACAAGAGTTTCAACCGAACAAGTCCAAGAATTAACCGGCGATGTAAACGCAAGCATTTCATACCACTTGTTTTACTAAGCCGTTTAATTAGATTTCTCATACGAGTGAGGTAAAGGTTTGTGTATACTAGTAGATTGAAAAACGGTTTTATAAACGAGTTTGATATTGAAAATATAGTTGAAATCGTTTTGATGAAGAGGTTTTGATATTTAATACTAGTATTGAAACCTTTATATTTTTAAACTGACAAATCACAAAGAAGATTGCAGGAACAACCAATCACTAAAGTTCACATACGAAGATGTGAATAAAATCCAAAGAAATCGATACGAATCCATCAAAATGGATATTCCCAAAAATCACGATGAAAATGTCATCAAAGTCCATAACAAATGATAACAACAAAAAGGGAATCGACACGAATCGATTAAAGTTGGAAATATACTCAAAAATAGCCAAAATAGGCAAATTAAACAGTTCCAGACGTCTGAAGGTCCAATCCAGGCGTCTGAAAACTAATCAGACGTCTGGTTTAGAATCCAGACGTCTGGATTTGTTCTCTGGGAATAATCCAGAGAACACCCAGACGTCTGAAACTAATCAGACGTCTGAGACCTATCCAGACGTCTGATCCTAAATTTCAAACGTCTGGAATTAGTCTCTGTCTTTATTTCATATTCTGCGTGGCTATATTTTTCCTCTCCAGGTCCAAACCAGACGTCTAGACTTGGTCACCAGACGTCTGGCCACCTGGTCTGGGCAACAATTTGCCTAGGCCAAAGTGGCCAAAACGTATCGGGAGCGATCGGACGAGCAACGACGACTAAGGATTTATGCCTAGCGACAACCCAGCCTTAACGGCTCCTCAATACACCCCGGATATCATTGTCTAAATATTCATAATAGGATTTTCATAAACTTGGACCAAAACACCCAAATTAGGAAAATTCACCAAATCAATTCGAATCAAAAGCAAATGAATATGCACAAATGTTAGGAATTCATACCTAACCACAAAGATAGATATAGAAAAAGATGTGAGATAAAAATCTCACCTTTATACACAAGAACAAGGAGGAAGAAGCTATAGAACAATGACAATGACAATCACTCTTCAATTCCAACTCAACAAGCTTGAATCTAAGCTAAAAAGAGAAACATTTCCTAAATTAGGTTTAGGAATTTCTGAAATTGATAAGAGAATGAGTTGGAGAAGAAGAAAAGAAGCTTACCAATGGGTTCTTTTATTAGTTTGGAGCTAGAGTTTGATTTGCAAAAGAAAACTAGGGTTTTGGAGTTTTAATTTCCTCTTCCACTCTCCATTAATATAAAGCTTGAGTATAAGGAAAAGAGGAATGAAGTAATGAAGAGGAGAAGGGGTTGAGACTGAATACATAAGTGGGGTTAATGGGCTCAGCCCAAACCAAAGCCCTAAGTGAAAAAGTAGCAAAAATCAATTTACTCCAAACATATCGAAGCTTATACCCAAAAAGGTCGCAAACGGCATTTTAAACTCAATGGGAGTGGTCCCGAGTCCTAATTCGACCGTATGCAAAAAGTAGCTTTTCGGACTAAATTCCGAGTATCGAAAAAAACATTTAAACAAAATATTTAAATATAAAATCGATAAATATGCGGGTTGTTACAAATCGTTACATCATCGGCATACATAAATCATTCGAGTTAAACAATATCATAGAGCATAAGTTCATATCAATAACTGGAGTCATCAATCGAGTTGAAGCAAGCTAACCAGTAAAGCAAAAAGAATAAATCACGTACCATTTTAGTTGAACTCGATCAAATTGGAGCAGTTATGTGCAAAGTGAAGAAACAATCGATTGTCTAAGCAATCACGAGAACATCCGCTCGATTGATCAACAAAGTCGGCTTCTTCAATTTATCAAAAGCCCTAATTTTTGAGAAAATGAAAAGAGGAACGAGTGCTGCCATATTTCACGAAGAAAGATACCGGCCGTATAATAGTTAAGAAAAAGGGATTTTATTTTTATGCCAGTTACTTTAATTGTCTTTGGGCTTACTTTATTTAAAAATTTGGGTTTTGTTTTTAAATTGTTTTTAAATTTGTATTTTATTTTTAAACGTTTGTAAATTCTAGTCGTGTGACTAGGGGATGAACTACGGTGGTGTAGTTCGAGAATTTGTAACTCAGTGGCTGAGTTGTGACAGAGTTTTGAGCGTAGAGTTAGGTTAGTCGATAGCGGGAGTCACAAGTTTACATGTGTGAGCGTCTGACTACTTAATTTCTAGTAGAAACCTTGGGGGCAGCACGTAGGCATGGTTTTGACGAAGCTGGGTAAATATATGTTGTTCTGTTTCTGTCTTTTATATTCTGCTATTACCTGTGCTGCTATTATTTTACATTTCTGTATAGCAATTTTTTATATACTTTCGCATTAAATTTTTATAATTTATAATGTCAACATTTTCACCTCTCCTCTAGGGTGAAATCGATCCTACATGTTCTATTGAAATAGTCGACACCCCTATAATTCAATGCCTACTTCTAACCACAACACGGCGGCTATTTTATACGTCTTTGTACAAAAGGTAGCTCTCTCTTTAAACTATGGTAATAATACTGATGAAAATGAAAGATTCCTTTCAATGTTGACAACAATGACATTATTAAACCCTTTATTGTTTGGACATTCTTGTCTAAAAAGAAACCAAGTAATGCAGGAACATTCTCCCCTAAGCATTATGTTAGGGAATAAGTTGATAAGCCCCTGCCCTCTCTTAAGGAAGCTGTTGATACTAGTATTTTATTTTGGAAGGACCAACCATTTGGCTTCCTATTGGACGAACCACCCCAAAACTCTATTGTCAAAAGGAAAGTGTTAAGTGCTTGGAAAGTAAAAGAGAAAGCCGATATTCTTGGAAAGTAAAAGAGAAAGCCGATGTTCCCTATGACAAGTCCATGTATTTTTTCAAGTTCTATCGCCCCAATGAGCAAAACCGAATATTAGAAGCGGATCTGATTATTACCACCGTATATTAGAAGCGGATCTGATTATTACCAATGGAAAAGTGTTTATCATTACACACTGGAGTCCTTTTGTTAAACCGGTTCTTAAGTAAGTCCAGTTCGTACCCGTGTGGATCCACTTCTCTAACATACCTTCTATCTTTCGGCGTTTGTAAGGCATAAGTTGGCTGGTCAACCACACATGTAAGTTGATTTGTTTCGATATCTCCATCGAGCGTAGACACCGACTGAGAATATGCTAAAGCCTTTATTGAGATCCCTCCCTCCAGACAACTACCTTTGCAACTCTCTGTTTATCTTTTTGAAGACATCATCGCCTATGTTGATCTGGCATATCAGTGGAAGCTATATATTTTTGCCGATTGTTGCTCATTTGGTCACATCATCATGACATGCCCCAATTCTGCCATGACTCCTTCTGTCCTATCCCCAAAAGCCTCTCCCTCCGAAACCTCCAACCCGTCATTGGAAAGTTAAGAAAAGTGCCCCATCCAACATTTGGTCCAGTCTCCGATCCTTCTAAGCCCGTCCTTAGTATAAAGGAGTCTGTTCCTTCACCCTCGGATCCCGCTCGGCCTTGCCCATGTTGAAACTGAGCCAGTAAGGGATTAAATAGGTGAATTTCAATTTTTTAGCCATTTTGGATCTTCTTGGGCCTATAAAGTCTAATTTTTTTAGATTCAATCTAAATTAATTTTAGATAAAATCATTATTTTATTTTATTTCTAAATAAAGTTTTATTCTGATATTATATTTATGTTACATAACATGAATAGGAGTATTATATAAATATGTGTGTGCATGCATGTGCAACATATACAAGGTAATGGTTTAACATGTCCGTATACAAATGTTGAGATTTACACCGTGATATGCATGTAAAAGTGTATATTTTTACTCTCATATTTAACCTTCTTTTATTAAAATAAATGAGCATATTAGGGTATTTTGCATGTTTAAACCAAAATCTAAATTGTTTTCAAATCATCATTCATTCATCTTCATTTCGGAGCAAAATGGTAATTTTATATATGAATAAGTTTTGAAAAATATTCATTTTCACTTTTTTATTTGTAGGAATTGAAGTGGAAATATGAAAGGGCATCATGGATCTATGCATACACATATGTTGAAATCAAATGAAGAAAGGAAATAAAAAATTCATGCAACATTAAGGAGCCCGCATGCCCACTAACTAATGGTCCATAAAATCATATGCACATGTTAATGGAGATTTAAAGGCATGTTAGTAGGGATTAATTAATTTTCTAATAATTACTTAGAGGTTATACTATCTCAAGGGCAATTTTGGTAGTCGCCTAAAAATGAATTAAGGTTTTAAGCATGTACAAATACCCTTTATGTTTCATGTAACTATTTTCTTCTTTTTTACGCAATTTGTAGCATAAAATTTATGATAAATAAAATATATCTTTAATGGTTTCTTAGCCTTTCTCTTTATCTTCATGCAATTTTTATTTCATGCTTTCTTTTATTGCTATTTTATTCTGTTCTCTCTTATTTACTTTATGCTCTTTTATTTCATGTTAGTAGCATAGATTTAATTCTTGCAATTAGTTTGGATTTATTTCATGCAAGTAGTTAGCTCTCTTTTCTTGTTAATTAACTCTCATTGTCTTTGTTTTTTATGTTGAAATCACTTTATGTTAAGATGTATTTTAATATGAGTAGCTAAACCCCTTCAATTTAGAGGTAATGAAGCTCTCATAAAATATATTAAATTAACATAATGATTTCATTTGTGTTCTCTCTTTTATGCTTAATGGAAATTATGAATGATGGTGGTTTATCTTTTTCTTTTAGTGAATTTGAAAGTCTATGTTGACATTTCAAACAGGCTATGCTTAATCCAATATAACATAAACTATTTGATCATTTGCGTAAATGATTTTGATGATGAAAGTAAAATTAGAATCAAAATTTGATGGTCTATATTACTAATTCATAGTAAATAGATCATGCTTAAAATAGATTTTATTTTTAATTTTATGTCAATTTTCATGATAATTGGCAAGTGGGTGTTGATAGTGTGATAGAGTTTGATGGTTTAAGTTGTGCTAATTAATAGCACAAATAAACCATACTTATAATAAACACATCAATCATTTCTACCTAATATTTTAATGAGAGATTATAAATGAATTTTTGCGTTGATTTATATGAATGATTGGAAGTGGATTTATCTCTAAATTGCTCTTTAATCTCATAGTTTTATTCACCTTTGCTATAGTTTGTTTTCTACAATTTCCTTAGTTTAACAAAATTTCAAAATCTTGGGCTAATTTGATTGAATAATATTAGAATTTAATTCTTTCCTTGTGGATCGATCCGTACTATGATTATACGTCATGCGCTTGTTTTTATAATGATTATATTTTTCGGCGGTTTTCTAATCAATAGAAAATCCATCGTCAAAGTACTTTATAGCGCCGTTGTCGGGGAAAAGAAATTTGATTTTAATTCTATTCTTCAAATTATTTTTATTTGATTCTATTGTATGTTCATTTTGTGTGTTGATTTGAGTAAAAAAACAAAGAAAAAATTATTATTATGTGTTTGTGTGTCTTTTTTGTTTTTGTTTTGTTTTCTAGTTTCTTTGCATGTGCACTCTGTATATATGATAAAACATACACAATTTCAGTTCAAAGAAAATATATAACGACCCAAAATTTTCGACCTCAAGAATTCGACACTAATACGTTCACTGTAGAAGTGTAGAGAAATCGAATGCTAGACATTTCAGAATGCTAAAGAAAAGAAGAAAGAAGAAAGAAGAAGAACAAAAAACTATAGCATCTCACATTCTTAGCGGATTAAATATAATAACAAATAATAGCATTTATACAAAAAACTATAATTGTTAATTTGCATCAATACATCAGAGTTCAACCATTTACAAATAAAATGACAGTTATAATTAACTTGTCCCAGACTAATATCACTATAAACTCAAATACATAGCGGTATATCCCATACGTTCCTGCCATCCAGCTCACCTCCTGAGCTCCAAAACGTCCTAACCTGAAAATCTGTAATAATCGGTCTGACCCGAGCATTACATCAAAGTAACACCAGGGTCAGGTTGGAAACCAGCGTGAGTAAACCCATAAAATTGAAATACTAAGATATAAAGCTTAATTGGAAACCCGGGTAACTCGTACCTTATTACGAGTTCTAAACTTTCCATTGTCAAATACACATCTTACAATCATATCTAAGTATTATTACTAAAACTAAATGACTAAGTTTACATCATTTATTCCATTCCATCCTATTGATTCCAAAAATCAAATCCATAAAGAAATATTATAGATTACAAATCGAAGTGGTTTTGAGAATTTACTGATACCCGACCTCGGTCTCTTCGAATCAAATGTCATCTTAACCCAAGTTACTTAAGTGAATGCAATTCAATTTCAAATACAAGATGTCACATTTTCAAAACAATTCATCATCGATAGATAACCACATTATCACTGTTCAACCCAAACATATCATATCACAAAACATTTTATATCAGAGATATCAACCAATTCAAGGCATTCAGTATAATCCAATCATCCATAAGCAAGATTAATTAGTCACACCATTTCTAATTAATTTAAATTAATTAAATTAATTTCTTTAATCACCTTTAAGTCCTGCTTACTAAACATTAATTAATTACAAATAAATTAATTAATCATCCTTTAATTATTATCTTAATTACCCTAAGTAATTAGCCTTTAATTTACACAAATTAATTAACCTTCCACCATTGACATTAGTTATCTTTAATTACTCTCATAAATTAATTAACAAAATTTATTACATTGATCCTTAATTAATTACTCTAATTAATTGTTCTATAATCACTTACATTGATTAATTATCCTTTTAATTAATCTCATTCATTAATTAACTAACCCTTTAATTAATTTCCTTAATTAATCCATACTTCAACAAATTACACTAAGTAATTAATCCCCAATTACTTCAATTAAGCAATTATCATTAAATAAATCACATTTAGTAATTACCCTCCTTAATTAATGACAATAAGCAATTATCCTTTAATTACTTTCATAAAGTAATTATCATTAATTAATTCCATTAAGTGATTAACCTTTAATAAATTAATCGTCTTTTTATAACTTAATTAGTTATTCACATTAATAAATCAATCTTTTAAATTGATTACACTAATTAATTAACCTTTAATTAATTATCTAAATAATTAAATTAATTAATTTCCCCTGATTACACAAATCAGTTAACCATCCTTAATACATTAAATAATTTATACTTTATTTAATAACATCATTTCAATCACTTTTTTAAAAACATATAGGAATTAACCTATTATAAAATTACTTTAAACAAACAATTTGAAAACATTTTAAAATTTTAGAAACTCGTTTAAAACTTGCTAATACTTTGATTAAGAACTTGATTTACATTTTCCTTTGAAACTTGCTCATTTTGATAAACTTTTAAAACTTGATTACGCCAACTTATAAAATCCCAGGTCAAACCAATAGAATTTCCGAGCCAACCTCGTACAACACATGCACGATCAGCTACTTCATAACAACCCACGATTTCCACGAGCCAGACCCGAGAAGTCTTCTTCTTCTACTCATTTATTCTACAGCAACCCAAAAAAAACCCAAAACACCCCTCCGACACGCTAGTGCACTGTGCACGTGCACATGGTCGCGAAACGACGCCGTCCCACTTCAACAACCTCCCGAAGTCGTCGTTAATCTTTCTGACCCACCCAGCTACCCAGAAACCCAAATTGAACACCTAAGACGAAAATGAGATCTTCAAGCACCACCTGGAATACAGCCAGTCACCAAAACACTTGCAACGCCTTGCTCCGGTCATCGAAAACCACGAGCTCGCACCAATAGCCGCGCCAGACCTCTCTATTTCATTTCCCCCACCCTCGAGCCCACTTGAAATCATCACGGCGTCGCACGGCTCTCCAAATCAATATCAACCAGAACCATACCTTAAACCCCGAATTCCCTTCGCCCCGCCACCAGAAAAATCAAGCTATTATTTTTCCCATGGCCACCGACCCATGACCTTTCTCCAGCCACAACCTCGAATCTACAAGACCACGCGACCACCAGAAATTGACCAAAACCCCAATTTCGATCAACCACAAATTACACATTCGAAATTAAACTAAAATTATAATTAAACTTTTAAAATTCATGATTTTTAATGGGAAATCAGGTTATATATGAGAATCAAGGGATTGTGATATTTGATTTTAACATGATTCTAAAATTTTCACTGTCTTTTCCATTTCCCAGGTGATATTTCGACTTACAATACTTAAACATTTTTTTAAAACTTAATTTATGTCCAAACAAACATAATTTTTTTAAAAACCAAAGCCTATCAGAGATGATATAAAAAGATTAGGAAATTTGATCTAAAATTTTAACCTGTAACTATGAAACAGAGTTTTATATATATATATATATATATATATATATATATATACAGCCATGCATACTTAACAACTTCATATTTTTAAACATGCAAACATAATTTCATTCATGCAAAACTACTAACACATCATCTTTCTAAACATTATTTACATGCATCATATTTAAACAGTTTTTAAGCATGATTTTATTCACCTGTTATAAAACAGAGACCAGGTTTCCAATTTCTTTGATCTGGAACCAGCTTATTGAAAAGATCTGATTCTTTGAATCTTGATAAATTTTGATTTGAATCTACCTTTGCCTAACCTTGATCTTCTTTATGTTTGCTTCAGGTTGAAGTTTGCTTTTGTTACTTTGAATTGCTTGATGTTGAGATGAATTCATTTTGATCTGTAGTTTTAAATTGAACTGAAACTTGAAGCCTTGAATTGCTCAGGTTTGATTTTATTTTCTTTTATTTTGATTTTCAGTTTAGGGAAGATGAAAGTGAGGAGTTTTGGAAAATAGCCTGATTTTCTTTCTTATACATGTTATTTATATTTTTAAATTTTAAGAGAACAAATTGCCACATGTTAATTCATGTTATATTAATCCAACACTTGTACTTTTGCATGTATTTATATTTTTAAAAATGTCATAAACCATATTTCTTATATTAACATATGTATTATATTTTATAAATTATGTATTAGGTTTTTAAATGTTTATATATATATATATATATTTATCTATTATGTTTTTATTAAATGATGTTCTTTAAATATACAACTATTTATTACAAGTAATATTTTCAATATATTTATTTGAATTTCAAATCCAAATTACAAATCACAATTTATTTATAAACAACACAAATCCTATTTACTTTTTTGAATTTCAGTTCTCAAATTCAAATTTAATTTAAAATCAACTCATATACATATATTTTTAAACAAACATATATTTAATTTTATTTGAAAATAATAATTTTGCCCATTTTAAATAATTATATGTGGAGATTATCAAATAAATATTTATCCAGATATAAATATTTATTATCAGATTTATTTGTTCAACTTATAAATCAGTGTTTTCAATAGTTAAAATCAGATAATTATCCAATTACTCGATGCCTAAAAATCCAGGTTATCACATTCCTCCCCCTTTGAATCTTTTCGTCCTCGAAAAGGAACGATGCCAGAATTTTAATTATATTGCTAATTATCAATTTAAATTGCTCTTTGATCATTTTCAACTATGAACTCTTTTAATAAGAATTTTTAAAACACCTCAAAATCTATATAATATTACCAAAATAGTTTTATAGAAATAATTTTTATAACTCGTTGTCTCAACCAGTCCATCCTTGTTCTCACAGAAATTCGGTCATACTTTGATCAGGCGTAAGACTGAAAATCCATAAGTACTTAGCAGACCCGTTTCCAACACCTAGTGAAAACATTTTCGAAAACTTTGTGAAAACATTATATTGAAAATATAGAAAACATTTTTGAAAATAGAGGAAACATCTTTGGTGAGAATTCTCTGGAAATGATCACCCCCTCCATGGTCGCAGTTAACCCGATGGTTACGTTGCCATCCCGGCAAAATCTATAGATAATTGTAGGCACTCCACGTCCCTCAATTACGCCATGGAACCCGCCAAAGATCGCAGTTACATCCCGGGTTACGTTGCTATCATGGAAAAAGTCCATGTAATTGTGGGCATCAGCGCCCTCGATTTTCGCTGCCAAATGAAACTTCACCACTCCTACATAGGCCGCAGAATACATCAGTCAATCCCCAATGTAGCCTTAGGCTCTCACGGCCTCTCGACTTTCGCTATGTCTCCATAGGACGCAATCTACCGATGTTACGTTGCCATTACGGCAAAATCAAACGTAAACCGTTGGCTCTCATGGCACACACGACTTCCGCTATGGTCCATAGTAGATCGCAGTGACATCAAGCTATACTATCGTCGCAGCATAACCCAAATGTCTCTGTAAGCATCACTGCCCTCGACTTTCGCTACCCACAACACAAAATCCTCAGGAACTTTAATTTGTCTGGATTTCCTTCCAGGATTCAATTTAGAGCCTCCCCCTTAGGGCTCAAGGCAGAACTACCCCATGGATCTCTAATGAAATTCATTCCAATGGGAGCGCGTCCTTCCCCAGAGCCAATCTCAAAACACTTTATAATATGCACTTATAGTATCTTTCAAATCATATCCTTTATGATTTACATCAAAATCTACTTTACACAAAATCGATATCTTAAATCGATAGTTCCAAACATGGCTTTCCAAATTTTCAAAATTGATTTTTCCCAAAAATCAAAATCCTTTTTCCAGATCCATAGGTTCCAGAACCCTTTTTCCAAAATCAATCTCATAAAACCATTTATACATACACACAACTTATCCTTTCCAACTTGAAAATAATCTTTGGATTACTTATATAGATTCCCCTTTTTATACTTCAAATATTTTCAAAAACCATTTCTTCCTTGTTCTAGATTCAATATAGGGGGAGCCTATCATATATAACAAATATCTATATAACTTTACTATGCAAATCAACATCAGATTTAATTTTCTTTTATAAAGTTACTTACCATATCACTTACTTTTCATAAAGTGAATTTCAAAAGATATCCAACTTCCACCTTTATTCATATACATTTCTCAAAATATATTTCAAAAATTCATTTCCATTTCTTTCAAAGTTTTAACATCTATTTCATTTAAGCACGTATGATGTACATATACCATCCGTATGCAATATCAAATCTGATCGCTCACTCGATCACACAAATTTCACTTTCGAAATAGTACCGTCCACCCAACTTCTTAGTGCGGACTCAGATCTGGTTTCTTGATCAGTAGCCGTCATTCTCCTTGCATAGTCATAACTATGATAGAGAATTCCCAGAATCAACCAAAAATCCATATCCAGGGTTCACCGTCGAAAATTGAGTGAAAAATCCCTACAATAATAGATATACTATCTCGAAATTCTGGGCTTGAATCCGGATCAAACCATTATACGAATATAATAATATACGTACATCCTACGTATTTATCTTCATTGATTATCAGTTAAATCAATTCTCTTTCTATTTACCTTCACTTTGATTCTTTTTTACTTATCCACAATTTCTCCCATTTTCCATTTGGGTTAACATGTCAATTCTTGTCTCAATTGGTATTCAATTATAGATAGTTTGCACTCTGACCAACTTGTAAAGAGCTTGAATTTTTTTAAAATAGATAAGTTGTTGTAAAATGTTATTAGTTTGTAAAACAGATGTAGAGTAGTAATTAGTTTTCAAAATAATTGTAAAATAAATATAAGATAGTTTGGGGTTTAAAAAGAAAGGTTGTATAGTAAATAGCTAGAAATATAGATTTAAAACAGTTTATATTAAAACAATTTATTTGAAAAAAATAGTTCAGATCCAAACTGTTCAATTCCCAATCTCCATTTCTAATCAACTTCCAATTTCCACTTCCATTTAAATTGATTCAATTCCAATTAAATTTGGATTTAACTTCAATTCCCTATCCCAAATTCAAATCAATTTCCATTTGAATTTTGAATTCAAATCAACTTCCAATTGAATTTTAAACTTATTCAACTTCAATTTCACTTCAAATTAATTCAATTCAATTTTTCCATTTGAATTTTATACTTATCCATCTTCAATTACAATTCCCAAATAATCCAAATCAAATTCAATTTAAGCTAATCCAATTCAAATCTCAAGTTACAACCATCTCGAATTATATAAACTCGAGTTAAATTTTTAAATGTTGATTTAATCTTTTAAATCAAATCAACCTTTACTTTTAAATTAACAACTTAAAATTTTTAAACCATTTAATTTCGGGTCTAAATTTCAAAATTCCATTTTAAATTACCTTTACTTAACTTATTACAAGGTTTAAGTAAGAGTTCAAAAACTCTTTAAACAATTTAATTTTCAGAATCCAATTTATTACCCAAATTTTTTACTTTGAAACCAATTCTCAACAATTTCAGTTTACAAGTTCCTTTTTAACCTTTAAACCTTAAGTTCAAAGTGATTCCCTTTTCATAATTACAATTTTACTTCAAAATCAAAATAGTCCTAAAATAAAGTTTTATTTCCATTTTATTTTAGTAATGAATGTATATTACCTCAATCCATTTCCAATTTCCAGATCTCAAACCCATTTTGAGATCATATATAACTTCCCATTTAAACCAATCATTTAACTTCCCTAAGTTAAATCTCAATTTCATCTTGAAATTCCCAACTCAGGTCATTTGTTCTAAACTTATTTAACTTCCTCTAAGTTAAATTCAATTCAATTTAATCCAGTCAACTTTACCTAATTTGAATTCCCATTTCAAATTTTAAACTTCATATTAATAATCTTTCCACTTATAAGTTCAAAAACTTATCACTTTGGGTTTTCACATCTCCTTTCGAGAAAAAAATTCAAAACTCAACACTTAGAGTTTATTTCAAATCATCTTTGATATTATGTATATCCCTCGTATATACATATTCATTTCCTTTACACACCAAGTTATATCTTAAATTTTAAACCACCTTTGGTTTTAATTTTTAAACAAATTTCTTGAAAATTTTCAAACAACTCTTGTTTGAAACAGGCCCTTTCATTCAAATACAATGTAAATAATACTTTTTATTATTTCTTTTAACACTTTGAAACAAGTTCCAAATTTTCTGGACTTAGATTTAAAACTTCACAGTTTAAATTATCTTCAATTCCAATTTATAAGTCATACTCACATAAATGTTTACTTCCCTAAAACATTTCATTACCAAGATACAACAAACATTTCAGGATAATAACCAAGGTTATCATATCTGAAAACCAATTCACCATATGTTATCTTATTCTAAAAACACTTTTACAAATTCAGGATTTTAATTTCAGTTTGGATCCATTTATAGTTTATATTATACAATTCCTATTTGGTTGTATTTCTATCACTACTTAATTATTATTATTATTTTTAATCCAAATAATACAACAACCAATTACCTTAATATATTAGAAAAACTATTGCTTTATATAAATCAAAATATAAACTTATATAAAAATCATTTTTTAAATCGTTTTATAAGAAAGTAACAAATATGCCCTCATATATACTACACTCAACTCATTCTAGGTTACCATTGACCTTATCCTTAATGATAAACCCACCAGAGCCAAGGTTCTCGCTTAAGCTTGCTTTGATATCAAAATGTATCATCCTAAAATTTTCTACCTCGAGAATTCGACATTAATATGTTTACTATAGAAGTGCCAAAAAATCGAACGTCGGAAATTTCAGATTGCTAAAGAAAAGAAGAAAGAAGAAATAAGAAGAACAGAAAACTACAGTATCTCACATTCGCAACGGATTAAATATAATAACAAAATAATTGCATTCATACAAAAAGCAGTAATTATTAATTTACATCAATACATCAAAGTTCAACCATTTACAAATAAACTGGACAGTTATAATTAACTTGTCCCTGACTAATATCACTATAAACTCAAATACGTAGCGGTATATCCCATATGTTCCTACCATCCAGCTCGCCTCCTGAGATCCAGAACGTCCTAACCTGAAAATCTGTAATACTTGATCTAACCCAAGCATTACATCAAAGTAACACCCGGGTCAGGCTGGAAACCAGCGTGAGCAAACCCATAAAATTGAAATACTAAGATATAAAGCTTAATTGGAAACCCGGGGTAGCTCGCACCTTATTACGAGTTCTAAACTTGCCATAGTCAAATACACATCTTACAATCATATATAAGCATTATTACTCAGATCAAATGGCCAAGTTTACATCATTTATTCCATTCCATCCTATTGATTCCAAAAATCAAATCCATAAAGAAATATTGTAGATTACAAATCAAAGTGGTTTCAAGTATTTACTGATACCCGACCTCGGTCTCTTCGAATCAAATGTCATCTTAACCTAAGTTACTTAAGTGAATTCAATTCAATTTTAAATACAGGATGTCACTTTTTCACAGCAATTCATCATCGATAGATAACCACATTATCACTGTTCAACCCAAACATATCATATCACAAAACACTTTATATCAAAGATATCAACCAATTCAAGGCCTTCAGTATAATCCAATCATCCATAAGCAAGATTAATTAGTCACACCATTTCTAATTAATTTAAATAAATTAATTACTTTAATCACCTTTAAATCCTGCTTACTTAACATTAATTAATCACAAATAAATTAATTAATCATCCTTTAATTGTAATCTTAATTACATTAAGTAATTAGCCTTTGATTTACACAAATTAATTAACCTTCCACTATTCACATTAATTAATCTTTAATTACTCTCATAAATTAATTAACAAAATTTATTACATTGATCCTTAATTAATTACTCTCATAGTTGCTAATACTTTGTTTAAGAACTTGATTTACATCTTTCTTTAAAACTTACTCATTTTGATAAGCTTTTAAAAGTTGATTACTCCAACTTATAAAATCCCGGGTCAAACTAATAGAATTTTCGAGCCAACCCCGTACAACACACACGCGATCAGCTACTTCGAGACAACCCACGGTTTGCACGAGCCAGACTCTAGGAGTCTTCTTCTTCTACTCATCTATTCTACAACATCCCAAAACACCTCTCCGACACGCTAGTGCACCGTGCACGTGCACACGGTGGCGAAACCACGCCGTCCCGCTTCAACGACCTCCCCAAGTCGACGCTGATCTTTCCGACCCACCCAACTACCAAGAAACCCAAACCGAACTCCTAAGTCGAAAATGAGATCTTCGAGCACCATCTGGAACATAGCCAGTCACCAAAACACTTGCACGCCTTGCTCCGGTCATCGGAAACCACGAGCTCGCACTGATAGCCGCGCCAGACCTCCCTCTTTCATTTCCCCCACCTCCGAGCCCACTCGAAATCATCATGGCGTCGCACAGATCTCTAAATCAATGTCAACCAGAACCATACCTTAAACCAAATTCCCTTTGCCCCGCCACCGCGGCACCAGAAAAATCAAGCTATTATTTTTCCCATGGCCGCCGACCCACGACGTTTCTCCAGCCATAACCTCGAATCTACAAGACCACGCGACCACCAGAAATCGACCAAAACCCAAATTTCGATCAACCACAAATTACACATTTGAAACTAAACTAAAAATTATAATTTAACTTTTAAAATTCATGATTTTTGATGGGAAATCAGATTATATATGAGAATCGAGGAATTGTGATAACTGATTTTAACATGTTCCAAAATATCATTGTCTTTTCCATTTCGCAGGTGATATTTCGACTTATAATACTTAAACATATTTTTAAAACTTAATTTATGTCCAAACAAACATAATTTGTTTAAAAACCAAAGCCTATCAGAGATTATATAAAAAGATTAGGAAATTTGATCTAAATTTTTAACCCGTAACTATGAAACAGAGTTATATATATGTATACAGACATGCATACTCAAAAACTTCATATTTTTAAACATGCAAACATAATTTCATTCATTCAAAACTTCTTTTCAAACATCATTCACATGCATCAGATTTAAATAGTTTTTAAGCTCGGTTTTGCTCACTTGTTATAAAACAGAGACGAGGTTTCCAATTTCTTTGATCTGGAACCAGCTTATTGAAAAGATCTGATTCTTTGAATCTTGATAAATTTTGATTTGAATCTACCTTTGTCTAATCTTGATCTTTTTTATGTTTGCTTCAGGTTGAAATTTGCTTTTGTTACTTTGAATGCTTGATGTTGAGATGAATTAATTTTGATCTGTAGTTTTAAATTGAACTGAAACTTGAAGCCTTGAATTGCTCAGGTTTGATTTATTTTCTTTTATTTTGATTTTCAGTTTGGGGAAGATGAAAGTGAGGAGTTTTGGAAAATAGCCTGATTTTCTTTCTTATACATGTTATTTATATTTTTAAATTTTAAGAGGATAAATTGCCACATGTTAATTCATGTTATATTAATCCAACACTTGTATTTTTACATGTGTTTATATTTTAACAAATGTCATAGACCATATTTCTTATATTAACATATGTATTATATTTTATAAATTATATATTAGGTTTTTAAATGTTTATATATATATATATATATATATATATATATATATTATGTTTTTATTAAATGATGTTCTTTAAATATACAACTATTTGTTACAAGTAATATTTTCAATATATTTATTTGAATTTCAAATCCAAATTCCAAATCATAATTTATTTATAAACAACATAAATCCTATTTATTGTTTTGAATTTCAATTCTCAAATTCAAATTCAATTTAAAATCAACTCATATATATATTTTTAAACAAACACATATTTAATTTTATTTGAAAATAATAATTTTGTCCATTTTAAATAATTATATTAGGAGATTATCAAATAATTATTAGATTTATTAGTTCAACTTATAAATCAGTGTTTTCAATAGTTAAAATCAGACAATTATCCATTACCCGATGCCCAAAAATCCGAGTTATCACAATATATATATATATATATGTTTCATTTGCATTACATTTACATTTACATTTATGTTCTCTGTTTCTCTTTTACATTTTGCATTGTGCATTAAATTTTCACACTCTTTATATCATTCTCTGTTTCACTTTTTTTTACATTGCATTTTTACACTCCCACTGTTGTTCCCTATTCCTCTACCTTAAACCGCAACATCTTAGCGCCACTACTCCATCAAACTCCCTCCTTCACCATTCAAATCACCGCTTCCCATCATTGAATACCCGACCAACAGTAATGTCAAGCTTCACCACATCAGCATCACTAGCACTGCACAGCACCGCCTCTCCCTCAATTCTTCAACTCCACCTATACCCATTCATTCAGCCCAAAACAACAACTTCTTCAACCCACTTCATTACCCTAAGCTGAGCAATCTCTGCCTGTAAACACCCAATCCCCTCCATCAAACTCCACTGTTCAAACCTGAGCAATCTCCAAGAACTCTTCTACCAAACAACAACACTCACCTACCACCACTGCCATTGCAAACATTTCTAATGTCTCCTACAACCAATGCAACTCTACAACCTTCCTTTGTAGCACAACCTACTTCCATTTTCCTGCACAAACCACAGCAACAGTGTCACAGCCTTCAACATATTTCTTCCGTGCACATTCTGTGCACATTCTCCTTATACTTCACTGATAAAACAGTTTTCATCAACTATCAAATTGCATTGTCATATACTGCCTGCATCCATATTCAATCTGCCAAATTCATCGCCTTCATTGCTTGAAACCAGCAAAACAACGACTACACATCCACCTTCATCACTGCAGTCACCCAATCTCCTCTGCCAATCAACTATACATTCACTGATATACGTCTATTGGTTATACACCATCCTCTATCTATACATTCATCACCCATGTCCTCTTAACCAACCATCCCTTACACCTCAAATAGCACCCTCTACAATTCCAATCTAATACACTTCACCTTCACTACCTCTCCAACAACAATCTCACATCACCATCAATAACCAGCTTCGACAAATCAATCAACTGCCACTATATACCATCCACTCTTCGATCATTTCCTACTTCCACCTCCCCGAACCTCACCGTAACTCCATTTTAACCTGCCTAAAACCGCAAACTACCTCAGAACATAACCTTCCACCTCCATTAGTTCCCCCAAACCCAAACTGCACCACTAAATCATCATCACATCCGAAAGAGAGAAAAAAAATACAAACTTCCTCCATCTTCCACCGTGACTAACCCTCACTAACCCAACCGCCCCTCCCAAAACACAATCAACCATTGATCGCATCTAACAACCGCAACCCTTATCCAACCTCCAATTTTTAAATTTCGTGTTGATCACGATTTCAAGGATAATTTTGATTTTGTTTTTTTTTTTGTTTTGAATGTTTAGTTTAGAAACTTTTTTGATTTTATTTTGAGAATTTTGAGTGAATTTATGTCGAGCGAATTTTGGGATAAGTGACTTTGGTTGAGTGAATTCGGTTTGAACCCAATTTTTTTTTTTTCATTTGCTTGTGCTGCGTTTTGGGCCTGAATATTTGCTTATGGGCTTGTATGATTTCGTGTTTCTTTTGTTTTCTTTCTACTTTACAAACAAAAAAAGAACAAAAAATTATTTTCTTTCTACTTTACAGAAAAATTCATTTGCCATTGTTTTCGTTCTATCCTATAAAGAAGCTTGCTAAATAACTACTCTGCTCGCTTGCTTAAAAGACATCGCCGCTCTAAAATAAAATTGTTAATAATTTTGCTCGTCATGGTATTATGCTCTTATCTTTTGTTTTTATTTTCTTTGCATTATTGGTTGCTTGCATTTTAAAAATCTAAAAAAAAAATCAAAATCTCATTCCTAGTTGCATTGTTAATACACGTTTAGTTTTTTGTTTTGCATTCATTTTATCACAGTTTACTTTCTAAAGGCAATACCCAATTGCACATAAGTTGGGAGATTTCATCACTCCTTCCTTGACCCACAAATTGCATTTCATCATAGAATTTGACTAATAATAACAGTTAGATGTTGGACTTAAGGGTGTTGTGAGCTCATCTAGGGCTTAATTGTATTTTGACAAGTTATCTTCTTTCAACAATCTATTTTCCTGGTGTCTAGGCTACGACAAAGCAATAATCAGTTATTACTATCATGGTGATTTGTAAATATAATGGCGATTGTTTCTCTAAAGGTACTTAAATCTTCAGCTGCATTATTATGGTGATTCGCGGTGCACCGATAATCCAGTTCGATACCTGGCTAAGTACTATTTTGTTGGGTTAAGTCAAAGTGTGATTATATAATTATGGGTTAAGAGCTACTAAGGACAAAAATTTCATAATTAAGTCCTTGCATTCACTTAGTTGCATTAGTTCATGCATATATAAATAAAAATAAAAATAAAAACAAAATCCAAAAGTAAAAAAAAATTACATTTTCCTTAACTTGGTTTTTTTTAAATGTACACCAAAAGGAAAAAAATCTTTTCAAATCTTTTCCTTTGAAAACAAACAAACAAACACAAAAACATAAAAATATTTAAAGAAAAAATTTATAGAAAAAAATAAAACAAAAAAAAAAATCAAAACTCCCATTTGAAAAATAATTTATTGGTAAATATTATTCCTTTTTAAAAAAACAAAAGAATTTTTCACTTCATTTCATTCTCTAACCTAGTTTCATTCTCTTAACCCTGATTTCCACATCTTTCTCTCCTTGATCTTTTCACTTGTGTGTGAGTATCCGGACTCATGACATTACAACGAATCGTTTAACGTGAATGAACAATCCTCCAATGAAGACAAATGAAAATGCTTGGCAAATTCTCATGGATAGAATCTTTCCTGATAGAGTTTCTATTCCTTTTTGTATCAGATTATCCGCCTCAGCGGGTAATCACGTCGAAATTCATTCAAATCACATTGCCACGCTTCCAAATTTTAGCAATTTTGAACACGGTGATCCATACATCTTCCTAAGAAAATTCGAACAAGTATGCACAACCATTAAACTCCAACAATTATGCGATAATGGAATCAAATTTCAGTTAATTCCATTCGCCCTTACTGATTATGCTGAAAAATGATCATGCAGCTTACCGTCAAACTCGATCAAAACTTGGGACGAATTCGTTATAGTTTTCTTAAAAATATTCTACCCCATGGAAAAAAAGACCAAAACAAAATTGTAAATTTTTATCAACTCAGGGGTCACCCTTTTGGAAAATACTTCGAAAGATTTAAAGAGTTTTTGATAAAATGTCAACACCATAATTTTGAAAAATGGACTTTTTGCCAAATCTTATAGATGGACTTGAAAATAGTTCACGAACCATGCTTGAAACAATGTGCCAAGGCAATTTTCTCGCCCAATATCATGACGATGCTTGGCAATTCCTTAAAAACTTGGTCGAAAAATCAACTCAATGGGAACATTCTAACGAAAAATCTATTTACTCACAATCAAGCGCACACTCAATAGTATCATCGTTGGCTTTGCAAGTGAAATTCGATGCGATGATCAATAAATTCAACGGTGTTTTTTCGTCCAATCAAATGAACCAAGCTTCTTAACCATTGTGTTATAAATGCAACGATCTACATTACATCGTTGATCGGTGCCCTCATTCGATAGAACAACTCAATGGTTTTAACAAGGTTAAGAATGACCATTTTTCTCCAACGTACAACCTCGATTGGGAAAATCATCCTAACTTTGCATGGAACCAAAATAATTCTAACATAAATTTAGTTCGTCCCAATTTTCAAGCATTTTCGAACAATGCTTCGAATACTTCTTTCAACCCAACCACTTTCAACAAAATTTTGCGCCTCTGCCTCAAAATCAACCGCAACAATCTTTTGCTCCCTAAGATGATAAACGATTGACTTCACTTTAGAAAAATCTTAAAATTTTGGCTAAAGAAACCACTCAAAACCTCCAATCAAATTGCAATTCACAAAATTTGTTAACCTCGTACATGTAAAATACGAGTCAATCAGTTGCTAAAATTGAAATACAAATGAGTCAATTAGCTACCTCTGTGAGTGCAGGTGAACGAGGCACATTCCCAAGTCAGCCAGTTCCGAATCCTAAAAATCAAAACATGAATTCGAATTAAGCCAATATTGTTTAAGATAGCAATGCGAACCAAATAAATGCTATCATGACTTTGCGTTCTGGTAAACATATCAATAGCGAAGTGGTCAATCTAAACGATTTACCGAAAGCTCTTATTAACACATCGAAAATGATAAGCAATTCTGAACAAAACATCGAGCCAAATACCGAATCAAATTCCAATCCAAATTCTTCTTCTACTCAAGTAGACCGACTTATTGAGAATCAAATTCCATTTCTATATCACCTTCGACCCAAGAAATATTTTGATCAAATGGAAAAAAATTTGCAAATTTTTAAACAAAGTCAAAGTAAACGTTCCTCTTCTTTATATCATTCAACAAGTCCAGACTTATAGTAAGTTTCTAAAGGACTTGTGTACTCAAAAATGACACACTCATGTATCTAAGAAAGTTTTCTTAGCCGTCGATCTTAGAAAAGTTTTGTCTCATTCAATCCCTATAAAATACAATGATCCTGGATGTCCAACGATCTCATGCACGATAGGAGAGAAGACAATTAATAAGTGCTTACTAGATTTGGGTGCGAGTGTCAATTTGATTCCTTATTTAGTTTACCAACAACTTGGTTTGGGTGAACTAAAACTGACAAAAGAAACTCTCAATTTTCTGATCGTTCGATAAAGAAACCTGTGGAGGAAATCAAGGACGTAATCATCAAAATCGGCCAATTAATATTCTCCGTTTATTTCATCATCCTTGAAACACAACTTGCAAATAATTCGACGAGTCAAATTCCATTGATTTTAGAACAACCTTTCTTAGTCACTTCAAATGCCCTAATCAACCGTCGAATGATATGAAAAATTCTTTTGGAAACGTGACTTTGGATCTTAACATCTTCAATCTCGAAAATCTATCGAACGAACCACTTGACCAAACATTGGAAGTTAGCTCCTTTCAAAAGAAATTTGGCAATGAAACAGTTGACCTTAACAATGAACGCGAGACGGAATATAAAAAACTATTTTAAGATGAGCCTAAGAGATCGAAAACGCGCTTTAGTTTGAACACCTCACTGTTGAGTCAAAACTTCAACCAAATTCTTTGATTGAGCAACCTCCTAGGTTGGAACTTAAACCTCTTCCTGATCATCTTAAGTATGTTAACCCAAAAATGGATCAACACCCTGGATCAAGTGTAAAACCACCAATGTAGATAATCAGTAGGACAAATCTCAGATAAATAACAAATAAAAAGAAAAGGTAAGAAAAGAGAAACAGAATTTTTGTAGTGGTTCGACTGACTCTGGGCTACATCTACTTTAAAAAACCTTTATAATAATTATACTAGTTGAATCTCTCTGGATATCAACTAGTTTGTCCTTAGATCTAAGTTACAATGATTTAGAATAAGTCACAAATACAAAGGTTGACTGGAGAATCACAGTAACCCCTTTGATGGCTGTTCTGAGAAAGAAAAAAGTTGAAGAAGTAAAGGAATTTCAGTCGAGTAATGGCGGCTCTCTCTTTGGAAAAGATCCATCTCTAGTTGCAGGTATGTGAGTATTTACAGGGGAGTTTAGTGGGTATTAGGCAAGAACTCCAAGTGCAGAAGAGTCCAGTTGTTATGCCAAGTCATCACCGAAAATCTCAAATCAATCTGAGTCACTTCTATGGATCGCTAGCTATCCATAAGCAATGAATCACTAGCTATCCATCAACTTAGCATATTTTTCTACCATAAGCATTTACTTAGTGGTACGAAGAAGCTTGGAAAGTTTGAGGGCGATCTGACCTATCTTATAGATCGCTAGCTATCCATAGAGGATGGATCGCTATCTATCCATCCACTTAGCATATTTTTGAGTGATCTTTGTTTGGTTGTCTTCCTATCTTCTATTTAAGTTCCTTGTCCAAATATCAAATCATTTGGAGTTAGTTTGATTATCTATCTTCATGGGTCGTCTGGTCTAGAAGAATCATCCATAACTTGCTCAAATCATAACGAAATCGTACGTAACTTTGCAGGACCACTCTAAAGGGTGTTGGGATCCATCTATAAATTTGAGGTAGTGGGGCCCACTCTATATAGGGCGACTCTATATAGGGCGCTAGCGATCCGTCAAATCAACTCCAAATGGTCTTTTTAGTTGTGAGTCTTCTTCTATGTCTTCTAAATGTTCTTCCAAAATTTCAAGTCAATCAGACTTCGTACGAGTTCTGTAGGTCCATTTTAAGTTAGTTGCTTTTGGCCAAATAGCTTTAATCGGTCGAGTCTTCCCTTCTCGAGCTAGATTGTTTGACATACTATGAAACTTGACAAGTGTCTCTAGGGAACACATTAGATCATGATGCAAGAGGACTGGAGGATCCATGGGCAAGCTTTATAGATCGCTAGCAATCCATAGGTGATGGATCACTAGCGATCCATCGCTTTAGCTTATTTTGATATTTTTCTTCTTTGGTCTTTCCCTTATTTTCCTTCTGCTCTTCTTGGTCAATCCTTGAGGCATTTTGAATTGTTATAGATGTTCTATTTCCCTTTGAATTCTATTGGGTTAAAAACCCAGTTAACACTTGCCCCCCCAAAGTATGCCTTTTTGAACGAAAGGTGTACTTTGCTCCAGAACAAGTTCCAGCAACGAGGGTTTGATTGTTGAGCTTTCCAGCGGCTTTAGCCTTGGCAAACATCCCAGTTCCTTTGGATTCTTTCTTCAATTAAAAGTCATTCCAAACCTGTTATGTCCTTGGACTCTAATCTGCGTAAGTGTAATATATACATCACAATCATTCTGATTCCATTCAGAGTTATTGCATCACATATCTCTAATTAAATCACATATTTCCAATTACATCACATATCTCCATTTACATCACATATCTCTAATTGTCCCATGTTCATTTGGGATTTACAACACTATCAATTTTTGCTTCACATCAAAATCACGTCATATATCAAAATCACATCATATACCAGAATCACATCATTATCAAAATCACAATATATATCGAAATCATCCTGCGTTCATCTAGGATTTATCAGTTTTATTCTGTTTATAAGGCATTCAAATATTTTATTAAATTAAATCTGTTTTTAAGGCTCGATCTCTCCTGATCGTTTAAGTTAATGCATGATCTCTTCGGATTGTTTAATGTTTAGTTTAATGCGCGATCTCTCCAGATCGTTTAATGTGCAATCTCTTTCGATTGTTTAATGTTTTAAGTTAAGAGGACGATCTCTCCGGATCCTTTGTTAAGTTAAGAGGGATGATTTCTCCAGATCATTTACTTTTTAAGTTAAGGGGGATTAAGTAAGCCCATCCGCCCGCTCTTCGGTGAGGGACTTACTTCTTGGACTTCGGTTCTATCTCTCCGATCGGGACTCTATAGCTTTCGATATCATACAAGTCCATCCACTCGCTCTCCGATAAGGGGAATTGCACCTTGCACTCCGGTCCCGCCTCTCCAGTCGGGACTCTATAGCGTTCAAAATCAGTTATCACAATAAATATAGATTTTACAAATTTCAAATTTCAAATCAAAGCAAACAAGTAGAAATTAAATAAGTAGAAACTCTGATCGTCTATTCCAAACATCCAACTCAGAGCATGGCAAGGGACCAATATAGATTTTGTGTACGTCCAAGTGGCTTGAGATTATTATCTTAAGAAATTATCTCAGATATCCGACTCAGAGCGCGACTAGGAACCAATCAAGGTTTAGCACACATCTAACCGAATTGGGGTCATTGTTGTCCTAAATATTCATCTCAAGCATCCGACTCAGAGCATGCCTAGGGACTGTTCGAGATCTCGTACATGTGTAAGCGGCCTGAGGTTGTTAAAGGCAGAAAAAGCAGAAGGAAGAGAGTAAGATACAAACCTGCCCTCTATTCCAACCGTGGGATTCTGGTTTTGGCTCATGAGGTCATGTATTCGTACTTTGATTTGCTACTCTAGCTCCAACATTACCCGTTCTAGGCATTAAAGCTTATCCTAGATCCAAATCTGTCATGCCCCAAGCCATATAGGCATTATTTCAGTTTATTTTGCTCTAACTCTAAATGCTCCTGCAGTGGGTCCTATTGTTGATTCCAGTATTTCTCCCAAGTATCGGTTGCTCTGGACGTACGGGAAAGACTCCACCTTGTTCCAATCCAACTCTGGCAGCTTCTGTTTTAGTCCCTAGAGTTTGATCCTATTTTCTATTCTAGTTATCCCTTGTTGCTTCATCCTCTGAAAGAAGCTGTCCATCATCTCTTGTTGCCTAGGCAAGGTCCCATCTTGCATCTCCTTCATCGTCCTTTTCATTTCTTTTCTAATCACATAGATGGGTTGATGAGAATTTAAGGACACCTCCTGGCTACCCCTAGGCTCCAGTTACTTGGTACAGCTCTGATCTAGTATTAGGCCTACTCAATTTCTTTAAATCTTAGATTCAAACTTCAATTCTTTAAATCTCGTTTAAGATTCTCAGTGAAAGCACCAAAATGTTAACCCAAAAAATGGATCAACACTCTAAATCAAGTGTGAAAGAACCAGTGTAGATAATCAGTGGCACAAATCTCAGATAAACAACAAACAAAAAGCAGAAGTAAGAGAAGAGACACAGAAATTTTACAGCGGTTCCGCTGACTCTGGCCTACGTCCACTTTAATCAATCTTTATTTTGATTATACTAGTTGAATCTCCCTGGTATCAACTAGTTAATCCTTAGATCTAAGTTACAATAAGTTCGAAAGAGTCACAAGCACAAAGGCTGATTGAAGAATCACAGTAACCCTCTTGATCACTATTGTAAGGAAGAAGAAAGTTGAAGAAGTGAAGGAATTCCAGTAGAGTAATGGTGACTCTCTCTCAAAAAAACTCCATCTCTAGTTGCTGGTAGATGAGTATTTATAGGGGAATTCAGTGAGTGTTGTGCCAGAAGTCCAAGTGTAGAAGAGTCCAGTTGTTATGCTAAGTTATCACCAAAAATATCAAATCAATCCGAGTCATTTCTATGGATTGCCAGCTATCCATAGGCGATGGACCGCTAGCTACTCATAGGGAATGGATCGCTAGCTATCTACCAACTTAGCATATATTTCTACCAGAAGCCTTTACTTAGTGCTACGAAGGAGCTTGAAATGTTTGAGGATGATCCGACCTATCTGGATGGATCGCTAGCTATCCATAAGGGATGGATCGCTAGATATCCATCCACTTATCATATTTTTGAGTGATATTTGTTTGGTTGTCTTTTTGCCTTCTATTTAAGTGCCTTGTCCAAATATCAAGTCGTTTGAAGTTAGTTTGATCACCCATCTTCATGGGTCCTCGTCCATAAGAATCATCAATAATTCGCTTAAATCTTAACAAAATCGAACGTAACATTTCAAGAACACTCTAGAGAGTGTTACGGACCACCATAAAATTTTGAGGTGGTGGAGCCTACTCTAGATGGATCGCTAGCGATCCATCAAATAAACTCCAAATGCTCTCATTTTTTTGCGAGCCTTCTTCTATGTATTCTAAATATTCTCCAAAATTTCATGTCAATCCGACTTTGTACGAGTTCCATAGGTCCATTTTAAGTTAGCTGCTTTTGGCCAAACATCTTGAATTCGGCGAGTCTTCACTTCTCGAGCTAGATTGTTTGACATGCTATGAAAATTAGAAAATGTCACTAGGGAACATATTAGATCATGATGCAACAAGACTGGAGGATCCATAAGCAAGCTTTACGGATCGCTAGCAATCCACATGCGATGGTGTGATAACCCAGATTTTCAGACATCAAATAATTGGATAGTTATCCGATTTAACTTCTGAAAATACTGATTTATAAATTACACAACTAAATGTGATAATCTCCTCTATAATTATTTAAATTTGATAAAATTTACTGTTTTAAAACAACAATAATAATGTGTTATTTTTATATATAAAAATAGATTTTTAAATAGAATTATTAGTTACAAATTGAATCTGGTTTTATTCAAAATATAAATGTATTGTTTGAATTGATTTTTATTTGAATTTGAATTTGAAAATTTAAAGGAAGTATGGCTTAAATATAGTTTGGTTTAAAAATATCTTATATATGATCTTATCTTGAATATAATTGGATTTTATTTTCTTTAAAGGAATTTTATATATATATATATATATATATATATATATCTAGAAAAGAATTTATTAATTAGTAAATAAATACAAAAGCTTTATAAACATTTTTTTTTTTATTTTTTATTATTAATGCATGCAAATTTACATGTGTTAGCTCATGAATTTTCTTAATAACATGTGTAAATGAATTAAGTGTAGTTAAAAGACAAGTGTTGAATCTTTTAACAAGTGTCATTTTATTTTATTTTCTTTCATAATAAAAACTAAAGTTTATCTATATAAATATATATCTATTTTCTTTATTTCCTTTACCTATCTTCATTCTAAAATCAAAGAAGAGAAGGATTTGTAATAAAAAAAATTAATTTAAAACAACCATTTTAGAAAATCATCTCAGTTTTTTCAATCAAGCTTCCAACTTCAAAGTTAAATCAAGTAAGGATCAAGTAGTGTCAACTCAAACTGCAGCAAGTGGTTAAACAATCCAAGATTTAACTCAGTTTAATTAAGAAGCAGGTCAAATTTCAAAGAAACGGTTACAACTTCAAATCCATGTGCTTCTCTGTTCAACATAGAGGTGAGTAATCACTTGAAATCTGGTATATCTTGAAATGGCAGATGATGATCCTTGAAATTCGATTGAATTATGTTGTGCATATTTATTAAAAATGATTTATATATATGTGTATGTGTGTTAGTATCTGGGAACATGACTGGAACAAGCATATCAAGCCTCTGTTTATCATTTCAGGCTTAAACACCGATTCGAAATTCAACTTCTCTTCATGCAGTTGCTTTTAGGGTTTGATTCCTAAATGAAAGATGTTGATATAAATGTAATATCAAGTCTAAAAATGTTTGCAAGTATTTTAATTTAGTAATTAACTCAAAATTGAGAAATAACTGTAAGTAAATTTTTATAAGTTAAAAATCTTTGACTATGATTTCATATTTGGATTTTGTGTATGAATACGTGTTAGAGAACGATGAATTTAGGTACAGGATTTAAGGTTTTTAAGATTGATTTCGTCGAGCATTGGCGAGTTGATCGATAAAGGGGAACACGTCGATTTTCATCGATCGGAGAGGAATTGGACTTCGGAATTGGTGTGGAAGGAAGCTTAGGTATAGGAGAACAACATAAAAATGGTCTGAGAATTTTTCATCAATCATGGTGGCCGAGCAAGATGATTTTAGGGTTTAAGTCCCGCTGGGTTCATCTATATTCTCAAGCAAATTGCTCCATCAAGGGGGGTTTCGGGCTTTATCGCAAGTAGGGAAAAGATTTGTGGGTCTATGGCATAGGTTTGGGCGAAGCATCGGGGACTCTGGTGATCTAAGGTGGTAGTGCGGTGTCAACTTCATCGAATAGTTCTGGTTTCAGTTTTATCAACTTGCTCGATTTCGTTTTCGGGTGCATGTGGTCACACTGTAGGGTAGGATCGAGTGAGGATAGTATCGTCGACGTGCAAGAGATAGGAGTAGGGGTTGGAGTTGATAAACGTTCATGTGCATGTGCACGGTTTCCTTCGTGTCAAATGTAGATTGATACGGCGTGTTACTTCGAGGAAGACGAGGATTTTTCCCGCTTTCAAACTCGAGTCTTTTTCGAAGGGAAGTTTGATTTTGGGGCTCAAGTTGTTAATTAAGTTTCCTCGGTTCGACACGAGAATTTTTGGGTTATGCTTGAGTTTTCTTTTAATACATATATAAGGTTCAAGTAAAATTAAATGTCAAGTTTTTTTAATATTTAAACAGTAAATCAAATTTAGACTATTTTCTTATATAAATGATTGTTTAAATATTGATAGATAAAAGTTGGGTATTTTATTTAACTTTAAAATTAATTAAGTTAAGTTTCGAGTTTATTAAAACTTAAATTTAAATAGTATAATTAATTAGTTAATTTAGAAGATAAAAATGTGTAATTCATTTGTTAATAACAAAATTTATTGATAAGTTTTAAAAAGGGGTTTCAAACAAGGATATTGATCAAGTTACCAGGGAAGACTCAAAAGTTAAATTTCAAAGATAAATTGTTTTAAGATTAGCTGATTTGGTAAATTATATATATTGGGAAATTATGAAATCAAATTCTAAGTATTTTGAAATAAAATTATGTAAGAGATGAGTTAAGATAAATGTTTTGTCCTTGATTAATTAGAGGTTAATGGAAGGATCATGAATTAGTAATTAATGGGTAATTACCAATGAGGGTTATTAATTAATAAAGTATAATCACTTAGAGTAAGTAATTAAAGGATAATTACTGGAGAAAGAGAATAATTACTTTATGGAAGTAATTAAGAATTAATTACTTAATGCTATAAATTAAAGGTTTAATTAACATAAGTAATTAACGGATAATTAATTACTGAATGTAATCAAATAAAATGGATAATTACTTGGGGAAGTAATTAAATGAAGAAAATTAATGATTAATTACTTGGCGTAATCAATTAAAGGGTTAATTGATTAATATAAGTAATGTAAGGATAACTACTAAATGTGATGATCAAATTGAGAGGGATAATTAAAGGTGGTTAATTAATTGGTTTATGATTAATTTATGTTAGGCAAGCAAGGTTAAAAAAAGTAATAAAAGTTGGTAAAAATAAATTGAGACTGAATATCTGATTTAATTCGTTGCGGATATTTGAATAGTATGGAATGAATAGATTTGTATCTAGTCTGATAGCTTGTAATGAATTGTGATATACTATAATGAGTTGAATTGTGATATTGTGAGTTGTCTATAGTTAATTGATTGGTTGTGTGACTATGATACCTTGTATTATAATGGATTTATCTCCACTTAATCTGGAATTAAGATGATTTTGAGTCGAAGAGTCCAGGGTCGGGTATTAGAAAATACCCGAAGCCACTTCAATTAGTAATCTAAATTCTTTGTATATCGATATGTGAAATTAAACAGGCTGGAAATGAATGAATTAAGTAACATGATCATTTAACGTGAAACCGTTGTGTGTGATAAATGATTTGACTATTAGAACTCGTAAAAGTATGAGTTACCCTATAATCTAAGTATGTTACAACTTAGTATTTCTTATTATATGGGTTTACTTATGCTGGTTTCCAGCCTGACCCAGGTGTTACTGCGATGTAATGCTCGGGTCAGACTGAGTATTGCTTATTTTCAGGTATGGACGTTCTGGAGCTCAGGAGGCGAGCCGGATGGTAGGAACGTATAGAATATATCCACTGTGATATTGTAGTTTATCTAGGACATGTGGTTTGTATCTGTCCAGTGTTTGTGTATGTTGTAACTCTGATGTATTAAAGTGTAATTGACAAGTACAGTTTTCCTTTGTAACTGATATTATTGATATTATATTTTATACGCTGCGAATGTGAGATTATGATTTGGTGTTTCTGTTCTTCTATCTCTTTTCTTCTTTCCTTTAACTATCTGGAAATTTCGGGATCGAAAATTCTAGGTCGTTACATTTGGTATCAGGGCGAGGTTTAGCGAGAACCTTGGCTCTAGTGGGTGTACTCATTAAGAATAGGGCCAATAGTACCCTAGAATGAGTTGTGTGTGTGTGTATATATATATGAGAGTGTATTTGTTATTTTCTTATATAATGGTTTTAAAGGTAAATGATTTTTACATAAGTTTATATATAAAGTAATGATTCTTCTAACCATTATATATTAAGGTAACTGGTTGTTGTATTGTTTGAAAATTTTAATAATAAGAATTAAGTGGTAATAGTAATACAACCACATTATAATTAAATGAAGAAAAGTTTGAAATAGATCCAAGCTGGAACTAAAATCCTGAATTTGTAGAAGTAAGAATAAGATAATAAGGAATTGGTATACAGATATGATAATCTTGGGTATTATCATAAATAGTTATTGTGTTTAATAATGATATATTTGTTAATAAGTAAGCCAAATGAAGTAAGCTTTTAAGATGAGTATAACTTCTAAATTGAAGTCAGTTTTAAATTGTGAAGTTTTAAATCCTAAGTCTAGGAACATTTGAAATAGTTTTTAAAATGTTTAAGGAAATAATATAATTCATACTATTTTGAATATAGTCTTATCTTAAAATACGAAGTTGTTCGAAACTTTAAAGGATTTTTTTTTGAATTAAAACCAAGGGTGGTTTAAATTTTAAAATTTGGCTTGGTGGGCCAAGAAGAAAATATGCATATATATGTGTGGATATACATAATATCAAAGATGATTTGAAATAAACTCTAAAGTGATGAGTTTTGATTTTCCTTAAAGTGTGATGTAAAAGCCCAAGGTTAAATAAGTTTGAATGAACAACCTGATTTGAAAATTTCAAGATGAAATTTGAGATTTAACTTGGAAAGTTTAATGGTTGATTTGAATTGGGGGTTTGAGTGATCTCAAAATGGGTTCGAGATCTGGAAACTGAAAATGGATGGATGTTTTAAATAGTTTGGATAATATTATTCCGTCGTTATTAATAATCTATAACCTGTGAATTGGATTTGTTTAAATAAATGAGGAAATGGATTTTGGTAATATATCCATTATAGAGATAAATAAAATTTAACTTAAATTCGATATTAAGGATATGGAATTCCTTTGAACTTAAGATTAGAATGTTCATATTTATATATTAATAAATAAATAAAACTGTTCATGTTTAGGATGACAAAGGCATATATAGATGGGAAATATGTCCATTATTATGTAAATCCTAACACCTATGCAACGTTTACATTAGCTTTGTACACCTTTATATGTTGCACTTACACTATACACACAGACACATGTGATATGCTCAGAATCATTTGCAGTTAATTAAATCATATTAGACTAATGCATTCGCAATAAAACATTCGTTTGAAATTCTAACATGTTTATTTAACATATTATCAATCTAATCAAAGACAAAAATGAGAGGTTTCTCTCTCTTTAATTAATGTTGTTTACTCCCTTAATTAATTGCATAAATTTTAGAGAAGGAAACTAAAGGTTTCCTTCACATATTTATTTTAATAAGTAACTGCATGTAGGTGTATTTGATACACTCGTTCATTTAAATTTATAATATTCAAACCATTTTGATATTTTTTTTCACTAAATTAAATAAAATGTTGATTTTATTTAAAAGTAGATTTAGTTAAGATCTAATTATATTTAGACTTCATAGGCCCATTAAAGATCCAAAATAGTAAATTTTTTGAAATTCACTCATTTCTTCTACTGCAGGCATGTCCATTTCCTTCACATACAAGATCCCTCATGTACAATTATTATGTGTAGTCTTTCAACTCACACAACGTGCCAACTCCTTGACGTAGGATATGTTAAGGTTTCTTATAAACCCTTATATTGTATGATACTACAAACAATTCTTTATATGAAATTAATTTTAATCTTGTGTACTGCTCTTAAATACACGACCTTACAGAAAGAAGTTAACTCAACGTCACCCATCATCAATCGTACTTTATTCAACAAAGCTAGACTGCACCTTATCGATGCATCATTATATATTATAGGAAGGAGTAACCTATTGAGATTGAATATTTATTCATTTTTAGGCACGTTCAAAACTCTTTCCAACATACTCACCAATTCGATCAAATCGAATCATTTTATTATGTTTGCCCGTAATTTCGTTTAATTCCGTTTTATGTTCTATGAGCTTACCATAGACACAATTCATGTGTATCAAATATACATTTGATGTATGTGATAATTTACAGGTGGATTTAACGAAATATGTCGAACCTTTTTGGTATTATTGGACTTACGGTTACATACATTTACATGTCTCAACCCAAAGAGTTCATCAACTCTTATGTCGCACCCACTCAACAGGTGTTTTGCACTTTATCGTTTGAGATATCATTCATTGGTACTATATGATTCATAATCACATATAATTAAATACTTATTTCTAGAAACTCTAGCTTAGTCCATAATTCCAAAATAATTGCGAATAAATTTTGATATTTTTATATTTTCCAGCGCACCATAAATTCCACCATTATAGTTTTATTTTATAGTGGATATTCATAATATTCACACTAAAATAAAACAATGTCTATTTTTCATTCAACATTGAAAAACAATCATTATCTCATATATAATATTTGGTATGTTTTATAGAACCATTTTCGTAACCTAGTGTGATTAATAAGTGCTATATGTCATGTTTCCTTCTATTTCCACGATTACTGTAATAGCGTACGAAACATGGAGCTTCATCCAACCACTTAACCTAGGCTATTTATTTCATTTACTGCAACCAGTTTACAGTCAAGAGTTTCCAGATCAAATATATCAAACTCAAAGAAATAAATCTTACAGAAAATAATTATCTAGATAAAAATACATTTAGGTAGAAATCATATTTCTCATTCCATGTTGAGTGTCTAATCCTATTTTATACAATTCTCGTTTCCATTGCCATTCCATGAAGCAGAAGTGACTATTCACTATCTTCATCCTAATTATGCCTTAAGGTACATTTACTCCTGTACAATTGCTTTTCGTTTTAAACGGACGAACCATTCAATGCACTACAAAATCATAAAGAACTCTTTACAAAAATGCCTCCGGTCATCCTTAACATATAAGGATATCAAATAAATTGTATTTTACGTAAACTGATCAAACCGGCTTTTTAGTGATTGAATTCTTAGATCCATCATGTAGCTTTTGGTCTAGTGATATATTTAACACGATAAGATTATGATTGTAATCAATCATATTAAATACACGATCTCACATTATGATTTACTTGCTTATTTCGAGTAAACTAATTCTTCTAGGTCTCATACATTGCAAGTTGCGATATTCACCATATAACATTTATATGATTGGAATGTAATAAATACACACATCCTTATATTGCTTTTAGTGGTTGAAACTCATTAAAGACAACGCATTGTCTCGGGCAAGTGACCACGTAAGTGACCAAGTTATGAATGTATTTAGTAGATGTATTATTAGGCACTTGCATGGGTCTTGAATGGCTAACATGCAAAATTTACTAGTAAGTATATTCAATAAAATTCTATTTGTAAATCATAATTCAGTACATATATTATAATTGATAAACATTTTAGTAATTAAATAAATTGCATAAATTTATCAATGTAGATTTTCCTAATTTATACATAGCAGATGCTGTTACAATATTCGAAAGTTGAATGGTACCGTTTCATATTTCTAATAAGGCTTCCGCTAGACTTTTATATTTCTCAAAACCTTAAGACGAAACAGGGAACTCTTTTGACTTCTCTAGCAACTGTTAGGACTATATTCCTTGAGATTCTAACCTTGAGGAAAGTTCAAAGAATCATAGTCCCACATACAATGGATAACTCATTATCAATTGTATCACATAAAAATAGTAACCTTGTTGTGCTTGTCCTAATCTCATCTTAACCTTGAGGAAAGCTCAATAAATAAAGAGAGATTATTCACTCATACCTACCATTTCACGACGGCCTAAGTATAATGCATATAACTTTCGAAAACTCAATAAATATACGTGGTTATCTTACCTCATCTATTCTATACATTAAGAGTACTACACATAACATCCCTGGCTTGAGTAAAGCTCAACAACTGAGAAGTATGCAAGTAATCTACTGATATATAAATGGTAAAGGACGAGTGTTATATTAAAGTTTCATAATCTTGATATATTTAAAGTGAGTGATATCGACTTATGAAATATTGTACTTCAAATTAGTACCTTCATGATGCAAGTGTCAGACACATTTAAAATCATGGTATGCGATGTCTGGGAGCATAGCTTAGTTGGTCAGGGCTGTTTAGCAACCATGGAATGAAGTTCTTTGAGGTCGCAGGCTCGAGTGCTGGCATGTGTTTTACTTAAGGCTTGGAGTGGTTATTCCCTATCAAAAACCAAAAAAAGGTAAGAGAATTAATACTCTAAGTTGGGCTGGTTAAAATGGGGAACTGATGTGGCAGGCAGTCGGGTTCTCTAGCTCTACTCTCAGAAATAGAGTTTTAAAGAATAAAATCATGGTATGCATACTATACATTCGTATTAATTCCTTAAATTTTATTAGGGTTTCTTATTATTTCACCTTTTATTATACATTCATATTATATAAGCTTAACTATCGTATAACATTTTATAATTTAAATAACTCATATAATAATCTTACATATAGTATTGTATTAACTTTATTAATCAAATCTTAATTAGTTAATTAAATGATTTATTTATTCATTTTAAACATTTTAAATTAAATATATACATTATAACATTTATAATTATATACATATCTTATATATATAGATATATGTACGTATGTATTATATCATTTATTAATTAACGTTTAATTAATTTTTTAATTAAAACAATTTTAATTAATTATAACCAATTTTGGAAATTATATATACAAATGAATGACTAATCGAAGACAATGGCAGACCGCTCATCTTAGGGGGTTATAGGGCAACCCATTCTGCACTATATTAGTCCCTTTGAACCTCCACTACACAGAGTTAATTTTACTCAAAATTCGTACATACATACATACATATAACAAGCATATAATGCTATTAAAGATTTATTTCAAAGTTTGGAAAAGAAAGTGGGACTCAAATTGAGTGACCTAAAGTCTAAATGCTATTTTAACAAATTTTATAAAAGCAAGAGTGAGGTGATGAACATCTTAAAGGTTAGAGAAGGAAAACCCCTAGTGATATTTGAGGGTACCTTGCTCTTCCAATAAGATTACAGATAGGGAATGTGCTGAACTAATAACAAAAATTAGAGACAAACTACAAGGTTGGAGTTTTAGGCTACTGTCTTTTGCTGGCAGAATAGAGCTGGTTCATATTGTAATTTTGGCTAAGTCAGTTTTTAGCTGCAAATTATCCAGTTACCAGATTCATCAATTAACAAAATTGAGTAAGTTTGTGCTAATTTTTTATGGAAGGATGGGCTACATAAGATCAAATATCAAAATCTCTATAAGCCTAAAGAAGAGGGTGGTGTGGGTCTCAGAAGATTAGGAGACATGATGGATGTATTCACACTAAGAAAACATGGAAAATTATAAATTATAAAGGACAATAGGTTAGATGGATGAGATAAAGATATATCATGGATAATTTTTAGCAAATGGTTGTAGACAACAATGCCTCCCTTACTTGGAAAGAAATAATGGAGATAAGGGATAAACAGGTTGCAAGCTATAATAGGGAAATTACTCAAGGCAAGGACACAAATTTATGGAGCGACCCTTGGATGGATGAGGAATCTTTAATAGACAGACTAGGGTAGGACACTTTCTTGGCACATGATCTCCCTAAAAAAAAGTGAAGCACTCACACAAGATGGAATTGTGACTCTTTACCTTGCAACACAAAATAAAAACAACAGGTTGATATATGCCCTTGTTTTTTAGGTAGTGGAAGTGACATAATGACCTAGAAGTATACTGTGAGTGAGTTTTCTACAAAATAGCCTAGGAAGTAGTTAAAAACACGGATCAATAGGTAAACTGGAGTAAAATTGTCTAGGATGGAGTCAATAGCCCAAAAATGGCTTTGAAAACCTACAAAGCTCTTTTGGAGAGATTCGTATGAGAGACAGACCTTCAAAGTGGGGCATAACCGATGAAAAGATCTATGTTTCATGCAACAAATATGAGGAAAATCATGTGCATCTTTTTTTGAGTATGAGTTATCTAGAGGAATTTAGAGGAAATGCAAGCAAGCAGTCGAATTCACAAATTCAAGCTTCTACCAAAATCAAGTAGTGACTTACATGGCAAGTATGAGCAGAGTGAAAACTTTGAAGCCAAAATGAATTGAATCGCTTTGACAGTTGCTGTTTGGAGTGTATGGAAGGAAAAAATTAGGAGGATGTTCTAGAAGTTGGAAAGAAACAAGAACGAGTCATTAAACTAGCAATTATTGACATGCAAATGGTTTTTAAGAGAATTTGTAAGAAGTTACTCACTAGGAGTAGGGAACAAGAAGTAATCTCGTTTGTAGTAGAGGATCTGAGGCAGGAAACGGGAGAAACCCCAACTACAAGCTATAACTGTTTTTGATCGCCATGACTAGAATGGAAAGGACCAGGTTCTTGGAAGATAGATCGGGAAAGTAGGAGATATAGAATTTTATACGTGTTTAATAAAGTAAATATTTGTTTTGTATTAAATATTTACGGCTGTTTGTTGGGCCGATCGTCTATTAGGCCAAAAATGCCGTAATATATATATATATATATATATATATATATATATATATATTAGCATTTTAACATGATGTTACATATATCAATATATGAGTTATTTAATTAAATTACTTAACTTTTTAATTAATTATTCATCTAATTAGTCTAATTAATTATTGTTAGTTTCGAAAATAAGTATTTTACTTTCATAACAATTTTGGAACGTATTTTATAACATTTATAAAATCATTAATTATTTTAAATTTAACCTTTTAAATTTAAAATTTTATTTTTATTTATTTTAAATGTAACCTTTTAAATTTAAAACTTTATTTTAACTTCAGAATAGATTTTTTGAATTAGCCCAAGGCCCAAATCAATCTGGGCCTTTATATTAGGAATAATCTCTAGGCTTAACTCATCCTTTCGGCCAGGCGAGGAGCCAAGTAGGTATAATACTTGATTAACCAGACCCAATCTTAGACATTATTTTTTTAGATAACCCATTATATGGGTAGATATTAATATGTTAACCCTAATACTGTTAATTTAGATCCCATATGCTATTGGCTGTGATATCATTGTTGGAACCATGCCAATATAAAGCAGGTTAAATAGGTAAAATTCATTTTTTTTATCATTTTAGATCTTATTGGGCCTATGAAATCTAAATTAATTTAAATCTAATCTAAATTAATTTAATTCTATTCTAAATTAATTTAAATAAAATCATTATTCCATTTTATTTGTAAAATAAAGTTCTATTCTGATATTATATTTATGTTATACATAAGATGAATATGTGTATCATATACAAATTTATGTACATGCGCATGCAACATATATAGTTTACATGGTTAAACATGGGAATATATACGTATTGGGATTTACACCGCAACCGACACATTAACCCCTTTTTATACATATGTGTTGTCTTATATATAATTTAATGTGATATGAAATTATATTAATAATAGTGTGTATATATATATATATATATATGAATATATCTATCTATACTATAAAGCAAAACCTTGGTCAAATCAGTCAAAGTGAAGCCTTTTTTGGACTTCCCATATTGCCTACAGTTCACAGAACAAAGAAATCATTCCAGCAGGGCATTTTAGTCTTTCCCCAACCGCCTTCCACGTTTCTCAACATTACACTTCGCACGTCTATTTACCTACCTCTTCCTTCTGCTTTGCGTCCTCTATTTTCATCCCCTTCCACTTTCACCTCACCCACAAAATTGGCAACTCCCCACCTACTCTTCTTTAACCGCCTGCCCTAACAGCCAGTGCCACCGACAGTAATCCCCGTCATCCCGATCGTCCATCAGCGGAGCACACCCTTCCTACAGACGACGTACGTCGCCACAAACTCGGTGACCAATTACTGTTCAAAGCTTCCACCACTGGCCGACTTTGTTTCCCAAGGTAAGATCTCAACCTTTCTCTCACTTTTGATTATTCGATTTCCTCCGATTTTACACCCCCTTCCTAAATGTACTTCAGTCCGCCTCAAATTCCATTTTCGGCTTTCCCTGCTTCACCTACTTTACCTGACTTCGTCCTCCTCCGTCCCACCGGGTTCATGTTAAAAACAAAATCGGTTCATTTTCCCTGATTTTACAACAATTTTCTGTTGCTTCGTATTCCTGTTCCTCTTTCAACTGTTATGTGCGCTTTCTTTAATCACCTATTAAAAAACGGTTTCACACATAAAAACCGGAGCAACTTTTACCAAGTTCCACTGTGGACTGTTGTTCTTGCCTCAACGGGTTTCTGCCCATTAAACCCACTATTTTAGCCCGAAAATAAGAGTTGCTACTCCTTCCACATCTTCCACTTCCACCTACGCCAGTTGCAGAACGGTGTACTCCAGCAGTCCGCGCGCACGCACGCACGCTTGCTGGCTTGCTAACACCATCTCGCTCCACTTTTCACCTTCACCCCATACTCTTTTCATTCTACGTTTTACATCAATATTTCTCAACATTACTGCAAATGCGTACCGCTCTGTCCATATTTCTTCATACTAACTCAAGTTTGTACCACTTTATGCAGCAGCAACAGAGGGAACGACGACGAGTTACTCAATGTGCAAGGCATACAATCAGCCATTGCAAGTAGGAGGACATGCATGGCTGGAAACCATCGTCCCGAAAATTCATTCGGTAAATTTCTCCTTCCCTCGTCGTTTGATTTTAAACGTGTGCCAGTTTCAGATACATGTTTTATTCTGAAACTGTAAAATTCACATGTACACATGAGTTTTGGATTTAAAGATCAAACATACATTTGCTCAGTTGGGCTATTCACAGTATACATAAATATATGTTGGTTTATTGACTGTCGTAACTGGACATTCCCTGTGCACCCATATTTTTCATATTGGTAACAGAGCATTAGCAGCAAATAGGCTTCAAATGCAGTGGTTTTCCCACATGTGTGCTAATTTGCTCCTAAATGCATCTGTCGATTTAAAATGCTTTACCTCTGCATAGTCTCAAACATACAAGGTCTGTATGCCGCGTTCAGATTCTTGCTATTTAGTTATCTGAAGCTTTAATAATGTACTGGGTGCATATATACAACTCTCACACATGATTTGACCACTCTCCATATATACCGTCTGTATATTATAGTCTCATGTAGATCGATACCCGATGAATGGTTTTATACGTAACTGTATAATGCTATTTAATATGCAGTACATTCCCCTTTCAAATATATGAATACGCTGGATTCGAATTCATTACAAATACCAAACTGCAAATTTACAGCAGCGCCAAGTATGTATATACATACCTGGACATAAAGTGACTATCATATCTACATTCGAAAAAGCATATAAGAATTGTTATATGTATAGTTCTATGCATACGTACAGTGTTTGACAGTTTCATATATATGTTTATTTTCGAATCAGTATAATTCACACGTATACATCAGTTTTGAATTTGAAGCTTTTAAGCATTTTTAAACACTTTGCTATTTGAAAAATATAAATTTTGGCGTTACAAATACCTGTTTGAAATGCAAAAGTTTTGCCTCATTGTTCAACCTCACTAAAAAATTTGTACCATGGTCGATACATTAGTGATATTTATAGAAAATGTAATGTTTTAGCTAAGTTCTAATTTTCTTAACAATATAAATCATAGTTGAAAGCATCAGTTGAACTGTATTTAATTTTGATTTGTCAATATTACTTTAACAGATTATCATTACTGATTAAAAATCTGCGTTACAATTTTAAAGTCTTAAAAATCCCAAATACAAATTTTAAAGTTTCGATATATTTACGTTCAAAATTCTAAGCAAAATTTAAAATTTTATGAAATCACTAAATATAAGGTTAATTCAAAGATAATAACGCAGAAGTTATCATTCGAAAATATAAAAAACTGAAATTGTGTAGCTTTGGATTGTACATTATCTACTCATGTTCACATGATTACCAAGTTTAATCATCGGATGTGTACTGAAGGGTTAAACCAAGCTTTTATCAATAACATCCACCCAAAATCCAAGGAGAGTGTCAACCAAACCATATTATTATTTTTTCGTCTATCCTGATCAATTAGGAAAAGGCACGAAATTTTAATTGGTTGAGTTGTCTAGCTGATTTAACCACTATTTCCTAAAAGTTATTTATTTTCCTCTCTATATATCATCAAATTATAATGTTCAACTTTAATTCTATTTCTAATATTTGTTGAAAGGATAAATAAATTAACATCAAATTATGATGTTCAATTTTTATGAGTTTTCAAATATTTGTTAAAAGGATAAACAAATTAACACGGTGATAGCTAATTGAAGGGAAAACTAAAACAGTTGTCATATATATAAATTATCACAGTCGAATGTACCATTTAAATGATTTACTCAACCACTATATTTGTCTTTGTAAAATATTCTTGCTTAAAGGACAAACAAAATGGATATAAGGCTGACAAAGTAAGGGAAATTATAAAAAGAAATATGGTTCTTTTTCTATAACTAAATACTTTTTATCTGCTATTTTCAAGTACCAGCATGCATCTGTTAACTATTGACGAATTTATAATTTAAATGATTTAATTAATCACTTTTATTATTCTTTGTAAAATATTCTTGCGTAAAGGACAGACAGATTGGATATAAGGATGACTAGGTAAGGAAAATAATAAAGAGAAATTGGCATAACTAAATACTTTTTATCTTCTATTTCCATGTAGCAGCATGTCTCTGATAAACTACTGATGAATTTTTGTTCTTTTTGTGTTTCGCATAATAGGAATAGATCATTTTTGAAGTTCAATAATCAGTTTTATTTGCCATTTCCAATTTAAGATATTTTGTTGTGCTGTTTGTGGTTCCCCATTTGATACAGAAGAAGAAAACCGATTTTACAATTCTCTGATGTATGCTCCAAATATACATAATGAACTCTGGGGAAATCTCATTAATTATAGGAACTTGTGTATAAACACCAATGTTATCGAGGCCAAACAACCTCGAAAAAGGCATCAGGCCAACGCTTTACTTTTTTTTGCGCTTTGCATTTTTTTTTTTGCGCCTAGCACTTGTTCGAGCGCCTTAGCACCGTTTTTAATGCTTTCACCCAAAAAAAGCTACACCTAGAACATCTACTAAAATTAAAATTGAATTGTGGACTTCATAATAATTTAAAAGTTAAACTAAAGCAAGTTTGCGGACTGTAATATTCAACTGTAAATTTAAAATTTAAATTTATAAACAATTAAAATTTTGGAAATTAAATTACAGTCAGTTTGCAACTGTACAATTAGACTAATCTACTGTGTCAATTCAAAGGTACAAGGGTATTTATTCCATGTATACCGTTTAAGCCTTCTGAGAACATAAAGATGCCATTTAACCATATCTGTAAACAATTCTCGATACGGCTAGCTTTCGCTTTACCAATTAACAAATCACAAGGACAAACCATCCCACGTGTTGGAATTTATCTTTCCAACCACGTTTTCCATCACGGCCAACTTTACGTCGCTTTATCCCAAGGAATTTCGGGCAAAAACAACTAAAATTTTGTTCAAAAACGGAAAACTACATAGTAAAACAGGAACATACACCCTAAATGTTGTTTATAAGGATGTTTTGTTAACGTGCTCCCAAATTATGAATGATTCCTAATTTCATCTTAAATAACACAATTTTCTGCCCTCGGCACGCTTAGTCTCCGCTTCATAACGAGCACACATTCCTATCCTTTTTTTGTACTCCTCCGAACACATAACAACTTCTTGAAGTTTCATCCACATGTCTTAATATCCCTTAAAAAGTTTTTAACTCCGCCACCTATATTACTCACTTTTAGTAGATGCCAGTCTCCAGCCCGGATAAAGGAGGAGAGGAAACACTTTGTACTTTCCTACGATCTACTTCAATTTGTTGATTATGCACTCCTAATAAACTCTTCTGCGTATCACCTACAAACATTGCACAAATACAGATAACTCCACCCATCAAGCGCTGGGAGTACGTTGTAAAATCAACATGCCTACAGCAATAAATTATTATTCACCTACATAGAGGACATTTATGACCTTCTCCGACCCAAGTTCGACGAATGTACCTACATTCCTTCAAACAATAACAGCACTACTCATTTCTTTCTTCTCAACACATGATCAACACTACAAACTTTGAAATGTCATTTTGGTGGCACCACCTTCTTTTAATCCTGTATTTTTCTCTTTTTAATTTCTACACAAATAACACACTCTAAGCTTTAGATCAAGATCCACCAACTGCTTTACAGGTGAAACTGTATAGGGTTATTACTCTGGAGTAACATTGGAACTTTAGCATGATTTGATTGAGCTGAATAGATTAAATTGGTACGGTTTTCAAATATTTGTTTCCTCGCGTACTGATTGCTTTTTCCATACTCCTGCTTTTATTAGCTATTTGACTTTAATGCATCATTGTGCAGGGCTCAAGATCCAGCTATAACCTTTCAATTTTGCACTCAGCCATTTGATGAACTAGCTACCAGTATTGAACGTTAACCACAACACAGTGAAACATCAGCTGACTTAGTATTAAAAAGTGAAACAATATTCTACAACTCAGTACGTATCCAAGTAAATAAGGTTATATGTACTGTATTCAGTTAGTATTAATTCATGTTAAAGCCGTGCATTTCTTCTATTTGTTCTACCTTTTTGCTTCTACGCTGCAAACTGTGCGTTGAATTATGCATTAATTAACTGTCCACATTTTATTGCTTTGGTCCAGTAATAACACTCTGTAACTTACTGTTTTTCCTTTCGACATATGAACTTGCTTTACAGCCAACGCAGTCTCTCTTTTTTATGTACTCTATTGTCAGAGACTGTACAACACCAAGCGGTTGTTATTTCTAATTTTTCTTCACATCATGATTTCATAAGACATACTTCACTTTTATTCATTATCTGTAACTGTACCCGTCCTATTATCCACTACAGCTGTATGATAAATGACGCTTACTGCTGACACTTAGCTACAACACAGTGACATATACTGTCATCTCAACTACGTAATCTACGCCTACTAAATTTTTAACTACAAATGTAGCCGTTCACTATCCTCTCAGTCCGCATGTCAGCACTTTTAGTTCAAAGTTTCGCACATTTACCAGTACTACGTATTTTACTTTTAAAACTGCACACTGTTATCGCAAAAAACTTTTGATATTTCATTTCCTTCATGTTCACTAACTCCTTTTTCCATCACAGAGCAAATGTTCAACAGTCAATCAAGACACTGCAGTAAACCTTTCCACGGACAAAATAAAACGAAAATGCACCCGTGCGTTAAAGCAGCTTGATCACTTCCTGCAGACATAGCTGACGCTTTTGACGTCGTATCGCCGTCTACTGCTCCGCTGGACGAGTCAGAGAATGGTAGCAACGCGAACCGCCTACTTTACCTTTCCACCTACGTATCAAAGCCAAATATTGTGCAGCAAAACATCAACTTAGAAGAACCGTCCGCATTTTCAAACCAACTGCAACAACGAAATGAGCATCAATACCCTGCATCGTCCTAAACACAGTAATTGGGATGATTTCCTCACCCCCGAAGTAGTATGCTATACATACATACCTATACTTCAATACATATACATATTTGTACATAGATATATGCATCTGATATTTCCAACCCCTTTTACCTTCTCCTACAGATTGAAGAATTAAAGAGCAAGTTGCAAGTTGGTAGTAATCTTCGTTTGAGCCTTTTGCTATCAGAATTGATCCATCGCATCCCTTTACAAGTTATGATAAATGAAGCTAACACTTATGGGAAAATTAGTACGTATGAATAGAGTTTTGGAAATCACCTGAACAAAGCAATCATGATAGTGCAATCTAAGGAGTGTAGCAGGCAACGTGGAATCGGATTTTGAGGCTTCTTTCACAACTGAAGTTACAATTTTCTCTTCATTTGGACAGGTTTTGCTGTAGAATCCCACTTCGATTCCTACTGCAAATGAAAAATATAACAAAAGTGATATGATAATTGAGCGAAACATGATTTCAGGCAGACTATGACTATAATGTTAAGAAAATGAACAGAGAGTGGAATATAAAGAATTTTACTATCCTAAGTTTGCACATTCATTTATCAAGAACTCTGGATTGTAGCACATATTTGCGGCAATGCTGCTATTATTAGAAGGATTAAAGAGCAAGTTGCAAGTTGGTAGTGATCTTTTATATATACGAGTATGGTGGCACGTCCGTAAACTTTTTATGCTATATCTACAATAATCGGACAAATAAAATTAACCTTACACTAGGTCAAAATCTAAAAGCTAATATGCCTTAATTAATTTCTTATTAAGTAAACTTGAAAATATCATAGATTATTTGTAGGTTGATATAACTCAAAGGTGCTTCATCATTATCGGGTTTACCTATCGTCTTTCTTACAACACCTTATTTCTGTTTAGTTGTCGCATCTTCTTCCTTTTTTTTCATAATTAACGAAAACATTACTGTAAACTCTCACAATATCATAATTGTAACAAAGACAAAATACGTCAGTTCCTTCTTTACACACGTCCAACAGACGTGCCACCATACTCGTATATATATATATATATATATATATATATAATATGATATTATAAAAGTTACTATTGTTAATAAAAATATAAATAAATTTAAATTCAAATTCAAATTTCAGATCTAGGTTTGTTTTGTTTAAATAATTTCCATATGGAAATGTTAAAAAAAAATTAATTTTTTCAAAACATGAGTCCTTAATCATATATTTACTTAGTTATTAAATGTATTCGTGTATTTTTTTATAATGTATATATTATATTTAAGTAATATGTATATTTTAAAATAAGTAATATGCATATATATTTGGATTTTAATACACACACACACACATGTATGTATCTATGTATGTATGGTATGTATACATATATGAATTTTTTTCCTTTCTAAATGCTAACATACATACATACATACATACATACATACATACATACATACATACATATATATATATATAGTGTGCGTGCGTGTGTGTGTTGACAAGAAAATTTGTCAACATCCTTAATGCTTATGAATAACCCGATTGGTTATATATGATCAAGAGGTGAAAGAAATCGCTTCTTTTGATGCCCACCTTTCGACCCGATTGATCCAGTCGAAATAGTTTTGATGGTTAAATTTGGAATGCAGGCTAAGGAAACAACATCTAACTCGAAACCTTTCTTTGAGAGAGTTGACGTCAGCTATTTAGAAAAGATTCCGAACTGGTCGAATGATTCGTTTACATCCTTTCAACCCCATCGGAAGGTATGCATGTTTATTTGAAACGGGATAGTTACTTTCGACATTATTGGTCTCACCCCTTTGATATATGAACCCATTTGAAAGGGTTGAATGTGTAACGAGGGGTAAAGCCCCTTTCGAATGAACTCTATTCTTGACATTCGTTTTCCAACTACAGACTGGATTCCTTTCGGAATGCCCCTTTCGACCAGGTCGAAAGGAGCTTCATCCCCTTTCAAAATTTCCAGATTGTAGTTGCCTAATCCTCGTTCAATTTACTCTACATAAGATCAATTTGGATACTTCTAAATTTATAATTCATCAACGTCAAAACACCATCACCCTTCTTGTTTTTATTGACTGATATTTATTTCAATGGTGATGTGTTTCGAACTAGAATATCCAAGTTCATCTTATATATTGCATAGGCAAGAAAGAAGTTAAGAAAATAAATAGAATCATGTGCAATGGATCATTAGTCTAGCTAATGGTCATAATGATCTTCCTCATAATCGAAATCCTTAATGAAACTGGCATCTTTCCATCATTATTAATCCAAAATGAGTTACAATTATGAGAGCTTTTTCCCCCAAATCGATTTAGGGTTTACAAATATTTTGTTGTAGCTAAGAAATTTGAGTAAGGGAAAGGAGTTTAGGATTCCAAAATCCAATCCCCTAAAATGGACCCATTGGATCTTATTTATTGATGCAGGTCGGCCCGCTTCTGCGCTTATTCCTTCAATCTAGTCGAAAGGTCCCTTTCATATGTTGCCTCATGCCTTTCGACTTGGTCGAAAGGCCTCGTTTGCCTTCGACACATTCGAAAGGCTTCTCTTTCGAGTCCTTTGATTTACCTTTGTGCTTTCTTTATCTTTCTCCAGACCTTTCGACTAAGTTAAAAGGGTCTTCTTTCAACCTTTCGTCTTTGTTAATTCTTTTGTATTCCTTTTCTCTGCTTCCTTCGAAACTGCTTTCGACATTGCTGAAAGGTCTTCAAATGCGCCTTTCTCTTCATGTTGCCTCGTTGTCATCAAAAGTAAAGATGGGAGCCTTTCGACTCTATTGAAGGGTTTTTCAAACGGGCTATGAAGATATTGAAGCAGCAATGGTTTCAAAGTAGTCGGAAGCTTTAAAATGCATGTCTGTTTATTGATGTGTTCACTTCTCCTGACGTCATTGGCTTCGACGAGTTCAAAAGGCTTGTGTATGCTTTCGAAAGTGTTATTGTTAAGGTGAAACTTTTGGTTCCAAAAGGTTTGGCGTGCATTTGAGTAGCTGATGTTCTTTGCCTTCGATAGGTGATTTCGTGGTCATCCTGGCATTCTTTAAATACGTGAATCCATCTACATCGAAAAGTCAAAAGTGGCGGAAAGGTAATCCTGATCGCATTTGAATCAAAAGCCTTCAAACTACTTATTGATGGTAAGGACAGCTGGTGCCTCCGACTCCTTCGAAACCTTCTTAAAGCCTTCGAAACGTCTTCTTATGACCTTTGTTGAAACCTATGCTTGTAACTCCATCAAAGCCTAATATTATCATTAACCTTCTTTCATACTTATGTGCTTAAGTGGATTTTATGGCTAACATTTTTCCCCTTCCCCCTATGAAAGAAGCTTTTGTTCTTTAGGAAAAAAATGTTAGAACTCTCTTACTCTTAAATACTCTTTCTGCAAAAGTCAAAGTAAGTGTCATTCCCTATCATTGACCCATTATATAGGGGTGCTTATAAATTTAGCTAGTTAGTTAAATATAGGTTTGGTTTAACAAAGGATACGAGATCTGCAACCGATAGCCATTTATGCATATGATTATTGTAGTCTTTGAACTCCTTGTGGGAAATAGCCAACGCTCTAAGTAGGATCTATAAGCTATTATTTGAAAATAAGCCTTTATAACCCATTAATTTTAATATATATATATATATATATATATATATTTGGAAATTTTGTTTGGAATAAGGATGATCCCAAAGTCTTCATCTAGATATCGGTGAGCATCATTTAGAGTTATAAATCGTTAACCCTAATTTGGGTATCAAGAAGACCAGTTTGAAGTTTTTGGTTGATGATTTTGACGTTTGTTGTAACATCAACTCTACTACCTTATGTCCCAGATTCAGGATTCGATAGGAATTTAAGAGGTTATCGACAATAAGAAATCTAGAACCCAGATTCAGGCCATAATAAGCAAGAACTAGAAGTGGTTTTCAGAATGGAACTCTCAAACCCAGATTTGAGTTGCCTTCATGTCAAAAATCCAAAACCCAGACCAGAGCATATATCCAACAATTAGAAATTATCAGTAATTATTTTTGTAATAGGATCTCTATCCCAGATTTAGGCATATGTGAGATAATCAATATCTCATAATAATCATCTTCATAATAGGAATACTCGGCCCGGATTTGGGCATATGTTGGATAAGCAGAAATTCATAGTAATTATTTTTATAACAGAAATCCTCGGCCCAGATTAGGGCGTTAAAGCGAAGTTGAATGATAGTCTTGAAATCCAGATTTAGAAATAATAAAAGCTGTAAGTGATTGATAAAGATACGAAACCCAGATTCAGGTACTAATAGATGAAGTTTAGAAATGAAAGTCTTGAAACCCAGATTAGGGTATTTATTGTACGATATTCAGAAATGAGAGTCCCGAAACCCAGATTCAGGTATTAATAGACGGAGTCTTGCTTTACTCCTTAGATTCTATCTTCTCTGACATGCATAAACCCTTTAGGCCTTGTATAATAGTAATCTAATTGGCTACTTCTCGAGCTTAGACATCTTAGTCCATAATCCGATTGTGCCATTTCTTAGGCCTGGACATCTTAATCCATTATAGATATAACACTTTTTAGATTTGGACATCTTAGTCCATTGTTTGCTGAGCCTCTTCTTGGGCTTGGACGTCTTAGTCAAATGTTTGATGAGCCTTGTTTGCACCAAAATTGGCCACAAACCCCAAATACCATGAACGCACTAGTGTATGAACACAAACCAATGATATTCAAGCACAAATACCAAATCTCGACAAATATTAAACAGCAATTCAGAAATAATGAACAAAGACACGAGATTTATAGTGGTTCGGCTATCTCCGGCCTATGTCCACTCTAAAGTTTTATCCTTTTATTGATTATCCCTGATGATTACAGATGATTACAACAGTAAATATGAAGAATTTCCAGTACAATAGCAGTATCGAAATGTAGAAGTGAATCCGGCAGAGTCTGGACGTTTAATAGCCAAAAAGATCCTTTCTCTGTAGGCTTTAGGGTGCTATTTATAGGCGTAGGGGGCTCAGATCTCGCTCAAACTTCGGGAGACTTTTTCTGGCATGTGAGTGGGCCACGCGACCGTCCTCAGGAAATTTGGGCCCACTTTGGGATCGATTCGAACTCCATTCGAATCGATAATAAGATTATCCAATCAAGATGAAATTTGGTGTGGACATCCTTCAACAAGTAAGCAAGCTCCTGTGAAAATTTCATTGTATTTGGATCAGTGGATCTCGAGTTATGATCGATTTGAGATTAGGGCTCCATCTGTTCTGTCCGGTTCGAATCCATCTCCTTCGACTCCATCCAAAGCGCGCACACATCGATGACGTGTCGCGAAATCCCTGGGTTGATCCACCTTTGTTGCCGTGTTGAACGCTTCCTTTCCTAAAGACGCGCTCGCATCCATGTTCCACGCTTCGTCCATATCCATAACTTCACAATGGTCATGCTCGCATCCATCGATTCGTGTTTTCCTTCGCATCGATTCCTGCAGTGTACTTCGTATTGATCGGCCACGAATCGATCGATACGAAGTGACGATGGAGGTTATCGATACGAAGTGGCTGTGATGGAGGGTGGATACGAACTAGACCTTACCTGATGGATACGAAGGAGCCTCTTACCTGATGGATACGAAGGAACCTATGTTGCCATCGAGTCTAAGTTCACCCAACCTTCTCTTCCGATCGATACGAAATGACTGAGCCTTGTCCATGCCGATCGATACGAACGGTATCGATTCAAAGTCCTTCACCCTGCTTTGCCTTTGATCGATACGAACGCTATCAAGTCAAACCAACACCTAACCGATGCGAACCTCTCTGAGCCGAATCCATACTGATCGATACGAGGCCCTTACCTCCTGATCGATACGAAGTGTATCGATTCGAAACATCATCTGATTGGTGCGAAGCCGATCGATACGAACTCCTAAGTGCCTGATCGATATGAACTGTATCGATTCGAACCATCCTTGCGTGCCGATGGGTTCGAACAGTATGTTCTTCCTGCCTTGCATCGATCATATCTCCTTCATACGAACTCCGATTAACCTGAAATTTGAAACATAGCCTTTCCTAATCCTTATCATCATCTCCAATCAATTTCGTCCTGATCGGAGCTCAACCAAATTTTTGACGTCATCGATTGTAGCCTTGCTTTCAATCGATCTCCAACCCCGATGTCCATCATTCCTTGCCAATTTTTTGATATTCCAGTTTTGACCAAAAAGTGGGATAGCACTTTGCCCCCCAAAACATGCCTTTTGATAAGAAGGCGTGTTTTGAATAGTTCCGATTCCAATATCCAAAGCTCATAGCCATATCGCCAGAGTATGTCATCATTGACTGCTCCGAGTTGATGCCCAATTCCAAATCTAATAACCAAAGCCTTAGCCAATTCCATATCATCCGAACTCGACAACCGAGTCCAAATCCATCCTCATCCAATAGCCAATAACCGAATCCAGGACCTCTTCGGGTCGATATCCGAATCCATAACCTCTCCGGGATCTTGCCAAGCGTAATCCACACTTGATGACCGTGGTCCAGCGTCCATGGACGTCGAGCTAACCTCTCCGGGTTCTTGCCAAGCGCAATCCACACTCGATTACCTTGGTCCAGTGTCCCTGGATGTTGAGCTAACCTCTCCGGGTTCTTGCCAAGCGTAATCCACACCTGACGACCTTGGTCCAGTGTCCCTGGACATTGTACAAAGCCATGGCTTAAGTCCTAAGCCGAATCCTGGTCTCTCCGGACCCTTGTTGAGCATAGTCCATACTCAACGACCTGAAAATAACAATTGATAATACATGGCCTAAGTCCTAGGCCGAATCCTGGTCACTCCGGACCCTTGCCGAGCATAGTCCATACTCGACGACCTGAATGAGTCAATTTACCACGTTCGGGCAAAGTGACTCACCTTTTGCCAGGCATAATCCATACCCGACGATCGTTTATCAAAAACCAGATAAAATTCCAATCAAAATCCAATCCAAAATCCAAATCCCAAAAATCCAAATCAAAACCAGAGAATCAGAAATCCAAACCAGCATCCAAAACCGAAAACAATCATCCAAAGGAAAATCCAAATCAAAAAACAAGCAAAACCAGGAGTCCAATCAAAACTCCAAAACCAAATCCAAAAAGAAAAGCAGCGTCCAATCAAAAAGCAAAAGATAAATTTCACAAACCATAGCATCGCAGTTTATCATCATTCAGAGAATGCCTAGGGGCTATCTCCGTCCCCATACATGTGTAAATGACTTGGTTGCTTGCCAGTAGTTCGCTACTTATTTCACATTATCCTGATCAATGGATGATCAATCGATCATCATTCCTGGGCCTTCCACGATCGTGGCTTGAGGTAGGCAGCGGTTGCTCCTGCTCCGCCGTTGCATTCCGAGTTCTGACATATTGTGGCAGCAGTCCCTTCCTGACATGCTCCTCGATTATATCCTTTAAATGCCTGCAACTGTTGGTGTCGTGTCCATCCAAATCATGGAAGAGACAATGCCTTCCTGATGTCCTCTCCCGTTCTGATGGTTCTCTCCTAGCCGGCCTTCGGTGGGGAAGGCAATTTCGAGTATCTAGGTATATCCGCTTCAGTGTCTCGTTCAATCCTGTGTATGTAGAAAACCTTGGATCCTTCCTGCTTCCTATTTTTTCCAGAATCATCGTCTAACTTCCTTTTTCCTTTGTCTTTATCCAGACCTTTGCTGGATGGTCCTCCACCCTCAGTTGCATTAACCTTTTTCAGATTCAAATCCGTACTCGCATCTTCCTGCCGAAGGAACCTCTCTGCCTCGTGAAAGAATTCGTCGAGATTCTATAGGGGATCTCATATTAGAGATACCTTGAAATTCGAATCCTTCCCGACTCCTGATACTGATGCCATTAAAACCATCGATGGATCAGGGCGATCCACCAAAGCAATTGCAGCACTGAATCGAGTTAGAAAAGCTCTAAGCGATTCATCCATCCTTTGCTTTACCGATGTCAATGTCATCACATTCTTCGGCCTCTTGACGTGAACCCGAAACTGTCCCAAAAACCTTTCCACCAATTCCCTCCAAGTCCTGATAGATCCTTCTCCCAGCTGCCTAAACCACATTGCAGCTAAGTCCGTCAAGTATAAAGGAAAGCATCATGCCATTACTTCCTCCGATGCCCCAGCACCTCCATGTGTCTGGTATACCTCATCAAGTGATCAGTTGGATCTGCTTTGCCATCATATACCTCCACGCTAGGTAGCTTGAACTTAGGTGGATTCTGAGCCATCCTTATTTCCCGAGCGAACGGACTCCTGTTCACTCCTTCCAAGTCTATGTTGGTCACACCACCTCGCACAACTTTTCTGATGATCTCCACTAATCCAGTATTGTCTGTTAGGGGTTGCCCCCAATGCCCCCGAGGGAACTCTGGCACATACTCTTCATGTGGCTCACTAGCAGCAATGTTAGCCCTGGCCTGTTGAACTCCTTCCAAAGGTCCTCCTGTGTTGGATCCTGCGGGCCTGCCCCCAAGCCCTTGTTGATTGCCTTCTGGCTCCGTATCCCGCCCTTCATTGGGTTCCACGACCCTAGTCCCTTGTCCTGCGTCCACAGCCGCTGCAGCTGTTCCTAAGTTCTGCGTCCCTATAGCTCTCATCTGCTCGAAGAAAGTCTGCATCATTTCTTGTTGACTTTTCAACAATCTCTCCTGCAATGAATTTTCCGTAGCTTCCATCTCATCCCGGGTTATGTAGATCGAAGCCTGTCCTTCCCCAGCTCCAGAGGATGCTTGTTGACTTCCTTTCTGTTGGCTTCTCTCAACCCTTTGCCTTATACTATTTTGCCTAGTCATTGTCCTCAAATCAAGACTCCTCAAACTCTTCAAATCTGAACTTTGAATCCGATGTAGCGGGTGCTAGTCCTTCTCAGTGAAAGCACCAAAGTGTTTGCACCAAAATTGGTCACAAACCCCAAATACTGTGAAAGCACCAGTGTATGAACACAAACCAATGATACTCAAGCACAAATACCAAATCTCAACAAATATTAAACGACAATTCAGAAATAATGAACAAAGACACGAGATTTATAGTGGTTCGGCTATCTCCGGCCTACGTCCACTCCAAAGTTTTATCCTTTTATTGATTATCCCTGATGATTACAGCAGTAAATATGAAGAATTTCCAGTACAATAGCAGTATCGAAATGTAGAAGTGAATCCGACAGAGTCTGGACGTTTAATAGCCAAAACGATCCTTTCTCTGTAGGCTTCAGGGTGCTATTTATAGGCGTAGGAGGCTCAGATCTTGCTCAAACTTCGGGAGACTTTTTCTGGCACGTGAGTGGGCCCACGCGACCGTCCTCAGGAAATTTGGGCCCACTTTGGGATCAATTTGAACTCCATTCGAATCGATCATAAAATCATCCAATCAAGATGAAATTTGGTGTGGACATCCTTCAACAAGTAAGCAAGCTCCTGTGAAAATTTCATTTTATTTGGATCAGTGGATCTCGAGTTATGATCGATTCGAGATTAGGGCTCCATCTGTTCTGTCCGGTTCGAATCCATGCTTCGAGTCCATCTCCTTCGACTCCATCCAAAGCGCGCGCGCATCGATGACGTGTCGCGAAATCCCTGGGTTGATCCACCTTTATTGCCGTGTTGAACGCTTCCTTTCCTAAAGACGCGCTCGCATCCATGTTCCATGCTTCGTCCATATCCATAACTTCACAATGGTCATGCTCGCATCCATCAATTCGTGTTTTCCTTCGCATCAATTCCTGGAGTGTACTTCGTATCGATTGGCCATGAATCGATCGATACGAAGTGACGATGGAGGTTATCGATATGAAGTGGCTGTGATGGAGGGTGGATACGAACTAGACCTTACCTGATGGATACGAAGGAGCCTCTTACCTGATGGATACGAAGGAACCTTTGTTGCCATCGAGTCGAAGTCCACCTAACCTTCTCTTCCGATCGATACGAAATGACTGAGCCTTGTCCATGCCGATAGATACGAACGGTATCGATTCGAAGTCCTTCACCCTGCTTTGCCTTTGATCGATACAAACGCTATCAAGTCAAACCAACACCTAACCGATGCGAACCTCTCTGAGCCGAATCCATACTGATCGATACGAAGCCCTTACCTCCTAATCGATACGAAGTGTATCGATTCGAACCATCATCTGATTGGTGCGAAGCTGATCGATACGAACTCCTAAGTGCCTGATCGATACGAACTGTATCGATTCGAACCATCCTTGCGTGCCGATGGGTTCGAACACTATGTTCTTCCTGCCTTGCATCGATCATATCTCCTTCATACGAACTCCGGTTAACCTGAAATTTGAAACATAGCCTTTCCTAATCCTTATCATCATCTCCAATCAATTTCGTCCCGATCGGAGCTCAACCAAAATTTTGACGTCATCGATTGTAGCCTTGCTTTCAATCGATCTCCAACCCCGATGTCCATCATTCCTTGCCAATTTGTTGATATTCCAGTTTTGACCAAAAAGTGGGATAGCAAGCCTCTTCCTGGGCTTGGACATTTTAGTCCATTAGACATCTTAGTCCATTGTTGTCTAGTGCTCTTAGTTGGCTCATCTTAGAGGCTGAAACCAAGGACTTACCCAACCTCCCTCCAGGTGGCGTCCTGCCCTAACCATAGTGTGGCATGGATAGGGGCTTATTTGGTGCTTTAACCTGGCCATAGCATGACGCGGACAAAGGCTTACTCCGTCTTCCCTCCAGGAGGTGCCTTATCCTGGCCAAAGCATGGCACGAATATGGACGTGTTCGGTGCTTTACCCTAGCCATATTGTGGCATGGATAAAGGTTTACTCCGTCCTCCCTCCAGGAGGTTCCTTGACCTAACCAGAGGTGTGGCTAATGGGTTGTCCAGTGCTTTAACCTGGCCATGGCATGGCGTGGTTAAAGGATTACTCCGCCCTTCCTCTAAAACGTGCTACTCAGCGTGGATAGAGGCTTTCTACCATCTTAGGTAGACTGCTATCTTAGGTAGTATCCAAATTTGAGGAGTATTTCACTCCCAACCATATAGAGTTCCTTTTTGAAGAAATGGATGCTTTATTCATTCATCTTTGGAAAATATGGCCTCAAGTGTTCGACATACCTTGTTCTCGGAACCATATTGCCGTCTGATTGGCATAACTTGTAAATTCCTAGGGGGTTACTTTACAAATGATTAAGGGTCCTTCCTAATTTGTCTCCAGGGGTCCATCTACGGGGTTTCTTGTATTCACCATTACTCTTCGGAGCACTAGATCTCCTTTGTGAAATGATCGCGTTCCCACTTTTGAGCTGTAGTACCTGGAAATTCTTTTTTGATACTCCATGGTTCTTACCGCAGCTTCATCTCTATATATCAAATCTAGGGGTTATATTTTCAGTTCTAGATTCATATCGAATGCATAGGTGATTCTTCAGTGTAAGGGTAATTCAATCTCAATTGGTAACATCGCCTCATACACATGTGTCAAAGAATATGGAGCATGTCCCGTTGACCTTTTTTTTGACTTTTGATAAGCCCATAACACAAGTGTTAGTTCTTTTAACCAATTTTCTTTTTCTTTGTTTAGTCGCTTTTTCAGAATTGTCTTTATGGTTTTGTTTGCAGCCACAACTGCCCCATTCGCTTTTGGATGTGCGATGGATGAAAAGCTCTTAAGATTCCATTGTTGTGGAAAAAGAGAGAGAATTATTCACTCTCAAATTTTCTCCCATTGTCGGAAATTATCTTTGGGGAATCTTAAATCTGGTTACGATATTCTTCATGACATATCTAAGTACCTTCCGAGAAGTAATCTTCGGAAGTGGTTCCTCTTCAACCCATTTAGTGAAGTAGTCTACGGCAAATACGACATACTTTTCTCCTCCTTTTGAGATTGGAAATGGGCCGATTAAGTCTATTCCCCATCCTTCAAAGGGACATGAACTTGCAATTGGAGTCAACTAGCATGGGGTAATGCGGGAATCTTTGAGGATTTCTGACAATTTCGCATCTTCTCACATACTCGATGGCTTGGCTTACCATTTGAGGCCAATAAAATTCTTTTCTCGTTATTTTCTTTATGAATTTTGTACCATTTGAGTGATCCCCATATAATCCCTCATGTGCTTCAGCCATCAATTTTACTCCATCATTTTGACTTATGCATCTTAAATAGGGAATCGCATACCCCTTCTTATAAAGGATTCCATCCATTATTTCAAAAATTGATGCTTGTCGCCTGACTTTTCTTGCTTCACCCTTGTCAGAGGGGAGTATTCCTTTAGTAAGATATTCAATGATGGGTAACATCCAAGTGTTATTGTATGGGTTCCTTTTTTCGATTGGTCATCCTTCTCATTTGATATTTCTCCATCAATTTCTTTCCCCATTTTCCTTTGTTGCATAGCTCGGGACCTTGTCAGAACTAATAATTCCTTTCCTTGTTCAGATGTTTCCTCTTCAATGCTTGGAATTTTATGATATCCTATTGGAAGAATTTGTGTTTCCTGGGCTCCCCTTGAGCTGGCTAGTTTTGCTAGTTAATATGCTTGTGAGTTTTTTTCTCTTGGAATTTTATGCATTGAAAGGTCTTCAAACAAGGCAAATATTTTAAGTATCTTCTTCATGTATAAAGATAGCTTGGACTCCTTTGTTTGATATATCTACTTCATTTGATTTACCATTAGTTGGGAATCACTAAAGATCTGAATTCATGGAATCTTGAGTTCCAATGCCAAGGCTAACCCTGCTACCATAGACTCATATTCTGCCACATTGTTCATTGCGGGGAACCCTAATTTTATGGCATAATGTAGGCGGTGTCCATCTGGTGTTACTATCACATATCCCTCGCTAGCTCCCTATTCATTTGATGCATCATTAATGAACAATTGCCACGTAGACTTTTGATCCCTTTCCTTTTCCAATTGCTCTTTGATGAAGTTAGTGCATTCATTAATGAAATCTGCTAATTCCTGCCCCTTAATTACGGCTCACGGTTGTAATCCTATAACATATTGGCTGAGCTCGATTCCCCATTTTACTAACCTTTTTGAAGTTTCTAGTTTACTGAAAACTTGGTTTAGGTGAGAATTGGTCAATACCCTAATCGGATGTGCTTGAAAATATGCTCTAAGTTTTCACACTATGATAATCAAGCAGTAAGCTAGCTTCTCTATCACTAGGTATCAGACTTCTGCATCTTTTAGTCGTCAACATATACAATATACTAGAAATTGAGCTCTATTTTATTCTCTAATTAATATTGAATTGACTGCATGTTCTGAAATCGCTATATACAAGTACAAGACTACCCCATTCTCGGGATTAGAAAGTATTGATGGTTTTGCCAGATGAATTTTCAATTCCTAAAAATCTTTTCTGCAATCTTCTCCCATTCAAAGTTCTTCTTTTTGATTATGTCAAAGAAGGGAATACATTTATCGGTAGCTTTGGAAATGAACCTACTACGGGCGACCACTCTTCCATTCAAGCTCATTATCTCCTTACTGGTTTTGGGTTCGGCCATGTCCTTAATGCCTTGAATCTGTTCAGGACTAATCTCAATCCCTTAGGCACTTAGAAGGTAGCCTAAAATCTTTCCCAAATAGAATCCAAAAGAGCATTTTTGTGGATTCAATTTCATCTGATATTTCCACAATATCCTGAACATCTCTTCTAGGTCCTTAAGATGATCTTGAGCCTCGACAGAATTTACTAGCATGTCGTCCACATAAACCTCCATATTCCAGCCAATTTGCTCTTTAAACATTCTATTGACCAGCCTTTGGTATGTTTCCCCCGCATTCTTTAGTCCAAATGGAATTTCTTTGTAGTAATAAGTTCCCATTCAGTTATGAAGCTAGTGTGTTATTCATCTAGCTTAAACATTGGTATTTGATTGTACCCTGAATAGGCATCCATGAGAGACGATAATTTATGCCTGCTTGTTGCATCTACTAACTGATCAATTCGTGGTAGCAGGAAGCAATCTTTTGGACATGCTTTGTTCAAGTTTGTATAGCCAATGCAAGTCCTCCATTTTTCATTTGATCTTTTTACCAAAACTGGGTTGGCTAACCACTTTAGATAGTATATTTACCAAATGAACCCATTCTCAAGGAGTCTATTAATTTCTTCTTTCAAAGCACCTGATCATACTTCATATAGGTGTCTCTTTTTCTTCCTAATGATGGTTTCTTCTAGATTAATGTTAAGTGTATGACACATGGCCGTTGGATCAATTCCCACCATATCAGAATATGACCAGGTAGATACATCCTTGTTGACTTTAAGAAATTGGATTAAATCCTTCTTCAAGTTACTATCCAAATCTTTTCCCACCTTGACTATCTTAGCATTATCATCTGAATTTATGCACGCCTCTCCAATATCCTCAATTAGCTTTGTCTTTTCTATTTCCCCTCTACAAAAAAATTCAGTAATGATTGGGATTTCTTCAGCAGAATTAGCATCGACTCTCTTCCTTTTTGCCTCCAGGTGGAATGTACCTTCTATACATATGCTTGTTAGATTTATTAATCTTAACTTTTTTTTTGAATATTGGATATAAAGATCCATCATCCAAAGGCTGTAAAATAGTGAAAGAATCAAAGTAAGTGGAATACTCCCTTTTATATTGATCTAGGGTAGCAAAATACATCTCTTGAGAGCTAAACTGCTACCCTCGGATAGTGCCCCATCCTCTCTTTGTCAAGAATTTTACCATGAGATATTTTGGGGAGACAAATGCATCTATTTCGTTGAGTGACGTCATGCCAAAGAAGGCATTATGGCAAGAAGGTTGATTGATGGTCATAAAATAGTCTCAAAAGTTCTGCAAGTTGGTGGCACCCCCATTTGCACAAGCAACTTCACTTGCCCCATCGGAGTCGACCCTTTGTTATTAAATCCGAAGATGGGTTCCATGCTGGGTTCCAATTTGTCTTCAGGGATATCATCGATCAAAGGCGTGATTGAATATAACATTGACTGCACTACCAGTATCTACGAGAATTTTGGAGATGATGGACAAACAGATTTGAGCAGTAATCATGAGCGGATCTTTATGCAGATGGTGAACCCCTTTTTTCATCTCCTAAGGAGTGATAACAAGATTCCACATTTGAACACTGAGCCATGGATTCTTTGATGGGGGCTCTTTGACTGATATGTCTTCTTTAGCTTCTTTGATGTATCTGTTTCAGGCCCTTAATGTTCCTCGCCGGATGCGGCCCTCCGTGAATTATGTCAATTCTGTTTATAGGTGGGCTCGAGCTCAGGAGGTCTTCATCTTCCATTATATTGACGGCATTGCTAGGGCGTTTCTATGGTCCATCCCCTATCCTTTAAGCTTTTTGCTGATCCTGAACATATTCCTTCAAATGATCCTCATAGATTAGTTTCTGGATGATTCCATCCAAAACCCTGCACTCATCAGTTTTATGGATGTTTGCCTTATGATATGCACAGTAATCACCTCCCTTTCTTTACTCTAGGTTATTTTTGGCCTTAAAGGAGGTTGGAAAGTTGACTCTTTCCTTGGCCACGGCATAAATGTAAGACAGTGGCTTGTTTAAAGCGATTGTGTTAGTAATTGTCTCTTCCCATCTTATTTTTTATGTCCTCGGTCTAAGCCAAATCTTCCCCCTTCTTTTTTGGGGATTGCTTTCCTCTTAGCATAGTAAAGCTTATCCATCTGAATGAACTTGTCAGCTTAAAAGTGGAAATCTTGTAAATTTTACACCCGTTAACGAAGAGCTGCTTCGAGAAGGGGGTGTTTTCTATCAAGCCGGAATGTACCATGATAAGATTGTCTCGGTCATTCATATCTTTTGCTTTTAGAGCTTCAGCATTGAACCTCCCTAGATAGTCTCCCAATGACTCTCCTTGTCATTGGTTTATGTTGGCCAAGACTATATAATCTATAGTGGGATCTTTGCAAATGTAGAACTGAGCGTAGAACTCGTAAGAGAACTGTTTCCATTAATATATGGTTTTCTCTCGATACGCTCTGTACCATTTTGCCACAGCTTCTTGGAGAGTGACCTGGAATAATCGGCACCTGACAGCTCCCGTAGCATTGTACAAATCCATTTGTCTATCAAAAGCCATTAAAGATCATCCAGATCTGTAACTCCATGATATTTCATTATTAGGATCTTCACAGATGGTGGGATGACCGCTGCCATGATCCAATTAGTAAAGGGCGGTCCTCGTTCATTATCATTGGAATTTTCATCCATTGTCCTCTTCCCTTTCATATTCATTGCATCCTTTATTGCCTTTTTAGTTTTAACTTTTAGATAAGCATCAACACTATGATAAATTTTCTAGTCCGAAAATATATTCCTTTGATGTTGAGCTTTTGGATTGTTCAAGCGACTTATCAAGAATTCTCCCTTGGTGATTGGCTTTAGAATGATGGTGCTCTTTCTTCTTGGAGGACGTTAGATCTGTTTTGCTTTTGTTTTCATTAGAGTGGACTTTCAATTTCCTTATAAAGGAAACCACCTCATCCCCCTGAGTTGGTTTTGCTATCTTTGAAAATTTCTAAGATAATGCCATTTTAAGGAGCTCTTGCATCTCTTGCAGCTGCTGCTCTAAGTATTTGATCTTTGCAGTATTCTTATCTTATTGAGCTGGTGACGATGGCTGTCCTTGAACAATCCCATCCAAATTAAAGGAAGGATCTATGTTCTCCTTAAGAGTTTTACGTGGATGACTCCTTCCTCCATTCTGCTTAGTCGTTTAGATATCATTTTCCTGCGCCAAATCAAATGATCCAAAATTAGTCTATAAGATTGTAACAATGTTGGAGGTTCAGGCCCTCCTTCTAGCACCAAAAATCTGAACAAGAAAATTTGTCAACATCCCCAATTCTATATAACCAGATTGGTTATATACAATCAAGAGGTCAAAGAAATCGCTTCTTTTGAAGCCACCTTTCGACCTGATTGACCAAGTTGAAACAGATTTGATGGTTAAATTTGAAATGCAGTCTAAGGAAACAACATCTAACTCGAAACCTTTCTTTTGAAAGAGTCATTGTCAACTATTTACAAAAGCTTTCGACCCGGACGAAAGATTCGTTCAGATCCTTTCGACCCCATCGGAAGGTATGCATGTTTATTCGAAACGAGATAACTGCTTTTGACTTCATTGGTCTCACCATTTTAATTGATGAACACATTTAAAAGGGTTGAATATATAATGGGGGTAAATTCCGTTTTGAGTGAACTCTATTCTTGATATTCGCTTGCCAACTACAGACTGGAATCCTTTCAAAACACCTCTTTCGACCAGGTCGAAAGGAGCTTCATTTCCTTTCAAAATAAGTCCCAGTTGCAGTTACCTAAGCTTCGTTCAATTTACTCTACATAATATCAATTTGGATACTTCTACGTTTATAAATTCATCAATGTCAAAACACCATCATCCTTCTTATTTCTATTGATTGATATTGGATTCGATGGTTTTGTGTTTCGAATGAGAATATCCATGTTGATCTTATATATTGCATAGGCAAAAAGAAGTTAAGAGAATAAGATAGAATCATGTGTAATGAATCACTAGTCCAACTAACGATCATAATGATCTTCCTCATAATATAAATCCTTAATGAAACTACCATCTCTCCATCATTATTAATCGAAAATGAGTTACAACTATGAGAGCTTTTCCCCCAAAATTGGTTTAGGTTTTACAAGTATTTTGTTGTAGCAAATAAATTTGTGTAAGAGAAAGGAGTTTAGGATTCCAAATTCCGGTCCCCTAAACTAAACCTCTTGGGTCTTATTTATAGAGGCATGTCGACCCCCTTCCGCACCATGCCTTCGACCCAGTCGAAAGGTCCTTTTTATATGCCGCCTCATGCCTTTCAAATTGGTCGAAAGGCCTCGTCTACATTTGACGTAGTCGAAAGGCTTATCTTTTAAGTCCTTTGATTTACCCTTGCGCTTGCTTTATCTTTCTCTAGACCTTTTGACTAAGTCAAAAGGGTCTTCCTTCAACCTTTCGCCTTTGTTAAGTCTTTTGTATTCCTTTTCTTTGCTTTCTCCAAAACCTCTTTCGATATTGTTGAAAGGTCTTCAAATGCTCTTTTTCTTCATGTTTCCTTATTGTCATTAGAAGTAAAGATGGGAGCCTTTCAACTATGTCAAAGTGTTTTTCATAGGGGCTTCGAAGATATTGAAACAACAATGGTTTCAACGCAGTCGGAAGCTTCAAAATGCATGCCCGTTAATTGGTGCGGAACCTTCTCCTGACGTCATTGGCTTTGATTGGTTTGAAAGGCTTGTGTATGGTTTCGAAAGGGTAGTTATTAAGGCAAAACCTTCGTTCCAAAAGGTTTGACGCGCATATGAGTAGATAATGTTCTTTGCCTTCGACGGGTTGTTTCGAGGTCGTCCTGGCTTTCTTTAAATACGTGAATCCATATGTATCGAAAGGTTTAAAGTGGTGGAAGGGTACTCATGCTTCCATTTAAATCAAAAGCCTTCACACTGCTTATTGATGTTAAGGGCGCCTGGTGCCTCCGACTCCTTTGAAACCTTCTTAATGCCTTCGAAACGTCTTCTTGTAACCTTTGTCGAAACCCATGCTTGTAATTCCATCAAAGCCTAATATTTTCGTTAACCTTCTTTCATACTTCTGTGCTTAAGTGGATTTTTTGGCTAACAATATGATTTAACAAAAGCATATATACATATATTATACATACATACATATATATGTGTGTGTGTGTGTGCGTGCGTGCATGCGTCTAGATATATATATTAAAATAAATTTTGTTATAAAATGCCTTTTTAAATTATTATTAAATTTCAAAAATGAATTTAAAAAAAAATAATCCTTTTTTCTAACTGAAACTATATGTATATATTTACATAATTTTTTTTGATCACAATACATATACACATACTTATATATACATACATACATACAAAGATATATATATATATATGTATATATGTATATATATTCACATCCAGTGTTGACTCCACACATATATAGGGATTCGTTTTTTCATGATCTAATCTAAGCACATATAAGTCAAGATATTCATCAAATAATTATATAAAATCGTAATAGATTAGTTTCCTCAACTAAAGTACTAATTAATACATGTTGAATCGATCGACTCCCTTTGAATCTGAATTCAAATCCTTCTAGAGAGAGCTACTAGATGAAAAGCACTATGCACCGATGTCCTGTCTTAATTAAATTTGTGTTGTTTATTGCTTGAATTAATGGATGAGGAGGAGATGTGAGTTTGGCTTGATATGGTGTGGAGCAAAGCAAGAAAAAGAGTAATTTAAACAAGGGTTTAAGGGAATTTAAGTAGAAGAGAAAAGAAGGAGCGAAAGGTGGCACTAGATCCATAAATCTCTCTACCATTTCAAGCTCTGTTTGAATCAAATTCCACCCATATTTTCGCCTATCTATGGTCACCAACACCTGACGCACGTATATGCCTCCTAACCATTTCAAGCTTGATCAAGTACAATGCATTTAATTCTAATTTAAACGCACATAGATATTGTATATCAACACGTGTATATACAACTTTTATATACGCATTATATTTAACACAAACCAAACAAAATTTTATATTTCATAATGTTAATTAGTTTAATTAATTTATAACAATTAAAATTAATTAAATCAGGTGGTAGTAAGAGTATTCAACATTTATATTCTGTGACTCTTAGGCGTAAATTTAGTCAGCAATTAATGTCGAACAATTCGAATAGTAACATTTACACATCACCTTCGATATTGATGTGACATTGTGGCCGAATTTATCACCTACATAGCTTCGGTAAAATCCGATGTTGCTTATTTTAAGCGTTACCCGATAGTGACAATCATTTACACTAACTTTCTTTGTCAAAACTATATCATATTAGGACTTATGGAATTTAATAATAGTCAAAATTATAATACCATCAACGTTCAAATTTATAATCCAAACATAATGTCCTTGGTTCAATAATAACAATTACTATTGACCAAACCACTCTAGCCTGAGACTTTGACATTGAGTTGAATTTAGTTGCCCGTGATATTAATTTCATATAACCAAGGAGACAAATTCTCTCTAGAATAGTGCCTCACTTTTAATGCTTCCACTCGACGCCATGTAACTATCAGTACGTAACCCTTTGGTGTCGTAACAGTCATGAGTAATACACTATCCAATATTTGGAGAGCGTTGCGTACTACAGTCTCAATGGATGTATCATTATTTAGTTTCGATACATCTTAATTAGGAATATTTAAAATGATATGTTTATTATATTGTGATAAATTGCTTATGATCACAATATATTGTAATTACTATCACAAAACACATAATTTATGGATTTTCTATTGAATATACATAAATAGATAAATTTATTATATCAAGTATATAATAGAAAAAATACACCTTTTAGTTCGAATGAGATTTCGTTATTGATTTCATAATTTACAGTAAATTACAGAATTACCCTAGGGCATATCTCTACCTCATTCATCCCTAACATATTCAATAACCTAGATCCACCTATTGGTGTCATCCCTAACCCTCCTAACTCCTCGGTAGCACCCAACTCCTCTACAATGGTGGCACTTGCCAACCCCCCAATCAACATCGTCAAGAAGTGCTTCATCACCTCCCTCCCTAGTAAGGTGAGCATTTATTGGTTTTAACCATATAAACCAATCAAACAAGATAAGTTTATTCGGTTTGGTCTGGCTTTGTTAGTTATTTGATTAGGTTTGGTTTCTACTTTCAAATTTATTTGCTTTATTGTTTGGATTTGGTTTTCAGTATTCAATAACCGAACCAACCAATTAAGCCAAATTTTATAACTTAAACTATTTTAAAATAACATAATTGCTACTGCCAATGTTATTACTTACACTATTATCATAACAATAATTTTATTTTGGTTCATTTTATTTTGTTAGAAGATGGGTTTTATTTTAAAATAATAGCATCATATGGACTCAATCAATTATATCAATCTTATATTATGCTAGCAACTACGAAATCCAATTTACTTTATGATCAAAACGACTAGACCAATCAAACCAAAACAAAAAATTCAGTTCCATTGGTTCTGGTTATGAAAAACAATAGTTTGATTTTGTTTGGTTTTTACTTATTGAATGTTATTTTGGTTTCAAAAAATTTCGTCGGTTTCAAAATGAACTAATCATTTGCCCACCTCAATAACCTAGCATGGCAAAATTAGCTCGGGAGCTTCCTAATAAACTTTCCAATAGGATCCCATAAAGCCGGAGCTATAACGTTAGGATCTGGAACCACTTGGAGAACGGTCTCTGCTCCCATTCAAGGTGGAAAGTCTTCTCCAAACGGGTTTCAGACGATGAAAACAATAAGAGGGAACTTTAATGCAACGAGTTGGTTCTATGCAACGATGGTGAGTATGAAGCTAATAATAAAGATATTTTGGCAGCCCTAAGCTGGGATCAAGAATATGTTTTTCTCACTATACACACTGGAATACTGCCTTGAACTAGTTGGATGGTTCTGTAGATGCACTGGTTTATAGTGGGGATTTTCCTTATCCCCTTAGTGAACCTTCAATGTTTATCTTGTTTTTATATTCTCCTTAGCAATCATATGTGATGATTTTCATTTATGGCTAATGATATAAGCATACATTTTATACTATCCATCCGGACATATTGGCTTTTATGGTGTTTGGTTTAGCCAAGCATGTTGGCTTCTGTGGTGTTGGCTGGACCTAATGGTCATCTACTTCCTTTTATTATTACATAATATTTAGTATGGTTGTGTGATTATATGGATCATTCATTCTTTTCCTCAAAAATATAACCTATTTGTAGGTAGTTGAAAATTGTCATATTTTATAACCCTAAACTAAAGAAATATGCGTTTTTGTAATCTATGTGCTTCCTTCTTGATCTTTTGACCACACTACACAATAGTCATCTAACATCATTTATCTAACATAGTTTATATTTTATAAGTACAATTTGTATGATCTTATTTTAGACTATAACAACCCACGAAATGTAATATTATATTTGAATTAATTTTTGATCAAATTGAAACCGATAAAGTAGACGATATTGAGAAGTAATGTTTTTTGAATGTTTAAGTTGCCTCATGAAGTTTTGTGTTGTTGAGGCATAAATTTTGATATACACCAAGTTAGGTTTTCATTAGGTTGACATAATAGAGTATTTTTAGATTTAAAATTGCTTTAGCATAACAATCCCACATTTTTTTATTAATATATATGCAACCATGCCCAAGCCTCCACTAACTCTCAATTTCCATGTAGATGGAGATTGTTTTTTACTCTATTGTATCCCTGTAATGGCAATTTTTATTTAACCCTAAAATCTTGTAAAATAAATCATGACATTTAATCATTTAAATGATATATTGATTTGTCGCTTCCAACAAGATGAGGTGACGATAAGCATTAGTGATTGGCATGTTCTAGTGTAGTTTAAGATGTTGAGGCTGGGGGGTGTTGCTCGATTTATCTAAAGTGGTTCCAGGTGGTCAGAATCGGCGATCTACTACATTAACCAGATGAATTTACGGTTGTTGAGGGTTGCTCAAGGATGAATTAGGTGTAATATTCTTTATTTTAAAACCCAAAACGAATACCAGATGTTGTAGCCGCTCTATTATTATTTTCAAGTGATATGAGATCTATATTTCCCTTCAGGTGTACCTAACAAAGAAGAAAATTTACAGTTGTCAAGGATTGCTCGTGGATGAATTAGTTGTATTTTAAAACCCAAAATGAATACTAGAATGTTGCAGTCGCTCTATTATTATTTTCAAGCGATATGAGATTCGTTTTTTCCCTTCATGTGCACATAAAACCAACAAAGAACCGTAGTACTTAAATATATTTATGTCATTATTTCATTCAAATTTAACCACTTAACATTCCACAATAAAGAGAAAAGTATAATATACAATATAATTTTACATCATAATTATATGACGATACCAACATAAATGATCAGAGTTTACTACATGATGCCATAAATATAAATAATAAGATGAATAACCAATACTTCTGCTTCCAATGGTCGTCTTCTTTGGGTATTCATAAAAAAAACTACTATTATTGAAACCTTTAAATCCTCAAACCAGTCAAATGAGTACCTAAAAGTATCAAAGAAAAACATAAACTTCAAGTCAGTCACAAGCCTAGTATGAATAATAGTAGCCGCAATTATTTATTTATGGACATAACATACATAGTAAAACCACATTCGTATAGCAGAATAGGTTTTCACGCCACTTGTATATCATGTTTTATACAAGTATTTCTTTATATAACAAGGCTCTGGTTTTCTGTTTTTTGTATACTCACACATGACATTATCTACTTAAGTTAATTCTATCTTTATATATAGTAAATGTATACTCGGTCCCTACCTACATGGTTTTAAACATATTTTTACTTATCCCAGGGTTACTTCATCTTACTTATAAAAGACTTACAAAGGATATATTCACCTACCTAGGTATTATATCATTTGTCTCCTTGTTTAATAATTGCAAAGGTTTCAATCATTCACATATATATAGCACTTGTTTATCTAGGTATTTAAATCATGATAATGTTACTATCATTTACCTTGACGTTATAATTCATTTACCTTCGTCCATATGTCTCATTCACTTGTAGAAACTATTTTCATTTATCTTACCACTTCAATTCTTATGATGACCACTATATTTGCCTTGGTATTAAGTTAAGGCCCTTACAAGGGCTATTATCATTCATTTGGTATTTAAACTCGTGAAGGTTATTATTATTCACATATTTATTTACAATCACAAAAGTTATCACCATTCACCTCTATATTTTTTCTAATAAAGGTTACTATCATACACCTTTATATTTGTGGTGATAGAGGTTACAATCATTCACCTCGGTGTTTACACTTCTCCTTAGGAATGATGTCACTCACCATGAACCGAAGGATCATCAAGGATCGTCCTTTTTCCAATTGAGTGATAACATTCTTATATATTATACGAGTTATGCTCAATGTCCTACCTCAAGCGAGTGTGCTCACTCTGCTTAATCATATCTACTCTCCATTAGATTTATGCCACTTATGAAGCAAGGGTCGTGCATATAGACTATTGAACTCTTCAGTTTAAGGGTAATGAAACTACGACCTAAAGAGCCACTTTACAATTACTCAATTATTTCTTCCTACTATCCCAATTTAACGACAAGTCTTTCATTTAAAAATATTTTGTTAATTCATTACAAATACATTGATCGTTCCCATTTTGGGTCTTGTAGGTGCCGTGGGTCCTTTAATATGTGAGCTCCTTAACAAGGAATATCAAACGTGCCAAATGTGGGATAAGTGAGTTACCCTAACCCACTTATGCAGAATGAGTCTTAAGGCTAGTAGTACACTAGAAGGGGGGTAAATGCCTATTTATTAACTATTTAAAATTTAATTTGTGAAATTAATGTTTATCTAATCAGATCAGTAATCAAATCACCAGCAAAGTAGATAATCAAAGAATAAATACAAACTAAAGTAAAAGCATTAAAGCAAATGACGCCAGCAATTTTTATACTAGTTCAGATTTCCAATCCTACATCCAATCACGTACTCTCCATGCAAAATTTCATTATAACAACATGCTTTCCATGGTGGAAAATACACATTTTCAATCTCATACTTGTACAAGTGACAAGATACACCTTTCTTCTTAACTTTTTTTAGATGGCAAGAATACCTCTCTTTTTACAATAACAGTAGACTATGGCTGGTAATTTTATCTTCGACATAAATCATTACAAATTCGATATAATGATAGCATAGACTATCAATAGCAATGTACCATTAAAATCATCGAGGAATAGAATGATACCAAAGAGAGAATGATTGTGAATTAATGTACAAACTCTTTGATATTGTGTGGTTTACAAATCCCTAAAAAATAAGAGTAAAAAGTATAGATTTGCAAAGAAGAATGGAAAAATATTTAATGGATATTTTATCATAAATTATAGAAATGAATTAAGAGAAAATGAGAGAATTGCATGTAAAATTCATTTTCTAGATCCTTTATATAGGCAATGAAGAGATATGGCTGTTGGCAAGATGAAGGGAAGTGTCCATTCATTTAAATTTAAAAATCTATCCAACGACTAGTATGTCAACATATGGTGAATGGGTATGTTGACATGCTGATCTGTATGTCAAAATATAGTCCATGGGTATGTCAACATATCCACGTTGATTTTGAAAATAGTTTCTAATAATAGTTTTGATATTTATAACATTTAAAACTAATATTGTATTTTTATAGAAAGATATTAAAGATGAAAATCAATTTTAGTAAAAGTGAGAAATGAAAAGATATTTGCTATGGGTTATTTAAAAAAACTTCTAAGACTCGGCATACATACTAAACACTTAAAATATCTCTATTGATAAAGCACTTGTGTTTCATTCAAATATCTCTACTGATAAAGCATTTGCGTTTCATTCGTCTTGAACCAAATTTGCTCTTCTATTTTCTCGGGTTAATCCACGTATATAATTCATTTATCTACATTCTATTCTTGTTTATCTCTATAAAATATCTCTATAATACATTTGAAATACTACACAACTCGAAGAATGTTAATGCTAATAGTTATATGGTTGTTGTCATCAAAATCAGTACTCAGGGTTTTAATATCTCCCCTTTTTGATGATGAGAACAGTAGATAAAATATAATCCTTTTATATTTGACTCCCTTGACACTATACAATCCCCTTGTCATTTTATTGGAATATATACACTTTCTTCCCTTTTCATCAACAAAAATAAGCAAAATAGAATCATTTAAGCATAGCTAGGCAATATGTATATAGAGCAGCATATAAATTTGCAATAAAATTTACAAGGGGAATCAAAATTGATACTTCAAAAACATTATAAATAAATGGAGTTTTAGATTTACCGACGTTGTTGATGCCAATAACATATCCTTCTGCGTTATTTCCAAAGTTTATTGTTCCACTATCTATGTACATATTATCACACGGTATTTGAGGGCTTCACAACATATGCTTTGAACATCTATTATCTAGTATTCATTTCTCTATTTATATATTTATGCAATGTATCTGAAAAATATAAAATATGCGTGTAGTATTTATTTTGGGTCCATGGGGTTATGTTTTGGGAAGCCAAATACATGAAGAGTTTGAATAAACTTTAAAAATATAATATTCAAGTAAACAAACTTTAATAATAAAATTATATATATTTTTTCTCGGTTTCCAATTTATAGAAGCCCAAATACTTAGATAAATTTTATTCATGTTTCCTATTAATAGTTCTGTACTTTCATAAATATTAGAGACATCACAACTTACAAAAGTACTTCAATTTTCACAAAAAGTAGGTTTAGATTGTACTCGAAATCTAGTACAAGCATTAACATTTTTACTATATATGGAAGCATATCTAGTACTATTTCTATAATTAGTTTTGTTCATCCTAAACCACTTTTATTATTTAAAAGCTTATAATTTGATAAAATCGAATTAAACCTTTGCGACCTTTGTTAAATTTTTTGATTTTTAAGATCGTCAAATTTAATTTTATAATCATACTTTTCCTTTTTAAAATATTCATTGCTATTTCAAAGTATTAATTCTTTTAATTAATTTAGATTTTCTCATCTTTTAAAGCACCATTCTCAGATTCGAGCATTTCCTCTCTCCTTCCCCAACTCCCCTTCTCTTGTCTTCTTCTCGTGCTCTGCGATCCTTTCCCCTCCTCTGTGTGCTTCTCTTTCTCCTTGCTCAAACCCGCTGCTTCTTCCATTCCCTTACAACTTCGAGTTTTTTTCAGCCAACGTTCTATCTTTGATGGAATCTATTCCTAATTTGGATGCACTTGAGGAGTTTCCCCCTTTGCCATTGTCTTCAAACACTGTTGTTCGATCTAGAGCGGGTGCTTCTACTCTGCTTACCGATAATTTGCTGGAGCCCTTTCTTGATCATTAAAAATTTGAGGTAATCCCATGCTCATATTGGTAATGTTGTTTGAAGCAAAAAATATGCTAATTGCTGGTCCTCTTTGTTTAAAAAGACACTTAGAAATGCTAGCTGTTTTGCACCTAAATAGTATCTTGTTAACTCTCTGATAAACTTATCCCGCCTCAAAAGAAATAATTGACACCAGTGTTTCATTCTGGAAGGATTATTTGGTTGGTTTCCTTTTAGATGAGGCTCCTTACTTCTCAGTTATGAGAAATCATGTTCTTGGGGTTTGGCTTCTAAAGAGTATGATTAACGTTAGGTTTGATAACTCATTGTACTTTTTTAAATTCTCCCGTCCACAAGAGAATTCTCATATTTGAGAATCTAAGCCTATTATTATTGAAGGAAACGTGTTTATCATTACCCAGTAGGGCCCTTCAGTTGACCTCGCTTGTGAGTAGGTCCTTTCCATTCCTATATAGGCTTGTATTTCGAAAATCCCTTCAATTTTTCAATCTCTTGAAGGAGTAAACTAGTTAGCAAATCATATTGGTTAGTTGATTTGCTTTGATATTTACACCGAGTGTAGAAAAATTCTCCGTTATGCCAAAGTACTTATTGAAGTCTCCCCTTCTAGACAATTGCCTTCTTGAATTCCCATTTCCTTCACCAAGGGTAGAGTTGCCTATGTTGATGTTACTTACCAATGGAAACCTCCTATTTGCGATACCTACCACTCTTTTGGCCATGCTAACTCGGCTTGCCCGCATCCTGTTGTCAAACTTGGCAAGCTTTCACCTAAGCAACCCCTCCTAAAGCCTCCATCTAAGCGATGTAAGATTAGAGTTCACAAATCACCTCAATCCATTTCTCCAGATTCTCCCAATCAAATTTTCACCCCATACGACAGCCCTCTCGACCACCCGGCATCCTCCAACATATCCCTTCTAGTTGCATCCCCCTAACCGGCCCTGTTTTGCTTTATGATTCCCCTATTACTACCCTTAAGAAGGAATTTGGTCATGCTTTCATTTTCAATCCTCCGACTGCAAAAGGCATTACTTAAGAGTTATCTAAAAAATTAGCTGAAGGCGCGTAGTTGGTTTGGAATAAAATGGCTGGGACTTAATCCCACGAGGATAGCGGTTTGTATTTCTACTCAAGCCGTAGGATTTTCTCAAAGTGGGCCTTTGTTGACGAGAAGGATGAGCGGGAACTCTAATATTGGCTTTTGGATGGTGAGCTTTTCCTTTGTAATGGCCGTGAATTCGAAGCCAAAAAGGAATAGATTCTGGCTACACCAAATTACGATTGGAAATTATTTTCTTGTCACGCTCCCTTGATCATTGCCCCAAGCTCCTTGGCTGGTTCCATCGATGCACTGGAATTTAGCAATGTTCTCCATCTAGTTATTTTGAGCGATTTTTCTTATATTGTTGGTTTATGACACTAGCGTGTATTGTTGTACTTATGCCCGGTCAGCTTGTTGTCCTTAGTTGATCATTTTTGCTAGCTGGCTAGGCATGTTGGCAGTTATCTTGTTGAGGGCTTCTTGCCCTACACCTCTGTACCTTTTATTAATATATATATATACCTAGTATGGTTGTATGATTCTTAGATCATACATCCTTTCTATCAATAAAGCGCCATTCTCCTTTTTAAGAAACAAAATTTGAGTATCTAAATTATTTAAAGAAATTTGCAATTTATTATTTTGATTTTCAAATCAATTTATAAATGTTTTTCATTTAAAAAATCATTAAGTATTAAAGCGTTATTTTTCAGTTTGGAATTTTCATTTTACGGTTCTACAGTCTTGTTTTTACAAGCTTTTAATTTTTTGAATATAATAAAATTGAGTTTTGACACCATATCGAATTTATCAGACAATCTATAATATTGACTATGTAATTGAACATATAAATAATGAAGTACCTTACTATTATATTACCCATTTAATTTCTTGAAAATTAAACAATGTGTAACTTATGGTGTTCGGTAGCCAAGTAAAGCCGATAAAATATCTTTGTTCCAACTAAATGATTATACATGAAAAGCATATGATCGAATACTAAATGCGAGTCCCATAAATGTGTGAGTTCTTCATAAGGAGTATTAGACATCCAAATGTAGGATATGTGGTTGCCCTTACACATTTATGCGGAATGGATCTTAAGGTTATTAATATTGTAGATGTTAGGTGAATAATTTTTATAAACTATTCAAAAGTTAGTTTGTGAAATTGAAGTTTATCTACTAAGACCAATAATCAAATCACAAAAAGTAGATAATTAGAGAATAAACATAAAGTAAAGTAAAAGAAATTAAGTCAATGGCACTAGAAATTTTTATACCGGTTCAGATTCTCAATCCTACATCCAATCATGTACTACCTATACAAAGTTTCCACTATAAAAACTTACTTACCATGAGTGACAATTACACCTTTATAATTTTGATTCCTTCGGTGGTAAGATACACCTTTCCTCTTGACTTATCTTAGGTGGCAAGAACACCTTTCTCTTTACAAGTAGTAGTAGACAATGAAAAATAGTTGTATCTTCAATACAGATTCTTGTAGATTTGGTACAATGATCTGAAAGGGCTAGTTGTATGCTATATAGACAATCATGTAATGTGTTACATATATCTATGTAACGATCCGAGATTTTTGATCCCAAAAATTCCAGATAGTTAGAGAAAAGAAGAAAAGAGATAGAAGAAGAACAGAAACACCAAAGCACAATCTCACATTCGCAGCGGATAAAATATAATATCAATAATATCAGTTTACAAAGGAAAACTGTACTTGCCAAATTACACTTTAATGCATCAGAGTTACAACATACACAAATACTGGACATATACAATCCACATGTCCTAGATAAACTACAATATCACCGCGGACACACTCCATACGTTTCTACCATCCAGCTCGCCTGTTAAGCTCTAGAACGTCCTTACCTGAAAATCAGTAATACTCGGTCTGACCCGAGTATTACATCAAAGTAACACCCGGGTCAGGCTGGAAACCAGCGTGAGTAAACCCATACAATTTGAAATACTAAGTTCAAACCATAAAGATAAACCCGGAGTAACTCGTTCATCTCACAACTTATTATAGTCAACACTTGTATTCACAAATAAATCCCTAAGTACCTTTACTTAGTTTTATATGGTCCAGTCATTTAAATTATTCCATTTCAGCCTATTGACTTCATATATCTATAAAGAATCATTGTAGGTTACAAATCGAAGTGGGTTCGGGTATTTACTGACATCCGACCTTGGTCTCTTCGAATCCAATGACATTATTAACCCAAGTTTAAGTGAAACCATTCAATTCATATTTAGAGTAACATACTCACATGGTGATATCATTGCAGAAAGAAAATCCATATTATCTCAGTTCAACCAAACATATCATCTCTCACAGCATCATAAATCACATATCATGGATATCAAATTAACCAAGACAATTGATATAATTAATCAACCATAAGCAAGACTTATTAATCCAAATTATAATTAATTTAATTAACTCAAATTAAATTAATTCACTTAAGAACTAATCACCCATCCCTGCTTAGGCAATCATTTATTAACTACAACCATTTGAATTAATTAATCATTCTTAATTATCCCGCTTAAGAAATTTTCCTTAATTACTTAATTATTTCTTAATTAATCACATTAATTAACCTTCGATTAATTAATTAATTTAATGAATTAACCCTTCAATTTCCTACATTAAGTAATTATCTTTTAACTAATTTAATTATCTCTAAATTATCCATCAAGTAATCATCCCATGATTACTCAAGTTTATTAACTAACCCTTAACAAATTAATCTTTAATTATTTCTTTAAGCAATTATCATCTAACGATTAATCTCCAGTTACTTACTAAATAAGTTTAATTGATTAAAGAGCAATTAATTGCACTAAGTGATTAACCCTTAATCACTTCTATTTAATTATTTTCATAAAGTAACAATCCTTCAATTACTTCATTAAATAATTACCCTTTCCTAAATTTCCTCTAGTAATTGTTCATTAATTACTTCACCAAGTAATTACTCTTAATTAATTCATGAGTGATTATCTTTAATTAATCACTAATTAATTTATTTAGTTAATTATTCTAACTAATCATTAATAAAATAATTAAATAATTCTTAACTGCTATATTTAAAAGATTTTAATTAAGAAAAATCATTTATCTTAATTGAATTATTAATATCAACTAACAACTCTTTAATCATTAATCATAATTAAATTATCAAAATCCTTAATTTCTTAAGATAAACTTTATATTATAATTGATTACTTAATTTTATCGTTAAACTTTATTTAAAGTAAAACATTTTAGAAATCAATTATAATTATAACATCAAATTTTAACCTTTAAAATCTTTGAAACTTTTCAAAGTTATTAAATAAATTTTAATACAAAAATCATTTTGAAAACCTACTTATACTATTCTTTAAAATCTTATCTACTTTAAACATATTTAAAACTTGTTAAAACATTTATTCTTTGTAAAAAAATTATTTTCACAAGTAAAAACCTGGTTTACTTTGCTTTAAAACTTAGAAACATTGCAAAAATACAATTTCTTTGTTTTAAAAACTTTAACATTTCCTATACAAGCCTTAAACTTGTTATTCACAAAACTCGATCAAGCAACCTATAAGACCTGAGCAAAACCCCTCAACCACTCGATCGAAACCGGAGACAACCCACGAGAAACTCCTCGTCATCAACTGCTTCGAGCCAACACCGCAAATCACGCGAGCACGACACGAGACAAGACCTTCTTCGCAAAACACCCAGAATGCACGAAACGTGCACGTGCACGAGTACATCGTCCCTGATCGCCGACGAACCCTGCTCCGGCCTTTGATCAGTCGACTTCCACCTCGCCTTCACATACGACCACCCAGATTTCCTCAATTTGATTGATCCAAAAGAACCCACTCCTGGAAACATACTTCGCCAAAAAGCCACTCGCCTTCGACGATCCTTGCCTCGAGACATCTCACCACCTTCACCGTAGCTCCGCCTCGTCTTTCAGCTCCTTTAGCACGCCACGCGATCGACTCTGATCATGTATCGTCATCGCGAATCCCCTCTGAACACCAATGACACAACCAGGGAATAAAACCCTACTTCGACAATTTCTGGCCAGCGATAAACCATCGGAGTATTTTTTTAAACGATCGTCGACACCCCGACCACCTCCAGTCTAGATCTCATCCCCTCCTTCGCCGTCGATCGACTGTAATTGACCAAAACGTTCGTAATGATCAACTCGAGAAATCCCACTGATTTCCAAACTAAAAAAAAGATATTCACATCAAAATTCAAGATTTCCTATGGCTAATTTGATCATGCAATCAATTCTTAAAATTGAATTTATCCAATTTTTGGCCCAAATCAAATTTCCACTGTTATTTTAAAATTTTCCAAACAAATATTTATTATAAATCCCTAGAATTATTTTTAGGAGTGATGTTGCATGATTTCAAACACTTTTTATTTACAAATCAAAAGCTAACTACGATTCAATAATGATATACTGAATTTTTAAAGAAATCGAAACCTATAAACAACACAACAGAGCTTATATTATGTCTACACAGGCATTCATCACTTATACGCATACATGCATTCATTTCAATCCACGAATTCAGGCAAACATCTTGATTTTCATACATATATCAAAGTAGAAATCAAGATTTAAAAATTGTTTCTAAAATCTGTGTTCACTCACATGTTCAACTCAAAAACAGAGAAGCTTGGAGTGTTTTAAAAGCTTGGAAATTCTTGTTTTGATCTAATCTGTGGCTTGCTGTTTTGAATTTGAATTTATCTGTTTTGAAACCTTGTTTTGTTGAGACGAATTGGACTTGAAATAGCAGCTTGTACTTTGAATCTGAAGTTGCTTAATTTGATTTGCTTACTGACCTTGCTTAGCTTCAGGTTTAGATTGCAAAAGTTTGATATAATTTGGATTTAATTTTTTTCTGAGCTGCTATGTTTTGGGTTTCAGTTTTGAAAATAAAGACAAGAAAAATATGTAAACTAGTTTCTCTTGCTTTTCGAAAATGAGATAGGGGAAAATTGAATGAAGAAGAAGAAATAATATTATATAGATTTAATTTTTGATTTACTAAAATTAAAGAAAATAAAATAAAAATGTGATACTTGTAAATAGAATTTACACTTATCTCAAAACTTAATTTGTTAACACATGTTTTTAAGAATGATTACAAGTTAACACATGTTACTTTTATACAAAATTAGATTTTTTAAATATTTTATAAAGCTTTTATAATTAATTTTCTAATTTATGAACACATATTTTAATTTATATAAATAAATCTCTTTAAAAAGAAAATAACATAAATAGTTTATGCTCTTAATAAAATCAAATAAAATACGTTATAAAACCAAAGTATGATTTAAGGTATATATAACTATCTTTTGAATTTCAATTTAAATATCCAAATTCAAACTAAATTTCAAATTCAGTTTAAAAATCAATTTGATGTATACATATAATTTTAACAAATCCAAATTCCGTTTGTATATAATAATTCTATTTAAAATCTATATATATAAAACACAATTATTATTATTGTTTAAAATAACAATTTTATCAATTTTTGTTAATTTAAAATGGAGATTATCACATTTAAATTTGTTTGAAATTCTCGGGATATCACATTCCTTCCCCCTTAGAATCTTTTCGTCCTTGAAAAGAAAGGAAGCCAGAATTTATTAAAATGATTATTATTAGAAAATTTACTCTTTGATAATTTTTAAACACTTTAAATTATCATAAAAATACTTTTTATGACTCGATGTCTTAATCAATCCTTCCTTGTTCTTACAGAAATTCGATCGTACGTTGATTAGGTGTAGGACTGAAAATCTATAAGTACTTAGCAGACCTGTTTCCAACACCAAGTGAAAAAACTTGGAAAATAATTTTACTGAAAATATAGAAAACATTTTTGAAATCAAGAAAACTTCTTTGGTGAGAATGCTCTCGAAATCATCACCCCCATACACAGTCGCATTTAACCCGACGGTTATGTTGACATCCCGGCAAAATCCATAGGTAACTGTAGGCACTCCGCGCCCCTCAATTACGCCATGAAACCCGCTACAGATCGCAGCTACAACCGGGTTACATTGCTATCACAGAAAAAACCCATATAACTGTAGGCGTCAGTCCCTCGAATTTCGCTACCAAAAGAATGAAACTTCTCTACTCCACTCGACCATAGATCGCGGTCTACCGATGTTACGTTGCCTTCTCGACAAAATCAAGCGCAAACCGTTAACAATCACCTCCACACGATTTCCGCGATGGTCCACAGTAGATCGTAGCGACATCGAGTTACACTGTCATCACAGCATAACTCAAATGCCTCTGTAGGCATCAGCGCCCTTGACTTTCGCTACCTAATAATCCTCAGGAACTAGTTTGTCTGGACTCCTCATAGGATCAACTTTAGAGCCTCCCCCTCTTTGAGGCTCAAGGCAGTACCAACCTATAGCACTCCTGAGAAGTTCATTTCAAGGGAGCGTCTTTTTCTCCAGAGCCATTTTCAAAACACTTTATACTATACACATATAGTGTCTTCCAAATCCATACCTAGTATGAATCCCATATAAATCTCCTTTTCACAAAATCGATTATCCCAAAAATCGATAATTCTCAAACTAGGTTTTCCAAATTCCAAAATTGATTTTTGTCCAAAAATCAAAAGCCTTTAGAAATCCATAGGTTCCAAAAACCTTTTCTCAAAATCATTCTCATAAGATCCTTTACACACACACACACACACATATGTATATATAACTTTAAAAATCTTTGGATCACTTCAAACTTGTATAAATTCCCTTTGTATACTTCAAAAACTTTCAAAACCCTTTTCTTCTGGCAAAAGATTCAACAAGGGAAATTTTATCATATATATAACTAGATACATTACTTTATTTCTTAAAAATCAAATATTCAAATTTGATTACTCTTTTATAAAGATATTAACCATATTACTTTCATTTCAAAAACCATTTTACAGTTCTTATCCACAAATTTCAATATCAGTATCATCCAAACCGGTAGGATGTACACATACCATTCGTACAAAATTTCAAATTCGATCGCTCACTCGATCATACAATTTCACTTCCGAACTAGTATCGTCCATCCGAATTCCTAGTGTGGACTCAGATCTAGTTTCTTGATCATAAATCATCATTTTCCTTGCATAGCCTAACTATGATAGAGAATATCCATAATCAATCAAAAATCCTTATCAAGACGCGTCATTGAAAATCGAGTGAAAAATCCCAACTCGGATCTATATAACTATCTCGAAATTCTATGCTCGAGCCTGGATCAAATCACCGTGCGAATAGAATAGTATACGCACATCCTACGTATTTATCTTTATTGGTTATTAGCCAAATCAATTCTCTTTCTATTCACCTTCACTTTGATTTCCATTCACTTACTCACAATTTCTTAAATCCTCATTTGAATTATCACCTCAATTCTTATCTCAAATGGATATTTAATCATAAACACTTTAAACTTTGTCCAGCTTAAATTTAGAAAATAGCTTGAAAAGTTTAAAAATAGATAAGTAGTTGAAAAATAATTATTAGTTCATAAAATAGCTATAAAATAGTTAAGTAATTGTAAAATAGTTGGAAAATAGTCAAATAGTTATAGAAATTTTAAATAATTGCAAAATAGTTGTAAAATTGTAATTACTTATAAAGTAGTCGAAAAATAGTAATTAGTTTATAAAACAGTTGTATAATAGTTAAATAGTTCCAGAAGTAGTTATAGAGTAAGTATAAGATAGTTTGATTTTGAAAAGAAAGGTTGAATGGTAATAGCTTGGGAAAATAGGTTTATATTAAAATAATTTATTTTGAAAATAGTCCAGAGCCAAACTGTTTAACTTCCAAACCTTCAATTCCCATTAATTCCAATTAAATTTCCACTTCCTCTTGAATTGACTCAATTTCAATTCAATTTAAATAACTTCAATTTCCATTGAAATTGATTTAACCCCAATTCAAGTTGAATTAATCTGAATATCTTCCCAAATTCAAATCAAATTCCATTTGAATTTTAAATCTATTCAACTTTAATCACAAATCCAAATTATTTAAATCAGTTTCAATTTGAACTAATTTTAAATTCAATCTCACTTTAAATCATCTCGAATTATATAAATTCGAGTTAAATTTCAAATGTTGGTTTAACCTCTTAAACCAAATTATTCTTGATTTACAAAGTCTTCGAACAATATTTCTGAGTTAAAATTTAAAAATTTCATTTTAAGTTATCTCTACTTAACTCATTTCAAAGTTCAAATAAGAGTTCAAAACAAATTTTATCTTTAAAAATTCAATTTTTAACATTCAAATCTTATGTTCAAAGTGATTTCATATCCTAATTTCAAACTAAAGTTTAATTTCTCTTTTAACTCAATAATGGATAAATTACCGCAACCCATTTCTTCGTTTATTTAAACAAATTCAATTCACGGTTTAAAGATTATTAATAACAATAGGATAATATTATCCAAATTATTTTAAAACATTCATCCTTTACAATTTCCAGATCTCAAGCCTATTTTGAGATCACACAAACTCCCAATTCAAATCTACCATTTAACTTCCCAAGTTAAATCTCAATTTCATCTTGAAATTCTCAATTCTATTTGTTTGTTAACTTATTTAACTTTCCCAAAGTTAAGTTCAATTTACTTAATTCAGTCAACCCTGCCCAATTTGAATTCCCATTTCAAATTTTAAACTTCATATTAATATCCAGTCCCATTTATAAGTTCAAAACTTATCACTTAGGGTTTCACATCACATTCCAAATAAAAATTTAAAATTCAGCACTTAGAGTTTATTGCAAATCATCTTTGATATTATGTATATCCCTCATATATACATATTTATTTCTTGGCCCTCCAAGCCAAATTTTAAAATTTAATCCACCTTTGGTTTTAATTCAAAACAAATTCTTTCAAAGTTTTCAGACAACTACTTATTTTAAAATAAGACTATATTCAAAGTAATCTGAATAATATCATTTATTCTTTCGTTCGATATTTTGAAACAATTTCAAATGTTTCTAGACCTAGATTTCAAAACTTCACGATTTAAAACCCCACTTTAATTCACAAGTTATACTCAACTAAGTTTACTTCCTTAAAACTTTTCATCATTCAGGGTTATTACAACTGGAAACCAATTCACTATTATCTTATTCTGAAAATTCTTCTCCAAATTCAAGATTTTAATTTCCGTTTGAATCTATTTCTGTTAACCGGCACCTTGGCCCGGCTATAAGATGACAATTGAAGAAATTATCATTAGCATTAGACAAGATTCTGACCAAGAAGAGCCTGAGGATATACGGGTTTGATGCAGTCGATATGTTTTGGCAACCAAGAGCGTTTGGCGTTAGAAGGATGCTCGGCGTTGAGAAACGTTCGATATTGTATATCGTTCGGCATCTATGGAATGCTCGACATATAGGAGCACTCGGCACCAAGAACGTTCGGCGTACAAGGAACGTTCGACATCCATGGACGTTCGGCACCGCAAGGTACGTTCGGCATTACTGGGTCAACTGGTATTAAAAAGCGTTCGGCTTCTGGAACGCTCGGCATTCATGCTTCACTCGGCATTCCTGGACTGTTCGGCATTCCAGCCTCGTTCGGCCTGCACCCCTCACTCAACACCTCACCTCGTCCGGCACAATTCTCGTTCGGCCATCACCTGTCGTTCGTCGTCCAGAGTCGTTCGACACCAATGGGTGGTCGGCATGTAGAGCGTCCGGCCTCACTTCGTTCGGCATAAAGATGGAGGTTCGACATTTGGCTGTTCGACATGTTTGGGTCGGCACACAGGGCTTATTCCATTTGGACCGAGATATTCAGCCACTAGGCCCACCAGGGAAGTCCAACCCATCTTCATCTATAAATAGCAGGGCAGGAGCACACTGAAAAGGGACCTTTTTTGGGGAACACTGGGGAGACTCTGCCATTTTTTATACTCTCCTCTTTTTAATTCACACTTGTATTCAAGCCATTGATTTAGGGATTGTATCTGTATTCAAGTAATTGAGAAAGCAATAAAGATCAAACTCAAAGTGGATGTAGGCAATTACGCCGAACCACTATAAATCTGTTGTTCTCGTTTTTGCTGTTCTTTTTGTACATCATTTTTCAGTTCTAATTTACTCTCTTCATTAATCTCTCTACATAACTGTACTCAAGGGTGTTAGTGATCAATTTTGGTGCTAACATTTTGATGCTTTCACTGAGAATTGAATTCTCAGCTTGATTGGATCTCATCATCTACTAGTGGATTTCCATATTCGCGAGATAGATCCAGTTGTTTACTAGAAAACTTCATATTCTACTTAAATTTGAAAAAAATCTAAAGGAAGCTGATAGCTATAAGTTAATCATGTGTTCATGTTCATGTTCATGTTCATGTGAAAGGATTGGATTCACTGATGTATGCAAGGTTCGGTGATTGGATGTCGAAGTTTGCACTCAAGTTGAATGAAGGCCGACCCTCCTCTGAAGGCAATTCCGCCGATCGCCCCAGAAAAGGCGTATGCCGATCACCCCAGAAAAGGCATATGCCGACCGCTTTAGAAAAAGTCTATGCCGAACGCTGCAGAAAAGGTGTATGCCGATCCGCCTTGGCCGAGCCACTCTTGGCCGATCCGCCTTGGCCGAGCCACTTTGGCCGATCCACCTTGGCCGACCTACCTTAGCCGATCAACCTTGGCCGATCCACCTTGGCCGATCCACCTTGGCTTAACAACTTTGGCCGATCCAACTTGACCGAGCTACTCTTGGCCGATCCATCTTGGTCGACCCACTTTGCCCGAACCATCTTTGGCCGATCCAACTTGACCGAGCCACTCTTGGCCGATCCATCTTGGCCGACCCACTTTGGCCGAACCATCTTTGGCCGATCCAACTTGACCGAGCCACTCTTGGCCGATTCATCTTGGCCGACCCACCTTGGCCGATCCACCTTAGCTGAACAATCTTGTATGCCGAGCAACTTTGTCATGCCGATCGAAACTTAAGTTACACCGATCTATCAACTTAATAAAGGAACATTCTATCTGCTTCCCTTACATCCCTTGATCGACCAGGGCACAGAGGATCTAGCGGCAGCTTCTGAACGACAACAAGGGAACGGACAAACAACCGCAACTCAAACGATACTCTCAAAGGGATATCATACTGATTACCCTGGAGGAGAATCGACCTCCATATATATTTTGGCAGCCAGTTAGCTGGAGAGCCTCCTACGACCATGGATCGTTTCTAAGACAAAAATGAATCTAAACCAAAGTATGGAGGAGCGGAACAGACTAAGAAAAATACCAATGAAGGCCCGTTGGCTAAGGATGTAGATCCCAGTAGCCGAAACAAGACCTCAAAATTCAGCTCATATGCTCTTTGAAATATTCAATTGACAACCTCTACTTGAAGACTCATGACCCGAAGTGGTACTGGAAACCAACCTCTAGAGAGTACACAAAAGTCTAAAGAAAATTAGGGGAATGTTGTATATTCCCAGATGCTCACTGATCCTAACACGGGCGATTACAAACACCTCCGAGGTGTGATCGAAAAGCTGATCTGGAAGGAAAGCTTTAATAGTAACCAGGTACTCAGATTTGGCTGCCAACCAATCTACGTACACCATGATCGGTCGTGTGGAGTTACATCTAGACGAGCATAATTCAATCGCTCATCATCAACCATATGCCTTTGATTTGGGGCTATGGACTAGATATTAAAAAGTTCATCACGATCAGAGCTCAATACAAAATCAACATGACCAATCATCCAATCACCGAGCTCCAAATTTGACTTGGAGACCTAAGCAAGGCTTGGAATGGGCATGGCCTGATCATCCACTCAAATCGAGTCATAGAACAATGTTTGACAAAATACAGATGCCCCTCCTGAAGCTTAGTGACGCCGGGATCTGTCTAGAGTGGACGTGGTTTGTTCATCTACACATCATGTCCTGCCTTGAATACAAAAGGTTATTCGAAAGCCTGATTTGAAGTAGTTGTGATGGACTGCCTACTCATTAACCATCACTCTCAATACATGGACACGACTGCACCTTAAAACATATGCAACCTACTGTGTCTACTCAATAATCCATTATTCTTGGTTTCTAGAAAGAGATACAGAGCAAATTGTATGAGATTTTGCTATCTAACCCGACATGGATGTGATTCAACCATCTGTCATATACCTCCTTCCTTGACTTGATTGGAAGAGCTATAATCACCAAGCAGACGAGAATCAATCGTCCATTTTTCAAGTTTCGTCCCTCATGCTGGGGGTAGAATCCCATCCCATGAGAAAACGTGATTCGATTGTTCTTTCGACAACATTAGCCTTGATACGGTATATGAAATGTAAATTAAAGGGTGGAAATACGACTGCTCTCAATAAAAACCTCCAAGTCCCCAGAGCGTGGACTGGAGTACTCTAAGTCCCCAGAGCGCCGACTCGAGTATAAACGACTTCAACCTCCAAGTCTTCGGAGTGTGGATTGGAGTACTCTAAGTCCCTAGAGCGTGGACTCCAGTATAAACGACTTCAACCTCCAAGTCCCCAGAGCGCGGATTGGAGTACTTTAAGTCCCCAAAGCACGGACTGGAGTACTCTAAGTCCCCAGAGCGCGGACTCGAGTATAAACGACTTGAACCTCCAAGTCCCCAGAGCGCGGACTGGAGTACTCTAAGTCCCCAGAGCGCGGACTCGAGTATAAATGACTTGAACCTCCAAGTCCCCAGAGCACGGACTGGAGTACTCTAAGTCCCCAGAGCACGGACTCGAGTATAAACGACTTCAACCTCCAATTCCCCAGCGTGCAGACTGGAGTACTCTAAGTCCCCAGAGTGTGGACTCGAGTATAAACGACTTAAATCTCCAAGTCTCCAAAGTGCGGACTGGAGTACTCTAAGTCCCAGAGTGCGGACTCAAGAATAAACGACTTAAACCTCTAAGTCCCCATAGTGCGGACTGGAGTACTCTGAGTCCTCAGAGTGCAGGCTAGAGTATAAACGACTCAAATCTCCAAGTCCCCAGAGCGTGGAATGGAGTACTTTAAGTCTCCAGAGTGAGGACTCGAGTTTAAACGATTAAAACCTCCAAGTCCCCTAAGCGCGGACTAGAGTACTCTAAGTCCCCAAAGTGCGGACTAGAGTATAAACGACTTAAATCTCCAAGTGCCCAGAGTGCGGAATGGAGTAATCTAAGTCCCCAGAGTATGGACTCGAGTATAAACGACTTAAATCTCCAAGTCCCCAAAGTGCGGACTGGAGTACTCTAAGTCCCCAGAGTGCGGACTCGAGTATAAACGACTTAAACCTCCAAGTCCCCAGAATGCGGACTGGAGTACTCTAAGTCCCCAGAGTGCGGACTCGAGTATAAATAACCTAAGAACCTCCAAGTCCCCAGAGTGCGGACTGGAGTACTCTAAGTCCCCAGAGTGTGGACTCGAGTATAAACCACTTGAATCCCTAACTCCCCAGAGCACGGACTCGAATATAAGCGATTCAGATCTCCAAGTTCCCTGAATATGAACTATGACACACATGACTTGAATTTGTCAAATCCCTGACATATGGGCTAGAAAGTATTCTAAGTGCTCGAAGCACAAAATGGACGTTCAACAACTCCCGAAGAGTTTCCGAGTTATATGAAGATGGACCGAGAAGTCTATGTTACTCACAACTGCTTGGATTAAAATCACAATCACAAAGAAAACTAAACAATAAGAGTCTTTTGTAAGATAGAAAAAGGAACTAAACTTTATTTAGAAATAAGTTTCTATTACAACCCCTCCAAAGTTCGGAGTCGACATTCTATTTACAAGGACTAAGGAAATAGATGAAAATAATTACATGACTTGAACTAACTCTCGTCGAACGAGGATAGTAATCACTTATTGTGCTTCTTTAACTTCTTTCCAGACGGCTCCTCTCCAGAGCATTTACCCTTAGTACTCTTCTTTGATAGAGGGGTAGCAACTAAAGAAGTACGAGAAACTTCCATGGGCTTGGACCCGCCAAGAAGGATAATCTTCAACGGCTTGTTGAAAGGATCGTCCAAGTCCACAACTTGAGGCTCGACTTTGACCTTGACCGTCTCCTCCTTCTCTTTTTCGAGCCGCTCCATCATGCTCAATTCGGGTGTGTGCTTAGAGGCGCCTTTAATTTCTACTTCATAAGCCCCGTCGGTAGGAGAGGACGTTCTGGACTTGTCTTCATCAAGCGCTCCGATCACCTGAGCGCGAGCGGAAGTACTCTAAGTCCCCAGAGTGCGGACTAGAGTATAAACGACTTAAACCTCCAAGTCCCCAGAGTGCGGACTGGAGTACTCTAAGTCCCCAGAGTGCGGACTAGAGTATAAACGACTTAAACCTCCAAGTCCCCAGAGTGCGGACTGGAGTACTCTAAGTCCCCAGAGTGCGGACTCGAGTATAATCGACTAAAAAATCTCCAAGTCTCCAGAGTGCGGACTGGAGTACTCTAAGTCCCCAGAGTGCGGACTCGAGTATAATCGACTAAAAAACCTCTACGTCCCCAGTGTGCGGACTACGGTACTCTCAGCCCCCAGAGCACGGACTAGATTATAGACGACTTGGGAAGAATCTCTAAATCCCACAAGCGGACTAGATTACTCTAAGTTCCCAGAGTGCGGACTGGAGTATAAAACGAGTTGACGAAAATCTCTACGTCTCGAACTATGGACTAAAGCATAAACCGTTCGACAAATCTCTAAGTCCCCGGAGCGTGGACCGAAGCATGAACACAAATTGGGCGCGAGTCAACCGGGGGGAGAATAACACTAAGTCGCCAGAATGCAGAGTGGTGTATAAACATCGACAAATAGATGAGTGGATTCCAACCGTTCTCTATTCCGCAAGCTTCGGTCGAAAGTCGACAGGAGGATTATTAACTCGCTAAGGATGGAGCTCGACAATCCAACTAGTGGCCTGGCTAAATCAATGCTGGGAGCAGGGGTACGAATCACTAAAAGCTGAATATGACAGCTTACTATAGCTCTAGCTTGGCGTTCTTTATAACTTAAGGCAACGACTACATGGATGCCTTAATACAGAACTAATCTAAATGGCATTCAATGCTATGAGCAACCGACTATATCAGACCTCATATCGAGGGTCAATACCGATCCACACTAAGCACATACGAATGTGACTGGGATGTTCGTTGAAAAATTATAACCTCCAGAGTGTGGGAAGGAGAGTAAACCATGAAGATTTTGTCAAAAATTATCCAGCACCCTCCTTCGATCCATTAGGAGGAGTATGAAACTGGATGGGCATGACCCGACTGCATTTGTAGCCAACTTTACCTCAAGATCTGATTACAGGACATGAACCAAAGTGGACGTGGATGACCGTACAGTGTTCGAATTACGCCCTAAAAATGATGGGGCATCGAAGTATTCCTCTTCGAATGAAAAACCACGATAAAATCCAAGATAGGCGAGACCCCGTCTCCCATCGATTGACCCGATCCTCGATCCAACGGGAAAGAGAGTAACGCTAAAGTAGGCATGGCTGACCTTCCTACTTATCGGTATATATGCCCCAGACCTGGGGGCACGAGCTAGAAGCAACATGAATGTGAACCGACTATTCGTCGATCAACTCTATGTTTTTGAAGTTTAGGTGGGAATATAAACAAAGCTGGGACGAGACTCAACCATCCATGCAGAACATTTATCAACCCGAGATTGGGAGCAGATGCGTGGTCATCCAAAGACTGGCTGTGATAGCTCAATATTGAAACTTGTATATAATGTTAACAACTACTCAAGGCTACGACCGAAAGAATGCCTGGGGATAGAATCATCAAATCGATACCTAAGCTAGTGGGCAACCAACTGTCACTCCAACCCGAGGCATGCGGATCATGAACGTTGCTCGAATATAGAAGATGGAACCCCCGCAAAACAACAACGCATGATGACAGACGATATAGTGTTTAGGAGTCGAGATGCGGACAAGGTGGACAGCTCCATCCGCATCCGAAACACTGACAATTGACAAGTAGTGCTCGAGCCCTGGCTCGGGCAGCATTCTCGGATCTATAGAGACATACGTCCGAGAGATGATGATGGAGGACCTAGGGAACCGAAGGCAGCACCGGTTGAGCCGACGATTGACATACCAGTCAGCCTGGATGACCCATCATTGGCCGAGGATCTTACTGATTTCCTCCGAGTGAACCTAGACGTTTTCGCTTGGACACATTCCGATATGTGCGGGATTTCTGCCGCTATTGCGAGCCATATGTTGAACATAGACCCAAAATACGTCCCTATAAAACAAAAAGGAGAGGCATGGACCCAGAGAGGTCCGCTGCTCTCAGAGAGGAGGTGGACAAACTCAAAGCCAATGGGTTCGTCCGCGATGCCCTCTACCCTGAATGGGTTTCTAACCCTGCGCTTGTGAGGAAAGCAAATGGGAAGTGGAGAACTTGTGTTGATTACTCCAATCTGAATAAAGCATGCCCGAAGAATAGTTTCCCTTTACCTAGAATCGACCAGCTCGTCGACTCTATGGCCAGACATAAATTATTGTCTTTTATGGATGAGTATTTGAGATAGAATCACTTCTCGATGCACATTCTAGACCAAGAACACACAAGTTTTGTCAGAGATGTAGAGCTATATTACTATGAAGTAATGCCTTTTGGATTGAAAATCGTGGGAGCAACTTATCTGCGTTTGGTGAATCGAATGTTTAAAGACCAGATTGGTAGAACGATGGAAGTCTATATGGATGACATGCTCGTGAAGACACAGCAGTCAAACGACCACATCCGAGACCTAGCAGAGATGTTTGATATACTCAGGCATTATGAAATGAAAATCGATCCTTTGAAGTATTCATTTGGCGCAGCGTCGGGAAAGTTTTTGGGTTTCATTGTGAATGCGTGGGGAATCGAAGCTAACTCGAAGAAGATTCAAAGCTATCCGTGACATACAAGTGCCCAGAACTATGAAGCTAGTACAAAGCTTGAATGGAAAGGTGGCTACGCTGAGTCGATTCATATCCAGAGCTACCGACAAGTTTATTCCTTTCTTCGATATGGTAAAGAAAGGAAAGAGGAATTTCGAGTGGACATCCAATTGTGAGGAAGCATTCTGAGCTCTGGTAAGGTATTTGGAAAGTCCCCCGGTGCTATCGAACTCAATTGACCACGAAGTGTTGTATGTGTACTTGGCAGTATCCCAGCTTGCTATCAGTATGGCTTTGGTCCGCGAAGAGGACCAAGTTCAAAAGCTAGTTTACTATGTTAGTAAATGTCTGACGGGGGCAGAGAGAAATTAGCCCAAGATCAAGAAATTAGCCTATTGCTTGGTGATTGCATCACGCAAACTTCGCCCATATTTTCAGGCACACTCAATCAGTGTTTACACTGATCAACCCTTGCGGCAGGTGCTCCAACGACCGGAAACTTCTGGAAGGATGTTAAAATGGAATATCGACTTGAGTCAGTTCGATATTACCTACCTTCCACGAAGGACCATACAGGGGCAAAACTAGCAGACTTCGTTGCTGAATTCACTGTGTTAGACGACGCAAACGGCCATAATGTCATACCTCCCATTCGATGGAAGATGAATACAGATGGGGCATCTAACACCGTTGTTTGGGGGCTGGCATTGTTCTTGTGACTCCTGAAAACCGATCAGTTTATTATGCTTTGAATCTTGAATTCCCAGCAACAAATAACAAAGCCAAGTATGAAACATCGATTGCCAGCTTAAGACTCATCAAAGAACCGAGAGTAAGATCGGTTGAAATCTTTTGCGACTCGCAACTGGTGGTGTACCAAGTGCGGGGAGACTACCAAGCAAGGGGCAGAGACTTGCCCCGTATTTGGTCCAAGTTCAGGAGCTGCTAGCGAATCTCGAGTATTATGATATTTCACATGTCACCCGTGAGCAAAACAGAGCATCCGATTCATTGGCAAAATTTGCAAGCAATGGCGATGCGCAGCAGATGGGATTGTTTCCTGTTGAAACCTTACATGCTCCGAGTATAAATATGATGAAGGTAGATTTCGTGTTAGAAACCGAAATCGATAAGGAATCATGGATGACCCTATTTAAGCAATATTTACCACATGGGATCTTACCCGAAAGAAGGGGAAAAAGATGAAAAGTCATTCGTAAGGCTTCACGATATGTAATGGAGAGCAGAATTATGTATCGAAGGGGATCTCGACCCCCTTACTCCGACGCGTAGCCCATGATGAGATAAAACGAGTCCTGAAGGAAGTCTATGAAGAAGAACGTGGCGATAGCATCAAGGGGAAAACCATGATAAAGAAAATACTCTGTTATAAGTATTACTGGCCAACTATCAATCCAGATGCGGTTGATCGTGCTAGACAATGCGACGAGTGTAAGATGTTTGCAAAAAATCCAAGAACCCCGCCGATGGAAATTACTCAAATGGCTAGTCTATAGTCATTTTCCACTTTTGGGGCATTGAAGTCATCTTCTTGGTTGAAGATGTAAACAAAATCATAAAGCCTGTTCTGAAGAGAAGTTTGGAAAAGGCTAGTGGCAAGTGGGTGGACGAACTCCCAACAACACTATGGGCTTATAGAACTACCCATGGATCCATGACTGGCCGTACTCCATTCACCATTGCTTACTGCTTTGAGAAAATACAAACAAGGAATCACAATTGAATTGCTATTAACTAGATGGAATTGGCAAGGACTTATGAGCATATAAAACACATCCGAGAGCCAATGGCAAGGACATGTACCCGAACATGCATGTGTACATTCGAAAAAGTTCGACTTCTTAAAATCAACATAAATTGAATTCTCGCCTGGAGTTATTAAGAAAAGACTAGATCAGATAGCCGAAGCTTACTACCACTGTAGAATCAGACACCGATTGCCACTGATGAACTACAACCCTGGATTTATAACATTGGGAATCGACCAAGCATCATGATGACCAAACAAGGATATGACACCTTGGGAGGATAAAATTAAAGGATAATGACTGTTCAAGGAACACGATGGATTTCTTTCCAGAGACAAGGAATACTCGCTGATTCAAAGCATGTCGCGTTTCTTCACACGACACACTTTGGGGGGCAAGTGTTAACCGGCACCTTGGCCCGGCTATAAGACGACAGTTGAAGAAATTATCATTAGCACTAGACAAGATTATGACCAAGAAGAGCCTGAGGATATACGAGTTTGATGCAGTCGACATGTTTTGGTAATCAAGAGCGTTCGGCGTTAGAAGGACGCTCGGCGTTGAGAAACATTTGATATTGTATATCGTTCGGCATTTATGGAATGCTCGGCATATAGGAGCACTCGGCACCAAGAACGTTCGGCGTACAAGGAACGCTCGGCATCCATGGATGTTCGGCACCACAAGGTATGTTCGGCATGACTGGGTCAACTGGTATTAAAGAGCGTTCGGCTTCTGGAACGCTCGGCATTCATGCTTCACTCGGCATTCCTGGACTGTACGGCATTCTAGCCTCGTTCGACTTGCACCCCTCACTCAACACCCATCTCGTCCGGCACAAATCTCATTTGGCCATCACCTATCGTTTGTCGTCCAGAGTCGTTCGGCACCAATGGGTGGTCGGCATGTAGAGATCCGGCCTCACTTCATTCGGCATAAAGATGGAGGTTCGGCATTTGGCTGTTCGACATGTTTGGGTCGGCACACAGGGCTTATTACATTTGGACCGAGATATTCAGCCACCAGGCCCACCAGGGAAGTCCAACCCATCTTCGTCTATAAATAGAAGGGCGGGGGCACACTGAAAAGGGGCCTTTTTCCGGGAACACTGGGGAGACTCTGCCATTTTTTATACTCTCCGCTTTTTAATTCAAACTTGTATTCAAGTCGTTGATTTACAGATTGTATCTATATTCAAGTAATTGAGAAAGCAATAAAGATCAAACTCAAAGTGGATCTAGGCAATTACGCCGAACCACTATAAATCTGATGTTCTCGTTTTTGTTGTTCTTTTTGCATTGAATTACATCATTTTTTAGTTCTAATTTACTCTCTTCATTAATCTCTCTACATAACTCTACTCAAGGGTGTTAGTGACCAATTTTGGTGCTAACAATTTCAAACTTATCTTCATTCAATTTCAGTTTGGATTAATCCCAATTCTCATTTAAATATATATATATATATATATATATATATATATCACTTAATTCTTATTCAATTTCAATGTCCAACTACCAATTATTGCTTTATAAATAAAACATAAGCTTTTATAAAAATCATTCATTAAAACCATTTTTAAAACCTTTTATAAGAAAATAACAAGTACGCTCTCTGATATATATAGATTCAACTCATTCTAGGTTACCGTTGACCCTCCCGAATGAGTAAACCCATCAAAACCAAGGTTCTCGCTTAACCTTCAGCTCTAATACCAAATGTAACTACCCAGGATTTTCGATCCCGAAAATTCCAGATAGTTAGAGAAAAGAAGAAAAGAGATAGAAGAAGAAGAACAGAAACACCAAAGCACACTTTCACATTCGCAGCGGATAAAATATAATATCAATAATATCACTTTCCAAAGAAAAACTGTACTTGCCAAATTACACTTTAATACGTTGGAGTTACAACATATACAAACACTGGATAGATACCATCCACACGTCCTAGATAAACTATAATATCACAGCAGATACACTCTGTACGTTCCTTCCATTCAGCTCGCCTCCTGAGCTCCAGAACGTCCTTACTTGAAAATCAGTAATACTCGATCTGACCCGAGCATTACATCAAAGTAACACCCGGTCAGGCTGGAAACCAGCGTGAGTAAACCCATACAATTTGAAATACCATGTTCAAACCATAAAGATAAACCCGGGGTAACTGGTTCATCACTACAAGTTCACAACTTGTTATAGTCAATACTTATATTCACAAATAAATCCCTAAGTACCTTTACTTAGTTTTATATGGTCCAGTCATTTAAATTATTCCATTTTAGCCTATTGACTTCACATACCAATCTATAAAGAATCATTGTAGGTTACAAATCGAAGTGGGTTCGGGTATTTACTAATACCCACCTCGGTCTCTTGGAATCCAATGACATTATTAACCCAAGTTTAAGTGAAACCATTCAATTCATATTTAGAGTAACATACTCATATGGCGATTTCATTAAGAAAGAAAATACATATTACCTCAGTTCAACCAAACATATCATCTCTCACAGCATCACAAATAACATATCATGGATATCAAATTACCCAAGACAATTGATATAATTAATCAACCATAAGCAAGACTTATTAATCCAAACTATAATTTATTTAATTAACTCAAATTAAATTAATTCACTTAAGAACTAATCACCCATCCCTGCTTAAGTGATCATTTATTAACTACAACCATTTGAATTAATTAATCATTCTTATTTATCCCACTTAAGAAATTTTCCTTAATTACTTCATTATTTCTTAATTGATCACATTAATTAACCTTCGATTAATTAACTAATTTAATGAATTAACCCTTCAATTTCCTACATTAAGTAATTATCTTTTAAGTAATTTAATTATCTCTAAATTATTTCCATCAAGTAATTATCCCATGATTACTTAAGTTAATTAATTAACCCTTAACAAATTAATCTTTAATTATTTCTTTAAGCAATTATCATCTAGGCAATCAATCTCTAATTACTTGCTAAATAAGTTTAATTGATTAAAGAGTAATTAATTACACTAAGTGATTAACCCTTAATCACTTCTATTTAATTATTTTCATAAAGTAACAATCCTCTCATTACTTTATTAAATAATTACCCTTTCCTTAGTTTCCTTTAGTAATTGTTCATTAATTACTTCACCAAGTAATTACTCTTAATTAATTCATGAGTGATTGTCTTTAATTGATAACTAATTAATTAATTTAGTTAATTATTCTAACTAAACGTTAATAAAATAATAAAATAATTATTAACTGCTATATTTAATAGATTTTAATTAAGAAAAATCATTTATCTTAATTAAATTATTCATATCAACTAACAACTCTTTAATCATTAATAATAATTGAATTATCCTCATTATCTTCACATATTAATTATCTTTAATAAAATCCAAATCATTAATTTCTTAAAATAAACTTTATATTATAATTGATTACTTAATTTTATCGTTAAACTTTATTTAAAGTAAAACATTTTAGAAATCAATTATAATTATAACATCAAATTTTATCCTTTAAAATCTTTGAAACTATTCAAAGTTATTAAATAAAATTTAACACAAAAAACATTTTGAAAACCTACTTATACTATTCTTTAAAATCTTATCTACTTTAAACATATTTAAAACTTGTTAAAACATTTATTCTTTGTAAACAAATTAGTTTCACAAGTAAAAACCTGGTTTACTTTGCATTAAAACTTAGAAACATTGCAAAAATCATAAATTTCTTTGTTTTAAAAACTTTAACATTTCCTGTACAAGCCTTAAACTGTTATGCACAAAACACAATCAAGCAACCCATAAGACCCAAGCAAAACCCCTCAACCACTCGACCGGAACCCGAGACAACCCACGAGAAACTCCTCGCCATCAATTGCTTCGAGCCAACACATCAAATCACGCGAGCATGACACAAGACAAGACCTTCTTCCCAAAACACCCAGAATGCACAAAATGTGCACGTGCACGTGTACATCATCCCTGATCGCCGACGAACCCTGCTCCGGCCTCCAACCAGTCGACTTCCACCTCGCCTTCACATACGACCACCTAGATTTCCTCGATTCGATCGAGAATCGAAAACAATCCAAAAGAACCCACTCCTGGAAACATACTTCATCGGAAATCCACTCGCCTCTGACGATCCTTGCCTCGAGACACCTCGCCATCTTCACCGTAGCTCCGCCTCGTCTTCCAACGACTTCAGCACACCACGCGATTGACTCCGATCACGTCTCCGATCATGTCTCGTCGTCGCGAATCGCCTCTAAACACCGACGACACAACCAGGGAATAAAACCCTACTTTGATAATTTCTGGCCATCACGGCCAACGATAAACCACTAGAGTATTTTTCCAGCGATCGTCGACACCCCAACCACCTCCAGTCTAAATCTCATCCCCTCCTTCGCCGCCGATCGACGACAATCGACCTTGTGTTTTTAATTTGAATTTATCTGATTTGAAACCTTGTTCTGTTGAGATGAATTGGACTTGAAACAACAACTTGTACTTTGAAACTGAAGTTGCTTGATTTGATTTGCTTACTGACCTTACTTAGCTTCAGGTTTAGATCGCAAAAGTTTGATATAATTTGGATTTAATTTTTTTTTGAGCTGCTTTGTTTTGGGTTTCAGTTTTGGAAATAAAGATGAGAAAAATATGTAAACTGGTTTCTCTTGCGTTTTGAAAATGAGATAGGGGAAAAATGAATGAATGAAGAAGAAATAAGGTTATATAAATTTAATTTTTGATTTACCAAAATTAAAGAAAATAAAATAAAAATGTGACACTTGTAAATAGAATTTACACTTGTCTCAAAACTTACTTAATTTGTTAACACATGTTACTTTCATGCAAAATTAGATTTTTTAAATATTTTATAAAGCTTTTATAATTAATTTTCTAATTTATGAACACATATTTTAATTTATATAAACAAATCTCTTTAAAAAGAAAATAATATAAATAATTTATGTTCTTAATAAAATCAAATAAAATACATTTTAAAACCAAAGTATGATTTAAGATATATGTAACTATCTTTTGAATTTCAATTTGAATATCCAAATTCAAATTAAATTTCAAATTCAATTTAAAAATCATTTTGATATATACATATAACTTTAACAAATCCAAATTCCATTTGTATATAATAATTCTATTTAAAATCTATATATATGCAACATAATAATTATTATTATTTAAAATAAAATTTTTATCAATTTTAATTAATTTAAAATGGATATTATCATATTTAAATTTGTTTGAAATTCCTGGGATATCATGATCTAACTCTATAGTCAATCCTTTTTGTCGTACAATATTTGTTTTCTTTTATATACATTGTTATATTGTGGTATATTTAGTTAAGTAATTAATTTAAATTACATAAAATAAATTCTTTAATAATTTGATTGTAGTTGCTGATAGTTGCAATAGTGAGCAATTAATCACAAAATAAAATGACATAATATTCTTGTTCAAGATGTTTCGATAAAGGATATTAATACATCTATTGGCCCTTAGAGTGCGTAAAACTCTCAAAATGTTGGGTAATATATTACTCATTGCTATTGAGGGAACAAACGGGTTATGTGCTCGTAGTTATTGGATAACTATGGAATAACTCGTCGAAGAGTTTCTTGTTGGTCAACAACAAGTAGGTCAAAATAAAAATCTTAATGCAACGATGTTCCATGGTTTCTTCAACTTGAGAATAGTATGGAACTTCTATGTGAATACTCCACTTTGATTATAGTTTAATCATGGCATGGCGATCCATTGAGCGATAATAATTGGCTTTGAATTGAAGCATTAGAAGTGAAGCACTATTCAATAAAGAATAATCTCCTCAGCTATACGAGCCTTTGTAACAACCTGCATATTTATCGATTTTATATTTAAATATTTTATTTAAATATTTTATCGTTAGTCGGATTTTAGTCCGAAAAGCTACTTTTTGCATACGGTCGAATTAGGACTCGGGACCACTCCCATTGAGTTTAAAATGCCGTTTGCGACCTTTTTGAGTATAAGCTTCGATATGTTTGGAGAAAGTTGATTTTTGCTACTTTTCACTTTGGGTTTGGTTTTTTGGGCTCAACCCTATGTTAACTTATGCTCAAATTTGAGCCACTCTCCCCCACTCACCCTCATTCTCTTCTCTTTTCAGTTTTTATAACATTAATGGTGGGAGAGATTGGAAATTAAAAACTCCAAAACCCTAGTTTCTCTTGCAAATCAAATTCCAAGCTCCAAACTCAAGAAGAACTCATTGGTAAGCTTCTCTTCTTCTTCTCCAACTTATTCTCTTACCAATTTCAGAAATTCCTAAACCTAATTTTGGGAATGTTCTTGTTTTTGAGCATAGATTCAAGATCATTTGGGTTGTGTTGAAGAGAGGTTGATTCTCCATTTGCTTTCAAGCTTCTTCTTGTTTGATTTTGTAAAAAGGTGAGATTTTTATCTCACATCTATGACTATAATTATCTTTGGTTGTTGGGTATGAATTCCTAACACTTCTTCATGTGCATTTGCTCTTGATTTGGATTGGTTTTGTGAATATTCCAATTTTTGGGTTTTTAAGTCAAATTTGTGTGAAAATCTTTATGGATGTTTGATCATGCTTTTAGTGATGCACCGAGGAGCATATAGGGCCGGGTTGTCGATTGGCATAAACCCTTAGAGCCAATGTTCGTCCGGTTGCATTTTGAAAGAATTTGCTCTTCATTTGAATCGGCTGAAAAACAGCCCAGGCATGATTCAGTCGACTGAAAAGTCTGTTCAGTCGACTGAACCTGGAACCCGAAAGTTTCCAGGCATGATTCAGTCGACTGAATCTTCTGTTCAGTCGACTGAACCTGGAAACAGAAAGTTTCCTGAACCTGAAAAATTCCCAGGTACAGGGTCAGTCGACTGAATCCTCTGTTCAGTCGACTGAACCTGCTGTTTTAGTCCAATTTGCCTTTTTGGATTGAATTTCCAATTTAAATCGATTCGTGATGATCCTATTTATTGTCATCATTTATTATCCTCTTTGATGACTTATTTTCTTTGGGAATTTTAGGTATATCCACTTCGATGGATCCTTTATCGATTTCTTTGGATTTTATTCACATCTTCGTATGTGAATTTTAGTGATTGATTGTTCCTACAATCTTCTTTGTGATTTGTCACTTTAAAAATATAAAGGTTTCGATACTAATAGTAAATATCAAAACTCTTTCTTCAAATGATTTCAACACTATTTTATTACAAAGCTCGTTTTCTCAAACCAATTTCCAATCTATTAGTATATACAAACCTTTACCTCACTCGTATGAGAAATCTAATTAAATGACTTAGTAAAACAAGTGGTATGAAACGCTTGCTTCGTTGGTTAATTCTTCGACTTGTTCGATTGAATCTCCTGTGACAATTTTCTAGTGGAAATCTACAGTTTGTTCGTAAATATTTAAGTTAAGCAAGTGGTTATGGGACATGAAGCTAAACTCATATATTTACTAGCTTAGTGTAATTGACACTTCTCGATGATCATGACGATCATTTTTGTGATTTAGACTAGCAATGTGCGATGTCTCTTTGATTGCGCGGGAGACTAAACCCCGTTTTGTGGAGTTTCGACTCAAATTTGGTGGGGTAGCAACCCACGGTCTTCGGACCATTCGTGTGTCAGGTCTTCGGACCATTCGTGTGTCAGGTCTTCGGACCATTCGTGTGTCAAATTAATGGCTAGCTACCATGAGATAGCTTCTCGTTCGTGTGTTACAGCTGTTGGTGAGTTTTCATGCTCCCGTTCATGTGATAGGCCTCCCCCCTTATTTTGTGAAATTTCTGGATTTCGTGTGTCGAATTCTGGAATTTATACTTCACCTATTTTTATGATTTCTATTGATATGATTTATCAATTCTTGTGCATAGGTGAATTTGTGTGTCATTGACTGGATTTCTTGTGTTGATTTCTGGAATTTATGTTTCACCAACTTTGTGATTTCTATTGATATGATTTATCAATTCTTGTGCATAGGTGAGTTTGTGTGTCATTAACTTGTTGTGAATACAAGTTTTTGGGTATGATACCCTTTTTGGATCTTTGAAAAGATTCTTTGATATTGATTAATCGTTTGTTGATTATCATTTACATACTTATAGTAGTATGCCGTTATGGATATTATACGTCTATGCCATATCTTATATGTCATTTATTGTGGCTTGGTGAATGAAATTAGGAGTATGACATTCCTTTTTATCTTGAGTAGATTATCGTGATATTGATTAATCTCTTGTTGATTTTCAATTACTTATATATATCACAGCTTGGCATTGTGATTATTATGTGTCTAGTCATATCTCCTATTCTATATCATGTTATCTGATATTTATAGTTAGACTGATCCGTTTATTATTTTCTTATAAATAATACTCGGGTCAGACCGAGATGTTGCAGGTGCTTCGACTTGACTTCTCTCCGGGGATCCATTACTCCGACCTTTTGCTTACTACTTTGATTAGTAGTTTTTGTTGTATACATTTGAGACACAGACTCCATAATGTATACTTATTCTTTTGTGTAGTTCATTTAACTATTCTTTTGTGATATTGTGGATCTTTTTAGACCACTACTCTGATGAACACTTTCATGTGTTATATTCATATCTATTTCCGCCTTTGTGATATGAATTGTCTTTGACTGATTTGTGTTATGTTTATTTCTATATTTGTTTCCGAAGACCTTTATAGCCACTATGTAGTAGCTTTGAGTTTGTGTCGGTATGTCGGATTTCCTCTTGAGATGAAAAGTTATATTACTATCCGACATATCGGTGCTCGCACAAAGCAATTATACAGATGGTCACTCCTCAACAGCCTTATTCTCCGTGTTAGTCGACAGCATTACTCCGTAGTGTTCTTGGCTAGCGTGGGTATAGAGGTGGGGAGTCACAGCTTGGTATCAGAGCCAATCTTCGGAACAATATGGAATATTATAACAAGGATCATCGTCCTAAGTCCATCTTAGGAGTCGTGCTTTAGGATTTAATTCGAGTCTTCGTACCGATTCATCTTATTTTCCTTATGATTCCTTGTTTATCTATCAAGATTGCTTGATATTCAATTTGGTGAATAACCTTTTTCTTCTTCTTCTTTCTTTCTAAAGGAAGAGAAATGTCTAGACCAGGCCGCCCTAGAGCCGTACCGTCTAGCACTCCACCCCAAGATGGAGTTTTTATGACTGCTCAACAGCTTCTTGATTTAGTGACGAATGCTCAAGCAGCTGGAGCTAACCCGGAACCTACTCACCCAAAGTCGGGATTTGCACGCTTGTGTAGCGATGACACTAATTTGGGTGGGGAGCCATTCAGAGGTTCCGAAACTGTTATTGAAGTACAGGCCTGGATAAGGTCATGCGATCGAATCTTTTCTCGCATGAATCTTATTGACCTTCACCGAGTTCAGGTGGCCTCTAGTATGCTCCGAGAAAGAGCATTGGACTGGTAAGAGCTTCTTATTTCTGAGATTAATGAAGCGGATCTCACCTGGGAGCAATTCCGAGAATGCTTCGAGTTGAAATTTGTACCAGAAGCTGAGAAAGTGACATTGGCTCGACGATTTATAGACCTTGTTCAAGGTGAGTCCTCCGTGACTGATTATGTCGCCTCCTTCGAGTCGCTTTCCAAATATGGGGTTGAATATATCAACACCCCTCTGAAGAAGAATCAAAGATTCGTCTATGGCTTAAACAAAAGTCTCAAGAAGCCACTACTTCTAAAATTAGAAGTTTCTTTCGACCAACTCGTTGATATCGCTCTTCGTCTTGAAGAGGCGGATAGGGAGAATGATGTTGAAGTGGTGGGTTCCAAACCAAACTTCAACAACAAGAAGAGGCCAAGCAAATTCAAAGGTCCTTATCCCAATAAGAAAGGGAGGCAAGCAACTCCTGCTGAAAAGACCTTTTTCTCTACTCAAGGGAAATGCTATAATTGTGGTTTGAAGGAACATTTTGCGAACAAGTGTTCAAAGCCTCGTACTTGTCGCTATTGCAAGAGCCCGGACCATTTTATGCATGCATGTACCAAACTTCAAAATAGGAAGGAGGGAAAACTTAATGTTGCTCAAGCCCCTGGCAACACATCTCGTGGCCAAGGTATTTCTCATTCTATTCTGGATGGAATTATTTTATTTCGTGATCGTCCTATTCGAGTTCTTTTTGATACGGGTGCGTCCCATTCTTTTATATCAAAAGAACTTGTTGATACTTTTTCCTTGGATGTTTTATGTTTAATGACTTCTTTGAGAATTGCGAATCCGGTTGGTGGATCCGCAACAATCAGTTTATTGTGTAAAGATGTCGAGATTATTTTGTGTGATTTTCCTTTCCTAGCCGATTTGCATGTCATGCGTTATTTAGGCTTTGGAATGATTTTGGGAATGGATTGGCTTAACCGTTATGAAGCCCATATCCTATGTCCTGAGCGGACTATTCATCTTCGACATCCTCAATCTGTTAAGCAGATTTCTATTAATCTTTAAGATTCAGTTTCCAGCTTGGTTGCATCTTTATATTCTTTAAATCCTCGTGATGACGACGATGATGATGAGGGTGATATTATTTCTCTTATTCACGTCGTTCGTGAATTTTCCGACATATTCGAGCCCGTTTTAGGATTACCACCTAAGCGAGCAATTGAGTTCAGAATTAATCTTATTCCTGGAGCTCAACCTATCACTCATCCTCCTTATCGTATGTCCAATAAATAAAACGAGGAGATGCGTAAACAATTATCTGAATTGGAGACGAAGCAATTTATTCGCTCTAGTTCCTCGCCTTGGGGAGCTTCGGCTATTTTCGTGAAGAAATCCGATGGAACACTTAGGCTTTGCGTTGACTACCGCAAGCTTAATGATCTTACTATCAAAAATAAATATCCTTTACCTCGGATTGATGATTTATTTGACCAACTTAGTGGTGCTAGAGTCTTTTCACAATTGGACTTGGCTACCGGTTTTCATCAGCTTCGTATTGCAGAGGATAGCATTCCTTTGACATCGTTCCGTACTCGTTATGGATCTTATGAATGGCTTGTGATGCCATTTGGGTTAATGAATGCCCCGGCTTATTTCGTTGACTTAATGAATCGAGTTCTTAAAGACTTCCTCGATCGATTTGTTCTCATCTTTATTGATTATATTCTTGTGTATTCTAAAACCGAGGAGGAGCATGAAAAACATCTTCGGATTGTGTTGGAAACTCTTAGGAGTAATCAATTAAAGGAAAAATTTTCTAAGTGCCACTTTTGGCAATCTCGTGTGAAGTTTCTCGGTCACATTATTTCCGAATCCGGAATTTCCGTGGATCCTTCAAAGATTGAAGCAATTCAAGATTGGAAGAGACCGGAGAGTGTGACAGAGATTCGTAGTTTTCTCGGATTGGTGGGCTATTACCGTCGTTTTATCAAAGACTTTTCTAAGATTGCCGTGCCTCTCACAAGCTTGACGAAGAAAGGTGTTAAATCATTTGGTCGGACAAATGTGAAGCTTCTTTTCAGAAATTAAAAGAACTCCTTTCTGATGCTCCTATTCTTGTTATTCCCGAGGGGAATCAAGATTTCGTTGTTTATACCGATGCTAGTCGCGTTGGTTTGGGTGCCGTTCTTATGCAAAAAGAACGTGTTATTGCTTATGTTTTAAGGCAATTAAAGCCTGCCGAGACTAGATATGCCACTCATGATTTAGAACTCGCGGCTATTGTTTTCGCTCTTCGGATTTGGCGTCATTATCTTTTAGGAGAGAAATTTGTTCTTTACACGGATCATAAGTCTTTGAAATATTTATTTTCTCAAAAGGAACTTAATTTGCGTCAACAATGTTGGCTCGAGTTCCTTGCTCCTTATGATCTTGATATTCTTTATACACCCGGTAAGGGTAATCGTGTTGCCGATGCTCTTAGCCGTAAACAACAAGCTGTTGTTTCTATGATGGTATCCGAATGGAACGATCTCGAGATTTTATCCACTTGCGAAATTCGAGACCGTGTTTCCGATTTATGCTCATCATTTGTTTTATGTAGCCTTGAGGCTCATCCACTCTTTTAGACCGCATTCTTGAAGCTCAAAGGCTAGATCCTGAATTGGCTCTTCTTGGCCAAAATATTAAGGATAAAATTGATATCGAAGGTTTGAAAGACTTTGATACTTTGATATCGATTCTCGTGGCGGCATTTGGAAATTTGGTAGACTTATCGTGCCAAATATTAGTGATCTTCGTAAAGATATTTTAGAAGATTCTCATCACTCTAAATTTACCATTCATCCCGGTAGTAGTAAAATGTACGCGGATATGAAGCGACTTTATTATTGGGAGGGAATGAAACTTGACATCGCTAACTTCGTTAAGCGTTGCATGACTTGCCAACTCGTTAAGGCCGAAAATCAAAGGCCCGATGGGTTATTGCAACCTTTAGAAATTCCATTTTGGAAGTGAGATCAAATTTCCATGGATTTTATAGATGGCCTTCCCCGTTCTCGATCGGGTTATGATAGCTTATGGGTAATTGTTGATAGACTTACTAAATCCGCCCATTTTATTCCCGTTCGGTCTAACCGAACCGTTCCTCTTTTGGCCAAACTCTTTGTTAAAGAGATTGTTAAATTACATGGTGTTCCTACTTCAATTGTTAGCGATCGTGATCCATTGTTTACTAGGGGATTTTGGAAGAGTCTTCAAAAAGCTTTGGGAACGAAGCTTAATTTTAGCACCGCTTATCACCCCCAGTCCGATGGACAAATTAAGCGTGTGAATCAAACTCTTGAAGATCTTCTTCGTTCTTGTGTGCTTGATTTTGGTGGAGGTTGGGAAGATCATATTTCACTTGTTGAATTTTTCTATAATAGGCACCTTTCGAGGCACTCTATGGAAGGCCATGCCGATCGCCTTCTTGTTGACTTGAGGCCGGTGAGAAGCTGGTTTTAGGTCCAGATTTTATTCGTGATTCCACAGAAAAGATTGATTTTATTCGTCATAGGATGAAAGAAGCCCAGAGTAGACAAAAATCCTATGCCGATAACCGAAGAAGGAAGTTAGAATTTTCTGTGGGAGATCTTGTGTTCATTCGTGTGTCACCTATGAAAGGTGTTGTGTAACAAACAGGATTTTCGACTTTCGAAAAATCCGACATCGACACTCACTTTATCGACTGCCGAATATCGAAGGCCGAAAACACGGAATGTTATGGGTTTTAAAAAGAATTTAAGAAAAGAAAAGAGAAGAAGAGAGAAAAAGAAGAACAAAAGACAGAAAAGAAAATAGAGAAAAGAACATAGAACAGAACAGAAACAACAGAACCTCACAATTCGCAGCGGAACAACATATAATAATAAATGAATAATCTTTAAACAAAAAAACTATATCAGTTATTACATTACATTTCATTTCATTACATCATATCATCAGAGTGTACAACAACATACAACATCAACAACCAGTGCAGCGGAAAAAGAAATACTATATACTAGTAATACGCCATGCCATCCAGCTTGCCTCCAGCAACTCCAGAATATCCAGAATATCCTGATAAACCTAACTCTTAACTGCCCGTGTGGAAATTGGTGGGCACCCAAAGTTTAGGAAGGAAAACAATAAACTCCAAGTCAGTCATGTGACTGGTGTGAGAACTCAAAACAGTTTATTTAACTTTAAAATCAAAATAGAAGAATATTTTTAAAGTCAATTCGCAATGCTTTTAAAAATGAGACTACCATAAGACCTCCTGCCACACACACAATGCAAACGCAGACTTGGAGGAGATTTCTCCTTATGATAGTCAAAGATGCTTGATACGCATTAAAATCAAATCAATTTTGATATTATTATTAGTGCATAGTGTAGAAGAAATTCATTTCGAAAGTAGAATATAAATCTTAGCCAGCATAGGTACCATTATATTATGCCTACTAATAGCTACCATATTAAATGGCAGGTTCTACAACTAAAACCGTACAAGTTTCGTATTGTTTCTTTGGATTTCCAACAAATGGTCAGGCCAAGGAACTTCCCATTGCCACATGAGAATGCCTCTGGATGGACATCCCCGAGAACCAAACCGGATCTCTACCAACACAAGGCCGGGTTACCCCTAACTGGGTAACAACTGACACGAGTATGCCATCCCCCGGTCCTTTGGGACCTTTATCAACCGAGCGCTCGATATCCAACATCACACCATAATAAATAGAGTGTTTTCAACATGAGTAAGTATCTGGGCTCCATACCATGATACCACCCTTTTCCAGAAGGAAATGCACATACCCTAAGGGGAGCTACAGCAACCCCTAATAACCTTGCTGCATCTTTCCTGTTTTGACCATTTCCGGGATGTGAGGCTCGACGAAGTCACGTCCACAAAAACATACTTTATACAAAAGCCATGCTTTGGGTCAACAAATGATCAACACAATGATCACTAGGATAGACGATCAAATAAACGATCCTATCACAAATAATCAACACAATGATCATTTCAGCATCACTCAGCATGTCACATTACCAAAATGGGATATATCGCTGATAACTTCAACTATATAACCTTTGAGCTCGTACGTCTCAAAGAAGGGTGTTAAGCAAAGAATAAATTCTCCGCCATCAACAGAAATATATTTGAAAGAAATCGGCTTTATATCTCAACTTGTAATGTCAGGCATACAATCCATACAAGTTTGTTCCAGGCTCGAACAAAACCGAAGGCACTTCTTACGAAGCCCTTGCAATACGGGTATTCACAATCCCGATCGAATTTCCCATCACTTAGGAGATCTCAATACCAGGAGCTACCCAGTGCAGAGACAATCGATAGGTCATCCTATCGCTTTCACAAATACTCGGTCTTCAACACCGATCTTCAAATGCAATTCATAACGACGTATCACATATTCGGAATGGGTTATACGACCCCATGGTCCTTTCCCGGTTAACCCGAATAGTGAGCGCTTATTCAAAAATAAGTGTGCATTCAAATTCAATCAAATCACATCAAATACCCATTTAAAGGGAAATATTGATAGTCGGTTATTGAACTATCAATGGATATGCACACATCACCAGATTCCAAATAATTTTCCAAATTATTTATTTTCCAAAATATCTTTACAAGATATATATAATTTCAACACTTCAAAAATAAATCAATATTTATTTTTAACAAGTTTCACTTTCACATATAAATTCCATAATGAATTTATATTTTCAAGATATCCATGCATATGCGATTTCAATAATTCATTTCAATTTATCCTCAAAAAGATAAATTCTAATTATTCACTTCATATTGGAAAACATTTCCATACTTATTTATTCATAAGTAATTCACAAATTCCTTTTATTTTCAACACTTAGAAAATATTCAATATACTTAAATCGAATTAAGTATATATTTCATTTTTTTAAGGAAATCATTCACTTAACATATTTATTTGGGCCAAAACGAATGTTACGTAAAACATCGTTACGACAACCCAAAATCACTAGTATAGGGATTCGAAATTAAAATAGATATATAAATCCCAATACTATACAAAACATTTCCTTTCGGAAATCATTTACTATAACAACAGTGTTATAGTCCACCATTTCCTTTTATTTCTCGAAAACGTCTATTTCAACAATAAATGTTGAAATCTATGGTTTCGAATCTCAACACCTTTAAAACATCGTTAGATCGTTTTAATTCTGTTTAAAACATTCACATTCAATACATTTTCTTTAACGTATTATTCACTATTCAAAAACGTGAATATACTTCATTAACAAATTTCATCCTTTCTATTCATTTTATTTTAAAGGATTATTCACTGTCTAAAAACGTGAATATAACTCCATTTATAAGTTATAACAATTAACTTATCAAAATAAGTCGTTTGCGAATTTATAAAACAACGTTTATAAATTCCATTTCCATTTATTTCATAACAACTTCCTTTATAAATCTTCTTTATTTACCTATTCGATTTATAATCTTAATTATAAACCAAAAGTCCAAATTATAAGTCAACACTTATAATTTATTTATTTGCAAAAATCGTTCCTTTGAACTTTACAAATTTTATAAACCTATTGTTTATAAAATTCCATTTATAACTTCACCGTTATATAATTCTATAAATTTCATTCATTAATGAATTTCATTTTCACTTCATTCAAACACTTATAAAGACTCGTTTTATAATGTCAATATTTCGATTTATAAATATCCGTTTATAAATCTCTTAATATAAATCAATTAATATTATTCTTTAAAATATCTTTTAATTTCCTTTATAATTTCATCATTTCGATTTATAAAATAATCAAATTTTATAAATCCTATATTTAAACTTTTATCATATATTCAAAAATCCAATCTAAATTATTTTATAAAATCATTAGTTCATATTTCTCAAAAATCGACTTTTAATCGTATTTCTAAAAATCAGCTTTTTAACTATATTTCACAAAAACCATAATTTTTATAACTTTAAAAATTATAACGTTTATTTATTTAAAATGGATCAATTCCAAAAATATAGTATATTTTCAAAATCACTTTTAAAATCATTTTAAAATCCCAAAATCTGGGTCCAATGATGCTACACACCAAATAGTCAATCACGACTAACAACGATATCATATATCGATATGATAATCAATCAAATACCAAAATATCTGAAATAAAATAAATACTGTTGAGGAATCCAGTTGGATCCCTCCAACCTGTTTCCTGCATCCAAAAACATTAGCACAATACCAATTTCGCTCCAGTACGAAATTATCGCGGTATATGTTCTTATTAAATATTATCCGCTTACTAACGGCGTAATAGGGTCTCATCCGCTAAACAAAAAAATGCGGGAAATCAACAACTCCAATATATACATATGCCAATATATATATATTGCTATTATATATATAATACCAATTTCACTGTTTATGAAATATTCGCGGTATATGTTTTTATAAATAACATCCGCTTACTAACGGCGCATAATGTCTATTTTAACAATCAATAATTTACAGTCATCATTCAAACATGCATTCAAATATTTTAAATCTAACTATTTAAAATAAAATCGAAATCTATTCGATTGAGTGAGAAGTTCTCACCTTGGTTTTAATTTCCGTTTTAGCGATTTATTTCGAATAAAATTAAACGCGCGTTTAATTTTACCCAAAATTCTCACTAACTCCAAACGACTCCAAACCAACTCCATCGCGTAGTGCTCGTCCATACGATCCCAACGCAACTGAGTTTGCATTTTTTCGACCTCGTATGAAAAAGTTATGCATTTATGAAGTTTGTACACGATTTAAATAAACAATCTCAACATAAACCTATATATTATAACCTAACTTTCAATCTAAGCCATCCATCACAAGCCAGAATATCCAGGCCGCACCCTCTATTCCATCTTCCTCCTCTCTTTCACGTTTCTACAGATAATAGGAACGAAATATGAACCCATACTTGATTCCTAGGGTTTCAAATTACTCCCAAATCACACGACGATACTTCATCACACCACATGCATTTTGAAGCTCCCGACATCCTCTACCTTCGGCCCCAAGCCTGGCCAACTCGGCCCCACCCCCCACTCTCGAAGTGCGTGCAAAACTGAAGCACACGGCCCCACATATCTCGCTCCACACAACTCCGTTTCCGATCATAACCGTTGAATCTCTAGTACTCGACGCTCTCTACAAGTTTGTAGTTGATCACTTTGGCCAATTCTTGATGGATTGGAAGATCTAGAGGGATGAAGTTGGAGCATTACTGGCCTTAGGTTATGAAACTGGCGGCTACTAGTTTTTAGGGTTAGGGTTTTGTTTTTTTTATCAATTTACGAAGACAAGGGGTCTATTTATAAGGAACGAGCGACACTATTCATCCCGAAAATTCCGAACTCCGATTTAGACGCCGTAACCAGCGTACCTAGGGTTTATCCCGCGTTCCGGACACAATGGAACAGGTTTCGAAAGCAAATTCGGAAGTATGTGCGAGTTATGGCTGAAAACGTTCAATTTAAATTAAACCGATTTAAGTCGATTTCTAGGCGTTTTAATTTGTACCGGACAAACGGTAAATCCAATTGACTTGAAATTTGAAACCTTACAATAATATCACATTACGGATCCGATGAAACTAGTTTCGTCGAAATCCGAGACTTTTTGAAAAATGGCTATTTTCACTCGTCAAATTTAAATTAAAAATAATTCGATGCGTTTCGAGCTGCCACGCTCAAACGATAACTCCGATTGACACGAAAATTGAAATCCGGTAATAACTAACTATTATGGATCCAATGAAACTGGTTTTGTTCAATTCTGAGACTGTTCAAAAATTGGCTATTTTACAGTCGATTATTAAATATTAAAATATTCAATTTTCACAAATTAACTTTTAATTCGATTTTAAAAGTTCTAAAATATTTCTATAACACCAGTATGATTAAATAAAATTTTCCAAATTATTTTCAATCATATTTAACTCAATTTATTATTATTTCCATAATTTAACATATTAAATTATCGATTTAATAATCCAATTAAATCCAAAAATTCAAATAAAAATTTATTTGACTTATAAATTCACTTATTAATATTTAAAATTAATTAAATATTCAAATTTTAATTTCTGAAAATTCTGGGTCGTTACAATCTTTCCCCCTTAAAAGAATTTCGTCCTCGAAATTACAAGTAAGAAAGGTTACAGAATTTATTAACTTTCCAAAATTCATAATTAAATTCCTTACAAATCTTTACTAAGTTTTCCAATCATACTTAGTTATCTTTTCAAAAACAACTATCTATTGTTTAACTTTCAATTCCAAAATCAAAGTTAAAGTTTTCACAATTTTCTAATTTTCTCAAATTTTTCTCTAACGCCTTAAATTTCCGGAAAAATTCGCCATAGTCTCCTTTGCGCGGCTCGATCCGAAAAAAAAATGACAGTATATATATCACAAATATACATCTCATCAAGTAATGAGGCATCCCGAAGGGAAAAAAGTGTAAAAGTACGATATTTAATCCGAGATATGTACCTTATATTTTTATTAGCAAGCATATACGGCTAATATAGCGCAAAAGCGAACTCCAAATGCGAAGCAAACGCGATCCGCACCTACTAATCACTCAACAAACAACATGAGAACATGCACATATGCAAATAATCTCAATATACAACATATAGCAACATAACTATACATGTCACATAGCAAATGCAACTAAAGCAATATATATTCAACCATCAACCAATTACATCCATAACCAATCAATATTCATTTATATTCTCATTCATATTCAATGAATTTGGGTTTTCACTTTAAATCATATTTGATTTATTTACATTGGATTTTATCACATTCATTCTCAATTTTAATTAGTTTGCATTCACTAATTAAATCCAATTCACATTCAATTCTATTCAAATTTATTCACTTCTAATTTGAATTCAATTACATAGCTTTAAATTTCACTAATTCAATTTCATTAACTCTTAATGAATTATATACAATCATCTAACAATCATATAACAACCAATGTTTATTAATTTCAACCAAATTCCTTCACTTCACTTACATTCATTATTCCATATCAATTATTCACATTCAATTGATTAATCATTCAATCCATTAATTCAATTCAATTACAAAGTTGAATTTCATTTACATAACTTAAGTTATATTCCATTTATACATCCTTTATTTACAACTCATATTTTATATAGTTTCACTTCTTATATATATAAGTTTATTTCACAATTGTAAATCACTTTAATTATAATTCAATATTCTTATAATTCTTTTACTTATACAATTATTCTTTTATTTAGATTATTCAAATAACCAAACAATCAACTTATATACACTTTAATAATTCTGAAAAATTATTCCTTTATATATAAAATATAATCAAGGCAAAATTATTTCATTTACCCAATTTAAAATCAATATTGTGCCGAATTGTTCTATTCAAGTGTTTAGAAACCCCTTCGGCTTAGTTTCGAGGCTGTGCTGACGAAAGTTCATATACCACTCAATAAACCAATCATCACAATATAAAACAATTTTTATATTTACTAACAAATACGCTCTCATAGCTATTATTACACTCAAACTCATTCTAGAGTACTGCTGACTCTATCTCTAATGAATTAATACCCAACAGAACCATGGTTGTCGCTTAACCATCAGCTCTGATACCAAATGTAACAAACAGGATTTTCGACTTTCGAAAATCCGACATCGACACTCACTTTATCGACTGCCGAATATCGAAGGCCGAAAACACGGAATGTTATGGGTTTTAAAAAGAATTTAAGAAAAGAAAAGAGAAGAAGAGAGAAAAAGAAGAACAAAAGACAGAAAAGAAAATAGAGAAAAGAACATAGAACAGAACAGAAACAACAGAACCTCACAATTCGCAGCGGAACAACATATAATAATAAATGAATAATCTTTAAACAAAAAAACTATATCAGTTATTACATTACATTTCATTTCATTACATCATATCATCAGAGTGTACAACAACATACAACATCAACAACCAGTGCAGCGGAAAAAGAAATACTATATACTAGTAATACGCCATGCCATCCAGCTTGCCTCCAGCAACTCCAGAATATCCAGAATATCCTGATAAACCTAACTCTTAACTGCCCGTGTGGAAATTGGTGGGCACCCAGAGTTTAGGAAGGAAAACAATAAACTCCAAGTCAGTCATGTGACTGGTGTGAGAACTCAAAACAGTTTATTTAACTTTAAAATCAAAATAGAAGAATATTTTTAAAGTCAATTCGCAATGCTTTTAAAAATGAGACTACCATAAGACCTCCTGCCACACACACAATGCAAACGCAGACTTGGAGGAGATTTCTCCTTATGATAGTCAAAGATGCTTGATACGCATTAAAATCAAATCAATTTTGATATTATTATTAGTGCATAGTGTAGAAGAAATTCATTTCGAAAGTAGAATATAAATCTTAGCCAGCATAGGTACCATTATATTATGCCTACTAATAGCTACCATATTAAATGGCAGGTTCTACAACTAAAACCGTACAAGTTTCGTATTGTTTCTTTGGATTTCCAACAAATGGTCAGGCCAAGGAACTTCTCATTGCCACATGAGAATGCCTCTGGATGGACATCCCCGAGAACCAAACCGGATCTCTACCAACACAAGGCCGGGTTACCCCTAACTGGGTAACAACTGACACGAGTATGCCATCCCCCGGTCCTTTGGGACCTTTATCAACCGAGCGCTCGATATCCAACATCACACCATAATAAATAGAGTGTTTTCAACATGAGTAAGTATCTGGGCTCCATACCATGATACCACCCTTTTCCAGAAGGAAATGCACATACCCTAAGGGGAGCTACAGCAACCCCTAATAACCTTGCTGCATCTTTCCTGTTTTGACCATTTCCGGGATGTGAGGCTCGACGAAGTCACGTCCACAAAAACATACTTTATACAAAAGCCATGCTTTGGGTCAACAAATGATCAACACAATGATCACTAGGATAGACGATCAAATAAACGATCCTATCACAAATAATCAACACAATGATCATTTCAGCATCACTCAGCATGTCATATTACCAAAATGGGATATATCGCTGATAACTTCAACTATATAACCTTTGAGCTCGTACGTCTCAAAGAAGGGTGTTAAGCAAAGAATAAATTCTCCGCCACCAACAAAAATATATTTGAAAGAAATCGGCTTTATATCTCAACTTGTAATGTCAGGCATACAATCCATACAAGTTTGTTCCAGGCTCGAACAAAACCGAAGGCACTTCTTACGAAGCCCTTGCAATACGGGTATTCACAATCCCGATCGAATTTCCCATCACTTAGGAGATCTCAATACCAGGAGCTACCCAGTGCAGAGACAATCGATAGGTCATCCTATCGCTTTCACAAATACTCGGTCTTCAACACCGATCTTCAAATGCAATTCATAACGACGTATCACATATTCGGAATGGGTTATACGACCCCATGGTCCTTTCCCGGTTAACCCGAATAGTGAGCGCTTATTCAAAAATAAGTGTGCATTCAAATTCAATCAAATCACATCAAATACCCATTTAAAGGGAAATATTGATAGTCGGTTATTGAACTATCAATGGATATGCACACATCACCAGATTCCAAATAATTTTCCAAATTATTTATTTTCCAAAATATCTTTACAAGATATATATAATTTCAACACTTCAAAAATAAATCAATATTTATTTTTAACAAGTTTCACTTTCACATATAAATTCCATAATGAATTTATATTTTCAAGATATCCATGCATATGCGATTTCAATAATTCATTTCAATTTATCCTCAAAAAGATAAATTCTAATTATTCACTTCATATTGGAAAACATTTCCATACTTATTTATTCATAAGTAATTCACAAATTCCTTTTATTTTCAACACTTAGAAAATATTCAATATACTTAAATCGAATTAAGTATATATTTCATTTTTTTAAGGAAATCATTCACTTAACATATTTATTTGGGCCAAAACGAATGTTACGTAAAACATCGTTACGACAACCCAAAATCACTAGTATAGGGATTCGAAATTAAAATAGATATATAAATCCCAATACTATACAAAACATTTCCTTTCGGAAATCATTTACTATAACAACAGTGTTATAGTCCACCATTTCCTTTTATTTCTCGAAAACGTCTATTTCAACAATAAATGTTGAAATCTATGGTTTCGAATCTCAACACCTTTAAAACATCGTTAGATCGTTTTAATTCTGTTTAAAACATTCACATTCAATACATTTTCTTTAACGTATTATTCACTATTCAAAAACGTGAATATACTTCATTAACAAATTTCATCCTTTCTATTCATTTTATTTTAAAGGATTATTCACTGTCTAAAAACGTGAATATAACTCCATTTATAAGTTATAACAATTAACTTATCAAAATAAGTCGTTTGCGAATTTATAAAACAACGTTTATAAATTCCATTTCCATTTATTTCATAACAACTTCCTTTATAAATCTTCTTTATTTACCTATTCGATTTATAATCTTAATTATAAACCAAAAGTCCAAATTATAAGTCAACACTTATAATTTATTTATTTGCAAAAATCGTTCCTTTGAACTTTACAAATTTTATAAACCTATTGTTTATAAAATTCCATTTATAACTTCACCGTTATATAATTCTATAAATTTCATTCATTAATGAATTTCATTTTCACTTCATTCAAACACTTATAAAGACTCGTTTTATAATGTCAATATTTCGATTTATAAATATCCGTTTATAAATCTCTTAATATAAATCAATTAATATTATTCTTTAAAACATCTTTTAATTTCCTTTATAATTTCATCATTTCGATTTATAAAATAATCAAATTTTATAAATCCTATATTTAAACTTTTATCATATATTCAAAAATCCAATCTAAATTATTTTATAAAATCATTAGTTCATATTTCTCAAAAATCGACTTTTAATCGTATTTCTAAAAATCAGCTTTTTAACTATATTTCACAAAAACCATAATTTTTATAACTTTAAAAATTATAACGTTTATTTATTTAAAATGGATCAATTCCAAAAATATAGTATATTTTCAAAATCACTTTTAAAATCATTTTAAAATCCCAAAATCTGGGTCCAATGATGCTACACACCAAATAGTCAATCACGACTAACAACGATATCATATATCGATATGATAATCAATCAAATATCAAAATATCTGAAATAAAATAAATACTGTTGAGGAATCCAGTTGGATCCCTCCAACCTGTTTCCTGCATCCAAAAACATTAGCACAATACCAATTTCGCTCCAGTACGAAATTATCGCGGTATATGTTCTTATTAAATATTATCCGCTTACTAACGGCGTAATAGGGTCTCATCCGCTAAACAAAAAAATGCGGGAAATCAACAACCCAATATATACATATGCCAATATATATATATTGCTATTATATATATATAATACCAATTTCACTGTTTATGAAATATTCGCGGTATATGTTTTTATAAATAACATCCGCTTACTAACGGCGCATAATGTCTATTTTAACAATCAATAATTTACAGTCATCATTCAAACATGCATTCAAATATTTTAAATCTAACTATTTAAAATAAAATCGAAATCTATTCGATTGAGTGAGAAGTTCTCACCTTGGTTTTAATTTCCGTTTTAGCGATTTATTTCGAATAAAATTAAACGCGCGTTTAATTTTACCCAAAATTCTCACTAACTCCAAACGACTCCAAACCAACTCCATCGCGTAGTGCTCGTCCATACGATCCCAACGCAACTGAGTTTGCATTTTTTCGACCTCGTATGAAAAAGTTATGCATTTATGAAGTTTGTACACGATTTAAATAAACAATCTCAACATAAACCTATATATTATAACCTAACTTTCAATCTAAGCCATCCATCACAAGCCAGAATATCCAGGCCGCACCCTCTATTCCATCTTCCTCCTCTCTTTCACGTTTCTACAGATAATAGGAACGAAATATGAACCCATACTTGATTCCTAGGGTTTCAAATTACTCCCAAATCACACGACGATACTTCATCACACCACATGCATTTTGAAGCTCCCGACATCCTCTACCTTCGGCCCCAAGCCTGGCCAACTCGGCCCCACCCCCCACTCTCGAAGTGCGTGCAAAACTGAAGCACACGGCCCCACATATCTCGCTCCACACAACTCCGTTTCCGATCATAACCGTTGAATCTCTAGTACTCGACGCTCTCTACAAGTTTGTAGTTGATCACTTTGGCCAATTCTTGATGGATTGGAAGATCTAGAGGGATGAAGTTGGAGCATTACTGGCCTTAGGTTATGAAACTGGCGGCTACTAGTTTTTAGGGTTAGGGTTTTGTTTTTTTTATCAATTTATGAAGACAAGGGGTCTATTTATAAGGAACGAGCGACACTATTCATCCCGAAAATTCCGAACTCCGATTTAGACGCCGTAACCAGCGTACCTAGGGTTTATCCCGCGTTCCGGACACAATGGAACAGGTTTCGAAAGCAAATTCGGAAGTATGTGCGAGTTATGGCTGAAAACGTTCAATTTAAATTAAACCGATTTAAGTCGATTTCTAGGCGTTTTAATTTGTACCGGACAAACGGTAAATCCAATTGACTTGAAATTTGAAACCTTACAATAATATCACATTACGGATCCGATGAAACTGGTTTCGTCGAAATCCGAGACTTTTTGAAAAATGGCTATTTTCACTCGTCAAATTTAAATTAAAAATAATTCGATGCGTTTCGAGCTGCCACGCTCAAACGATAACTCCGATTGACACGAAAATTGAAATCCGGTAATAACTAACTATTATGGATCCAATGAAACTGGTTTCGTTCAATTCTGAGACTGTTCAAAAATTGGCTATTTTACAGTCGATTATTAAATATTAAAATATTCAATTTTCACAAATTAACTTTTAATTCGATTTTAAAAGTTCTAAAATATTTCTATAACACCAGTATGATTAAATAAAATTTTCCAAATTATTTTCAATCATATTTAACTCAATTTATTATTATTTCCATAATTTAACATATTAAATTATCGATTTAATAATCCAATTAAATCCAAAAATTCAAATAAAAATTTATTTGACTTATAAATTCACTTATTAATATTTAAAATTAATTAAATATTCAAATTTTAATTTCTGAAAATTCTGGGTCGTTACATGTTGTGCGTTTCAGTCGCTCGGCAAAGTTAGCACCTCGATATATCGGGCCATTTCCTATCACTGAACGTATTGGTTCCATGGCTTATCGCCTTTTATTACCGGCTCAATTTCTGCTATACATGACGTGTTTCACGTTTCTCAACTTCGGAAATGTCTTCGAGATTCCGATTCTATTCTTGAGCCCGGTGTTGTGGAAGAGATTGAAGTTTCACCTAATTTTACTTATGAGCAACATCCTATTCGTATCATTGCTTCGGAAGTCAAACGACTTCGAAATAAAGATGTTCCGCTTGTTAAAGTTCAATGGTCTTCAAATCTTAAGGATTGTTCTTGGGAATCTAGAGAGTACATCGAGCGAACACACCCGGACTTACTTTCTCGTGCTCTTTGAAGTGAACTTCTTATTTCAAGTTTCTTTTGTGTTGAATATTCTTTTATGGTTGTTACTTTATGTTCTCTTCTTTAATATTGCGAGGACGCAATTTCTTTAAGGAGGGGAGTCTGTAACAACCCGCATATTTATCGATTTTATATTTAAATATTTTATTTAATTATTTTATCGTTAGTCGGATTTTAGTCCGAAAAGCTACTTTTTGCATACGGTCGAATTAGGACTCGGGACCACTCCCATTGAGTTTAAAATGCCGTTTGCGACCTTTTTGAGTATAAGCTTCGATATGTTTGGAGAAAGTTGATTTTTGCTACTTTTCACTTTGGGTTTGGTTTTTTGGGCTCAGCCCTATGTTAACTTATGCTCAAATCTGAGCCACTCTCCCCCACTCACCCTCATTCTCTTCTCTTTTCAGTTTTTATAACATTAATGGTGGGAGAGATTGGAAATTAAAAACTCCAAAACCCTAGTTTCTCTTGCAAATCAAATTCCAAGCTCCAAACTCAAGAAGAACCCATTGGTAAGCTTCTCTTCTTCTTCTCCAACTTATTCTCTTACCAATTTCAGAAATTCCTAAACCTAATTTTGGGAATGTTCTTGTTTTTGAGCATAGATTCAAGCTCATTTGGGTTGTGTTGAAGAGAGGTTGATTCTCCATTTGCTTTCAAGCTTCTTCTTGTTTGATTTTGTAAAAAGGTGAGATTTTTATCTCACATCTATGACTATAATTATCTTTGGTTGTTGGGTATGAATTCCTAACACTTCTTCATGTGCATTTGCTCTTGATTTGGATTGGTTTTGTGAATATTCCAATTTTTGGGTTTTTAAGTCAAATTTGTGTGAAAATCCTTTTATGGATGTTTGATCATGCTTTTAGTGATGCACCGAGGAGCATATAGGGCCGGGTTGCCGATTGGCATAAACCCTTAGAGCCAATGTTCGTCCGGTTGCATTTTGAAAGAATTTGCTCTTCATTTGAATAGGCTGAAAAACAGCCCAGGCATGATTCAGTCGACTGAAAAGTCTGTTCAGTCGACTGAACCTGGAACCCGAAAGTTTCCAGGCATGATTCAGTCGACTGAATCTTCTGTTCAGTCGACTGAACCTGGAAAATTCCCAGGTACAGGGTCAGTCAACTGAATCCTCTGTTCAGTCGACTGAACCTGCTGTTTTAGTCCAATTTGCCTTTTTGGATTGAATTTCCAATTTAAATCGATTCGTGATGATCCTATTTATTGTCATCATTTATTATCCTCTTTGATGACTTATTTTCTTTGGGAATTTTAGGTATATCCACTTCGATGGATCCTTTATCGATTTCTTTGGATTTTATTCACATCTTCGTATGTGAATTTTAGTGATTGATTGTTCCTACAATCTTCTTTGTGATTTGTCACTTTAAAAATATAAAGGTTTCGATACTAATAGTAAATATCAAAACTCTTTCTTCAAATGATTTCAACACTATTTTATTACAAAGCTCGTTTTCTCAAACCAATTTCCAATCTATTAGTATATAAAAACCTTTACCTCACTCGTATGAGAAATCTAATTAAACGACTTAGTAAAACAAGTGGTATGAAACGCTTTCGTTTACTTCGTCGGTTAATTCTTGGACTTGTTCGATTGAATCTCCTGTGACAATTTTCTAGTGGAAATCTACAGTTTGTTCGTAAATATTTAAGTTAAGCAAGTGGTTATGGGACATGAAGCTAAACTCATATATTTACTAGCTTAGTGTAATTGACACTTCTCGATGATCATGACGATCATTTTTGTGATTTAGACTAGCAATGTGCGATGTCTCTTTGATTGCGCGGGAGACTAAACCCCGTTTTGTGGAGTTTCGACTCAAATTTGGTGGGGTAGCAACCCACGGTCTTCGGACCATTCGTGTGTCAGGTCTTCGGACCATTCGTGTGTCAGGTCTTCGGACCATTCATGTGTCAAATTAATGGCTAGCTACCATGAGATAGCTTCTCGTTCGTGTGTTACAGCTGTTGGTGAGTTTTCATGCTCCCGTTCATGTGATAGGCCTCTCCCCCTTATTTTGTGAAATTTCTGGATTTCGTGTGTCGAATTCTGGAATTTATACTTCACCTATTTTTGTGATTTCTATTGATATGATTTATCAATTCTTGTGCATAGGTGAATTTATGTGTCATTGACTGGATTTCTTGTGTTGATTTCTGGAATTTATGTTTCACCAACTTTGTGATTTCTATTGATATGATTTATCAATTCTTGTGCATAGGTGAGTTTGTGTGTCATTAACTTGTTGTGAATACAAGTTTTTGGGTATGATACCCTTTTTGGATCTTTGAGAAGATTCTTTGATATTGATTAATCGTTTGTTGATTATCATTTACATACTTATAGTAGTATGCCGTTATGGATATTATACGTCTATGCCATATCTTATATGTCATTTATTGTGGCTTGGTGAAGGAAATTAGGAGTATGACATTTCTTTTTATCTTGAGTAGATTATCGTGTTATTGATTAATCTCTTGTTGATTTTCAATTACTTATATATATATCACAGCTTGGCATTGTGATTATTATGTGACTAGTCATATCTCCTATTCTATATCATGTTATCTGATATTTATAGTTAGACTGATCCGTTTATTATTTTCTTATAAATAATACTCAGGTCAGACCGAGATGTTGCAGGTGCTTCGACTTGACATCTCTCCGGGGATCCATTACTCTGACCTTTTGCTTACTACTTAGATTAATAGTTTTTGTTGTATACATTTGAGACACAGACTCCATAATGTATACTTATTCTTTTGTGTAGTTCATGTAACTATTCTTTTGTTATATTGTGGATCTTTTTAGACCACTCCTCTGATGAACAATTTCATGTGTTATATTCATATCTATTTCCGCCTTTGTGATATGAATTGTCTGTGACTGATTTGTGTTATGTTTATTTCTATATTTGTTTCTGAAGACCTTTATAGCCACTGTGTAGTAGCTTTGAGTTTGTGTCGGTATGTCAGATTTCCTCTTGAGATGAAAAGTTATATTACTATCCGACATATCGATGCTCGCACAAAGCAATTATACAGATGGTCGCTCCTCAACAGCCTTATTCTTCGTGCTAGTCGACAGCATTACTCCGTAGTGTTCTTGGCGAGCGTGGGTATAGAGGTAGGGCGTCACAGCCTTAGTCAACTAAAGGTCAAAATCTCTATGCAGAGTAGTATAGTTAACCGTAAATGTTATTTTGAACTAAGGATTTTTTGGGACTAATTGAGTTGAATACGGATAATATTAGAATACCAATTTCCATATTTCCTAAAGTGATATAGTTCTAAAGAAAAGAGCATGAGGAAATAATCAGTGCTAAAATGCACTGCTCAAGAAAATATGGAATTAGATTTTACCAAAAAGATCCATAAGCGATGAATTTATCCAAACTGTTGTGCCACAAGCTAAGGTGACTGGTGAATATTAATACTTGAATTGTTCAATATCATATGCTGACTGAATCCACACCTGTGAGTCTCGTAGCTACATTTGTGAATTCTCCAAAAAACCACATGGTTTAATTTGTTATAAAATGTTATAAATTAATATTGAAAAAATATTTATTATTAATTTATTTGACATTTTGGGTGTTTTTAATAATTATTTAGATCTATAGATAAAAGTTATATATGCACATATCGATATATAATATCAATGTGTGTTTAACGGGCTTAAATATAATTAAATACTTAATGGGCTTTCTATTAAAGTATCCCATGCAAGGGAACATGCATGGTCGGTCTTGCGAAGAAAGGGAGAAGGACTGGCTAGATTCAAAAATAATTAGGAATTAAAAAGAATATTTTTTAAAGAAAGAATAAGAAATGCTTCTACTCTTTTCTTAAAACAAGTCCTCCTATTCATTTTCTCATTCAATTCTTTTCTTCCTTCATCCATAGCTACCTCCTCCGTCTCTTTGATGGCCTAAATTTTTTCTTCCATTTACCCAAAATCGTATCAAATAAAATCTAATAAAGTGGTTCACCCTTCTCTTGCAAAGTTATGTGTTGATTCAAGAATCTAAGAAGGGATTCTAAATCAAAGTGTCACTAGTTGGCCGGATCTGAAAGGTATGATCTAAATTTGGTTTTCATTTCTTGGATATAATGTACTTATCGTAATTTTTATGTCTACGTATTATTGCCTTACCTTAATTTATAATCTGTAGCACAGTTTAGATAACTTGTTAAATTATGTGATTTGTTTTTACTTAATAAATTAAACCAAAATTTATATATGTATAGAATTGAGTTTTAGGTTATGAGTTTATATTTTAATATTACATATAATGATATTCTAAATATATTATACAATTTAATGATTTAAATGTTTTTATTTGAATTTTAATCAATCCTAACATATAAAGACTGTTGATATCATGTTTATTTTAATGTATGAAATTTTGGTTTTGCAATATTTTAATTGTTTCGAAAACACCAAATTTTTGCTAGTTGGGATGAAATTTTAATTCTATGCATATACATATATTTGTGTGCTTGTGTGTTTGCAAATACACTAGAAAGATTTAATGTAGTATGAATTTTTGTTTTGAATCGATTGAAAATTATTTTGGCTAAATCATTATATACACAGGTAAATGGGTAGAAGGAAAAAGATTTCATGTTTTTAGGCACAGAGAGGTGGCTGTTCATTTTTTAGGAACGTGGGCTTTAAACTTTCGGCCGAAAGAAAGAAATTTTCTAAAATTTAAAATCAAGTTATTGTCTTCAATTTCTTCAAATTCAAATCGATCCTCCTTTTCCTTTTCTTCCTCTTAATCTATCTTCGCATTCATAGTTTCTTCTTCCAGCTTGCATGCGTGCATTGCATGTAGCTGTAAGGCACTCAATTATTTTGATCTTCTTTTTATTACTGATTAAGGTATGTTTTTCCGAAAGGTTTTGAGTATTATGCTATTTATATGTTGGTTAACTGTTTTTTTATTTTTAGGTTATTTGGTTAGTGATGGCTAATTTGGTTTCTTCTAGTACAATAGTTCCTCTTCCAAAGTATGCTTTTATTTCTTACTTTATTTTTTTTATCATTATTAATTGAGATTGTATTTTTTATATTTCCATGTTCATACTACTTTTTATTAATTTCTAGAAGCTTGTTTATACTGTTATGCTATGTGTGTATAGCATTTAATGTTTCTGTTTGAATAGTTTTGCTGTTTGCTGAACCAATATAAGATTGTCGTGCTATGTATCAATAGTTTATATTATTAGTTTAGTCTCACATTCTTTGTTTCTGAATCTATAGTTTAGACTATTATGCTATTTGTGTATAGTATTCTTTTTCTCTCAGTTTATGTGCAGTTCATATTATTATGCTAGTGTATGTATCATTTTCTGTTTTTGTATGAATAGTTTTGCCATTAGTTGAATGAAATTTTGATTATAACGACCCAAAATTTTAGTTATTTGATTTTGAATATTTAAAATAATTGAATTTTTCAATTTAATAAATTATACTCGAAATACAGAGAATAATTAAATATTTGAATTATGAATTAAATGTTAATTAAATGGATTTGATAATTATATTTAAATCCTTTTAATTAATAAACAATATTGGTGAATTCAATTTGTAAATTTATCTACAAATATAAAATAGATTGGATAAATATCGATAATTAAATATTTAAATCTATGAAATTAGCCTTCAGGGCACAGTCTCTGATTTCGACGAAACAGTTTCATTGGATCCTTAATAGTGACTTATATTAAGCCGTCGAATTTCGTAGCAATCAGACGTATCGTTTGGTCGTGTGAAATCAAAAAGCGTTGAAATTAATTTAGAAAATTTAATATAATAACTAGCTCCAAAAACTTACTTGTACGTACGATCCAATTAGGTTTGGAAATAAGTTCTGTTGCGTTCGGAATAGAGGTATAACATATAAAATGTCAGGCGGCATGCCTCATTTGGAGTTCGGGATTTTCGGGTATGTTTTATTGAATTAAAATTAAAATAATATAAATATATTTATACTCAGCCTTATGCTTGCCATACCCATGCCATACACCTCATAGTTGCACATACCCCCAATTACATGCTTGCCATACCTCCCTTCCCTTATATGTTATTGCCATGTCAAGAAACTATTTTTCCTTTTGGAATATAATATTTAATAATCATGATTTTAATATTTACCCAATAAAAAATTAGAAAACAAGCCTTAAAATCTTAGTTTTGGGGAGAGCTTCGTCCCGACATATTTTGATGATGATTGATCGTTGTTTAGGGAGATAGCCATTGTCATTAAAAAGATAGGGCTTAGAATTTTGGAGCGTAGGGTCATCAATTTGGGTTTAAGATGTTGGATTGGGGTTTGTCTTGTCGAAGGCTATCTTATCGACGAATTGGAAGGGGATCGGCTGTGTTATATATCGCATGAATAGTGCGTGGATCTGGGTTGGGGAGGGCTCGATCGCGTTTTTCTAGAAGGGCCCGAGGTTGTCGCCGTGGGGGTAGGAGAGTTGGGTTCGACGAGAGATGTCCATCGGTGAAGTTGGATTGTCAAACGGAGCACCGTAGCTCCGATTCAGTGCATTTCGTGCGTGATGATGGTGGGTTCTGTGTCCTATGCATGTTCGTGCCTTGTTGAGGGAGATGATGAAAGTGGAGGGTATAGTTGTAAATTTAAATAAGTTGTTTTGATTTTATTTAAATCCATCGATAATTTAAAAAATTTATAACTCCTTTATACGAAGTCGGATTCGAATGCCCTTTTTTGCGTTGGGCTCGTTTGCGATGGATTTGGTTTGGTTGGATTTGGAATAAGTGAAAATTTTGGCTAAAATCGAATGACCTTTTGGTTGTTGTTCAAAATCGGGATGTTTAGGCGATAACGGAAATCAATGCGACTTTAACTCACATTATTATTTTTTATATCTTATCTGTGATGTTATAAATGTTTGTTGATTGTTTGGATGTTAATTAAATTACTTGATTTCTTGTTTGGTTGAATTTCCAACTGGAAAATGGATGACATATTAATTTGACCGTTATAAACCCATATGATTATCTATATATTATCCATAGCCATTGTTTTGCAGGAAAAACTATAGGGAGACCCAAAGGGGGTTTCTAGCCCATAAATTATTTATTTACATCTATATGCTATTATTGATATTTAGTTAAAATTAGTTTCTTATATTCCATTTAATAGTTGAAATGTCATTATAGCGAATTTCACTATACCATCATTTATTAAATTTCAACCCAAAACCTTGTCATATGAACTTGAGCTTGTGTTTCTGCTAAACAGGATATTGGAATCCATTGATGATAATTTAAAATAATTAATTACTTTTACTAATGATTTTGGAATTAATTAACCAATTTATTTAATGGTGATTAAAAATTGGTTTATCTTTAGATTTAATAAATCTTTTTTGCTAATGATGTTTTATACTTAATTAATCATTTTAATTAATGATTATTTGAGTTTAATTAATTCTTTTAATTAATGATAATGGAGTTTAATTAATTCATTCATTTATTTTAATTAATGATAATTGAAATTAATAATCATTTTAATTAATGATATAAAAGTAATAAATCATTTTAGATAATGATATTTGAATTTAGATAACCATTTAATTAATGATTATTTTAAATTTAGTTAATTATTTAACTAATGATATTTGGAGTTTGGTTAAATCATTTTAATTAATGATGTTTATAATTAAACAAATCATTTTAACAAATGATGTTTTAATTAATCATCTTTGCTAATGGAGTTTGAGTTTAATTAGTCCAATTAATTTTTGATTATTTTAATTTAATTAATTTTTTTAGTTGATCGTATTTAAAATTTACTTATCATTTTAATTGATGATCTTTGAGTTTAATTATTCATTTAATTAATGATTATTAGAATTTAACAAATCTTTTTAGCTAATTATATTTAAAATTAATTAATTGACTTAATAAAAGTGATTAAAGTAAAGGAAATAGTATAATAAAAGTGTTTCAAGTCTATTAACTGATTTAAAAGTGAATGAACTGATTTGATAAAGATTTTAAAGTTATTTTACCAACGTGATTGGAAATAATTATCTATTCTGTTATAGATAATGGATTTTTTTTAAAGAGATTTCAAATGTGATTAATTATCTTTCGGGATAATTAATATTATTTTAAAGTTATGAAAAGGAATTGGAACTCGATTATTGGGATGTTAAGTTAGATAACCTTCTGGGTGTTCGGTTTAATGTTGGTTTAGGCCTTCGGGCTCGTGCACTTGGAAAATTATTTTCTTAAAATTTTAACAATCAGGAACTAATTCGAAAAGTGTTTTACCAAGGTGGAAATATGGAAATCAAGCACAATTTCAGTTCGTTTTTAAAAGTAAACTTTGATCATTTATGGAAATGAATTATTTCCGTAAAGCAAATCACTTATATGGAAATGATTTAATTGTATAATTTGCACTAAACATCGAAGTAAACTTGTCGCTATTTCAAAAGTTAAGAGTAATCATTGGACATGACTTCTAGGTAACTCTACCTTGACTTGTCCGTTATTACCGTTAACGAAGAAAACATACAAGTTTGAATTCAATAAGTTGTGATAAGTATACAAGACTTAATTTCCATATACGATCATTTTATGTCCTCATAGTTGGTATCTCAGCTATCGGTTACTTCTGCTTCTTTGTTAATGTAATTCTAAGATGATTTATAGCTTTGCTGAGCTTTGTTATCCTTTATCGAAAATGACTAAAACCAAGGCGTGAAAAAGAGGGGAGCACCCTCCAAGTCATTATTGTGCTTCGTCATTCTAAGACGATTTATCACTGATATCCAACACCAGAAAAACTAAAACCAAGGCACAAGTGGGAGCCAAGCCATGTGGGCCGCACACATCAGGGTATGTTCACATCATCTAGAGAGGTTTCGGCATGCATGCATTAATGTGAAGTATCTAGATGCTCGTGTTACGTGGGGTCCAGCTTGGAAGTTCCAGTGATGCGTGTGCTCTCAAGTATATTTTATCTAGAGGCATACTTCCTTGGAAGGAGGAGCACCCTCCAAGTTATGTTGGATAAATTTATCTTATTGATTTGATTCGAACCTTTGAATCAGTTTTTCTATAATTGCAACGGGAAGAGCCAACTACCCTTCATGATGTTTTATTATAGTTTTTCAGTCCATCTATCAAGTTTGGATTGTTACCTTATTTAATCCATTTTATCAAGTTGGACTGTTTTCCTTATCTATCCATTCCGTCCAGTTTGGATTTTACTCGGTTCATTTCCTTTCTTTCAAGTCTAGTTTAATATTAATTAATTATACTCATTCCTATTTGAATTTATTCTTGATATTTACTTCTGCTCTTGCCCTTATGGATGTTACCCTTGTGGGGTAAAAACCTATTCCGTGTTAGCAGCGTGGTCTCATAGAACTTTTGTATATGTTCTCCATTATTCGAGTTAGTATCAGAGCGCAAGGTAAGCGAGAACCTTGGCTTTGGTAGGGTTTGGCTCATTAGAGATAGGGTAAGCGACACCCTAGAATGAGTTTGAGAGTATTATATATTTGAGAGCGTATTTGTTAATGTTATAAAAACGTATTATGTTATTGATCTATTGAGTTTTATGAATTCTAGTCGAGATGTGAGACACCACAGTATCGATAGGGGTTTCTAAACACTTGACCAAGGCCAATGGATGTGCTATTGAAAATTTTGAAATTTTTGGCAAATTAAATATTTTGCCTAGGATTACATTTTGTACATAATGGAATAATTTTCAAAACTCTAATAGTTATATAGTGTATTAGTTTAAATGTGATAATGTTTATTTATTATCGCTACTGTTTGCTCTGTTATGCTTAATTTTTAAGCATTGACTGTTGTTGGTTAATTGCAAAATTGTGCTCAGTTTAATTAGGAGCATTTATAACTTTGATTTAAACGAACCCTTTATGAATTAATTTTCACAATTTGATTATAAGGTGTTCGTAGAATATGATTAAGTTAAAAACTCGCCATTTAATAATAGTGAGTTAAGGATGGAACTTTAATAAAAAGTTATAAATTTAGTCTAAATGGCAAGATAAAACATTTAGATAATAAATATTTATGAAAATTTTATTATAATAAAGAAAAATTATTATAATATGAAATAATTTTTATATAAAGGAAACTTTATATAACCTTAGTTTATAAAACATGTTTTTAAAAGAATTTATGAATCTAAATCCCAGAATTTTTGAAATTAATTTCAAAAGCTTTTTAAGAAATGAAATAGTAGTGATTTTGAAAGTAATTGAAAACGAAATTATTTTCGGAAGTAAAATTTTAAGGGAATGCATTTTCTTTGGGATAATTAGGAGGAAATTATTTCAATTAGATTTGTGGTAATCTGAATAATTTTCTAAGTAATGATCAGATGTTTGCTTAGATAAATGTTGTGGAATACTTAGTAAATTACTCTCATTACCATTATGCGATCGAAATGAGTTCAAATCTGGATAAACGCTAAGTAATTTTTAATAAATAAATTGTTTGAAGTAATTATATATAAAAATATATGAAGTATGCTTTCAAAGATAAGTTTTGAAATTAAAAACCGAGCATCCAACTTTTAAGTTCCCTAAAAGGGAATCATGTTTAACAATAAAAAGTAAAAGGGAATCATGTTTAACAACAAAAAGTATTTCTAATAAGAGATTGTTATGATAAATAAGTTTTTCCCCTAGAGAACATATGAGATAAGATAAGGGATAATTTAAAATAGGTTTAAATAGGGTTAAATTAAATATGAAGCGTGGGGAGCCATTTTTCTACCTTGGGGAATTTCGAGGATAAAATTCTTTCAAGGGGGAAGAATTTAACGACCCGAAATTTTAAACGTTTTCTAATTAAATATTGAAATTATTTAAATAATTGGATCTGTGATTTAATGTGAATAAAATGATTTTGGAAGCTTATTTAAATTCTATAAATAAATAACTTTATAAGGTATTTTAAACTTGGGTGAGAAATGATGAGATAACTCATAAATAATTTTCGTATTGAATAAAATACTAAGTAAAAATATAAGTGAGTTAGAAATTAACATAATTAAGAAACAAATAGAATATAAAGTATAACTTTCCATTTTGTCCAAGTGAGTTTGGATTATCTTCTAAGCAATAACCAAAGCTTAGTAAGCAAAATGGTATGCTTAGATAGTTATCTATATTTTCGGACAATTAAGCAAGTTTTGAACCTATGTTTAAATTTGTTTGCTGGTCATTTGACATTTCAAAACAATGTTAAGTGATAAGTTTTCCCTTATGGAATTTGATTTACCATTAGTGTTAGTTTATTCCTTCATGGAATTTGATTGATTGGATTTGATTGAATTGAATTGATTGGTTGTATGATTTTATATACCATTGTCTATAATGTTTAAATTTATTCAAAGGATTTTAAATTATTGTTATTAGAATCAAAATCTCGATGATTTAGAAAAAGATGACTTTTGAAGGTTTTAGGAAAGGAATAATATTTATTTACCCTAGTTGATGTTTTCGGAGGAATTGGAATACCACTGGATGCTCCATGTTATTTTGAGTCTAGAGTTTCATCATACTTTATTAAGAGGAGTTCCCTCCTTGTCATTTTGAATTTTGGTCTTTGATTTTTCTTCTCTGGGAAATTTGAAATAAATTTTTGAATTGAAAAACCCGGGTATTTAGATCTAAATTGTCATTTGAAATAATTGGATGCATAGCATCTATTACAGAATATTCTCTGTATTTGGTCGCATATGATTGAGATATGGTTGTTGATTGCATATATATTTATATTATGCTAGCTTTTACATGTAAAGTTACATCACATTGCTTTTATTAACCTGATTCTCTTTTAGACTATGTAAGTATAGGGAAGCAAGAGATTCCTATTTTACTTCTTACGCACCTACATTTGCACAGAGATAATAAATTACTTGCCAAAAAATAAATCAAATGCAAAAAGGTACGTAATGAATTTAGAAAATTTAAATTGATTGATGATTTTACGCCCCAGATATGGGAGGCAACTTGGCTTTTGTTTTCTTTTGATTGGATTAGATCTCGTTGACGCAATATGTAGTTGTACCAATCGAGCCGTACAAAGGAGACGTTGGCGAATTTTTTTTGAAAATTTAAGAGTTAGGAAATACTTAAGGATTTTGGAAACTTTTTGATAACTAAAAATTTGTTTTCTAGGTTAGGTTATGGAATAAATGACTAAAAGAGAACTAGCTGGTATAGGTGAATGAATTTTAAAGAATTGGAAACTTTATAATCTATTTCAGCTAATTGGTCTTGAAAATAAGTTTATTAACTCATTTTAATTAATAGCTTTAAACTGAAGCGTCGGAAACATTTTCTTTCTTAGGAATTTTGGGGACAAAATCCATTTAAGGGGGATAATGTAGCGAATCTAAATTTTGGTTATTTCATTTTAAACGTTTAATTAATTTTAAATATTTAAAATAATTGAATTTCAGAATTTAATAATCTATAATTTAAGTATAGGAAATAATTAAATATTTGAATTATGAATTAAATGTTAATTAAATGGATTTAATAATTGTATTTAACTCCTTTTAATTAATAAATAATATTGGTGAATTCAATTTGTAAATTTACCTACAAATATAAAATGGATTGAATAAATATCGATGATTAAATATTTAGATCTGTGAAATTAGCCTTCTGAAGCACAGTCTCGGATTTTGATGAAACCAGTTTCGTAATAGTAAATTATATTACACCGTCGAATTTCATAACGATCAGATATATCATTTGGTCATGCTAAATCGAAATGCGTCGAAATTAAAAATTTTAACATAATAACTAGGTCCAAAAATCTATCTTCTACATACGATGGAATTAAGTATGGAAACAAGTTCCATTGCATTTGAAATAGGGGTATAACTATAGAACAAACCATGCGCCATGCCTCGTTTGGAGTTCGAGATTTTCGGGTATGTTTTATTGAAAATTTTAAAATAAAAATAATAAAAATATATTTATATTCGTCCTTGTGCTTTGCATACCCATGCCATACTCCTCATCGTTCCCCATACCCTCCATTACATGCATTTCATACCTCCCTCCCCTGATATGTTGTTGCCTGTGACAAGAAATTATTTTTCCCATTGGAATTCAATGTTTAAAAGTCAAGATTTTAACATTTACTTAATAAAAAATTATGAAATAAGCCTTAAAATTCTAGTTTTGGCGAGAGCTTCGTCCCGACATATTTTGGTGATGATCGATCATTGTTTAGGGATATGGCCGTTGTCGTTGAGGAACTAGGACATAGGATTTTGGAGCGTAGGGTCATCGATTTGGGTTTTAGAAGTTGGATTGGGGTTTGTCTTGTCGAAGGCAATCTTGTCGCCGAATTTGAGAGGGATCGGCTATGTTTTGTGTTGCGTGAACAGTGCGCGGACCTGGGTTGGGAAGGGCTCGATCGTGTTTTTGTAGGAGGACCTGGGGTTGTCGCCGTAGGAGTAGGCCAGTTAGGTTCGGCGAGAGATGTCCATCGGTAAAGTCGGATTGTCAAACAGAGCACCGTAACTCCGTGTCAGTGTATTTCCATGCACGATGATGGTGGGTTCTATGTCCTATGCATGTTCGTAGCTTGTTGAGGGAGAAGATGAAAGTGGAGGGTATAGTTTTAAATTTAAATAAGTTGTTTTGATTTAATTTAAATTTATCGATGGCTTAAAATTTGTATAACTCCTTTATACGACGTCGGATTTGAATGACTTTTTTCTGTTGGACTCGTATCTTTAAGATCTTTGCAGTGCAGTTTGTTTGGTTGGAATTAGAGCAAGTGAAATTTTACTAAAATCGGACGACCGTTCGATTTTAGTCCATTGGGACATTTCGGCGAAAACGAAAATCAGTGTGAATTTAACTCACATTTAGTTTTATTATATCATATCAATGATGTTATAAATGTTTATTGATTGTTTGGATGTTAATTAAATTGTTTGATTGCTTGATTCATTGAATTTCCAATTGGAAAATGGATGACATATTAATTTTACCGTTATAAACCCATATAATTGTTTATATATTATCCATAACCATTATTTTGTAGGAAAAACTATAGAGAAACCCAAAGGGTGTTTCTTACCCATAAATTATTTATTTACGTCCATATGCTGTTATTAATAGTTAATTGAAATTGATTTCTAATATTCCATTTAATAGTTTAAATGTCATTATATTCGTTTTCGTTATATCGGCATTTATTAAATTTCAACCCAAAACTCTGTCATATGAACTTGAGCTACTGTTTCCGCTAAATAGGATACTGAAAATTCATTAATCGTTTTGATTAATGATAATTTGAAATAATAAACTTTTTTACTAGTGATTTTGGAATTAATTTACCTATTTATTTTATGATGATAAAGATTGATTTATCTTTAGATTTAATTATTCATTTTTTCTAATGATGCTTTATCCTTAATTAATCGTTTTAATTAATGATTATTTGGGTTTAATTAATTCTTTTAACAAATGATAATCGAGTTTGATTAAATAATTAATTTAATAAATGATAATTGAAATTAATAATCATTTTAATTAATGATATTTAAATGTAATAAATCATTTCAAATAATGATATTGGAATTTAGTTAATCATTTATTTATTGATTGTTTTGAATTTAAGTAATTATTTAACTAATGATTTTTGGAATTTAGTTAAATCATTTTAATTAATGATGCTTATAATTAAATAAATCATTTTAACAAATAATGCTGTAATTAATCGTTTTATCTAATAGAGCTTGAATTTAATTAATCTAGTTAATTTATGATTATTTTAATTAAATTAATTGTTTTAATTAATGGTATTTAAAATTTACTGATCATTTTAATTAATGATGTTTAAAATTAATTATTCATTTAATTGATGATTATTTGAATTTAATAAATCTTTTTAACTATTGATATTTAAAATTTGTTAATTAATTTAATAAAAGTGATTAAAGTAAAGGAAATAATATAATAAAAGTGTTTTAAGTCTAGTAACTGATTTAAAAGTTAATAAACCGATTTACTAAAGATTTTAAAGTTAATTTACCAATGTGTTTGGAAATAATTATCTCTTTTATTATAGATAATGGATTTCTTTATTTAAAATAGATTTTAAATGCGATTAATTATCTTTCGGGATAATTAATATTGTTTTAACATTATGAAAAGGAATTTGAACTTGATTATTGGGATGTTAAGTTGGATAACCATCTAGGTGTTCGGTCAAGAACTAAATCTAAAAGTGTTTTACCAAGGTGGAAATATAGGAATCAAGCACAAGTTTGGGTTGTTTTTAAAAGTAAAAGTTTGAATCGTTTGTGGAAATGAATTATTTCAGTAAAGCGAATCACTTATATGGAAACAATTTACTTGCATAGTTAGCACGAAACATCAAAGAAGTAAATCTATCGCTATTTCAAAAGCTAAGAGTAATCATTGGACATGACTTCGAGGTAACACTACCTTGACTTGTCTGATATTACCGTTAACCAAGAAAAAGTACAAGTTTGAAATCAATGAGTGGTGATAAGTATACAAGACTTTTTTTCACATACAATTGTTTTATTTCCTCGATAGTTGGTATCTTGGTTATCGGTTACTTCTGCTTCTTTGTTATTGTCATTCGACGATCTATAGCTCCGTTGAGCTTTGTTATCCTTTATCAAAAATAAATAAAACCAAGGCGCAAAAAAGGAGGGAGCACCCTCCAAGTCATTATTGTGCTTCTTCATTCTAAGACGATTTATCACTAATATCCAACACTGGAAAAACTAAACCCAAGGCACTAGTGGAAGCCAAGCCATGTGGGTCGCACCCATCAGGGTATGTTCATATCATGTAGAGAGGTTTCGGCATGCATGCATTATTGTGAAATATTTGAATGCTCGTATGAAGCGGGGTCTAGCTTGGAATTTCCCGAGAGTGATGCGTGTGCTCTCAAATATATTTTATCTAGAAGTATACTTTCATGGAAAGAGGGAGCAGCCTCCTAGTTTCGTTGGATAAATTAGTTTTATTGATTTGATTCGAACCTTTGAATCATTTTTTAATAAATGCAACGGAAAGAGCCAACCACCCTTCATGATGTTTATTATAGTTTTACAGCCCACTCTATCAAGTTTGAATTGGTACCGTCCATTCTATCAAGTTGGACCGTTTTCCATGTTCTATCCATTCTATCCAGTTTGGATTTTACTCGGTTCATTTCCTTTCTTTCAAGTCTGGTTTAATATTAATTAATTATACTCATTCCTTTTTGGATTTTTCTTAATATTTATTTTTTCTCTTGCCTTAATGGATGTTATTCTTATGGGATAAAAACCCGTTCCGCGTTAGCGGCATGGTCTCACAGAACTTTTATATATGTTTCCTGTTATTCGAGTTATCTCATGCTGGTCTTTCCAGAATGATTTGGGTGTTATTTGATTATAATGCTTGGGTTAGACCGAGTATTTTCCCAGGATGGCTTTGGTGTTATGGAGATCGTGGAGGGAAGCTGAAGATTCACCAGTCATCGTATTTTATTTTCCACTGTATTATATAGTATATCTATCGGCATTTGTAAGGTCAGGATTTTATAGCTGTCCAGCTGATAAGGTTTGTTTTTAACTCTGATATACTCTGTATGTTTGGAGTGACAGTTTCCACTGTCCTTGTTATATTATATGTTGTTGATTCCGTTGTGAAATTCTATTTTTCTCTATTCTCTTTTCTTTTATTTACCCTAACAATTTGCCCTTTTGTCGATTTGATGCATGACATTGGAACAAAGTGGTAGTGTTCGGTGCCGACTTTCGATGATGGCATTTTGTTACATTGATTTTATCAATAGTTCAGATACTTAATTTAATTTTTCTATATGTATAAAATAGTTTAGTTTTTTATGCTATTTTTGTATATCATTTTTTGTCTTTTTATCAATAATTCTGTAACTTTGTTTTGCAGTGATGATATTACCATTAGTGAACCGAAAAGCTTGCTTGTTGTTTTTGAGTATAAAGAGAATTCATATTCGACTCGTTTTAATATGGATTCTTCTTTATTTGGAGTTAAGAATGAAATTTGTAAATTTTGGTCTCATCTAAATCCCTTTTATATTGAGATATCGTATGCTCTTAAGTATAATTGTTGATATCGATTCAGATTTACTTACTATTGTGTGCTTCGAACAGTACAATAAGAGCCAATATTTAAAATTTATTGTCAGGTAAAGTGTTTGTGCTTTGGAATTTGATATTAGTGGTAGTTCTATGCATGATTCTAGTGTTCAAAGTACTTCAATTAGTAGTTGTTCCACTACAAATAGTGATTCATATGTTGAATCTTGTTGTTATTTGAAAGATATATTAAAGAGAGGTTCTCAAAATACTCTTGTGGATTTTCTTGGTTTTTTTAATGGAATTTAGGATTTTAGAGTATTTTTAACGGCTTATTCAATTAAAAATGGGTAGGATTTGATTTTAATTAGAAATTCTCCAAAAAGAATTTCGACTGTTTGCGCTTGGATGAAAGATGATTGTAAATTTTACGTTGATGCTTCTCCGAATCGTAGAAAACTTTTTCATTTTTTATATCAGGATTTATAACTTTGATCGTTTGGAGTTAATCTTAGGATTGTTAATGGAGTTCGCATTTCAAGTAGATTTGTGAAATCATTGATTATTGATCAAATTCGAGATACTCCAATAAAGAAGCCAAAAGATATTATAAAAGAGTTTAAAAGAGAGTATAACTGTTGCAACCCACCTTGGAAAAGTCTAAATTTCGACCCAGAAAAGGCCTATTGAAACTTAGACTCATTCTAAGGTTGGCTATTGGTTGGAAAAAGAAGTAACAGTACAAAGCAATAACTATTCTTTTAAAAATCACAGTAGATGGAATAAAATATAATAGAAAATTATTCCCATTTATTTCAAAACCATTTGAAATGTCATAATACAGAACATTACCAAACTATCAAGCAAAATCCATTACATCATTTATCCTAATACATGGGTATAACGTAAAATATCATAAAAATTAATGATAACCACCACAATCATAATCCACTCCACCTTTAAACATCATCATCGTCATCACTCCATCCTTAACCTATGTTGTAATGAGGAGGGAGTCAAAATAACAAATGTCTACTGAATAAAAACCTCAAGTCTTACCATTTAAGTACTTGGGCAGTGTATTTCAAAATAAGAAAACGTCTTGCGTACATAAAACCATTTAATACTTCTTATAAGAAAAGGAGGTAGGTCCATAATCAACCACTTAATATCTTCCATTTCTGAAGCAGGTTTGTAAATCCCATTACCCAAATCCCACGTCATAAATATCTAATAATGTGAGAGATAGCACCCAAGCCACTTAATAACTTTTATTGGAAAATAGGCAGACTTTGGTCATTTAAGACCTCAATTAAGGTGGATCCCATCATTTAATACATATTCCTAAAGCAGACTTCGCATGGAACCTCTTGAGCAACATAATACTTCTTTATGGAAAGGCGGACTCTCAATTAGTCACTTATACCTTATCCCAAAGCAAATCCCTATCGGGATACCACCTATCATGCCTAATAACCAGCCCTTGGCTATTCAATACTTCATTCGAAGAAAAGAAGTGGGCCCTCAAACAACCACTTAATACCTCATGACCCCGAAGCGGCCCTTCATATTATGACCCATACTCATAATGACGTGGCACATTAGTCTGACTATTCATAGGAACTGATAGCCAAATTAGCTAAGAAGATTTATCCTACAGAATTTGGGACTAACTTCACATCATCACAAATTTTTATAATAGAAGATGTCTCATATCAACCCTAAAGTCACACCATTGGTAACCAGATTAGCTGAATAAACTTCTATGTGTCTTTTGACTAACCTCACATCCCTATGACTTAGCCATAACTTAAATACTCTCCATATATATAATACCCATCTCACAGTTTCATAGTTAAGGCATTACAAGGAATTTTCCATATTATGCCTTAAAATATTAATTACCTTCCTAAGGGGGAACTAATGATAGTATTATCTAATTAACTATGCAATTATACGTTATAATTATATCTTTAGTACGCTAATAGAAATAAATATATATTAACGTCTAATAACTTCTAAGCATGAGGTTTATCCGCCCTAAACTAACGTTAAATGTCAATTTCTTTAACCATAAAACTAACACAAGTCCTTTCTTTATCCGCCCTAAACTAACGTTAAATGTCAATTTCTTTAACCATAAAACTAACACAAGTCCTTTCCCTTTAGATTTCCAAATTTTCAATATCCACAACAAGGATTAAATATTTATATCCAAAACTGCAATAAATAGACTTGTAAATAGAAATAGAAACCCAATTTATTACATTAGTTCAATGGAATATCCTAAACAATAGGAATTGCAATCCTAAGTTTATATTCTATTCAACTCCTCTTTTACATAGAAATAAATAAAGGAATTTTGTATGGAATAACTGGTGTAAACTATAGATATGATTCGTGCACTACACTCTTATTTGATTATTGAAAACTCAATATTTGAATCAACGAAGAGGAGAAGTGGAATAGACTATGAAATTATCATAAATTGTAAAACAATATGGATTCCATTAAATTAACATAAATAATCGAGAACCTCCATCTAGAATCGACATTTTGAAATAAAAAAGAATTTTAGGGGATTTTAACTATTTTGCTTTTGCAATCCCAAAATCCCTAAGGCATATTCAAATCCATAGATATGTACTAATCAATTACTGAAATAAAAAATACTAAGGTTTCCACTCACAGATTATCCCTAGCTTTTCTTGTATGGATTTGCAACTCCAAAAAAACTCTTTTCCAAATCTTCTTCCTTTGATATATATACACACACACACATACATACACACACACACAAAGAGCGAAGGATGAGTGTGTGTGTGTATATATATATATATATAATTTTGTTATTCAAAGAGGTCAGATGAGAAGTCAATAGATTATAAGAATAAATTTGAAAAGGGTTAGAATTCTTACCTGAATTCCTAATTGAATTTCTGAATCTAACTAAAGAGAGAAAATGACAGAGGTTCAAGGAATTCTCCAAATATTTATGCGTAACAACCCGATATTTTCAGCCATTCGCATCCGCACATGTCGTACTTGAATTGCTCAAAATACCGCAATGCAAATAAATTTGGAGCAAATGAAATCAAATACACAGAATCACAGACACAGAACATATCAAAATAACTCGCAGCGGAATATAAAAACCATAGTAGTTTATGAAGCTACTATAACAATCTCTCAAAACATAATACATAATATCTGTTTGAAAAACATATACAATAGAAATCTCAAATAAATAGAAGTTTATGAATACCAGAACTGAAATAGAACAACTGAACTGAAAGGAATAGATAACTAGACAAGCAGAATCTCCAGCAATTCCTAACTCCAGAAAAGAAATCCAAAGCTAAGCTGTAAATACTTAGGCTGACCCGAGCGTAAATTAAAAAACAAAACACTCGATTCAGGACATATATACTTATATAATGTAAACCAACTCAAGTGAACTGTAGTAGTAATGCACTATAACGTAAAGGATGCTTCGGATCGCCCATCCTCTAAGGATCAGTTAAACTAAAAATTAAATACATCCCCTGGTTAAAATTTCAGAATAGTAATTTATACTTCGAAATCAAATATCATTTCAAAAATCAATATCATTCAAAAATCCATTCAAAATATCCAAATATCATATCCTTTCAAAACCACATTCATTTTATTTAAAATACCATTTCAACACACATTTCATAATAGTTTGTATTTCCAAAACAAATTACTTCATTTATACCATTAAATTGAAGTTATTATACTTAATAATTAAATTATTAAATTTTCAAAATTTAAATCTTTCAAAGTTCATTTATTCACTTACATTTATTAAAACAATGAAAATTCAACTTTCGCAGCATTTAGAAAATGCTACGGAAAGTTACTTTTAAAACAATTCAATTTAACAAAAGACAACATTTAAAAATGTTGTAATAGGGTTACTTTAGTTCAAATAAAACCTTAATTAATTTCAGCAACTACAGCACTTACAAAGTGCTATAATAGCCCTTAATTCAATTTAGCCATTTAGTTCATTTCTATCAACTACAGCGTTTACAAATGTTGTAATATCCTTTATATTAGAAATAATAACATTTCAAAAATGCTATTAGTTAAATTCCAAATATTCAATATAATTTCACAAACAATCAAATTTTTATTTAAGTCATTTTAAACTTATAAAATCATATATTTTCACCTTTAAAACAATCATTTAAAATACCCTTATATTTATGATTTTATAAAGTTAAATTTTCATTCAAAAATCAATTTAATAATAATTTACTTATATAATTCAACAATCAATTTTAATTCTTCATAATTACATTTTTTTTCACTTAACACTTAAGTTTAAATTTCCAAATATAACTTATATTTCATTTATTTACTTAACTTAAAATTCATTTTTAAACAAAATTCACAAATTTCCAATCAAAGTTATGTTTCAAATATTCAACTTAAATATTCATTTATTTAACCTTTTAACTTATTCAAAAATCATTAAAACTTTATAAAATCATTTTTAAATTCATTTTAATTCAAATTTTATCATATTTCCTACTTAATTTAAATTCCATTTATAACCAAATCATAATTTTTAAAATAACTTATATTTCAAATTTCTAACCTTACTATTAATTTATTCCACTTGTAAATTTTTAGAAAATCAATAATACCTTAAAAAATCATTTTTCTATTAAGTTTAAATCAAAATATTATAATATTCACATTTCTAAATTACTTTAAAATTTTTAGAAAGATATATATTAACCACGGGTCTGTATATCATTTTCTAGCCTAGGTAAACTGATACTGATAATATATCATATCAATCCGTAATTTACAATGAAATCCGAGTTTGATCATTCAAACCCGCAATCTCAAATAAGAATGAAATAAATAAAAATCGTTCAGGCCTATCATTTCAGTATATAACGAAATTTCCTTATTCTAAAGTCCGTTCGGGTATGTATCATTTCAACCCATAGTGATTCTAATCTACAAGGAACTGGCAATGGTGATAACTAATATAAATAACAGAATAACATGATATAATAGTAATATGTGATATAATAGGTGTAATAATAGGTGTGAACATCATATGAGTATAATATAAGCAGATATAGCATGATGATATACATTTACAGATTCAAAGGATGTCGGTTTATCAGTTATATAAGTACATATTAGTCTGGTGAGATTTACTCACATGTCAAAAGCTGGAGATAGCCACTAAAACACACACACTGAAACTACGTAGGCACGATAACACGAAAACAACTTGAGAGTGGAGAGCCAAAGCTAATTGCCTTGATAACATTTAAACAAAACAATACAATATATATAAGTTTCAAAACCAAATAAACACTAAACAATGCTAGAAATCAATGCCCAAAACCAAATCAAATGCATTGCACTTGCTCTCAACTTCACATGGATCAGCAAGGGATGGATTTAGCATGACCATGGCATGCACTATGGGCTGGGTTTGGTTCAAACAAGGTCGGCCTACTTGGTTTCAATGGTGATGAAATAATGTGTGCAACAATTTACATAACAAGGCAAATACCAACATTTCTATGCTATAACTTGGCTCGGCCAGAGGTTATATGGTCAGGTCTAGATGTCCCTGTGGTGGTGGATGATGTGGCAGAAGATGGTGGTCAGGTATGATGTGGTGGTGATGGGGGAAGTGGCGGCAAAATGTGGTTGAAGGTGGTGGTACCAAGTTTGGCTCGGTTTATATATGTAGTGATGGTTTATGTGGATTTTGGTGGTGTCTCTTGCTTTGGTGGGCTCGACCTGGTCATGGTGGTGATCTAAGGAGGTTGTTGATCAGGTCATAGAGTGGTGGAGGTTGGCCAAGGGCTGGAGGAGGGAGGAGCCGATCTACAAAGTTGAGAAACAAAGAGCAAAATCATGTAGAAAATAGAAAAAAACAAGAAAAAGAAGGAGAATTTTACCTCAACTCTTTCAAGCAATGGCCGTATAATTTTTTTTAGATGAGAAATATATTTGAGATTCACGTAAAAATGAGAAAGCAGCTGAAAAGAAAAAGAAACATACGGCAAAAAATAAATGATGTAGGTTAAGAAATGAAAAGGTGGAAGGTAAAGAGGCTTAGGAAGATAAAGAGTTTAAAACCTTTCAAATTTCCAACTATTTTCTTTTAATTTTTAAATACATAAAAATGCTGATAATATAGATAAATAATATCATAAATAAAGCAAATAAATAAAATAAATAAATAAATTTTAAATAAAATCGATTAAATAAAGAAAATAGCAATATATATATATATATATATATATATATATATATATATATATATAACTAGGCTTTATAAATTGAAATGAATTCAAATAAACTTTAGAAAAATTATAATATCACTTTAAAAATATTAGAAGACAAAAATACACAGAAAATAACATATTAACACATATTAAAATAAAAAATGAGAATAAAAATATAATTTATATAATTAAAATAAACAAATTTCTAAATAAATCAAATTACACTCAATATTGAAATATACATAACTTTCACAGTTTATCTCCGTTTCCAACGAAACGAAAAGCAGTATCCAAGTTATTAAATCTATTTTCATAATAAAAGATAAAATTTAAGAATTTAAATATTTAAATTTGAAATTTAAAAATCAAAGTTTGACCCAAATTGACCAAAATCAACATTTCAGGAAAATATTCAATTTATACCAGTTTGAAATTATAATTCACGTAATAATCAAAGTTTATATTTAAAATGAAATGTTTGAAATGAAACAAATTTAAAATAATTTCAAAATGAAATAAAGTCGAAATTAAAATATACATAAAAATCTAGGGTTGTTACATTATGAATAAAAAGTGGAGAGGATACGGTCCTATTTATAGAAGTTGAAACGCATTAGAACCGTATGATGAAAATATATGAAAAGGGATAAATATAGAGTGTATAAATGTGGAAAAAATCTTAGCAGCCACCCTAAATAGGGGTCGGACGACCTCCTTGATCGTTCGACTGCTAGGGGTTGACCGCTTGGGTCAGAGGTGTTGACCTCCCTACTCATTTAGTGTGCGTTTATTTGTTTCCGTTGCCCGTTTATTTAATTCCCTAATTAAATTTTAACATTAATTGTTTAACTTAACACATAAGTAAACCTACAGTTAATTTTTGAAATTCAAACCCCCATATTTAAATACTCATTCGAATTTGAATTCAAACTAAACTAATTTAAATGTGAAAACTTTAATATTCATAACTTCTTTATTTGAGCTCTATTTTCAGCATATTATATATAGAAACAAATTAGAATTTCGGCACGAACGTAATGGAATAACTTTCTCTGTCAATCCCAACTTTTATAAATTTTCATTTTCAGTCCTGTCTTATTTAATTTAATTCACTCAATTTATTTATTTTCGATTTTACGGGATGTTACATTCTTTCCCCCTTAAAAAAGATTTCGTCCTAAAATCATTCAAGGGGTGAACATCGTAATGCGTAATAACATCCATGTTATACAACCAAATTATCTATACAACCATCTACTCAAACAAAGTAAAATTTGTTTATGTACTACAGACATAATGAAATGAGTTCAATCTTAGCATGAGTTTGTAATCGTGTTATGCAAGTATGTGTGCAAATACCCTAAACATGCATAAAAATTCTATATGAGTGTAAAGTGATTATGAAAAAGTGTGGCAACCATCTCTTACCATTCAATCTAGCAATCATGAGGCAACAAAAATCCTAATTTTGGATAAAAAATTTACTAGTGAAAAGATCTGGATAAGTGATCTTCATCTTCTACTCAGTTTCACATCTGCTTTCCATCGGATTTTCTCCCAATTGTATTCGAATCGGCCTAATTATTTTGTTACGAAGTCTCCTAGTTTCGTGCTCCATAATGGGTGCAGTGGCACGGGGCACTATTGACTTCATCTCTAATTCCCCTAACTTATCAGGCTCCAATAGTTGTGTCATGAAGGCTTTCTCAAAGGTCAGAAATGTTGAAAAACATTGTGGACTCCTACAATCTGTCAGGAAGCTCCATGCGAAAAGGAAGTTTCATATCCTTTCCAAAACTCTAAACGACCCAACAAATCTAGACGCCAATTTCTTAGAATTGCTAAACCTAACCATTTTTCTAAGAGGGTAAACTTTGACAAATACCATATCTCCAACTTCAAACTCAAGCTCTTTCCTTCTTCTATCCGCATAAGATTTCTAATGATCTTGTGCTACCATCATTCATTAGATCAACTCTATTTTTTCTATGGTATCATGGATCAAATCTGACCCGAGTAATATTTTATCGATTGTTTCCCACCAACAACTTGGCAAATGCATGGCTTCCCATAAAGTGCTTCAAAATAGGCTATACAAACCGTCGCTTGATAGCTATTATTATACATGAACTCAACTAAATGTAGATGTTGCTCCCAATGTCTTTCGACATTCAAAACACAAGCCCTCAACAAGTCCTCCAAAATCCAATTCATCCTATTTGTTTGACCATCGGTCTATGGAAGATATACAGTGCTAAGATTCAAAGAAGTTACAAAAGCTGCTTGTAGACTCCTCCAAAACTCAGTAGTGCATAAAGAGTCCTTGTCACTAACTATTCTCAAGTTATTTTATGTAATCAAACTACCTCTTTTATGTAGATCTGCATGAGAGAAGTGGTAGTTTTATTGTTCCTAACCAGAATAAAATGGGCATTCTTAGTGAGTCTATCCACAACAACCCAAACAGCTTCATTACTCTTTGATTTTTAGGCAATCCTTCCATAAAATCCATCAAAATATGCTCCCACTTCCAAGTCAGAATTTCCAACGGTAATAGTAACCCTCTAGGCTTTCCATGCTCAGCTTTTACCTTCTGACATGTCAAGCACTTAGCAACAAAATTAGCTATACTCTTCTTTATTCCAGGCTGAAAGAAAATCCTCTTCATATCCTTATACATCTTATCTCCTCTGGGGTGAATTGTCATCATTGAGTGGTGACAATCCATAAGCACCTCTCTCGACAAACTATCAACCATTGGGACACAAAGGCATACATCTCTTCTTAAGCATACTTTTTCATTTACCAAGTACCTAATAGCATAGGGAAAATGTTTTCCCATCCTCAACTTTTCCAAAATATGTACTAACTTCTCATCCATCACTTGCTTGACCGTTATGCGATCTATTAAGGCTAGCTTGATCTCCATAACTGCTAAAAACCCTTCGATGGGTGTTGTTTGGGTTGGAAGCTAAAATTTGAGAGGAACACCAACCGCCTCCATTCTTATATAACAACTAAGTTAGCGTGCCTCTGAATAAAGGGTGTATTGAATACTAAAGCCCAACGATCCTATATATTCCATCAATCTCTATTGCGTAAGATTTAAATCTTTTAGGAAAAACAGGTATTTGAGTGATTTATGGTCGGTGAATTACTCAAACCTTTATGCCAAAGATAATGCCTCCACATCTTCAAAGCAAAGACGATAGTTGTCAACTCCAAGTCGTAAACTGCATGTCTTTTCTCATGCTCCTTCAGTTGCCTGAGAAACTAATTTTCCTTCTTGCATTAGAACCACTCCTAACCCTATGCTACATGCATCTGTGAAAACCATAAATGGTTTAGTCCCTTCGAGGATAGTGAGTACAAGTGCACCAGTCAATAACTCCTTAAGCTTCTCAAATGCCTTAGTGCATCTATCGTCCTAAGAAAAGACTAGGTTCTTCTTAGTCAAATGGGTTGGGGGATACCATTCTTGCAAAGTTGTTGATGAACTTTCTATAGTAGCCTGCCAACCTGAGAAAACTTCTAACCTTCGATGCATTTCTAGGATTCTTCCATCCTTAAACAACTTCTACTTTAGCGGGGTCTACTGCTAGTCCTTGTTCAAAAATAATATGCCTAAGTAATCTTACTTCTTTTCTGCAAAAGTGACATTTAGCAAATTTAGCCTTAAGCTGGTGCCTTCTTAAAGTTCCTAAACCTCTCTTAAGTGGTCCTTATGCACTTCTTTATCCTTGGAGAAAACTAAAATATCATCTACGAACACAACGATGAATTTATTAAGTTTCCTCCTAAATACCCTACTCATCAAATCCACAGTATGTGGGGGTATTCGTCAATACAAAAGGCATCACTATCCACTCATAGAGTCCATCTAGTGTGCGAAATGCAGTTTTTGACTTGCGTTCTTCTGTAATCCTGAACTGATGGAACCTAGTTGCTAAGTATAGTTGAGAAAAGACTTTAGCTCACTCAAGCTGATTGAACAAGTCGTTATCCTAGGTAAAGGGAACCTATTCTTCCTTGTTAACTGATTCAATCCCCCATATTTGACGCAAAGTCTCAATGAACCATCCACCTTAGTGGTGAAAACAACAAGGGCTCCCTACTCCGATGGATGAATCCTTTCTTTAATAGCTCATAGATTTTCTTATCCAATCCTTTTCTTTCTTTGGAGGTCATATGTCTTAAAGGTAGGGTGATTGGTCTTGCGTCTTTCTCCAAATCTATTCAAAACTCGATCTCCCTTTGAGGCGGTGTAATAACCAGGATTTTTGAACATCCAGTAACTGGATAATTAATTTGTTTATTCAATTGAACAGATAAAAATTCTGATAATGAAAGAGATCTGGTTATTTAAACGAATTTGACAATATGATAAAAATTTGATTTTTCAAATCTCTGGATAAATATTTGGTGATATCCTAATATAATTACTTAAAATTTGACATATTATCTTTTGAAACAAATAATAATAGTTGTTTATATATATATATATATGGATGTAAGAAGATTTTAAATAGAAATATTATTATTTTCAAACAAATTGAATCTGTGTTTGTTTAAGTAAATATATTTGTGTAAGTTAATTTCAGATTGGATTTTAAAATGTATTTGAATTTAAATTTGGAATTCAAAGGATAGATGCATACCTTAAATATATTTGGTTTAACATATATTATATGTTCGATTTTATTTTGATTATAATTGGTTTTTATTTTCTTTAAAAGAATTTTATTTATATAGATTTAGAAAAGAACTTATTAATTAGTAAATAAATACATAAGGCATGAATAAGAATAAATTAATAAAGGGTATTATATAAAAATACATAAATATATTAGGTATATTAATTACAAATATAAACATATTCACCTTGCATTTTAACAAGTGTAAATCAAATATTTCATGCAAATGACATTTTTAAGTAAAATTTACAAGTGTCTTTATATATATATATATATATATATAAGATAAATCTGAAAGATACTTTCCAAATCCTCCCTCATTTACACTTTTATTTTCATTATCGAAGAAACAAGAAATCCAAAGCCAGTGAAACTAAAATTAGGCAAGAGAGAAAAAAAGAAACTACAAATAAAATTCAAAACCAGGAAACAAAAGTGAAGATCTCGATCTAGAATTAAGCTAATCAAAGTATCAAGGAATCAACTACTTTAGATCATCTCAACAACACTCCAGTTTTCAAAGGGTTTTCAAGCAACTCCAGTTTTAAATCAAAATCCGACCTCTGTTCATGTCAACAATAGGTAAGTAAACAATCTCCCTTCTATAAAATCTGGTTTAAATCTGTTGTATGTGGTATAATGGCTGAAGAAATGTTGATGCATGAACGAATGTAGATATATGTGTGGATGCAAATATAGTGTGTGTATGTGAAAATATAGATCTCTGTTGTTTTCCCAGAACTCAAAATCAACAATTAAATCCATATCTTCTCTTACAATCAGAATTAAGCTCTGATTTTTGAATAAAGAATGATCATTCCAGAGTAATATTAATTTTAAAAATAGTTTCAATATTTTATATGTTGTAGTTTATATAAAAAAATAAAAATACGGTGATAATATGAAAATAGGTAAAAATCAAGCATGCTAGTTTCTGTCATTGATTATAGAATCTGATTTGTAGTACAAGATGATGAATTTTGATGTAAAGATCAGGATTTTTAACTTTGAAAATCCTGAGGATTTTTGTGTTGAACGAAATTGGGGTTTTCGTCAATTCGTGACGAACGACGGGAAGGCGAGCCTTATGATTTGCATGGAAGGAAGCCTGGGTGATGGTGATCTTAGGGAAATTGATATTTGATTTTCCTAATCATTGGATCGTAGGTACGAGATGATTGTAGGGATTTGTTTGCATTTGGAATGGGACTGTTTCATGTGTGATCCTTATGGCGTGCTAGCATCGAGGTGATCAAATGGTGGGGGAAAAGGATGATGGAGGTTAGGCGAAGGTTTGGGCATAAGGAAGGCATCCCTAGTGGTCGGAGATGGCGATGAGGGGTGAACTTTGGCGATAGGTTCTGGAGCCTTTTTGGTTCGTTCGTTCGAATTTGTATTCTCAAGATGGTTCGACGATCTGTGTTGCAAGGTGACTCAGTGGAAGGTAGTCGACTTGTCAATGGTCGAAGCTAAGTTCGATGCCGGCCAGATACCGTGTCCATATCACCGTGTCCGCGTGCAGGTGGATGAAAGAATCAGGAAGGAGAAGAAGAAGTGAGGTCTGGAGGAAGTTTTTGCTCAAAATAATTCTTGGGTTTCTGTTGTTTTGCTCGAGTGGAACTTCGAGCAATTTGTGCGTGTGTTGTTCCAGGATTTTAGTATAGAAGTTTTAAACTTAGACCGTAACTAACTTTTATAGAAAAAAGAAAGTTTACTCGGGAACAACTCGGGATGATTGCAGGGTGAACTCAAAGTAGGGGTTTAGCAGTTTTTATAAGTAAAGGTTGTTTTAAAACTTTAGGTAATCAAGTTTAACTAAAAAAAGAAGAAGAATTATTTTCTTTATATTATAATGTTATTAATATTGGCTTAAGAAATCGTATAATATGTTTTACTAAAATTAAATTGATTCTTAAGTTTCTTTAGACTTAATTAAAGTATTAAACTGCGTGTTAACAAAGATTAAGTGCTAAATAAAGATAAGTGGGTTATCTTTAAGTTAATTATGGACTTTGGTGATCAAAGATTAATAAAATTGGAATTATAGAGAAATTTGTCAATTATGGATTTAGACTTAATAAATTAATTATTAAAGGTTATAAATTAATTAATTTGATTAATTGGTAATTGGTGATCAATTGATGTAAGTAATTAGAGATTATTTACTTAAATAATTAATTACTTAATTTAAGTAATTAAAGAATAATTTGTTAGGGATTAATTGATTTAATTATAAATTAAAGGTTAAATTAATTAATGATTAAAGGTTAAATAAATTAATGACTAAAGGTTAATTAGTTGAGGATAATTAACCAAAAGAATAATTACTAGATAGCAGTAATTTAAGAAATTACTTAATGGAAGTAATTAAGGATTAATTACTTAGTGTAATTAATTAAAGGATTAATCAGTGTGATTAATTTGAGTGTAATTAATTAACGTAAGTGATAAAGGATAGTTAATCAACTGGATGTGACTAAATTAATTAAGGTTAATGTGATAAATTAAGGTTAATTAATAAATGCAAATAATTTAAGCAATGGTTTATAATTAACCAAAGTCAATTAGGCAGGATTAAAGATAATTTAATTTATAATGGGTTCTTAAATTAAATTAATTAAGAATTATTTTTTTATTTATCTTGCCTATAGATGATAACTTGAATTGAATATCTTAGTTGTCTGAATATCTCTGATAGTGAGATTGTGATGTATTGTGATATGATATGATGGGTTAAACTGTGATATTGTGAGTTATCTATCGGTGATTGATTTATTGTGAGAATATGAGAACCTGTAATTAAAATTGATTTGTATCCACTTAAACCAACATGGTAGATGATGTTGAATTCGAAGTGATCGGGATCGGGTTTGCTACATTACAACATGCTAAGGGGTTCTCGCTTTGCGTTAGGTGACGAACGGGAGACTCTTACCCCTAATGTCCCCTGAGGTAGTATAAGGCCTTGAGGGGTTGGTTGCGAGTCAAGAGGCTGGCCGTAAAAGCAAACCCGAGGTACCAATGTAAGCCACGGTGGGGCTGGGATGGTTGAAAAGCCTGCCAGTCGAGAGTGGCCGCTATCGATGGTTGAAAAGCCTGCCAGTCGAGAGTGGCCGCTATCGATGGTTGAAAAGCCTAGATCGTTGCATTTTGGTATCAGAGCTGAAGGTTAAGCGAGAACCTTGGCTCTGGTGGGATTACTCATTAAGGATAGGGTCAATGGTACCCCAAGATGAGTTGAGTGTATATATAAATATGAGAGCATACTTTATATAAAGATTTTAAATGATTTTATATAAGAATATATTTTGATATATAAAGCAATATTTCTTTCTAATAAATATTAAGGTAATTGGTAATTAAATTATTGGAATTAAATTAAGTGATAATGAAATACAACCAAACTGAAATTGAATAAAGAAAGTTTGAAATGGATTCAAACTGAAATTAAAATCTTGAATCTGGGAAGAGTTTCAGAATAAGATAATAATGAATTGGTTTCCATATATGCTAATCTTGGTTATTATCATAGATGATTGTTGTGTTTGATAATAAAATGTGTATTAATGAGTAAGAAAAATGAAATGTTTTAGGAAAGTAAAACATTTAGGTAAGTATGACTTATAAATTGGAATTGAAGATGATCTGAATTATGAAGTTTTAAATCTGGGTCCAGAATTTAAAGAATATTATTTAATGTATTTGAGTAAAAGGGTCATATTTCAAACAAGAGTTGTTTGAAAATTTAAAGGAATTTGTTTTGAATTGAAACCAGGGTGGTTTAAAATTTGAAGTGTAAGTGGTGTGTAAAGGAAATTAATATATATATATATGTGTGTGTGTGTGTGTGTGTGTGTGGATATACATAATGTCAAAGACGATTAGAGATAAACTCTAAATGTAGAGTTTTAAATTTTTATTTGGAATGAGATGTGAAAAGTAACAAACCGCATATTTGTCGATTTTATATTTAAATATTTTATCGATACTCGGAATTTAGTCCGAAAAGCTACTTTTTTGCATACGGTCGAATTAGGACTCGGTTCCACTTCCATTGAGTTCAAAACACCGTTTGCGATCTTTTTGAGTATAAACTTTGATATGTTTGGAGTTAGAGGAATTTTTCCACTTATTACTTAGGGCTTTGGTTTGAGCTGAGCCCAAAAACTCCACTTATGTATTCAGTCCCAACCCTCTCCTCTTCATTTACTTCCTTTCTATTTTCCTAATACTCAAGCTTTTATAACAATGGGAAGTGGAATGGGAAATTGAAACTGAAGCCCTAGTATTCTTTTGCAAATCAAGCTCTAGCTCCAAACTAATAGAAGAACCCATTGGTAAGCCTTCTCTTCATCTTCTCCAACTCCATCTCTCTTGAATTTCAGAAATTCCTAAACCTAACTTTGGGAATTTTCTTCTTTTTGAGCATAGATTCAAGCTCGTTTGAGTTGTGTTGAAGAGTGGTTGATTCTCCCTTTGCTTTCAAGCTTCTTCTTTATTTGTTTGGGTTCAAAGGTGAGATTTTTATCTCACATCTTTGTCCACAATTATCTTCGATTGTTAGGTATGAATTCCTAACACTTATTCTTGTTCAATTGATTTTGGTTTGGATTGATTTGGTGTATATTCCAACTTTTGATATTTTGAAATCAAAATCTATGAAAATCCTTTTATGGATATTTGGATATTGATATTTGAGGCGTATCGAAGAGCCGTTAAGGCTGGGTTGTTGCTAGACGTAAATCCTTAGTCGTTGTTACTCGTCCGATCGCTTCCGGTATTTATTTCGGCCATTTTTGGTCTAGGTTCAGAGAATGCCCTGAACCCCAGTTTCAGACGTCTGAAACGTTAGATTCAAACGTCTGAATATTATACTGGGAAGATTTGTATTCCCAGATTCAGACGTCTGAATCTATATTTCAGACGTCTGAATTAGTTTGTTTTGGACCAGAAAGGAAATATGCTAAAAATTGCCTATTTCAGACGTCTGAAATATAGGGTTCAGACGTCTGAAATATACTCTGGAAAACTTTTGGTTTTCCAGATTCAGACGTCTGAATCCTTGATTTCAGACGTCTGAATCTGCAGCCTTTTGCCTATTTGTCTATTTAGCTTGAATTTCTAACTTTAATCGATTCGTGTTGATTCCCTTTTTGTTGTTATCATTTATTATTGACTTTGATGACATTTTCTTCGTCATTTTTGGGAATATCCACTTCGATGGATTCCGTAATCGATTTCTTTGGATTTTATTCACATCTTCGAATGTGGGTTTTGATGATTGACTGTTTCTACAACCATTTCTATGATTTGTCACTTTAAAAATATAAAGGTTTCAATACTAGTAGTAAATATCAAAACTCTTTCATCAAATTATTTCAACACTATTTTATTACAAAGCTCGTTTCTTAAACCGTTTTCCAATCTACTAGTATATACAAACCTTTACCTCACTCGGATGAGAAATCTAATTAAACGACTTAGTAAAACAAGTGGTATGAAACGCTTGCGTTTGCTTCGTCGCTTAATTCTTGGACTTGTTCGATTGAATCTTTTGTGATAATTTCCTAGTGAAGATTTACAGTTTTTTCGTAAATATTTAAGTTAAGCAAGTGGTTATAGGACATGAAGCTAAACTTTTATATTCACTAACTTAGTGTAATTGACACTCCTCGGTGATCATGACGATCATTTTTATGATTTAGACTAGCAATTGTGAGATGTCTCTTTGACTGCAAGGTTAGACTAGGCCTCATCTGTGTGATTTCGACTCACACCTATTTATCTGCGAGGTTAGTCTAGACACCATTTGTGTGATTTCGACTCACACATATCTTTTCTGTCTGCGAGGTTAGACTAGACACCATTTGTGTGATTTCGACTCACACATGTCTCTTTGTCTGCAAGGTTAGTCTAGACCTCATCTGTGTGATTTCGACTCACACGTATGGGGTAGCTCCCCATGGTCTTCGGACCGTCATGTGATAGGCCTCTTTCTCTTTTTATGATTTCTGGATTTCGTGTGTTGAATTCTGGAATTTATGCTTCACCAATTTTAGTGATTTTCATTGATATGATTTATCAATTTTTGTGCATTGTTCATTGACTTGTTGTGAATACAAGTTTTGAGTATGAAACCCTTTTTGGATCTTTGTGAAGATCCTTGTGGTATTGAACGATCTTTTGTTGATCATCATTTGCATGCATATAGTAGCATTCCATTATCGATATTATATGTTTATGCCATATCTTTTACTTTATATCATGTCATATGATATTTATAGATAGACTGGTCTGTTTACTATTTTCTTATAAATAATACTCGGGTCAGACCGAGATGTTACAGGTGCTTCTGTTTGACTTTTCTTTTGGGATTTGCTACTCTTACTTTTGGCTAACTATTTAGATTAGCAGTTTTTGTTGTATACACTTGAGATATAGACTCACAGTTGTATTCTTTTGTATTATTGTGGATCTTTTTGACCACTACTCTGATATACACTTTCATGTGTTAGTTATATATATTCATATCTTCTTCCGTCTTTGTGATATGAATTATCTGTGACTGATTTATTTATGTTTATTTCTATATTTGTTTTCGAAGATTATTATAGCCACTGTGAAGTAGCTTTGAGTTTGTATCGGTGTGTTGGATTTCCTCCCGAAATCAAATGCGTTATACTATCCGACATAGCGGTGCTCGCACAAAGAAATTGCATGGATGGTCGCTCCTCAACAGCCTTATTCTCCATGCTAGTTGACGGCATTGCTCCGTAGTGTCCTTGGCTAGCGTGGGTATAGAGGTGGGGCATCACATCTTGGTATCAAAGCCAAACTTCAGAACAATGTAGAATAATTTAACAAGGATCTTCGTCCTAAGTCCATCTTAGGAGTCGTGCCTTAGGATTTAACTCGTGTCTTCGAACCGTTTTATCCTATTTTCTTTTATGATTCCTTGTTTTATTTATCAAGGTTGCTTGATATTCATTTGGCGAATAACCTTTTTCTTCGTCTTTCTTTCTTTCTAAGGAAGGGAAATGGTTAGAGCTGGTCGTCCCAGAGCTGGACCATCTAGTGCTCCACCCCAAGATGGAGTTTTTATGACTACCCAGCAACTTCTTGACCTTGTCATGAATGCTCAAGCAGCTGGTTCTAATCCGGAACCTACTCACCCAAAATCTGGGTTTGCACGTTTATGCAATGATTACACCAACCTGGGTGGGAAGCCATTTAAAGGTTCTGTAACTATCATCGAGGTCCCGGCTTGGTTGAGGACCTGCGATCGAATCTTCATTCACATGAATCTCATCGGTCTTCACCGTGTTCAGGTGGCTTCCAGTATGCTCCAAGAGAGAGCATTGGAGTGGTACGAACTTCTTATTTCTAAGGTTAATGAAGCGGATCTCACCTGGGAGCAATTCTAGGAACGCTTCGAATTAAAATTCATGCCAGAAGCAGATAAAGTGACATTGGCTCGACGTTTCATAGACCTTGTTCAGGGTGAAGCCTCCGTGACTGATTATGTTGCATCCTTCGAGTCACTTTCCAAATATGGGGTTGAATACATCAACACCCTATTGAAGAAGAACCAAAGATTTGTCTATGGCTTAAACAAAAATCTCAAGAAGCCATTACTTCTAAAATTAGAAGTTTCCTTCGACCAACTCATTGATATCGCTCTTCGTCTTGAAGAGGCGGATAGAGAAAGTGATTTTGAAGTGGTGGGTTCCAAACCAAACTTCAACAACAAAAAGAGACCAAACAAATTCAAGGGTCCTTATCCCAACAAAAAGAGTAAGCAAGCAACTCCTGCTGCAAAGGCTCCTTCTCCTAGTAGTGGGAAATGCTTCAACTGTGGGTCTAGGGACCATTTTGCGAACAAGTGTTCAAAACCCTGTTGTTGTCGCTATTGTAAGAGCCCAGATCATTATATACATCAATGCCTCACACTTGAAGGCAAGAAGGAGGGAAAGTCAAATGTTGCTCAAGCCCCTGGCAACACATCTCGTGGTCAGGGTATATCTCATTCTATCCTTGATGGTATTATTATATTTCGTGCTCAGCCTATTCGAGTTCTCTTTGATACGGGTGCATCCCACTCTTTTATACCAAAGGAACTTGTCGATACCTTTTCTTTAAGTGTTGTTGCTTTGATGACTTCTTTAAGAATTGTGAATCCGGTTGGTGGATCCGCAACTCTTAGCTTGCTTTGTAAAGATGAGGAAGATGTCATTGCTCTTATTCACGTTGTTCGTGAATTTTCCGACATATTTGAGCCCGTTTTAGGATTGCCACCTAAGCGAGCAATTGAGTTCAAAATTAATCTTATACCTGGAGCTCAACCTATTACTCGTCCTATTTATCTCATGTCTAATAAGGAGAATGAGGAGATGCGCAAACAATTATCTGAATTGGTGACGAAGTAATATATTCGCTCTAGTTCCTCGCCTTGGGGAGCTTCGGCTATTTTCGTGAAGAAATCCGATGGTACACTTAGACTTTGCGTTGACTACCGCAAGCTTAATGATCTTACTATCAAAAATAAATATCCTTTACCTCGGATTGATGATCTATTTGACCAACTTAGCGGTGCTAGAGTCTTTTCACAATTGGACTTGGCTACCGGTTTTCATCAGATTCGTATCGCTGAGGATAGCATTCCTTTGACATCGTTCCGTACCCGTTATGGATATTATGAATGGCTTGTTATGCCATTTGGTTTAACGAATGCTCCGGCTTATTTCGTTGACCTTATGAATCGAGTTTTCAAAGATTTTCTCGATCGATTTGTTCTCATCTTCATTGATGATATTCTTGTGTATTCAAAAACCGAGGAGGAACATGAAAAGCATCTTCGGATTGTGTTGGAAACTCTTAGGAGTAATTATTTAAAAGCAAAATTTTCTAAATGCCATTTTTGGCAATCTCGTGTCAAGTTTCTCGGTCATATTATTTCCAAATCCGGAATTTCCGTGGATCCTTCAAAGATTGAAGCGATTCAAGATTAGAAAAGACCTGAGAGTGTGACTGAAATCTGTAGCTTTCTCGGATTGGCGAGCTATTACCGTCGTTTTATTAAAGACTTTTCTAAAATTGTCGTGCCTCTCACTAGCTTAGCAAAGAAAGGTGTTAAATACGTTTGGTCGGACAAATGTGAAGCTTCTTTCCAGAATTTAAAGGAACTCCTTTCCGATGCTCCTATTCTTGTGATTCCCGATGGAAACCAAGATTTTATTGTTTATACCGATGCTAGTCGCATTGGTTTGGGTGCGGTTCTTATGCAAAAAGAACGTGTTATTGCTTATGCTTCTAGGCAATTGAAGCCGGCCGAGACTAGATATGCCACACATGATTTAGAACTCGCGGCTATTGTTTTCGCTCTTCGGATTTGGCGTCATTATCTTTTAGGAGAGAAATTTGTTCTTTATACCGATCATAAGTCTTTGAGGTATTTATTTTCTCAAAAGGAACTTAATTTGCGTCAACAACGTTGGCTCGAGTTCCTTGCTCCTTATGATCTTGATATTCTTTATACCCCCGGTAAGGGTAATCGTGTCGCCGATGCTCTTAGCCGTAAGCAACAAGCAGTTGTTTCTATGATGATACCTGAATGGAACGATCTCAAGATCTTGCCCACTTGTGAGATTCGAGACCGCGTATCCGATTTATGCTCATCATTTGTTTTATGTAGCCTTGAGGCTCATCCTTCTCTTTTAGACCGCATTCTTGAATCTCAAAAGCTAGATCCCGACTTGGCTCTTCTTGGCGAAAATTTTAAGGATAGAATTGATATTGAAGGTTTGAAAGACTTTGATATTGATTCTCGTGGCGGCATTCAGAAATTTGGTAGACTTATCGTGCCAAATATTCGAAAAGACCTTTTAGAAGATTCCCATCGTTCTAAATTTACCATCCATCCCGGTAGTAGTAAAATGTACGCGGATATGAAGCGACTTTATTATTGGGAGGGAATGAAACTTGACATCGCTAACTTCGTTAAGTGTTGCATGACTTGCCAACTCGTTAAGGCCGAATATCAAATGCCTGGTGGGTTATTGCAACCTTTATAAATTCCAATTTGGAAGTGGAACCAAATTTCCATGGATTTTATTGATGTTCTTGTTCGGGTCATGATAGCTTATGGGTCATTGTTGATAGACTTACTAAATCTACCCGTTTTATTCCCCTTCGATCTAACCGAACCGTTCCTCTTTTGGCCAAACTTTTTGTTAAAGAAATTGTTAAATTGCATGGAGTTCCTACTTCTATTGTCAGCGATCGTGATCCATTGTTTACTAGTGGATTCTGGAAGAGTCTTCAAAAAGCTTTAGGAACGAAGCTTAATTTTAGCACCGCTTATCACCCCCAGTCCGATGGACAAACCGAGCGTGTGAATCAAACTCTTGAAGATCTTCTTCGTGCTTGTGTGCTTGATTTCGGTGGAAGCTGGGAAGATCATATTCCTCTTGTTGAATTTTCCTATAATAATAGCTTCCAATCTAGTATTGGTATGGCACCTTTCGAGGCACTCTACGGAAGGCCATGCCGATCTCCTTCTTGTTGGCTTGAGGCCGGTGAGAGGCCGGTTTTAGGTCCAGACTTTATTCGTGATTCCACAGAAAAGATTGAACTTATTCGACATAGGATGAAAGAAGCCCAGAGTAGACAAAAATCCTATGCCGATAATCGAAGAAGGAGATTAGAATTTTCTGTTGGAGATCTTGTTTTTATTCGTGTTTCACCTATGAAAGGTGTTGTGCATTTCAGTCGGTCGGGAAAGTTAGCACCTCGATATATTGGGCCGTTTCCTATCACTGAACGTATTGGTTCCATGGCTTATCGCCTATCATTACCGGCTCAGTTTTCTGCCATGCATGACGTGTTTCACGTTTCTCAATTACGGAAATGTCTTCGAGATTCTGATTCTATTCATGAGCCCGGTGTTGTGGAAGAGATTGAAGTTTCGCCTAATTTAACTTATGAGCAGCATCCAATTCAAATTATTGCTTCGGAGGTCAAACGCCTTCGAAATAAAGATGTCACGCTTGTGAAAGTTCAATGGTCTTCAAATCCTAAGGATTGTTCTTGGGAATCTAGAGAGTTCATCGAGCGAACACATCCGGACTTACTTTCCCGCGCTCTTTAAGGTGAACCTTTTATTTCAGATTTCTTTTGTGTTGAATACGCTCTCGTGGTTGTTACTATATATCTTCTTCTTAAATATTGCGATGACGCAATTTCTTTAAGGAGGGGAGTCTGTAACAACCCGCATATTTGTCGGTTTTATATTTAAATATTTTATTTAAATATTTTATCGATAATCGGAATTTAGTCCGAAAAGCTACTTTTTGCATACGGTCGAATTAGGACTCGGGTCCACTTCCATTGAGTTCAAAACATCGTTTGCGATCTTTTTGAGTATAAACTTTGATACGTTTGGAGTTAGAGGAATTTTGCCACTTTTTACTTAGGGCTTTGGTTTGGGCTGATCCCAATAACTCCACTTATGTATTCAGTCCCAACCCTCTCCTCTTCATTTACTTCCTTTCTATTTTCCTAATACTCGAGCTTTTATAACAATGGAGAGTGGAATGGGAAATTGAAACTCAAGCCCTAGTATTCTTTTGCAAATCAAGCTCTAGCTCCAAACTAATAGAAGAACCCATTGGTAAGCCTTCTCTTCATCTTCTCCAACTCCTTCTCTCTTGAATTTCAGAAATTCCTAAACCTAACTTTGGGAACGTTCTTTTTTTTAGCATAGATTCAAGCTCGTTTGAGTTGTGTTGAAGAGTGGTTGATTCTCCCTTTGCTTTCAAGCTTCTTCTTCATTTGTTTGGGTTCAAAGGTGAGATTTTTATCTCACATCTTTGTCTATAATTATCTTCGATTGTTAGGTATGAATTCCTAACACTTATTCTTGTGCAATTGATTTTGGTTTGGATTGATTTGGTGTATATTCCAATTTTTGATATTTTGAAATCAAAATCTATGAAAATCCTTTTATGGATATTTGGATATTGATATTTGAGGCGTATCGAAGAGCCGTTAAGGCTGGGTTGTTGCTAGACGTAAATCCTTAGTCGTCGTTACTCGTCCGATCGCTTCCGGTATTTATTTCGGCCATTTTTGGTCTAGGTTCAGAGAATGCCCTGAACCCCAGTTTCAGACGTCTGAAACGTTAGATTCAAACGTCTGAATATTATACTGGGAAGATTTGTATTCCCAGATTCAGACGTCTGAATCTATATTTCAGACGTCTGAATTAGTTTGTTTTGGACCAGAAAGGAAATATGCTAAAAATTGCCTATTTCAGACGTCTGAAATATAGGGTTCAGACGTCTGAAATATACTCTGGAAAACTTTTGGTTTTCCAGATTCAGACGTCTGAATCCTTGATTTCAGACGTCTGAATCTGCAGCCTTTTGCCTATTTGCCTATTTAGCTTGAATTTCTAACTTTAATCGATTCGTGTTGATTCCCTTTTTGTTGTTATCATTTATTATTGACTTTGATGACATTTTCTTCGTCATTTTTGGGAATATCCACTTCGATGGATTCCGTAATCGATTTCTTTGGATTTTACTCACATCTTCGAATGTGAATTTTGACGATTGATTGTTTCAACAATCATTGCTATGATTTGTCACTTTAAAAATATAAAGGTTTCAATACTACTAGTAAATATCATAACTCTTTCATCAAAATGATTTCAACACTATTTTATTACAAAGCTCGTTTCTTAAACCGTTTTCCAATCTACTAGTATATACAAACCTTTACCTCACTCGGATGAGAAATCTAATTAAATAACATAGTAAAACAAGTGGTATGAAATGCTTGCGTTTGCTTCGTCGCTTAATTCTTGGACTTGTTCGATTGAATCTTTTGTGACAATTTCCTAGTGAAGATTTACAGTTTTTTCGTAAATATTTAAGTTAAGCAAGTGGTTATGGGACATGAAGCTAAACTTTTATATTTACTAACTTAGTGTAATTGACACTCCTCGGTGATCATGACGATCATTTTTATGATTTAGACTAGCAATTGTGCGATGCCTCTTTGACTGCAAGGTTAGACTAGGCCTCATTTGTGTGATTTCGACTCACACCTATTTATCTGCGAGGTTAGTCTAGACACCATTTGTGTGATTTTGACTCACACATATCTTTTCTGTCTGCGAGGTTAGACTAGACACCATTTGTGTGATTTCGACTCACACATATCTCTTTGTCTGCAAGGTTAGTCTAGACCTCATCTGTGTGATTTCGACTCACACATATGTGGTAGCTCCCCATGGTCTTCGGACCGTCATGTGATAGGCCTCTTTCTCTTTTTATGATTTCTGGATTTCGTGTGTTGAATTTTGGAATTTATGCTTCACCAATTTTAGCGATTTTCATTGATATGATTTATCAATTTTTGTGCATTGGTGAATTCGTGTGTCATTGACTTGTTGTGAATACAAGTTTTGAGTATGAAACCCTTTTTGGATTTTTGTGAAGATCCTTGTGGTATTGAACCATCTTTTGTTGATCATCATTTGCATGCTTATAGTAGCATGCCATTATGGATATTATATGTTTATGCCATATCTTTTACTTTATATCATGTCATATGATATTTATAGATAGACTGATCCGTTTATTATTTTCTTATAAATAATACTTGGGTCAGACCGAGATGTTACAGGTGCTTCTGTTTGACTTCTCTTCTGGGATTTTCTACTCTAACTCTTGGCTAACTACTTAGATTAGCAGTTTTTGTTGTATACACTTGAGATATAGACTCACAGTTGTATTCTTTTGTATTATTGTGGATCTTTTTGACCACTACTCTGATATACACTTTCATGTGTTAGGTATATATATTCATATCTTCTTCCGCCTTCGTGATATGAATTATCTGTGACTGATTTATGTTATGTTTATTTCTATATTTGTTTCCGAAGATTATTATAGCCACTATGAAGTAGCTTTGAGTTTGTATCGCTGTGTCGGATTTCCTTCCGAAATCAAATGCGTTATACTATCCGACATAGCGGTGCTCGCACAAAGCAATTGCACGGATGGTCGCTCCTCAACAGCCTTATTCTCCACGCTAATTGACGGCATTGCTCCGTAGTGTCCTTGGCTAGCATGGGTATAGATGTGGGGCGTCACATGAAAACCCAATGGGATATAAGTTTTGAACTTATAAGTGGTAAAGAATTTTGAAATTTAAAGTGAGAATTCAAATTGGGTAAGGTTGGCTGGATTAAGTAATTTGAATTTAACTTTGGGAAAGTTAAATAATTTAACATGCAATCTGAATTGGAAATTTCAAAATGAAATTGGGATTTAACTTGGGAAGTTAAATGATTAATTTGAATTGGGTGTTTGTGTGATCTCAAAATGGGTTTGTGATATGGAAATTTGAAAGGATGGATGTTTTAAAATAATTTGAATGATACCATCCTGTTGTTATTAATAATCTTTAAGCTGAAATTGGATTTGTTTAAATAAATGAAGAAATGGGGTGTGGTAATATATCCTTATTGTGATAAAATGGAATCATTTTGGACTTAAGATTTCAATGTTTGAGATAAAACTTCAAAGGTTTGGTTTCAAAATTGAAATTTGGTGATAAACTGAATTTCAAAGATTTAGTTGTTTAAAAAGGATTTGAATTATTATGTGAACTTTGAAATAGGTTAAAAATGGAATTTGGATTCAGAATTAAATGGTTTAAAGATATAAGTTGATTTTATTTAAAGGATTAAATCAACATATAAGAAATTAACTCGAATTTATATAATTCGGGAAGGTTTAAATTTGAAATTTGAATTGAATAGTTCAAATTGGATTTGATTTGAATTAATTGGATTTGTGATTGAAGATGGATAAGTTTAAAAATTCAAATGGAAAATTTGAATTGGATTAATTTGAAATGAAACTGAATTTGAATGAGTTCAAATTCAAATGGGAATTGGGATTAATTCGAACTGGAATTGAAATAAATTGAAATTGGTTCAGTTTGAAATTTATTTGAATTAATTAGAATTGTGATTAAAGTTGAATAAGCAAATTCAAATGGAATTTGAATTGAATATAAAAAAGAAATTGAGGATAATTCAACTTGAGTTGGAATTTTATTAATTTAATGGGAAATTGATTTGAAATGGAGATTGGGAAGTTGAAAAGTTTGGCTCTGGACAATTTTCTAAATAAATTATTTTTTCTTAAATCTATTTTTCCAAAGCTATTACTATATAACCTTTCTTTCAAAATCAAACTATCTTATACTTATTTTATAATTACTTCTAGAACTATTTGACTATTTTACAACTGTTTTATAAACTAATTACTGATTTTCAACTATTTTATAACTAATTACTATTTATAACTATTTTATAATTATTTTAACTATTTATAACTAGTTTATCATCATTTAACTATTTTATGGATAACTTACAAACTAATAATTATTTTTCAACTACTTATCTATTTTTAAACTTTTCAAGCTATTTTCTAAATTTCAACTTGACAGAGTTCAAGCAGATTATGATTAAATATCAATTTGAGATAAGAATTTAGGTGATAATCCAAATGAGGATTTAAGTAATTGTGAGTAAGTGAATGAAAATCAAAGTGAATGTGAATAGAAAGAGAATTGATTTGGCTAATAACCAAGAAAGATAAATACGTAGGATGTACGTAAATTATTCTATTCGCATAGTGATTTGATTCGGATTCGAGCACAGAATTTCGAGATAGTTTATCGATCCGAGTTGGAATTTTTCACTCGATTTTCGACAGCAAACCTGGATATAGGTTGTTGATTGGATCTGGATATTCTCTATCATAGTTATGGCTATGTAAGGAGAATGACGGTTTCTGATCAAGAAACCAGATCTGAGTCCACTCTAGGAAGTCGGGTGGACAATACTAGTTCGGAATTGAAATTATGTGATCGAGTGAGCGATCAGATTAATATAGCATACGGATGATATGTGTACATCGTACGGGTTTGAATGAAATTGACATTGGGAATTTGTGGATAAGAAATGTGAAATGATTTTGAAATGAAAAGTATATTTTATGAAGTATACAATGAAGTAAAATGGAAATTGGATATTTCTATGGTTAAAGGTTCACTTTATGAAGATAAGTAATATGTAAGTGACTTTATAGGGTAATAAAATTTGAATATTTGATATGGAATAAACAAAGTTATGTATCTTTGTTATATATATGATAAAACTTCTCTTGTTGAATCTTTTGCCAGAAGAAAAGGGTTTTGAAAGTTTTTGAAGTATAAAAAGAGAATTTATACAACTTTGAAGTGATCCAAAGATTTTTAAAGTTATATATATATATATATATATATATATATATATATACAAAGGATCTTATGAGAATGATTTTTGAGAAAGGTTTTTGGAACCTTTGGATTTGGAAAGGCTTTTTGATTTTTGGGTAAAATCAATATTGGAATTTGAAAAGGATAGTTTGAGATTTATCGATTTTGGGAATCGATTTTGTGTAAAGGAGATTTGGATGAAAATCATAAAGGATATGATTTGAAAGATACTATAAGAGTATAGTATAAAGTGTTTTGAGATTGGCTCTGGGAAAAAGGCGCTCTCTTGAAATGAACTTCTCAGGAGTCCATAGGGTGGTACTGCCTTGAACCCTAAGGGGGGGTTCTAAAGTTTTTCCTGTGAGGAGTCCGGACAAAACTAATTCCTGAGGATTATGTATAGTGTGTAGAGATAATCGAGGGCGCTGATGCCTACAGAGGCATTTGGGTAATGCTGTGACGACAGTGTAACTCGATGTCACTGCGATCTACACCAGACCATAGCGAAAGTCATGTGTGCTACTGAGAGCCAACAGTCTACGTTTGATTTTATATCGGTAGACTCCAACCTATGGTGACATAGCGAAAGTCGTGTGTGCTGCTGAGAGCCAACAGTCTACGTTGGATTTTACATCGGTAGACTGCGACCTATGTGGGAGTGGAGAAGTTTCATTTTTAATAGTGAAAATAAAGGGTGCTAATGCCTACAGTTACATGGACTTTTGTTGTGATGGCAATGTAACCCTAGAATGTAACTATGATCTGTAGCGGGTTCCATGGCGTAATCGAGGGGCGTGGAGTGCCTACAGTTACATAGACTTTTGCTACGATGGCAACGTAACCCAGGATGTAACTGCGACCATGGATGGGGGTGATGATTTCCAAAGCATTCTCACCAAAGATATTCCCTCTATTTTCAAAAATGTTTTCTATATTATCAACGAAATGTTTTTTTCCAAGTATTTTCACTGGACGTTGAAAATGAGTCTGCTAAGTACTTATAGATTTTCAGTCTTACGCCTGATCAACGTATGACCAAATTTCTGTGAGAACGAGGATGGACTTGTTGAAACATCGAGTTATAAAATGATATTTTTACAAAACTATTTTGGCAATATTATATAGATTTTAAAAAGTTTTTAAAATGGTCAAAGAAAATTTATCTTCTTTTAAGCATTTTAATAAATTTTGGCTTCGTTCCTTTTCGAGGACGAAAGATTCAAAGGGGGCGGAATGTAATAACTCGGATTTTTGAACATCCAATAAAAGGATAATTAATTGGTTTATTCAATTGAATAGATAAAAATTCTGATAATGAAAGAGATCTGGTTATGTAAGTGAATTTGAAAATATGATAAAAATTTGATTTTTCAAATCCCTGGATAAATATTGGTAATCTCCTAATATAATTACTTAAAATTTGACAAATTATCTTTTAAAACAAATAACAATGGTTGTTTATATATATATATATATATATATATATATATATATATATATGTAAGAAGATTTTAAATAGAAATATTATTATTTTCAAACAAATCGAATCTATGTTTGTTTAAGTAAATATATTTGTGTAAGTTAATTTCAGATTGGATTTTAAATTGTATTTGAATTTAAATTTGGGATCCAATGGATAGATGTGTACCTTAAATATATTTGGTTTAAAATATATTGTATGTTTGATTTTATTTTGATTATAATTGGTTTTTATTTTCTTTAAAAGAATTTTATTTATATAGATTTAGAAAAGAACTTATTAATTAGTAAATAAATACATAAGGCATGATATGAATAAATTAATAAAAGGTATTATATAAAAATACATAAATATATTAGATACATTAACTACAAATATAAACATATTCACCTTGCATTTTAACAAGTATAATCAAATATTTGCAAATGACATTTGTAAGTAAAATTTACAAGTGTCTTTATATAATAATATATATATATATATATATAAAGATAAATATGAAAGATACTTTCCAAATCCTCCCTCATTCACACTTTCATTTTCATTATCAAAGAAACAAGAAATCCAAAGCCAGTAAAACTAAAATCAGGCAAGAGAGAAGAAAAAGAAAAAAAACCAAAAACAAAATTCAAAACCAGGTAACAAAAGTGAAGATCTTGATCTGGAATTAAGCTAATCAACGTATCAAGGAATCAACTACCTTAGATCATCTCAACAACTTTTTAGTTTTCAAAGGGTTTTCAAGCAACTCCAGTTTTAAATCAAATTCTGACCTCTGTTCATGTCAACAACGAGTGAGTAAACAATCACCCTTGAGTAAAATCTGGTTTACTGTTGTATGTGGTATAATGGTTGAAGAAATGTTGATGCATGAACGAATGTTAAATATATGTATGGATGCAAATATAGATGTTTGTGTGTATGTGAAAATATACATCTTTGTCGTTTTTCCCAGAGTTCAAAATCAACAACTAAATCCATATCTTCTCTTACAATCAGAATTAAGCTTTGATTTTTGAATAACGAATGATCATTCCATAGTAATATTAATTTTAAAAATAGTTTCATATTTTATATGTTGTAGTTTATACAAAAATATAAAAATAAGATGATAATCTGAAAATAGGTAAAAATCAGGCATGCTAATTTCTGTCATTGATTATAGAATCTGATTTGTAGTAAAAAATGATGAATTTTGATGCAAAGATCAGGATTTTTAACTTTGAAAATCCTGTGGATTTTTGTGTTGAACAAAATTGGGGTTTCCGTCAATTCGTGGCGAACAGCGGCAAGGCGAGCCTTACGATTTGCATGGAAGGAAGCCTGGGTGATGGTGATCTTAGAAAAATTGATATTTGATTTTCCTAATCATTGGATCGTGGGTAATAGATGATTGTAGGGTTTTGTTTGCGTTTGGAATGGGATTGTTTAATGGGTGATCCCTGTGGCGTGCTAGCACCGAGGTGATCAAATGGTGGGGGAAAAGGATGATGGAGGTTAGGCGAAGGTTCGGGCATAAGGAAGGCGTCCCCGGTGGTCAGAGATGGCGATGAGGGGTGAACTTGGCGATAGGTTCTGGAGCCTTTTTGGTTCGTTTGTTCGGATTTGTATTCTCGAGATGGTTCGACGATCTGTGTTGCGAGGCGACTCAGTGGAAGATAGTCGACTTGTCGATGGTCGGAGCTAAGTTCGATGCCGGCTAGATACTGTGTGTGTGCACCGTGTTACGCGTGCAGGTAGAACAAAGAATCAGGAAGGAGAAGAAGAAGTGAGGTCTGGTGGAAGTTTTTGCTCGAAATAATTCTCGGGTTTCCGTTGTTTTGCTCGAGTGGAACCTTGAGTTATTCGTGCATGTGTTGTTCCAGGATTTTAGTATAGCAGTTTTAAACTTAGACCATAACTAAGTTTTATAAAAAATGTTTACTAGAGAACAACTTGGGATGATTGCGGGGTGAACCCGAAGTAGGGGTTAAGCAGTTTTTATAAGTAAAGGTTGTTTTAAAACTTTAGGTAATCAAGTTTGACTAAAAAAAGAAGAATTATTTTCTTTTTATAATAATGTTATTGATATTGGCTTAAGAAGTTGTATAATAGGCTTTACTTAAGTTAAATTGATTCTTAAGTTTATTTAAACTTAATTAAATAAACTGCGTGTTAACAAAGATTAAGTGCTAAACAAAGATAAGTGGGTTATCTTTATGTTAATTATGGACTTTGGTGATTAAAGATTAATAAAATTAAGGAATTATAGAGAAATTAGTTAATTATGGATTTAGACTTAATAAATTAATTATTAAAGGTAATAAAATAATTAATTTAGATTAATTAATTGGTAATTAGTGATCAATTAATGTAAGTAATTAGAGATTATTTACTTAAATAATTAATTACTTAATTTAAGTAATTAAAGAATAATTTGCTAGGGACCAATTGATTTAATTATAAATTAAAGGTTAAACTAATTAATGATGAAAGGTTAAATAAATTAATGATTAAAGGTTAATTAGTTGAGGATAATTAACCAAAAGAATAATTACTGGATAACAGTAATTTAAGAAATTACTTAATGGAAGTAATTAAGGATTAATTACTTAATGTAATTAATTAAAGGATTAATCAATGTGATTGTAACATCCCGTATTTTTAGGCTATTCAAATTGAACATTTAATTCATTTTAAATGTTGAATATGAATTATAATTTGAATTTAGAGATAGATGACTTTGGTTTAGTTAATAAAAATTGGTCAAATTTCAAATATGGCAATTAAATTGAAATTGGAATAATAATAATAATAAAATAATAGAATTGGGTTAATTGTTAATTCAGAGCGTAATTAGTGATAAAATGGTTTTAAAAAATTTATCTTGGGCTATTTGAGTGTAAATAGCATAGTGGAAAGTTTAGATGAATTTTTAAGTCGAATTATTAATATTTGGAATTTTATATTAATTTAAAATTGAATTTAATATTATTAAAATGCAAATAATTAGATTCTAATTCCGAATGAGCCGGAATGATTTTTAATGTGTTTATAAATGTTATATGAATGATTATTAAGTTAATAAAATTTTAAACGTGGAAATTTTGAGTGATTTCGATAATTTTGAAAATCGCTTAATTTAATAGACGAGTTAAAATAGCCTTCCGGGACACAGTCTCGGAGTTCGACGAAATCAGTTTCATTGGATCCGTAATAGTTAGTTATTATCGGATTTCAATTTTCGTAGCAATCGGAGTTGTCGTGTGATCGTGGCAGCTCAAAACGCATCGAAATCGTTTTAATCGATTTAATTTGGAATTGAACGTTTAATTCCGTAACTCGTGCATCTGACCGAATTAGCTTACGAAACCTGTTCCATTGTGTCCGGAACGCGGAAAAACCCCAGGATAGCCTGTCGGAACGTGAGAATTGGAGTTCGTTTGCATAGTTGTTAAATTGAGAATTTATTAATAAAATAATATTAAATTTATATTACATATTCACTTTATTCTCAAACCCTAATCCTATTTCCCAGTAGCCGCCGCATATACTTTTCAATGGCCGAAAACAATTTTCGTTCTTCCTCTCAAATCTCCAAATCCACGTGCTATTTCGCAAATCGTTCAACTGGAAAGTTGTTCGTCTCGACGAGCTCTACCCAATCAACGGTAGAGATCGTATTTGGTTGAGTGTTTTGGCGAGGATGTCTTCTCGAAGGCCGGCCGTTCAAAGGGTGGATATCTCGACGTAAGGTCGACCGAGCTCCACCTCGATCTAGGCGCTGGTAGTATGGCCGAGGGGCTTCGCGATGGTGGCAATTGATCGAACTCCGGTCGTGTTTAGGAGGAGCGGCCGCGAGCCCTAGCGTATGTTGATGGGTTCGAATTGTTTCTGTACGTGAGCGCGAGAGGGAAGAGGAAAGGAGCGGGCTCGTTCGTGATGAAGGGCTGAGATGGTAGTTTTGTAATTAAAAGGATAATTGTTTTAAATTATATACACAACTTTATAAAATCGTAACTCGTTCGTATGTTCTCAGAATTTGACGATTTTCGAAGCGTTGGAATCGCAGAAGAGAGCACTACGTGATGGCGCAAATCCGGAGTCATTCCGGGCAAGTAGAAATTTAGGTTAAATCGAACGTCGTTCGGTTTAATTTGAATTTCGAACGCTCGCCGAAACTCAAGGTGAGTTATTCTCACTCACATCTGGATACTAGTAAAGTAGATAGCTAGTATTGATTGTTTGTTTGGATGTTTAGCTGAATATGTTAGTTATTATCAAATTGAATTGATATATACACTGTTGTGCTAATATTTGTGGATGCAGGGGAAAACAGGTTGGAGGGATCCAACGGGATTCCTCACAATATAGTACTTATTTGATTATGATACCTGTTTATATATTGAGATTGATAAATTTGGAGTTGAATTGCATTGTGATATTGTGGTTTAAACTATAAACCCAGGATATTAATTATAAAAGGAATTGCAGTTTAAATTATGAAGAAATTAAATTGGGTTTCAAAGAAATTGAGAAATTGGTAAATAAGAAATTTAGAGAATATAAATGTTTGAAACCTGATTTGGATGGAAAACTGAAATAAATTTGTATAGAAATATTACTGGATAAATTATAAATCCAAAATTAATTATATTTGATAAATTGAATTTAGAGAAATAAAGGTATTGTTAAATAATGGATTTAAAAGGGATTGAAATCTGAAATCTATTTTAAAATGTAAATTGGAAGTTTTAAAATTTGGAATGATAATTAAGATAAATGTTATTAGTTGAAGATTTGGGAAATAAATTTATGTTATGAAACCATAAAACTAAAGTAAATAAATGGACAGAAATCGTGAGAAGGATTTCTGTGATGATTTAGTAGAAATGAGATTTTCTTGGAAAAAAAAAAAAAAAAAAAAAAAACCAAGTTCGAGTTTTAAATTGATTTTATAAAAAGAAAGTTTTAAAATCTAAACTAATTTTAAAGAATGTTTTAAAAATTATTATTTTAAAGTGATTTTTTTTTTTAGCAATAGTAAAATTTTATAAATATTTTAATAATTATGTTTACAAATGGATTTGTTTTAAAAGCTAGTTTTGACCTAAGTATATTGAAATAAGAGTTAATCTTTTTACCACTTTATTTTAATATATAGTATAACTTAACCTTAATTTAAATTAAGCTATATCTTCTAAACAGTTTTGCTTTAAATATTTTGGAATTATATTTTGATTAAATAATTAGTAGTAAATTTATCTATTTAAAGTATATTTTAAATTAAAATGTTTTTAACTGTTTTAAATCTAAACTGTTTTGAACTTGGATATTTCCAATGAGAATATATGGTAAATGATTTACCTTGTAAAGGAGGAATTTTGAGAAATGTTTTCAAATGAGATTTGGAAATTTGGTAATATATCTTTTAAAGATATTTGAGGTAAATAAATAATTTGGGAATTATTTATTGTGTGATGGATGATATGGATGTTTTTGAATATTAATTGATAGTTAAATCACCGACTATCAATATTGGACAAATGCGTTGATCGTTTCGAAGAGACCGGGATCGAGATTTATTTCTCGAAAACCACTTCGATCCGGTTTGTACGTTTTCGTGCGATAAAACGTTTTCGGAGTCGAAGATGGAGCAGTGAAGTGCAAGGGCTAGTCGCTACTAATCCTGAGGATATTTCCAAAATGGATGTAGTAGGAATAGTGCCTTCGGTTCCGTTCGAACCCGGGACGGACTTGTATGGACGAATGCTTCGTGACATCGTCAGCGGACGATGGGCATTCTAAGTGAAACGTTCTAAAGGTAACGTTAAGCCTCAAGCCTCACCAACCGGGAATGACTGAAAATCAGGGGATATGCAGCAAGGCTTCGTGGGTAGCCCCCACTGGAGAGTAAGGTCATCCCTGTCTAGAGGTTCCTTTTTATTTCGGCTTAGTGGTGCGGTTGCTGATCCCAACCGCGGGGTGATCTTATTCGGAATTGCCCATAGGTGATTCCGGTCTTGTGTTGCAGGGGACGAAGGGAGTAGTCCTCGGTACTGTGATCTAGACCACGTACTGTGACAGGTGGTACCCCAGTGCCTAGTCATTAGTTGGAATCCATTTTTCCCTACGAACCTTATACGAGTTTTGTTTGTATTACCCACTTCGGTGGCTAGTAGCTGGAATTTAATAGATGTAACAATTTCGGCTATTTTATAAGTATTTGTAAATAGACCCTATTATAATATCAGAGGATTTCTATAAAAAGAGTTTTAGCTATCGTAAGGTAAAAACCCGACATGTTTATTTGTGGCGTGGTCTTACGAGATGCTTTTGTTTTCAAAAGGATTTTTGAAACTTTAATAATCAATTGTGTGCATTATTATCAGCTGGTATTCCAGACTGACTCGGGTGTTATTTCATTATAATGCTCGGGTCAGACCGAGTATTATATGTTCAGGATAGGTTGCTATGGAGCAGGAGAGGAGCTGGAGTTCGAGACGTATTATATGTACCTATATATATATCCGCTGCTATGTTGTATGGTATGTCTGTTATGTGATGATTGATGTATGAGTTACTCTGATGATATGTTGTATAAACAGTTATAGATTTCATTTTGTGTAAAGATATATAGTTGCTATTATATTTTATTCCGCTGCGACTGTGAGATTCTGATATTGTTTAGTTTCTTCTTCTTCTATCTCTTTTTCTTTTAACCTTAATGGTTCGTATTTCTGTTCTACTTGAGTCAATTAGGGTAGTATATTGTTGATTCAAGGGGTACGGATTTGCGGGCTGTCACACTTGGTATCAGAGCTTAGGTTGGCGACAACCTAGGCTTTGGTGGGAAAAATTTCTCATTAAATAGAGTCAATAGGACTCTATAATGAGTTGAGCGTATTAATAGCTATGAGAGCGTACTTGTTAGTGCTTATAAAATTGTTTTTGTACTGTGTTGACTTATCGGTTGAGTGTTTATGAATTCTGGTCGGTGCGGGAAGTACAACCGTATCGATAGGGGTTTCTAAACTCTTAAACAAGATAAACCGACATAGTATTGTTTTTAAAGTGGGTAAGTGAAATAATTTTACCCAAAATTATATTTTGATATAAAAGAAATAATTTTCTAAAGTAATTATATATATATTTGGATGGTTGGTTGCTAATATTAAAAATCAAATAAGACTCTGAAAGTGAATCTAAAATGTAAATCTTAAATCTGAAATGGTTATAACCAGATAGAATTAGTTAAATAAGTTGCAATAAGAGAAAGTGAAATTAAAATTGAATTTAAACCAAAATTTTAACCCGGAAGTTTTGGAAAGGATTTTAAATGTATTGAAAATAAAATTTTGGAAATTTAAAATCCTGGGAAGTTTGAAATGTTTTCCAATGTATTGAAGGCAATAATGGGATATTGATTTGAGAAGAATTTTTGAATGGGAAACTGTTTTGAAATGAATTTGGGAAAGTAAGAAGCACTGAACTCACTTCAGTCGCTGGAAAATAATCCTGATGATGCTGGCCACATCATTAGAATTCATTTTCGAGTTTCTAAAGTGATGGATTGCTTCCCTAGTAATTGGTTATGGTATTGTTGGATTTGTTGGGTATAACAGTTGTTTTTGGATATTTCGAAAATGGAAATTTGTTTTGGTATAACCAAATTGTTTTGGAAATTCTGGAGATTTGATTTAATATACCACATGGGTATAGATATTTGATATATTTCAAAATGATTTTGAAATAAAAACCGGGAATATTGAATTCTGGAAAATTCTATTTAAATAATGTGTAAAGTTGAAATGAATCAACTATTGAATTTGTTAAGTGAAGCTAATGCTAATAAGAAGGAAATGAGAAATTTTAATCTGGGAATTAAATTTAACTTAAGTAAATAAAATGTGTTGAAGTGAATTGAAATTTGAATTTTACTTGGATAAGGAAATAAATTGGACTTGAAATAAAGTTAATTTGAATTAAATTAAAATGTAAAATGACATTGAAATGTGGGTCATTGTGAAATGAATGGTACACATGAGCTATTAAGTATAGTACTTATAATTTGAGGTTGTGGATTTGAAGTTGCAAAGAAATAAATTAAGGGAATTTGTATCCTTAAGAATTCAGATGTATATACATTTGCATATGGAATTTGAAATTTGTGATTATAAGTTGTAAAGGAATTAAAATGAGCAATATGAGCTTTAAAATAATAAGTTGGTGAACTTATAAAATAGAAATAGAACTTATAATCACAATGAAAAATAATGAAATGGAATGGTGAATTTAAAAATCTAATCTCAAATGAAATGTGAATTGAGATAAGGTAAAGCGGGATATAAAGAAGTGAATGAACTTCAGTTAGTAAACAAGTTTTGAACTTGTATTTGGAAAATTAAAATTGTGAATTTGAAATGAAATAAACCTAGATGAAATGGAAAATTAAAATTGAGGAATTGGGATTTAATTCAATCTTGATGAATTGGAATTAAAGTAAATAGTTATAAAGGTGAAATGTAAATTGTTTATAATTGCATAAAGGAATTCATATTTTTAAGTTATTAAGTGTTACAATTTGAATATGTGATTATGAAATGGAAAGGGTTGAATGGTGTGGAAAAAATTCAAAAACTTAACCATAAATGAAAAGCAAAGTCTAATGAAGCAAAGCGGGAATATAAATGTGAATGTTCTTAAGTGGCAAATAAGTTTTGGACTTATGTATGGAAAAATGGAATTTGTTTGATAATGAAATTGAAATTGAATTTCAATTGTGTAACAAATAATGAGTGAAATAAATTTATATGGACTCTTTGTTAATAAAATAAATTTGTAAATGGATTGAATTAATAAACAAGGAGCATTCAAATTTATTAATAGATTGAAATTTGATTGGAATGGGAATCAAATGGAAATAAAATTTGATTTATAAGAAGATAATGGTAATATTGAGAAGAAAGCTTAAGTAAATTAAATAAATGTGATTAAGCTTTATAATGTAGTCTTGCATAAATTTTGTTGGGTGATAGGCATTGAATTGCAAGTGGAATGATAAGTGTAAACTTAAGTTAAGTAATGGATTTGAAAATATGAAAATCAAGGCATGATTTTAAAAAATAATAATAATAATAAGAATAATAAAATAATAAAAATAAACTTGGATTGGTTAAAGAAATAAAGATGTAAGAAAATGTAATTTAACAATTGCATTAGAAAGAGAAAATGTTTGATTTGTGAACCTTGTAATGGAGTAAAACTAATATAAATCTAAGTTGAAATTAATTTTAAATGGTTAAGCTTAAGTGGCAATTGTTTTGCTTGAATAACATGAATATTTGAATATATTCAGAATTGAGTTGTTTAAACAACAACTAAATTGGTTTTGGATAAATTGGAATTTGATTAAGTGGAGTCCAATTAAAATGAAACTAAATTTGGTATGCAAGAAAGAATTGAGGTGTTATGCAATTGAATTGATGTTTGAATAAATTGATATGGATTGGAATCTAATTTAAGGAGTTTGTGAAAGAATGCAAGTGAATTGATTTAAAATAGCATATGGAATGGGTTTTTAAATCAATTGGAATGAATTGACTTTTGGATAAGTGGTGTTTGCATAAGAATGAGAAATGAATTATAAAAGAAATACTCATGTTTCATGCTTAAAATAAAATTTGATTGTAAATCAAATTGGGAAATGAATTAGTTGAGATTAATAAATGGTATATAATGAACTTGAATGTAAACCATTTCAAGTGTAATAAAACGAAGTTAGTTTGGATGAAATAGAATGGGCTAAATCTTAATAAAGGGATTTGAGTATAAAGGTAAGGTAAATGAATTAAATGCATATATTCATTATATTGAAGTGAATATGAATTTGTAGTAGTAATTATGAATTGGAATGGCCGAACTTGTATGTAAATCATTTATGTGAAATAAAATGGAGTTTGGCATTAGAAAATAAGTGTGGAACATACTTTAAAGTATGATTTACTTATGATATTATGCAAATATTTGTTTGGAATGTAAATGGATGTGTTTGATTTGCATTTACATTGAAAATGTTGTTAAAATGCTCATATTTTAGAAACTAATGTGTTTGTTGAGTAAAGCACAGGTGCGGGAGGCGTGCGAGAGGTTTGGAGTGCGTATATGCATTATATTAGCCGCTTGTTTTTAAAATTTTGCTAAAAGGTACGCCTACGCAAATAAAATTGGAAAATGATATATATATTGTGATATATTTTGGTTTCCGGCCGTGTGGGCCGATGTATATATATTTGTGTATCCTGCGATATCGCAGAAGCTCCTCCGTACAGGGGAGACTCTGCCAAAATTTTCCGAAAATTTTGGGAGTTAGAAAATTTTTGGGGTTTTTGGAAAAAGTTAAATAACTTATGAAGTAATAAGTTAAAATTAAAGCTTTAGAGATAAGTAAAGCAAATAGGTTTGGGAATTGAGCGAAAGGATTTTGTGAAATGTATATAAGCTTTTAACTAAGCTAATGGGATAAGTAGATGAGTTTGGGGGTATCTTCTACCTTATACAAATTTCGGGGACGAAATTTTTATAAGGGGGAAGGAATGTAACATCCCGTATTTTTAGGCTATTCAAATTGAACATTTAATTCATTTTAAATGTTGAATATGAATTATAATTTGAATTTAGAGATAGATGACTTTGGTTTAGTTAATAAAAATTGGTCAAATTTCAAATATGGCAATTAAATTGAAATTGGAATAATAATAATAATAAAATAATAGAATTGGGTTAATTGTTAATTCAGAGCGTAATTAGTGATAAAATGGTTTTAAAAAATTTATCTTGGGCTATTTGAGTGTAAATAGCATAGTGGAAAGTTTAGATGAATTTTTAAGTCGAATTATTAATATTTGGAATTTTATATTAATTTAAAATTGAATTTAATATTATTAAAATGCAAATAATTAGATTCTAATTCCGAATGAGCCGGAATGATTTTTAATGTGTTTATAAATGTTATATGAATGATTATTAAGTTAATAAAATTTTAAACGTGGAAATTTTGAGTGATTTCGATAATTTTGAAAATCGCTTAATTTAATAGACGAGTTAAAATAGCCTTCCGGGACACAGTCTCGGAGTTCGACGAAATCAGTTTCATTGGATCCGTAATAGTTAGTTATTATCGGATTTCAATTTTCGTAGCAATCGGAGTTGTCGTGTGATCGTGGCAGCTCAAAACGCATCGAAATCGTTTTAATCGATTTAATTTGGAATTGAACGTTTAATTCCGTAACTCGTGCATCTGACCGAATTAGCTTACGAAACCTGTTCCATTGTGTCCGGAACGCGGAAAAACCCCAGGATAGCCTGTCGGAACGTGAGAATTGGAGTTCGTTTGCATAGTTGTTAAATTGAGAATTTATTAATAAAATAATATTAAATTTATATTACATATTCACTTTATTCTCAAACCCTAATCCTATTTCCCAGTAGCCGCCGCATATACTTTTCAATGGCCGAAAACAATTTTCGTTCTTCCTCTCAAATCTCCAAATCCACGTGCTATTTCGCAAATCGTTCAACTGGAAAGTTGTTCGTCTCGACGAGCTCTACCCAATCAACGGTAGAGATCGTATTTGGTTGAGTGTTTTGGCGAGGATGTCTTCTCGAAGGCCGGCCGTTCAAAGGGTGGATATCTCGACGTAAGGTCGACCGAGCTCCACCTCGATCTAGGCGCTGGTAGTATGGCCGAGGGGCTTCGCGATGGTGGCAATTGATCGAACTCCGGTCGTGTTTAGGAGGAGCGGCCGCGAGCCCTAGCGTATGTTGATGGGTTCGAATTGTTTCTGTACGTGAGCGCGAGAGGGAAGAGGAAAGGAGCGGGCTCGTTCGTGATGAAGGGCTGAGATGGTAGTTTTGTAATTAAAAGGATAATTGTTTTAAATTATATACACAACTTTATAAAATCGTAACTCGTTCGTATGTTCTCAGAATTTGACGATTTTCGAAGCGTTGGAATCGCAGAAGAGAGCACTACGTGATGGCGCAAATCCGGAGTCATTCCGGGCAAGTAGAAATTTAGGTTAAATCGAACGTCGTTCGGTTTAATTTGAATTTCGAACGCTCGCCGAAACTCAAGGTGAGTTATTCTCACTCACATCTGGATACTAGTAAAGTAGATAGCTAGTATTGATTGTTTGTTTGGATGTTTAGCTGAATATGTTAGTTATTATCAAATTGAATTGATATATACACTGTTGTGCTAATATTTGTGGATGCAGGGGAAAACAGGTTGGAGGGATCCAACGGGATTCCTCACAATATAGTACTTATTTGATTATGATACCTGTTTATATATTGAGATTGATAAATTTGGAGTTGAATTGCATTGTGATATTGTGGTTTAAACTATAAACCCAGGATATTAATTATAAAAGGAATTGCAGTTTAAATTATGAAGAAATTAAATTGGGTTTCAAAGAAATTGAGAAATTGGTAAATAAGAAATTTAGAGAATATAAATGTTTGAAACCTGATTTGGATGGAAAACTGAAATAAATTTGTATAGAAATATTACTGGATAAATTATAAATCCAAAATTAATTATATTTGATAAATTGAATTTAGAGAAATAAAGGTATTGTTAAATAATGGATTTAAAAGGGATTAAAATCTGAAATCTATTTTAAAATGTAAATTGGAAGTTTTAAAATTTGGAATGATAATTAAGATAAATGTTATTAGTTGAAGATTTGGGAAATAAATTTATGTTATGAAACCATAAAACTAAAGTAAATAAATGGACAGAAATCGTGAGAAGGATTTCTGTGATGATTTAGTAGAAATGAGATTTTCTTGGAAAAAAAAAAAAAAAAAAAAAACCAAGTTCGAGTTTTAAATTGATTTTATAAAAAGAAAGTTTTAAAATCTAAACTAATTTTAAAGAATGTTTTAAAAATTATTATTTTAAAGTGATTTTTTTTTTTAGCAATAGTAAAATTTTATAAATATTTTAATAATTATGTTTACAAATGGATTTGTTTTAAAAGCTAGTTTTGACCTAAGTATATTGAAATAAGAGTTAATCTTTTTACCACTTTATTTTAATATATAGTATAACTTAACCTTAATTTAAATTAAGCTATATCTTCTAAACAGTTTTGCTTTAAATATTTTGGAATTATATTTTGATTAAATAATTAGTAGTAAATTTATCTATTTAAAGTATATTTTAAATTAAAATGTTTTTAACTGTTTTAAATCTAAACTGTTTTGAACTTGGATATTTCCAATGAGAATATATGGTAAATGATTTACCTTGTAAAGGAGGAATTTTGAGAAATGTTTTCAAATGAGATTTGGAAATTTGGTAATATATCTTTTAAAGATATTTGAGGTAAATAAATAATTTGGGAATTATTTATTGTGTGATGGATGATATGGATGTTTTTGAATATTAATTGATAGTTAAATCACCGACTATCAATATTGGACAAATGCGTTGATCGTTTCGAAGAGACCGGGATCGAGATTTATTTCTCGAAAACCACTTCGATCCGGTTTGTACGTTTTCGTGCGATAAAACGTTTTCGGAGTCGAAGATGGAGCAGTGAAGTGCAAGGGCTAGTCGCTACTAATCCTGAGGATATTTCCAAAATGGATGTAGTAGGAATAGTGCCTTCGGTTCCGTTCGAACCTGGGACGGACTTGTATGGACGAATGCTTCGTGACATCGTCAGCGGACGATGGGCATTCTAAGTGAAACGTTCTAAAGGTAACGTTAAGCCTCAAGCCTCACCAACCGGGAATGACTGAAAATCAGGGGATATGCAGCAAGGCTTCGTGGGTAGCCCCCACTGGAGAGTAAGGTCATCCCTGTCTAGAGGTTCCTTTTTATTTCGGCTTAGTGGTGCGGTTGCTGATCCCAACCGCGGGGTGATCTTATTCGGAATTGCCCATAGGTGATTCCGGTCTTGTGTTGCAGGGGACGAAGGGAGTAGTCCTCGGTACTGTGATCTAGACCACGTACTGTGACAGGTGGTACCCCAGTGCCTAGTCATTAGTTGGAATCCATTTTTCCCTACGAACCTTATACGAGTTTTGTTTGTATTACCCACTTCGGTGGCTAGTAGCTGGAATTTAATAGATGTAACAATTTCGGCTATTTTATAAGTATTTGTAAATAGACCCTATTATAATATCAGAGGATTTCTATAAAAAGAGTTTTAGCTATCGTAAGGTAAAAACCCGACATGTTTATTTGTGGCGTGGTCTTACGAGATGCTTTTGTTTTCAAAAGGATTTTTGAAACTTTAATAATCAATTGTGTGCATTATTATCAGCTGGTATTCCAGACTGACTCGGGTGTTATTTCATTATAATGCTCGGGTCAGACCGAGTATTATATGTTCAGGATAGGTTGCTATGGAGCAGGAGAGGAGCTGGAGTTCGAGACGTATTATATGTACCTATATATATATCCGCTGCTATGTTGTATGGTATGTCTGTTATGTGATGATTGATGTATGAGTTACTCTGATGATATGTTGTATAAACAGTTATAGATTTCATTTTGTGTAAAGATATATAGTTGCTATTATATTTTATTCCGCTGCGACTGTGAGATTCTGATATTGTTTAGTTTCTTCTTCTTCTATCTCCTTTTTCTTTTAACCTTAATGGTTCGTATTTCTGTTCTACTTGAGTCAATTAGGGTAGTATATTGTTGATTCAAGGGGTACGGATTTGCGGGCTGTCACAGTGATTAATTTAAGTGTAATTAATTAATGTAAGTGATAAAGGATAGTTAATCAACTGGATGTGATTAAATTAATTATAATGTGATAAATTAAGGTTAATTAATCAATGCAAATAATTTAAGCAATGGTTTATAATTAACCAAAGTTAATTAGGCAGGATTAAAGATAATTAATTTAATTTATAATGGGTAACTAAATTAAATTAATTAAGAATTGTTTGTTTATTTATCTTACCTATAGATGATAACTTGAATTGAATATCTTAGTTGTCTAAATATCTCTGATAGTGAGATTGTGATGTATTGTGATATGATATGATGGGTGGAATTGTGATATTGTGAGTTATTTATTGGTGATTGATTTATTGTGAGAATATGAGAACCTGTAATTAAAATTAATTTGTATCCACTTAAACCAACTAAGTTTAAGATGATGTTGAATTCTAAGAGACCGGGTTCAGGTATCAACAATACCCGAAACCACTTCGATTTGTAATTCCATGTTTATTATAAGTTTGATGTGTGTAACCAAACAGGCTGGAATGAAAAGGTTAAGAATCATGAATATTTAACTAAGTTGTGATCCCTAGACATTGTTGGAAATAAGTGTTTGACTTAAATAAGCCGAGAACTCATAGAAAGTACGAGTTACCTTGGTTTTGCAAATAGGTTTCATAACTTAGTATTTCATGTTATATGGGTTTACTCACGCTGGTTTCTAGCCTGACCCGGATGTTACTTTGGTGTAATGCTCGGGTCAGACTGAGTATTACATATTTACAGGTAGGGACGTTCTGGAGGCAAGCTGGATGGAAGGAACGTATAGAGAGTTTCCGCTGTGATATATTGTAGTATCTGAGACATGATTGAATCTGTCCAGTGTTTGTGTTTATGTGTAACTCTGATGTATTAAAATGTAATTGATTGATTCAGCTTTCTTTGTGTAATGAATATTATTTGATATTATATTTTATCCGCTGTGAATGTGAGATGTTGGTGTTTCTGTTTCTTCTTTTCTTCTATCTCTTTTCTTCTTTTTCTAACTATCTGGAGTTTTCGGGATCGAAAATTCCGGGTAGTTACAGGTGGGAAATGCGAGACTCCCTCAAAGACATAAGGAAATTCACAAACTACATGTATGGATGATAGCTCTCCAACAGATAGATATAGTGAGTATAGATGGCTTAACTCAACTAAATCTTGGCCTGTATAAATAATTTCTAGCTCATGTCCTCCACAACTTCTTAATTGTACAACCGTCCTATCATATCTGAGAGTTGCACCATAATATGTTGACCAAGCCATACCCAAGATAAGTCCATGCCCCTCAAAATTTATAATATACACATTACACATGAAATCAACATCGTATATGTCCAACACAGGTCCTTGCACATTAAAGAGAGATGCGTCGAACCCCAAAAGGATTAGAGATCACTATTAGGCTGGTGAAAATCTGGGTTTGAAGGTTTAAGAAGTTTACTACATTCCTAGCGATAAAGGAATGTGATTCCCCTGAATCAAATAGGGTGCAAATTATAATAACCCCTAAAATAAGAGTTTCCCTTGATCTGGCGGAAGTTTACTTATAATAGGAATGACTTCAATAGCATAGGCTTATCTGCTTGATCCTTCATTTGCCAACTTAGGGAATTGATTCTTGAGGTGCCCTTCATCGTGGCAATTAAAGCACTTCCCTTTAAAAGCTTCCTTCATCAAACTCACCTTACAATCTTTAGCCTCGTGACCTTTCTTCTTGCATCGCTTGCACACCCTACCATCCTTCTTAGACTTTCCCTTCGACTTCTTGTTAGTCCAAAAGCTTCCTTTATTAGACCCTTCTTGCTTTTAGGTAGGTGAATCCTTCTCCTTTTCCGCCTCCTTATCGTCCACAATGACTATAGCAGCATTTTCAACTCTACCAATATCTCATATATGGCACCAAAGGGTACTTGGATCAACAACATTTTTCTCAACAGGGAATTTAGGCCCTTCATGAACTTCATGGCCTTTTTCACAGGTGTATCCATCAAGCACATCCCGAATTTAGCTAGCTCTATTAATTTAGCTATGTACTCCGTTAGAGTGGAGTCTCCTTTCCTAAGCTAAATGAATTTCTCAAGTTATAGACTCACTTATGCCTTAGACATCAACCTTATCTCAAATCTTTTTTTGAATTCATCCTACAGGAAAATCCTTCCAATATTTTCCTCGATCATCAAGTTCCACCAACCTAAAGCTTCTCCTTTGAGGTACCAAGTAGCCATTCTCCTCTTTAACTGATCTTCACAACCAAGCTCTCTAAATATTTTCTCATAGTCATTAAACCATGTTCTAGCTTCAAGATATCCCTCGGTTCCAGAGTATTTCCTCCCTCTTATATTAAGAAAGTCCTTACAGATTTTAGGAAAGTCAATAGGATGAGGTGTTGCATCGGCAGGCGGAGTAGTAGGTGCTACCGGTATAGCTGGAGGAATAGGAAATTTCTCAACAGTCCTGAGATATTATTTAAACCATTCGGGCATTCTTACCAGCCATATCAACTATCTATAGGTTGAATCTTTAGTGATGATTTCCTAAGATAGTAATATATGCTTAAGAAAAGGATTGCCTAGTGCGTGCGCATATGTTCAGGGAAATAAGGGTACACATATAGTAAGAATTTTTTTCTTGAAAATCCTTTTTGAAAAACTATTTCAAAAATAACAAGTACGCCACAGCATAACTATAGTTTCACTACCGATCAGGTAACCTAAGTTATAATACCAAATGTAACAACCCACCTTGAAACAAGCCTAAATTTTAACCTAGAAAAGGCCCATCGAAACTTAGATCCATTCTAAGGCTTGCTGTTGGTTGGGAAAAAAGTACAAGTACAAAGCTTTAACTATTCTTTCAAAATTCACAGCTGATGGAATAAAATATAATAGCAAACTGTACCCCTTTATTTCGAAACCATTGGAAATGTCATAATACAAAGCAACATCAAACTGTCAAGTAAATTCTGTTACATCATTTATCCAAAATATAAGGGTACAGCAGAAAACATCATAAAGATAGTAATGACTGCCATAAGCTTGAGCCACTCCATCTCCAAGCATCATCGTCATTATTAATCCATCCTTAACTTGTGTTGTAATGAGGAGGGAGTTAAAATAACAAATGTATGGTGAATAAAAACCCAGAGCCTTACCATTTTAGCACTTGGGCAGTATATTTCAAAATAAGAATACATCTTGCGTACATAAAACCATTTAATACTTCTTATAAAGAAAGTAGGCGGGACTGTAATCTACCACATGATACCTTTCATTCTCGAAGCAGGTTTCCCATATCCCACGTCCAAAATATCTAACAATGTAAGAGATAGTACCCAAGTCGCTTAATACCTTTTATTGGAATATAGGAAAACTCAAGTCATTTAGAAATCAATTGAGGCAGACCCATCATTTAGTACCAATTCTTAAGGCATACTTCTCATTGGTGACTATCTAGTTGACATCACATAGAATCTCTTAAGCCGCTTAATACTTCTTTATGGAAAGGCGGACCCTTAATCAGTCACTTAATACCTTATCCCGAAGCGAACCCCTATAGAGATGTCACCTATCATGCTTAATAACTAGCTCCTTAGTCATTTAATACTTCGTTTGGAGAAAATAGGCAGTCCCTCAAACAACCACTTCATACCTCAAGATCCCAAAGCAGGCCCTTTGTGTTATGACGCAAACTAAAAATGATGTCTCACACTAGCCTGACTATTCGTAGGAACTAGTAGTCATATTAGCTGGACAGATTTACTCTATAAAATTTGGGATGAACCTTGCGTCATCATAAATATTTATCATAGAAGTCGTCTCACATCAACGCCAAAGTAACACTACCGGTGCCAGAATTGCTGGGCAGACTTTTAATGTCTTTTAATTGACCTCGTATCCCTATGACTTAGCCATAATTTAAGCACTATCCATATATAATACTCACCTCACTATTTCATAATTAAGGCCTTACAATGAATCTTCCTTATTACGCCTTAGAAATATTAATTACCTTAGGGGGGAATCAAGGACAATTATTACCTAATTAATTATGCAAACATATGTTATAATTATACGTTTATTACGCTAATAGAAATAAATATATGTCTGCACCTAATAACTTGTAAGCGTGCCGTTCATATGCCCTAAACTAGCATTAAATGTTAATTCCTTTAACTATAATACTAATACAAATCATTTCCCTTCAGATTTCCAAGATTTCAACATCCATAACAAGGATTAAATATTCATAGCCAAAACTGCAATAAATAGACTTTGTAAATAGAAACAAAAACCCAATTTTTTGCATCAATTCAATGGAATACCCTAAACAATCGGAATTGCAATCCTAACTTCATATTATATTCAAGTCCTATTTTACACAAAAATAAATGAAGGAATTTTGTGTGGAATATGCGGTGTAAACTACAAATAGGATTCGTGCTCTACGTCCTTATTTCACTATTGAAAACTCACGATTTGAATCAAAGAAGGGGGAGAAGTGGAATAGACTATGAAATTATCAAAAATTGCAGAAACAATAAAAATTCCATCAAATTAACATAAATAATTAAGAATCTCCATATAGAACTAACATTTCAAAATAAAAAGGAATCTTGGGGGATTTTACCTATTTTATTTGTGCAATACCAAAATATGCAAGGCATATTCAAATCCATAGATATATACTAATCAATTATTGAAATGAAAATACTAAGGTTTCCACTTACAGATCATCCTTAGCTTTTCCTTTATGGATTTGCAACACCAAATCAACTCTTTTCCATATCTCTTTCTTTATATACACACACACACACATACACACACACACAAAAAGTGAAGGATAGATATATATATAATTTTATTAGATTCAAAGAAGTTGGAGGAGAAGTGAATAGATTAGAAGATTAATTAGAAAAAAGTTAGAATCCTTACTTGAATTTCTAATTGAATTTCTGAATCTAACTGAAGAAAGAAAATGATAGAGGTTCAGGGAATTCCCTAAATACTTATACATAAAAAGTGGAGAGACTAGGGTCCTATTTATAGGAGTTGAAATGCCCCAAAATCGTAGGATGAAGTTAGGTGAAAACAGATAAATCTAGAGCATTTAAACTTAGAAAAACCCTAGCCGCCACCTTGAATATTGTTCGAACGCGCCCTTAACCGGTTGACCGCTTGGGTAGAAGGTGTCGACCTCTCCGCTCATTTAGAGTGTGTTGATTTATTTCCGTTGCTCGTATATTTTGTTCTCTAATTAATTTTTAACGTTGATTATTTAACTTATCCCCCAAATAAACCTACAGTTAACTTTTGAAATTCAAACCCTAGATTTAAATACTCATTTGAATTTGAATTCGAACTAAATTAATTAAAATCTGAAATCTTCAAACACTCATAACTTCTTCATTTGAGTTTCGTTTTTAGCGTATTATATATGGAATAGATTTGAATTTCACCATGAACGCAACATAATAACTTTCGTGGTCAAATTCCAAATTTTGTGAAATTTCCCTTTTTAACCCTACCTTAATTTTTTAATTCACTCAATTTATTTATAGTTAGTTTTATGAGGTGTTACTATAACTTTACTCTTTCATACTATTATGCATATAGCGGAAAGCAATTGGCTTTGAAAGAAATATATAGAGATCACACTATGTCATATAATGATTTAAATTGGTATTTAGAGGCTTTGCAAAAATGTAATCCTGGTAGCTATGTAGCTAGGGAGTTTAATCCTTCAACCAATCAATTTGAAAGAGTTTATGTTGGTCTTAGTACATGTGTAGCTGGATTTAAGCACCGTCGACCATTAATTTTTCTAGATGCAGCTGCTTTATAGGGAAGGCCTGGTGTTTTGTTAACTGCTACTGCAAAAATGGTAACCATGGTATGAGTATCATTTTAATTAAGTTTATTTACATTTTGTTTTGTTTATTGTAGTTTTTATTCAAATGATATATTCAACTAGCATTTTTATGTTTACCTTGTCATTAATTTTGGTAGTGGTCTGTATGTGTTATATTTGATTCTTAGTGTTGGCTTCAGGGTGTTTTTGTATTTGTTACAACATAATGATAGTTGTATATTGTAACAACCTGTATTTTTCTATAATTAAAAATATTAAATTAAATAAGATTTTGAAGTTTAATATTGGAAGAAATTGAAATTTATGATTTACAAATGAAAAGATTATTATTAATAATTATTTTAATGTAATTTCAATCAATTGAATTAATTATCAAGTTAATTTGGTTATAATTGTAAATAAGGAATTGAATTGATAATTAGTGGAATTAATGAAATTGAAATATTATAATTAGTATGGTAAAAGATGATAACTGTAGAGTATGAATGTAATAAAATGTAAACCAATGTTAATTATATCCATAAGGTGATAGTTGATTTAATAATAAGAGTGGAAATTAAATAAAAGAATTTATTTGGGTTTAAAATATAATTATCTAGGATTTTATTACAATGAAATTGAACGTTGAATTTGATGAAATATTTTACTAGTGAATTTAACATAGAAAATTTATTTTGATAGATTATTAAATTCTATGTAATTAAGAATGATTAAAAAAATTTACATTTAAATTCGAATTTGAAAAGTGAATAAATCAATTTAATAATAATTATTTATTTATTCAAGGCGAAAATGAGCTATTTTGGACACTGTATCATATTTCGATGAAACCAGTTTCATCTTATCCATAACAGTGAATTATTGTAGGATTTTAAGTTTCGTATCGATTAGACTTGTCGTTTGATTGTGCGGGCTCGAAATGCGTAGAAATTAATTGATAGAATTTAATTGAATATAATTTGATTTTGAAAGCTAACTTCTATATGAAATGGAATTTGTGTTTGAAACTAGTTCCATTAAGTCTAAAAATATCGAAAACCTATATATTGATATATTGGTTGACCCATTTTCGTTTCGGAAATGAAACGGGCTTTTCGGGTCGTTATTATCATTTCGACCAATTCAATCTGTATTATTCATTCTTATCTACCTTTGTCCATATAAATAGATTACTTTTATGAAACCCTAGAAGCTTTTCATTTTCTATATGTACAGTTCATCTTATCTGTTCCTATCTCCTCTCTCCAATGGCGGAAACCTAATTTCTAAATTCCAAACCATAATTTCAATTTCAAAATTAAATTTCGAAATTCAAACTCCACAAAATATGTCATATTATATATCATTGGAAATCTCTCAACGAGTAAAATCTACTACTGCTGTTCATTTTTTGATTAGAATCATGGTTTAGCCAGAAACTAGCGATCTTTCTCAGCCGTCCGCTTCTAGGGTTTCTTGATCCAACGATAGATTGTCGATTATACGACGATCGGGTGGCATTGGCTTGTAGAGGAGGTTAAGCAGGTCCTAATGGTGGTCTTCATTTGTCGTTATATGGTTGGAGTTTGCCAAAATCGATGCTCAAAGGAGGTGGTACTGCTGGCATCTACAGCGAGTTGGAGGTGGCGGCGACATGGGCGGATGGGCGGCGTGGAGGTGCGAGTTCGATTGAGTGGCTGGATCAGGTTGCAGGCGCGTCTAGTCACGTGCAACGATGGATTGAGATGGTGGCTAGAACATGAGATGGTGGCTTCTGATTGTTGCGTACGTGGTTAAGGGTTTGGATGGTAAAACCTATTACTATTTTGCCCTTCAATTTTATTATAATTTAAATTGAAATTCAATATCTTAACTGACATAACTTTTGCATACAAACTTGGATGTGAACGTGGTTTCTTCCATTGGACTCGTATCAAAATTCCGGGCGTTATGGAGCTAGTTTGGATACATTCTAAGGTTGTTAAATTTTTGGGCCTAATTTGGATTTTAAATCGACGACAAGTCAAAGGTGAGTGTTTTAACCCAATCACAAATATTAAACCATCTTATGTTGGTTAAATTAAATTTTTGATGTGATTAGAAATTTATTGGTTGCTGTTTAGTATATTTAAATTGTCATTTAAATTTAACTTGAATTTATATGGAATTTAATTGCCATTTGAATTAATATTGGAATTGAATTGTTAGTTAATTACCCGATAATGATAACCAGTTAATTTTGTAAATTATTGGTTGATTTGGATGATGATTGTGATGGATGCTTAATTGTTGACATTTTGGATGATTTAATGTTATCTTTATTTTATATATTGTTATCACACTGCAAGTTCCCTTACTTATTGTTAGGAAAATCACTATGGGTTGAAATGATACATACCTGAATGGTCTTATAAATTAGGGAAAAATCATTATTGGTTGAAATGATAAGCTCAAGCGATTTTATGAATTTTGAATTTTACTGGGGATTGCGGGTTGAAATGATATATACCCGTAAATTTAAATTATTACGGGTTGAAATAATATATATAGGGCATAAAATTATTATAAGGATACCGGAGTGGTTAAAGTAAATGATTTTAAATCCTAAAATTTTGAATCCAGTTTAATGATATTTTGAAATAAAATTAGATTTATATGAACTGAATTATTTTCAAAATCCAAGCTTTAGAATGTTGAATTGAATCTAGTTTAAATGAAATGTTTAAGGATTTAAATTGAAATCTTTAAGTTGAATTTTGAAATATAAATGAAATTTATCGAAATTGAATTATTTTAAACGTTTGGATATTTAACTTCAAAAACTATTGAATTTGAAGTGGTTTAAATTTGTAGTTCAAACATGGATTTGAAATCGATAAATTGAAATGGTTTTTAATGATAATTCAAACTGAAATCTTTATCCTTTTGAATTGAAATCATTGAACTGAGATTGATTTAAGTTGAAATTTTGGAACTAAAGTAGATTTGAATTGATTTATGAAATTGGAAGAAACCGTCCTAGTTTGAAACTATTTTCGATATAAACTCTTTTAATATATAATCTATTTTAATATATAAACTATTTTTAATATATAACCTGTTTTTAATATATAAACAATTTTAACTTATAAATATTTTAATATATAAACTATTTTAACTTGTAAACTATTTTTAATATATAAACTATTTTAACTTATAAACTATTTTTAATATATAAACTCTTTTAACTTATAATCTATTTTTAATATACAAACTATTTTAACTTATAACCTATTTTTAATATATAAACTATTTTAACTTATAACCTATTTTCCTATATTAATAATTTTAGTATATATATCATTTTAAATTTATAAACAACTTTTAATATATATTTTAATATATAAACTATTTTAGTGCGTAAATATTCCAATATATAAACCAATTTCAATATTTAAACTATTTAAAGTTGGAATTGTTACAATTTAAATTCACTTGATTTAAATGTGAATATTTTGATATGATGGTTTAACCAAATCTCGTGTTATGATTTTGAAAACGAATATGATTTAAAGTGAATAATGATTTCGAAAGTGAATATGATTTTGAAATGATTATGATTTCAAAGTGAATATGATTCTGAAGTGAATATTGATTTCGAAAGTGATATGATTTTGAATTAAATATGATATTCTGATATCAATATGAATTGGTTTTAGAAATGTAAAAGAACCAATCAGTATGAAATAAGCGTTTGGTTGTTAAAGAGACCAGGATCAGATATTTTCATACTCTTTGCCAACACCGAAAACCACTTTAACTGCTGTGCACGTGGTGGAGAATCCAGAAAAAAGTAGGATGGTTTGGCGAATGCTACTATATGAGGTATAAACATAGCACGATCCTCTCGGGTCAGCTTAATATGACTAAAACAGGAGCCACGCCACGCCAAGTGAAGTCGCTCGTCCGATCGGACACATTTCTTCGGTACCATATATGTTACTTTGTGATTGATTTGGTGGCCACTTTTGATTTGATAATAGGAGTGTGTCTCAAGGTGGATGGTAGTAGCTGTTATGCGTTACAATCAGTCCGGATCTGCAAAATGATAGTATCCTACCTTTGGCATTGTCTCGTGTGCCTTGTCATATGCCTTATCGACCCCACTACGAGTTTGGTTTGTGTCACACACTATGGAGTGCCCTCTAATAGCCCTCCAGTTTACGGTGGAATTACGGTACTGCATAGACTACGGCATTTATAAAAATGTGTTAAGAGGGATATGGGTAACGCCTTAGCACGATTTTAATACTTTACTTCACTGTAGACATATCATAATAGCATATATTATTATATATGTAGATAATTTAACGGATCCGTAGGAGATTGTAATGACCAAGGATTCTTGTTGTCTTATGTTTTGATTATTAATTTTTAATATTTAATAATACATTATTTTAATCAAAATAAAATCATGGTTAAATGATAATTACTAATAATATATAGTTTTAAAACTAAGAAAATAATTTGAATATCCATATTTTATTTACAAAATAGAAAGTTGATTAAAATGGAATTTCTTATATATATTATGATGATAGAATTTATATATATTATAACAACAATAAGATTCATATAACAAAAGTAAACAGACTCAAATTAATATAAAATGAATAAAAGAATATATTATAAATAGAAATGATTTGGGCTTATGAATAATGTAGTGCATTATAAATAAAAAGATTTTAATGGGATTTTTCTTATACATACATACATACATATATACACACACACACACACACATACATACATACATACATACATACATATATATATAGACATACAAATGAGTTAAGAAGATTGTAAAATATGTATAAACTAAATAAAAATCGTATGTTAAAAACAATATATGTAATGGTAAGTTATATATGTATATATATGCGAACTAAATAAATGTAGTTTATTAAAAATAATATGTACGTGCATTTATATACATATATATTTAAAAATAAAAGAAGAGATATATATGAAAATATATGATGATGGGAATGAAAGGAAAGTCAAACAAAATTATTTTTTAAATAAGAAATCTTTTAAAAATCATATTTTAGTAAAAATGCTTTTTTTATAATGATTAAAGTAAAAAATTTCATTTATTTTGAATTATACATTTTAAATATAAAAAGAAATGTAAAACAAAATGTTATTTTATTTACAATGGAATAGCAAAACATTTAGTGTTTTGAGTAATATATTTTTAAATCTAAAAATAGATATAAATATGAAAATTTAAATGGGTTATATAAAACCACCTTACATCTTGTTTTCAAAATATATACATATTAAAAAGCCTATTTAAAATCAGATGAAAGTAAAAAGCAAATAAAGAGTAAAAACATGAAGTTAACAATCAAAAGTTAAACTAGTAAAAAGGTAAAACAAATAGGCAAAAATAGGTAAAATAAATATATATGCATATAATATAAAAATAAAAGCATTTGCCTGGTCAAAGTTTTACAATTAAGAAGGGTTAAAAACATAAATTTAAACATATAAAGCATTGTTTGGTCAAAAGAAGTAAAGATCAAAACATTTATTTTGATTTCATTTCAAACTCAAAACAATACATCACCTCAAGTCTTTTTCTTCTTCAACCCATCAACCTATCAAAACATTGTATAGGCCTTTAGATATCTTGAGCCAAAATACTGAACAAATGCATATCATTTTGTCTTCAAAACGTGTATATAAATATAGGCTTGTGTGTGTAGCTTGAGATTTAAAAAAAGAAGCTTAGGACTAAAACTATAAAGAAGAAGAAAAAAAGCTCTGTAAACAAAAAGAAAGGAGGAAAGAAGCATACTATTCAAATCAAAACCAAATCAAACAAGTCCTTTTCAAGATTTCTGATCCTAAACTAAAGATCGACTAGTAGATTTCTAAAGATCTTTAAAACATGTTCAAGGTGGGTGAAAAACACTCGGTTTTCTTGTTACAGGTTATTACCTAAGATGTTTATATCAATGAATATGAATGAATCTATAGTACGTAGATCTATACGTCTGTTTGGATATGGGCAGTATTCCTTGAACATCAAAACTTGTATTGCTTCCTCCAAATCTTACCTCTGTGCTTGTTTAGGTTAAAAATGGTTAATACTTTTAACTTTAAAATCAATATCTCAACATCTATTAGGTTTTAGAACGTGATTCCAAAAGGAAATTTGTTTTTTTTGTGAATAGATCGTTTTAAAATTTATTTCATTGAAACACATAAAGCAGAGAAGTAGAAAAACGTATGTTACAGTAAGTGACTTAAGTATGGTCGAAATTAAAATATCATAATTCAATGATTTGATTATATGGACGTGTTCGTTATTGCAAACCATGATTTTTAAAGGAAGTTTTGTGATTTTTAATGGCGTGTCGATGGAAGAAGGTGGTGATGATCAGATTTGGGTATGATGGCGAATTCAGGTGAGGACTTTAAGGTGGAGGAGGTTTGGGCAATGGCACATTCATGAAAAATGGAACGAAAATTTTTGGTAGCTCGAGTTAACTAGTCAAACTCGTTTTAGGGTTTTAGATGCATTTGATTGTGTCTCGGCCAGATGGTAATCGCGGCGAGAAAAGGGAAGTGAAGGCATGCGGTCCAGAGGGGTTGGCGGAGGAGGCATTGGCGGAGCTATATGCAAGGTTGAGCGGTGAATGATGGCCGGAGGTGATGGGGAAAGGTGATTTTTTTTGTTCGATTTCATCCAGGTTTGATGTAGTAGTTCGAAAATTAAAAATTCAAGGGTAGCTTGCGATTTTAGGTGAGTGGTCGTGATGTTGAGGTTGTGGGTGGTCGGCTAGAATGATCAGTGGCAAGTGTCGCTGTATGATGGTTTTGTACACATGCACATGCGTAGGCGTGCATAAGGGAGAACTCAGGAAAAACCAATCGAACTGGCAGAGGCGTTCGTTTCTTATTTGCCATTGGGCTGCGTTGGTTTAGCTTTGGGTCGAAGAACATATGAGAGGCTTGGGTGATCGAATTTTACGGTAGGATAATCGTAGAAAATTGAATCGGTTTGGTTCTTTTTCTTTAAAATTGGGTACTGATAATTGGGAAGGAGAGGAGGGGAAGAATGGTTCGTTTTGTTTGGGTAGATGAATTTTTGAGCTCGGTCGATTTATAAAATAAAGTAATAATAGTAAAAAAAAGAGTGGATGTGGGCTCGGCCTAGATAGGTGTGAAGGAAAGTTTTTCTTTTAAACTTTTAGATGTTAATTTTTTTTATATGTCTTGTAAAATTCAAAATGCTATAACTCGTCCACGAAACCAGATTATCCTGATTCTCTTTGCAATGGGTTCGTATTATCGAGTACTTCGATGCTATGAAATTTGTTATTATATTTGACTAATATAATTATGATATTTTAAAACTGTTGAGTTTTAAATATAGAATGTTAAATTACATACATATATTTTGAAAAAATTAAAATGCCATAACTAATGCATACGAACACCGATTGAAGTGAAATTCATTGCAATGGGTTCGTATCGACGAACACTACATTGGCATATGGATTGTTGTTGAGTTTGAAAAAGTGAAAAACTATGGTATATTTAAATGGATAGAAATTTAATCAATCGATTTCAAACAAATATCGACGTTTAAATTTATATGACTTGTCATTCAAATTATTTGCCCAGATAAAAATAACTATGAATCAAATTAGATTAATTACGATATTTTGACATCTGTTTAGCGGAATAAAACACCGTTTCACTAATTATATTTATTTGATCCCCTTTGTACAATAAATCCCCATTCTACCATTATGACTGAATATGTGTGTTTTTGGACATTGTTAGTAAAATTAAAACCCTATTCTGCTATTACTTTTGTATGAACATCTATTTATTATCCTGATAATTATATTGGGCAATATGATGTGAATTAATTGTTAAAATAGATTGGTTTGAATATCTGTATCTGTTTTTCTGGATTGTTATGGAATGAATGGTAACTTGATTAAGTACCATTGGAATCAATAAGCCTCTTTCCAATTTGGAATTTGTTTTTGGAATCAAAGTTATTTAAAGAATAATTGTTATTTGTTAATGATATTTTAAAAAATAATTTATAATTATTTGATAATGTTTTGAAGTTAATTAGTTTTTATTCTTAAAATTATTTAAAATTATTTAATTAGTTTTTCAAAGCTATTTAAATATTTAAGTTGTTAAGTATATTAATTCTTAATTAAAGTTGTTTTATAGTGATTTGTTTAAAGTTAATTTTTACTTAAGGATTAATTGGTACTGAAGTATTTTATTTCAAGCTAATTTGTTCAAATATTAATAATGTTTTAAAAATAATATATTATATGGTAAACTGTTTTAAAAGAGTATTCCTCCCAAATTTAAACTTGAAAAATTTATATAGAACTTTATAAGTATTATTTTGAGATAATTATTAAATAAAGTTTTCGGGAAGTAATGGTATACTTTCATGGGTAGTTAGGAGGAGTAGACTGCCTACGGTTAAGTTTGGACTTCTAGGATAGAGATGTAATCATCGAGCTGCGACTCCATGGTTGATACACATAGTACTTTCCACATTTATTTAAAAGGGTTTTCAAATATTATTAAAGAAAATGGTTTATGAATATACTTATTCCAATGAAATAAGTATATACCTTTTGATAAAGAGAATTAATTTAATTAAATTTTAAATTAAATAAGGCTTAGTGTTTTCAGTGGGAAATTGGATCTTTGATTGAATGATTGTTATTTGATAGTTGAATAACCGACTATCAAATCTGGACCCAAAACGTAGCTTTGGAAATATCTAGTAAAAACACGGGAATAATATGGTACAATTATCATTCGAGGTGCCATACTGTATGCATAATGTTGTTTCGTTCTTTTAGGACGATTATAAGGAAATCTATCCATTAACGGTTAGGAGATGATCTCTGATCTTATTTTCGTCTGTTTATTTCCTAAAGAACCAGGGTAAAGTTTACCGAAAATATCGAACGTAGTTTCGAAGAGACCGGGATCAGATAAGTTATTCGAAAACCACTTCGATCCAACGAATATGTTTTCAAAAAGATGACTAGAGCATGGAATCGAAAATGGAGCATTGAAGTGCAAGGGCAAATCACTACTAATCCTGACGATGGTTCCAAAATGGATGTAGTAGGAATAGTACCTTCGGTTTCTTTCAGACCCAAAACGGACTTGTATGGATGAATGCTATCAGCACATTGTTTATTGGAGGACAATGAGTATTCCAAGTGTAAATTCCTTAAAAAGGTAATCGTAGCCTCAAGCCTCATCAATCGGAATGACTGAAAATTAAGGGAGATGCAACAAGGCTAAGTGGGTCGCACCCACATAGGGTATGCTTATTCCTTTCTAGATACCCTTAGATATTATTGCTACGGTGCACGAAGAACTCGGTAAATGTGGGAACATATGGGGTAATAGCATATTCGGTACTATCCAGGTTAGGGGTAGAACCGGTCTTGTGTTATAGAGGATCCCACCGAGGTCCTCGGTACATTTTTCTAGACATGTAACGTGATAGGTGGTACCAGTGCCTCTTCATTGTATGGAATCCATTCTCCAATGAGCGCCGTAATTTTTTGATTGTTCCCAACAATGTTGAAATGTGAGATGCAAGCATTTTAGCTATTTCTATATTTTATTGTGACCTCTAGACACTATTATAATATCACTAAGGGAAAAACCCGTCGTGTTTATATGTGGTCTTACGGGATACCTTTGATTTTAAAAGGATTATGAAGGTTAAAATGAATAAAATTCCTTGTGTTTTAATTCACACATTGGTTTTACCAGATTGACCCGGGCATGGTTTTTCCTATATGCTTGGGTTAGACCGAGCATATTTTCAGGTTTCGCTGGAGGGATTAGAGCTTCAGGAGAGGAGCTGGAGGCCCAGAAACGTATTCACGTAGATGATTATATTCCGCTGTATTTTAGTTGCATTATCAATAGTTGTAAGAATAGAGTGTTATAACTGTCCATGCGGTATATGTTGGTGTACTCTGATTGTTATCTGTTATGTAAATATTACAGTTTTGTTTTATGTAAAGAATGGTTCAATATTATAGATTATTCATTTCCGCTGTGAGATTCTGTATTGTTTGGTTTTCTTTCTACTTGTTTCTACTTTTTTTTCTTACTATCTGCCTTTCCATTCAATTTGGACCGGACAAGTGTGGTAAAGTGTGCGTTTGAACTGTACGGAAAAGTGGGTCATGACATCGTGGTATCTGAGCTTAGGTTGAGTGAATACCTAGGCTTTTTTGGGGTTACTCATTAGAGATAGGGTCAGTAGTATGCTAGAATGAGTTTGAGTGTGTGTATATGTATATATGAGAGCGCGTATTTGTTAGTGATATAAAATGTTTTATTGTGTTAATTGATCTGTTGAGTGACATATGGATTCTGGTCAATACGAGTAGCTAACGTTATTAATAGGGATCTCTAAACACTTGAACAAGACCAATGGACACAATATTGTTTTAAGTGGGTAAATGAAATAATTTTACCCAGGATATATTTTATACGTAAAATGATTTTCAAAACATATAGTATTTCGAGGTGTTGCTTGATAAGCGATGATAATATTTTTATCATCTAGGATTTGATTGGTCATACCCATCTATTTTTGAGTACCCTCTACTGCCTGACCTTTTGACTTGAGTCTTTCCTTAGAATCAGGGCCTTATAGATAGAAGCTTTCGGAAATTTGAAATTGTGGGAAAATTTGATTTACTAAAGAAATTTGGAATATTTTAGATAAATATTTTAGGAATATTTTCCATAGATAAAAGCTAATTTTATAATAATTGATTTATAAAAAGAGATATTTGAGGATTAAAAACTCCAATGATTTTAGAAGAATTGTTTTAAACAAATTCTTGAAGAAAAATAATTTGGTATTATTTAGGGAAGTTTTTAAAGGTAGTAATGTAAAAGAAGAGTTATTTGAAGTGTGTACCTATATATACTTTTAGCTTATGTGGATTCTTGAAATCTTAGGATCTCATTCTTTGGTTTTGTTAATTAATTATAGAGAACTCCCATCGTGGTTAGAGGAGCACTTATGAAGGCTAGGAGGGCTGGTGATCAGGACTTAGTTATCCGGATTCCGAAGGATCTTGTCCAGCCATCGATATATGAGGAGGAGTTAGAAGAGGAAATGGAACCTATCGAGCAGCCTTCATGAAGAGGAGCCCAAGATAGGAGTTGAAGAGAAATTGGAGGAAGAAGAAGAGGAATTCGAAGAAGAGGAATTCAAAGAGGAAGAAGAGGAATTCGAGGAGGATGAAGAGGAATTTGAAGCAGAAGAAGAGCCCGAATTGGAAAATGATGACACTGCCATCTGGAAAACGGACGAGATCGATAGTAAGCCACTTGTAAGTAGGGATAACCTTCAGAAGGAACCAAGCCCAGAGTTTGCATGGATTTTGACCAATGATCTATGGAGATGGAAGGATCGGATACAAAATGTTATTTTATTTACAATGGAATAGCAAAAAATTTAGTGTTTTGAGTAGTATATATTTTAAATATTAAAATAGATATAAATATGAAAACTTAAATGGGTTATTTAAAACCACCTTACATCTTGTTTTCAAAATATATACATATGAAAAAGCATGTTTAAAATCAAACGAAAGTAAAATGTAAATAAAGAGTAAAAATATGAAGTTAACAATCTAAAGTTAAACTAGTAAAAAGGTAAAACAAATAGGTAAAATAAATATATCAGCATATAATAGAAAAACATAAGCATTCGCCTTGTCAAAGTTTTACAAGTAAAAAGGGGTAAAAACATAAATTTAAATGCATAAAGCATTGTTTGGTCAAAAGAAGTAAAGACCAAAACATTTATTTTGATTTAATTTCAAACTCAAAATAATACATTACCTCAAGTATTTTTTTTTCAACCCATCAAAACATTGTACGTGCCTGCAGATCTCTTAAGCCAAAATACTGAACAAATGCATATCATTTTGTCTTGAAAACATGTATATAAATATAAGCTTGTGTGTGTAGCTTCAATTTTTTTTGAAAAAAGCCTGTAAATTAAACCTGTAAAGAAGAAGAAAAAAAGCTCTATAAACAAAAAGAAAGGAGGAAAGAAGCATACTGTTTAAATCAAAACCAAAGCAAACAAGTATTTTTCAAGATTTCGGATCTTAAACTAAAGATCAACTAGTAGATTTCTAAAGGGCTTTAAAACATGGTCAAGGTGAGTGGAAAACACTCTGTTTTCTTGTTATAGGTTATTACCAAGGATGTAAATGTCAACGAATATGAATGAATCTGTGATCTGAAATCAAGGTACATGTGATTGTATGTTAGTATGTAGATGTATATGTGTGTTTGGATATGGGCTATTTTCCCTGAACATCAAAACTTGTATTGCTTCCTCAAAATCTCACCCTTTGTGCTTGTTTAGGTTAAAAACGGTTAATACTTTTAACTTTAAAATCCAATATCTCTTCATCTATTTGGTTATAGAACGTGATTCCAAAAGGTAATTTGTTTGTTTTATGAATAGATATTTTTAAAATTTTATTTCATTGAAACTCATAAAGCAGAAAGGAAGGAAAACCTATGTTATAGTAAGGACGTAAGTATGGTCGAAATTCGAATATCATAATTCAATGATTTGATTATATGGACATGTTCGTTATTATGAACCATGACTTTTGAAGGTATTTTCATGATTTTTAATGGCCTATGGGTGGAGAAAGGTGGTGATGATCGTAATCGGGTGTGATGGCGAATTCAGGCGATGAAGGTGATTTCAGGCGGGAACTTTTGGGATGGAGGAGGTTTAAGCAATGACGCATCCACGAAAAATGGAACGAAATTTTTTAGTAGCTTGAGTTGACCAGTCGAACTTATTTTAGGGTTCTAGATGCATTTGGCAATGTCTCGGCTAGATGGGAATGGCAGAATGGCGGATGAGAAGGGGAAAGGGGTGGCATGCGGTCTAGGAGGGATAGGTGGAGGAGATGGTGGCGAAGCTATTGGAAGATTGAGCGGTGGATGATGGTCGGAGGTGATGGGAAAAGGTGATTGTTTTGGTTCGATTTCGTCCAGATCTGGTGTAGTAGTTCGAAAATTAGAAATTTAAGGATGGGTCACGATTTCAGGTCAGTGGTCGTGACGTCGAAGTCATGGGTGGTCGTCTGGAATGATCGGCGGCAAGTGTCGTTTTATGATGGTTATGTACACATGCACATGCGTTGGCGTGCACAAGGGGGATGCAGGAAAAACCAATTGAACCGGTGGGGGGTTTTCTCTTTTGGCGTTGGGCTGCGGTGGCTTCGGTTCGGGTCCAGGAACGTACGGGTGACTTTGATGACCGACTTTTGTAGTAGGATGATCAAATAAAATTGAATCGGTTTGGTTCTTTTTCTTCAAAATTGGGTACTGGTAATTGGGAAGGAGAGGAGGGGAAAGAAAGGTTCGTTTTGTTTGGGTAGGCGAAGTTTTGGGCTCAGCCCATTCATAAAATAAAGTAATAATAAAAAAAGAGTGGATGTGAGCTCAGCCCAAATAGGTGTGAAGGAGGGTTTTTCTTTTAAACTTTTAGATGTTAAAAAAAATTATATATAACTTGTAAATTTCAAAATGATATAACTCGTCCATATGAAACCCGATTATCGCGATCCTTTTTGCGATGTGCTCGTATCGTCGAGTACTTCGATGCTATGAAGTTTGTTGTCAGGTTTTAATAAGCAATAATTTATGATATTTTATAACGGTTAAGTTTTAAATATAAAATGTTAAATTATATATATACACATATACATACATATATATATATATATATATATATATTGAAAATTTTGAAATGGCATAACTAATGCATACGAATTCCAATTGAAGTGAAATTCATTGCGATGGGTTTGTGCCGACGAACACTACGTCATCATATGGATTGTTTTCGAGTTTGAATAAGTGAATAATTATGGTATATTTAGACGGGTAGAAATTTAGTCACCTGATTTTAAACAAATATCGACGTTTAAATTTATATGACTTGTCATTTAATTTATTTACGCAGATACAGATAACGATGAGTTAAATTAAGTTAATTATAACGTTTTGACATCTGTTTAGAGAAATAAAACATCGTTCAACTAATTATATTTATTTGATCCCTATTGGTAGAATAAATCACCATTTTGCAATTATGACTAAATATGTGTGTTTCTAGACATTGATTAACGGAATTAAAACCCTGTTCTGCTATTACTTTTGTACTGACATCTATTATCCTGATAATTATATTAGGCAATATGATGTCGAATTAATTGTTAAAATAGATTGATGTGAATATCTGTATCTGTTATTCTGGATTGTTATGGAATGGACGGTAACTTGACTAAGTACCATTGGAATCAATAAGCCTCTTTCCAATTTGGAAGTTGATTTTTGGAATCAGAGTTATTTAAAGAATAATTATTATTTATTAATAATATTTTAAAAGGAAATTTATAATTTTTAACAATGAATTGAAGTTAATTATTTTATTATTCTAAAAAATTATATAAAAAGTATTTAATAATTGTTTCAAAGCTATTTAATTATTTAAGTTGTTAAGTATATTAATTATTAATCAAAGTTATTTCATAGTGATTTGTTTAAAGTTATCTTTTAGTAAGGATTAACTGCTATTGAATTTTTTTATTTTGTATTTTTTTTAAATGTTAACAATGTTTTAAAAATAATATATTATATGGTAAACTGTTATAAAAGAGTATTCCTCCTAAATTTAAACTTGGATACTTCATAAGTATTATGTGGGATAATTATTAAACAAAGTTTTTGGGAAGTAACGGTATACTTTCATGGTGTAATCGGGAGGCAGAGACTGCTTACAGTTAAGTTTGGATTTCTTTGAGATAAAGACGTAATCATCGAGCTACGAATCCATGGTTGATACCGTGGAGTACTTTCCATGTTTATTTAAAAGGGTTTTCAAATATTTTTAAAGAAAATGGTTTATGAATATACTTATTCCGGTTAAATAAGTATGTACCTTTTGATAAAGAGATTTAACTTAATTAAATTTACATTAAACAAGGCTTTGTGTTTTTAGTGGGAAATGGGATCTTTGATTGAATGGTTGTTATTTGATAGTTAAATAACCGACTATCAAATCTAGACCCAAACCATAGCTTTGGAAATATCTAGTAGAAACATGGGAATTATATGGTACAGTTAACGTTCGAGGTGCTACACTGTGCGTATAAACTCATTTCGTTCTTCTAGGATAATGATAAGGAAATCCGTCCGCTAATTGTTTGGAGATGATCTCCGATCTTATTTTTGCTTGTTTATTTCGTGAAGAACCGGGGTTAAGTTTACCGAAAATATCGAATGTTGTTTTGAAGAGACCGTGATCGTATAAGTTATCCGAAAACCACTTCAATCCAACGAATATGTTTCCATAAAAAAGAAGACAAGTGCATGGAATCGAAGATGGAAAATTGAAGTGCAAGGGCAAATCGCTATTAATCCTGAGGATAGTTCAAAAAAGGATGTAGTAGGAATATCACCTTCGGTTTTGTTCAGACTAGAACAGACTTGTATGGATGAATGCTATCAGTACATTTTCATTGTAGGATAATGAGTATTCCAAGTGTAAATTCTTTAAAATGGTAATCGTAGCCTCTAGCTTCATCAACAGGAATGACTAAAAATCAAGGGAGATGCAGCAAGGCCAAGTAGGTCGCATCCAATTAGGGTATGCTCATCACCATTCTAGGTACCCTTGAATATTATTACTATGGTGCATGAAGAACTACGTAAGGATGGGAACATCCGGGGTGATAGCATATTCGGTACTATCTTGGTTAGGGGTAGGACCGGTCTTGTACTATCGGGGATCCCGGCGAGGTCCTCGGTACATTTTTCTAGACATGTACTGTGATAGGTGGTACGCCGATGCTCAATCATTGTATGAAATCCATTCTTCAAAAAGCGTTATACGGTTTTGATTGTGCCCCACTATGTTGAAATATGAGATGCAAGCATTTCAGCTATTTCTATATTTTACGTTGACCTCTGGACACTATTATAATATCACAAGATTTTCTATAAAAAGGGTTTTTCTTACTGTAAGGGAAAACACCATCGTGTTTATGTATGGCATGATCTTATGGAATACCTTTGATTTTAAAAGGATTTTAAAGGTTAAAATGAATAAAATTCCCTGTGTTTTAAATTCTCACGCTGGTTTTACCAGACTGAATCGGGCATGGTTTTTCCAATATGCTCGGGTTAGACCGAGCATATTTCTAGGTTAGTTGGAGGGATTGGAGCTTCTAGAGAGGAGCTGGAAGCCCAGAGATGTATTCAGATAGATTATTACATTCCGTTGCATTTTAGTTGTGTTATCGGTAGTTGTAAGGATAGAGTGTTATAACTGTCCGTGTTGTATATGTTGGTGCACTTTGATTGTTATATGTTATGTAAATATTACAGTTTTGTTTTATGTAAAGATTTGTTCTATATTATAGATTATTCTTTTCCGCTATGAGATTATGTGTTTTTTCATTTCTACCTTCTTTCTACTTTCTTTTTCTTACTATCTGCCTTTCTGTTCAATTTGGACTAGACAAGTGTTGTAAAGTGTTAGTTCGAACTGTATGGAAAAGTGGGTCATGACAGAGATGGAATCCTGAACATCTCTTAAGTTATTGCACGCACGTTAGACACTGGATAGGGGATGTAAACATCTCTGAAGCCGTTACACTCGTATTTACTTATTTTGATTTAACTTACATAAGATCTTTTAGTTATGACTCGAGTGTTTTGTCTTTTCATTACGCTCGGGTCAGCCTGTGCTTTTCAGTGTTGAAGACTTCATTTTTGGAGGACAAAGACGGAGTTTAGTATTATATTATTATATTTATACCGCTATGTCATGTTGTTCCACTGCATTGTTTATTTATTCATGTTGTATGTATGACTCTGGTCTGTATTGTAAAAGTGTAATCAAATGTTATTTGTAAAACAGCTTCATGAACTGTTTATTTGATCATTATATTTTGTCATTTCGCTGTGAGATTCTATGTTTTGTTTTTTCTTTCTTTTCTCTTATTTTCTTATTTACCCTTAAAAAATCCTCCCTCCTGAGTGGTTTGAGTTGACATCTGCGGTTTATTGTCGATCTAAACCGTCAAAGAAGGTGGGTCGTTACATATATAACATTATAATGTTATATTTTTATACTGGTATGCAACATTACAGTGAATTATTAAAAGGAGTTTTTTATGTTTTTTTCATTTGAAAGTAGTTCGCGTTATTTTTTTTAAACAATATCATTATAAATATTGAATAATTATTTATAGTAGTATACCAGCTGTATTTAACAGAATTATTGTGGTAGTTTATATTACTGAACAATTATTTAATATAATATCTAACAGTGTAATCATTTTATAGTTATTAAAGTAGAATGCTAGTTGTATATATCATTTCACACAATTGTAAATAGGAACATCGAATAGTTAATTGCATTTATACTTATTACAAATAATTTGGCCGTTAACTATTTTTATTTTTTACAACTTTTTCTACTTGCAATGGGTATTGTTTCGCATGACAATGAAGCAAATTGGTCTTGGTTTTTATCTCGTTTAAACAAATGCTTCACGAAGATTGTTATTTAGTTTTTATGTCAGATCGCCAATGGGGTATGATTTTAGGTGTTAAAAAAATATTTCCTTCTTCTTGTCATAGTTACTATTTACTTCACATGGAACAAAATATTGGTTCAGTTGTTAAGATGAGTAAAGGTGATTCATCAATTGTTGAGTTTTTAGGCTTTGACCAAAAGATTCAACTACATGTGATTTTGTTCGATTTCTAAGTTTAAGTAAATTGGGAATGTGGCTGCAAATAATTTTTCAAGAGACAAACTTTTTGATCATTAGACGGATTTTTTTAAAGGTAAGCGTCATGGTCAATACTCTTCTAATATTGCCAAAAGTTTTAGCTCATGGATTTTGAAAGATAGATTTATGCTATTTACATCTTATTTGGATGGTATTCGAGTGAAAGTAATGGAACAAATGGCTAGAAGGAGAGAGAAATGTCGTTTGTGGACAACGGTACTTTGCCTATTATGAAGGAATGTTTACCAAAATTAGTTGATGATGGTTTTGGTTAGGATGTGTTCAAGTCTTTGGGTTTTTTTAAGTTAAATCGTAGAAGTCACATGTTGTTGACCTTCGAAATCATTCACGTAGTTATAATCAATGGAGAGTTACTAGTTTTCCATGTGCTAATGTGATTAAATGTATTAATAATCAAGGTTATCAGCTTATGATTATATGCAGCACTACTTTACTATTGTTTCTTTTCGATCTTCACATATTAAAGCTATTAATCCTATTCCTAATTTTGATAAACCGGCTGTGGCTGAAAATGATGTTGTTATTAGGCCTTTTAAAGAAGTTCGTAGTGTTGGAAGACCCTCTACCAAGGGGTGTGGTGGATTTGGCTATTCTCGAAATAAAAGAAATAAAAGCAGTCAATGTAATGCAACAAGCCATAACAAAAGGAATTGTCTTGCTTCTTCGAAAACCAAAAGTTTACTATAATGTTTATTTTTATGAACTACTTTTTATATTGTAATGATACTTAAACTAGCATTTTTGCGTTTACCATGTAATTCAAATTTGTTAATTGTTTGAATATTGCGTAACATTTATATTTGGTTTGATTTTGATTTTTTGATTATATTTATGACTATATTATTGTTGTTACAGTATAATGCGATTTGTATATACATTTCAATCATATAGTTTAGTATTTGTATCATGCATAATAATATATAGTTGAGAGGTGTAATATATGGGTTTTCATGTCTAAAAATACTTCTTGTTACATCTATTCACCAGTATAACATTTTTTTCATTGAGAATAATAATTAAAATATAATGCTAGTTGTATATAGAATTATACTTTTAGTTGTATAAGACTTTATACTTTTTAGCAGGCTTCAGCTAAAATTGCTATTAATGTTTTCTAAAACGCTGGCATATCTAGTTTTGTTCAAAGACAACATAGTTTTTGTTGCTTCTGCTTCCATATTAGACTGAGATCTAGTTATGGGTAATAGGTAATTCTCTAACAGCAATTAAATTTTTATGCTTTAATTCATAATATATTTGTAGCTGGAACATACACAACCTCCATAGCTAGAATGGGTAATGGAAGAGTTAATGAGACATCCAGAAGCAACGAAGAAAGCATAGGATGAAGTAAGAAGAAGAATCATGCATAAGAAAGAAAAAAATAGAATAAAATGCCATTGATAACCATAGTAAAATAGAACAAAATGACACTGATAACCTTATTTTTTTGAAATCAGTTGTGAATGAGATAATGAGAATGCACCCTCCAATTTTTTCAAAGGGAAGCAATGGAGCATTTCAAAATAGATGGTTGTGATATTCTTTAAAAACAATGAAATTTATAGACATAGATTTGTTATTGTATTTACTTGCATTTTATTTCATGTTTCGCTTGAACCGATGCTATTTACATCTATTTTATCATTTTTATGTTAGTCAGTGGTGATTACTTAAAAAATTCCATTACATACATTTTACAGTAATTTTTTCTATAATGATAGTTTTGTATAGCATTTTCGTATAACATAAAATAATAACAATGCTCTTTTCATTGTGCATTCTACTGCTTGTTATTAAAGAAATCAACACATGTAAGTACCCAGCAATTTATAATTTTAGTAATATGATAGTGTAAATAATAGGACAATGCAAATAATATGATATGTACATGTAAAGTGATAGTGCAAACAATAACAGAAGTCAGTATGACAGTTCAAATGATGTTATTACAGTACATACATTTTGATAGTGCAAACATTAACATAAATCTTACATGTATTTTAGTACAATACCATAAAAATTAATTAACAAAATTGAAATTAACTTCATGTACACTTCAGATCAAATACTAAAAAAATTAGGCTTCTTTGTTTTCCTACAGCTTTGTTCTGCTCCTATTTTCAGTATTGTTAAGAATTTGAAATTCTATTTCTACTTTTAAATTGTTGATTTCCTCCTTTTTCATAATTTTATGGAAGCGCTTCATTATCCAGTATCTTTATATTTTTCATCACAAATCGTGCACAATCAGTTCTGCAATTGTAATGCAAGCATTGGGTAAGTAATAATTATTTAGCATATTATAAAGATAGCAGTATATTTTACAAATTATGCTGTTATTTTTATTGTAAATGTTTTCTTTTGTGTATTATGTTATAAAATTCCTTGATAATGCAGAAATATATAGCATTCTACTTACAAGCTAGTTCTTGCCTTATGCATTGTGGTTGTTTTATTACTTTTTTTCCAAAATCTTTGTTCATGATTTTGTCTTTCATCCATTTTTTCTTGAATAATCTTTCAATTTTATTTCCCTACAAAGGAAGAAAATGATTTTACTTATGATAGTTGGATATAGCTTTTTTTCTTACATAATGTTCATATGATTTTTTATATAAATTTTATTTACCATAATCAGAGCTTGTTTGAAGCCAGGATTTGATGCTTTTGTTGATTTGGTTCGTGGTTTATTTGAGTCATATTGTGTCCATTATAATGTAACATAATCGAATGTCAACAATGTCAAGTGGTTAACATAATGCAACAGAAAGAAAATGGTTTCTGTAAGTTCGTTTAGGACAATATCTTCTATTGCTGATTAAACAAGATCTTGTATCACTTTCTCTATATCTAAGATGATAGCATTCTACATATGAATAACTGTTAGAATCTTTTATTTTAAAACTTAACATTATTATAGAAAAGCTTAGAACTACCTTCATTATAGTGCTGAAGATGTAACAGTGCTGATATAGCTCTTGCTTTTGAACAAACAAATCTATAATCTAATTGACAAAAAACATTTAAGTTTTATGCAACTATAAATAATTTTTCTAACTCCGCTAATTTATATATGCTAGTGGAGTTCTAAATTAAAAATCTTATTTTATCTATTATTTTGCATAGTTTATGCATGGTAATGAGCTTTAATAATAAAATGACATGTTTATCTATCATTCTACATAAGTATTACATGTTAATGGACTTTAAATAAATAATACTCAAAATTTTGGTATAAATAAAAGATATTGGTTTGGTGTAGTGTATATTTTATGGTATGTTGCATTTAAAAGTTTCCCACACTTTCTTACTTAAAATTATGTAATGTACGAAAATTTCGGCACAACCAAACAATATTGTGCTTATTTGGTTTGTGCGGCACTTAACAGCTTAGTCTTAAGGAAAAATTCTGATCCATGTTTTATGCATTTATTTAACAATAAAATATACATTATATTCGTAATAAGAAATAATCCTTTAAGCTTTTGCTTAAGCTTAACCTTAAATACTTGATGTGTTGCTTGAAAGGAACTTTATTCTATAGTGTTTAAAATTTCAATGCTATATTTACCTATCATTTTACACAATAGATGGTAAAGGAATTTAAAAAAAATGATATGTTTTTCTATCATTTTGCATAATTAAAACGTGGTAGTGGACTCTAATAATATGATGTTATCTTTATATAGCATTTTATATAACCATTATTTGCTAGTGCACTTTTGAAAATATTATGTTATATATAACTATCATTTTTTTATACAAAACATCATCTGTTGTACCTTAAATCTGTAATTGCATTTGATTTTCTTTTATTCATTATAAAAATTATTTTTATGGAAGATAAATATAGCACTACACTTGTAAATTGTTCGAACAATACAGCTACAAGCACTGACTTCACAATTGTAATTCCTACCTTATTTCCATTATCTTTTACGCACGTCGTCATGCTGTTATTACAAATAAATAATCAAGAAATTAGTATGTATTATTTTACATAATTTGTAATATAATTGTATAGTTTTGGTATAATGAAGCTAACTTTTCAGTTTTAATTCTTTTGAAAAATGAAAGAACTAAGTTTTTTTGTTTTCTTCAAGTTGTCCTAGAAATTTTATTTTTGTGATGTCTCTATGCGCATAATATTCTTAACTTGTTGGCGAGTGTGCATCAACATCCCCTAGTATTACTGTATCTTCAGAATGGTCATCCGTGTAACTATGTTCTTTGTTTCAATTTCTTCATTTTTCTGTAATTCCGCTTTTTTCAATTTCCTCTTCATTCTCTCTTATTCGTCTTCCTTGTTCTCTTTTTCTTTCTCTTCCTGTTTTTTAATTTCAGTATTTTCTTTTTCATTTGTTTCTTCAGTTCTCTTTTTAATTTCAATTTTATTTACAGGCTTCGGTTTACTCTCTCACTGTTTCTTCTTGTCGTCTACGTCTTTTTCATTTTGTCTTCATTATCAATTTTCTTTTCTTTTGTTCTTGATTTTAGCCTTTTTACCATTGAGTTTGGGGAGTTCTTTTCAATTCTTGAATTTTTTTTCTTTGGTTTTCCCAGTTTTTTTGTCTTCTTCTTTTCTCTCTTCTTGAATCAATTTTATTTGTTGTGTGATATTAAGATCGAAGGAAGGAGGTTCAATTTCTTTTTCTTTTTCTTTGTGTTCCTCTTCTTTTTTGGTTTTCTTTTCCTTCTTTAGTTTTTTGGAATTTTGATTTCAAGTTGATCATATCATTTTCCATTTTTTTAATTGATTCTTCTTCTTTTCATCTTTTTGCCCTCTCATTTTTCAATTCTTCCTAGGTCTCTATAAGCTTTCTTCTAAGTCTTTTACACAGTTCTGGAGAGAGTGTCTTTGATTTTCTTGTTTTGAAATTTTATTTTCATTTTTATCTTCCACATTATTTTTTTGCATTTTTGAAATTTTGTTTCTTTTTTGCTCTAGCAGAGCTTTCTCCTTGTCACTTATGTTTCTGATGTTCTCAAAAATCTGTTTAGCATCATTTTTATTTTTAAAATTATAAAATGGATGATAGTGGGTGAAATTGGTATAATAAATTTACATTATAAAATACAGAATGAATAAATAACCTTTTCATTGTCCATATTTTTCAATGCGCCTTTGTGACAACATTCTTAAGATTGCTGATCCATCTGCCAGTCCTTGGTAAAAAAAATTCATACTCTGTTGTTGGCTCAATTAAATGCATGTGCTCACAAATAAAATACTATAAAATTAAAAAAACTGACATATGAAAATGATGATATATGCAATTATCAATTGCAAATTTAAATTTCATTGACATGAAAAAAAATTAAAGCTAAAAATTAACTTAAGGAAAATTCCATGTGCAAGTATCATTTACAAATTTAACTACCATTGAAATGAAAAAAAACTGTAAATTAGAAAATTAACATATGAAACAAAAATGCTATATGGAACTATCATTTTCAAATTGTATATCATTGACAATAAAAAACTGTAATGTAAGAAAAAAAATGCTATATAGAACCATCATTTGTAAATTTGTATAACATTGACATGAAAAAAAGAAGGATGTAGTGTAAAAATTAACATAACCAAAAAAATTATAAGTGCAACTATCATTTTCAAGTTTAAAATCATTAACCTGAACAAAAAAACCATAATGCAAAAGGTTAACATAAAAAAACAGAACTGTCATTTGCAAAATTTTATATCATTGACATGAAAAAAAAGACTGTAATGTAAAACTTAACATAATAGAAAAAATTGATATGTGCAACTATCAGTTGTAGATTTAAATATCTTTGACCTGAAGAAAAAATAGTAAGGTAAAAAGTAAATATAAGAAAAAATGCTCGATAAAACTGTCATAAATAACTTATTGTGTTCTAACCCCATTGTTTGGACTTGAATACTTTCAAAGATCGCAGTGGTGAATTTTGAATCGACAATGGCTATGGTACTTCAAAAAGTTTTTCTTTATCAATTTATATAACACCATGGTAAATACCTTTGGTTATCAGGGAAGGAAAAGTTATCATTGTAAGAATTATTATTAATTTTGGCAAATCTGTTTAATTTATTCTTGCAATGATACTTTCTTTTATTATGTGTTTAACTTTTCCAAATTTCATACCACAAATCTTTACAGCTATCAGGTATAGTTTGAAAAGAAGTTTTTGATAGTGGAAATATGTTTTTTCATGGTAGACGTAAACCAAAAACAATTGAAATATCTTCTGTTAAAATTCTTAAACTTTTATTGTCGATTTTAAAGGTTTCATTTTCAACAAAGAATGCATCAATAGTATTGTAGTGACCCGCAGTTCCATACCCTTTGAGTTGATGATAAATCTCCTGTTCAATCCAAATTGTACGAAAGAGCGAATAACTAAGGTAAAGAAGAAGAAAGAGATAGAAGAAAATAGAACAACAATGCAGAATCTCACAATCCAGCCGAACAAAATATAATATATAATAATATATTTTTATACAAAGAATCTGTAACAGTTTATACACACACAATCATCAGAGTACAATAATCAATATATCAATCTGGACAGTTATAATCACTTGCCCTCACACAATGGAAATATAATCAAGTATGAAAATACGTCTGAACTCCTCCAGCTCGTCTCCTGAGCTCCATAGCATTAAGACCTGAATCTGCAATACTCGGTCTGACCCGAGCATTATAATAAAATAACATCCGAGCCAGTCTTGAAAACTAACGTGAGAAAACATACTCAATTTGAATTATTAGAGTAATCAAAATCCTTTGAAAAACAAAGGTATCTCGTAAGATCGCATCACATATAAACACGATGGATTTCTTCCTTATGATAACCAAAACATTTTATAGAAAATCCCATGATATTATTATAGTGTTTAAATACAAATACTTATTCAAATAGATGAAATTGTTACATTACTTAAATTCCAGCATATTAGGCTCTATAAACAAAACCGTAAGCTCGTATTGGAGAAGGGATTCCAATAAATGAATGGGCCATTGGAGTAACACCCACCACATTATACCTCTTGAACAATGTACCAAGGACCACGATGGGATACCCTGCTACACAAGACCGGCCTACCCCTAACCTGGATAGACCGAATATGTTATCACCCCGGGTGTTCCCAACCTTATCATCGAGCGATCCTTCTTTCATGCACAACCATACCCATAATATATAAGTTTCCGAGGGCATCAAGAAAAATGATAACATACCCTAATTGGGTGCGACCCACTTATCCTTGCTACATCTCCCATGTTTTAGTCATTCCCGGTTGATGAGACTCGAGGCTAAGCGTTACCTTTCTCCTCCAATGAGATGTTCTAATAGCATTCATCCATACAAGTTGTTCAGGGCCATGACAAACTGAATCACCGACTTCATCATCTTTACGGTATTCATTCGTAATGTTCAAACCGGATCGAAGTGGTTTTTGAATAATTAAACACGATCCCGGTCTCTTCGAAATGATTAACGAAATTGACCAATATTGATAGTAGATTATTTAACTATCAATGAAACATTCATAAGCAGACACCAGGCCTTATTATACATTTTTCCAAAAATATTCTTTCCTAATTACCTTTACAAGGTATAAATTTCAATTTTCTTTTCATATTCAGATATTTGAAACAATTTGCAATATTTAGATCTATAACAGGATATCCAAAAACTTTCAAAACTTAAGAAAATACTCTAAGTCCATTTTCCAAAATCATCTTAAGTATCAAAACTTAGGAATTTTCTTGGCTTATCTCCTACATTTCTGAAACTGTTAATAAATTATTCTCACAATTTCCAAAACCTAGTATATTTATCTATAATTCCATCTAACCATTTATAACTTCATTATTTAACTCAAATTCATCTTTTTCCAAGTTTCGGCATTCCAACATTTACGAAATGTCTTAAATATCTAGCCCTCCATTTTAAAATTTCTCTTATAAACCTTCCCATTAATTAAACCCGCCCACAAGTCTCGAGAGAATAAAGTAAAGAATCATTTCAACTCTTATATATATATATATATATATATATATAAAGAATTTAAAAGAATAATAATTTATTTTTGAAACATGTTCTAATAATTATTTAAAATATCGAAAACACTTTTATAAACATTAATAACCCATTTTAAGATAAACAAATAATTTTTCAAAGCTGATTTTAAAAGTTAGAATATTACTAAAATAAATACTTAATATTTAAAAATCTACTTACCGAAGTTTTTTCAATCTTGACTTGTTTAAAATTTCATAGTTTTAAATAATAAAATTTTCCTTTTCAAAAATGAACTTAACTTCTTAGAATTAAAAATATATTTTCGAAACCTCAGTAACCAATTTAGTTTATACTTTCCTCCCGAACCACATTACATCACCTCCATTCCGATCGTCTTAGCCATTTCCACTTTTCAAAAATAGTATCCACTATTTCTCCCACCATATTTCCATATTCTAATATAAATTCACCTATGAATTTTATATTCCCAATTCAGCAACTATTATCTCTTACCATATTTATAAACATTGGTTATAAATTCTTATACTCCGTTGAGTTTTACTTGTTTATAAAACAATCTTATTTACAAATTCCATTTTATAAATCCATTTCTTTATAAATCTATTTATAACTTCCCATCTATTTTTAATATCGACTCCTACTTCTTTTAACATTCCCAGCATACCATTTATAAATTCTTTTATATAATTCATTTTAAAGATCTCCGTTTAATAATTAAAAATGGTTAAGTATAATCAAAAATCAAATATATTTTCCTAACTCAATTTCCTTAAAATGACCCCAATTTCAACATAAATATTTTATACCAAAAATTCCCTTTTATTCCTTGAATTTTAAAAATATATTATGGTATTTAAAGTACCAAAATTCGGGCCAGTGCCACAAAAGCATCCAATAATTCCAATCACTACAATAATCTACAATAGATTATTCTTTACAACTATATATCACAATATATGAAAAATAAATAATATATTTGAGGAATCCAGTTGGATCCCTCTAACCTGTTTCCTTATATCCACAGATGTTAATACAACATAAAAATACCAATCCCACTTCGGGGAGGATATCGCTGTATATAGGATCGTCCGCTGTTATACGGGGAGTATAGAGTCTCATCCGCTATAATGTGCGGGAATATCACTCCAAATACTAATATATATACTACTATAAATATTATATCATTAAATAGACAATAAATTTTATAAATTCAACAAGTCTTCAAAATTTAATTTCAGATATTTAAATTTAAATTTTGGTAATCCAAACGAGTGAGAATTTTTCTTACCTTTGTTTTTATTTTGCCGAACATCCAGATTTAATTGGTCTAAATTCCCAGTTGACTCCAAAGAATGCTAAACTAATTCCCTTGTAAAGTTCTCGTCATCACGATCGTAATGCAACTTGGTTTGTTCGTTTTCAATCTCGTATGAATTAGATATTTCATTAATAAGATTCAAGCAATTTAATATATATATTAGTTTCACTTATTACAACTTAATTTAATAAGTTACCTTAATTAAGGAAAACACTTATCCAAGATCGTAGAAACGCACGTGATCCCCAGCTCCCAGGAGACCCAGCTCAACTTCATCGTTCCCCTCGACTTCCGTGTCACCTACGCCTCTGCTGGCCATCACCACAACCACCTCTCCCAATTCACACCTTGCTGATCAATCTTCCATATAGTGGCCTAAGAACCCATGCTTTCAAGCTTCTCAACGCTGCCGGCCACGGCCAGAGCTCTTCCCCCAAACTCGCAAAAATCCTAACTGTGAACCCAACTGCCATCGGCACCAACGATCCTCACGCCTCACGCAACTGTCGTCCTCCAATCTCGTTGCATCACCCATCCTCCCAGTCGAGGCCAAACGTTGACCTCCCTCCGCGTGTGGGCACACGCCGCAAAAATCGGTTGCTTGAACTGATGCGATTTTTTTTCGTATAAATCGATTTCGATTCGATTTATAATTTTTTTTCTAGGAAAAGAAAAGGTGCCCGTGAATTTTGATTTGAGGTAAACGAGATAAGATAGGGACGTGATTTAAAGGAAATGGTTAGAATATTACATAAGGTAAAGGGACTTTGATTCGATTTTATATAATTTTATTTAATCATAAAATATCTCGTTTTAGCAACTTAAAATTTTGATCTCCTATTGAGGCATACCGCTAGGCGTTCATAATGTTATACCCCTATTTCGACAACAATAGAAAAGTTTTCGAGTCCTAATTCGATCGTGTGGAGAAGATAGCTTTTCGAATCAAATTATTATATTGAATTTTTGATATAAATTTCAACGCGTTTATATCCCGTATGACCAAACCATAACTCCAATCAACTACGAAATTTGAAATCCGATAATAATACAATATTACGGATTCCATGGAACTGGTTTCGTCAAATACCAAGACCGTGCCCCAAACCGCTATTTTAGCACGTCGATTATATCGATGATTGTCGAATTTACGAAATCACTTGAAATTTCAGTTTTAAAATCTTACTAACAGGATTATAATTCCAAAATCCAATATTTAAAACCATATAAATATTTAAGATTAACCATCGAAAAATTTGGGACTTTACATTCCTCCCTCCTTAAAATAATTTCGTCCTCGAAATTGCTAAGGTAGGAAAATGCTCCAACCCATTAACTTTTTCAAAACTCACTTAGTGAAAATTCGATATTCACTATTCTAATCTTTTAGTATTTACCAAACAATTAGTTTCCAATTCTAATTCCAAAACCCTTTATTTCAATAACAATTCGAAATCAAGTTATCGCTAACAAATTTTTCAAAAAATTTCAAAATTTTTCTAACACCCTAAATTTTCAAAAAAATTTGGGAGTGTCTCATTTGTATGGATGATCTTTTGCAATATGATAAAAGATATATATATATATATATATATATATATATATATATATATATATATATATATATATATATATCGACCCACATGGGTGGAAAATAAAATATATGTATCAATATTTATATTTTCGCAGTATTTAATCCAAAAACGTATCTTATTTTAGCATTTTTAAGCAAGCAACTTATTTATTTTGCAATTCGTGCAATCAAAGTCAAGAAAAACAACTCCATATACCTATACTTATTCAATTTCAACCCGTACGTACCAAAACATGAATTTAAATAACATTTCGCTTATTTAAATGGTTAAAAGACATAAATTTCATAAGCAAAGCATGTTAAACAATTGCTTATAAGCAACCATATGGTTCCAACACCAATTTAATCACTTTCAATTGATCCATATATCATTTTATTCAATTTAAATAATTTACAACTCACTTTACATGCATTCAATTAATTTTTAAACCAAATAAACTCACATCCATTCCAAATTGATTAAAAATCAATTTTTACTTTCCATTTGATTTGTATAATTTTATTTACTCCGTTTACGCTAAACAACCAATTTTTTTTCTATTGCAAACTCGACGATTTCATCTAATAAAATAACCGTTTCAGTTTATCGCTATTTTTAAACTGATTTCAAATCAATTCATATTCAATTCTATTCCATTCAAATTCATTCACGATCAATTCAGTTGCATCCCATTCATATCCACATTACATTCAAATCCACTTTACTTAGCTTGAAATCATTCCATGCTAATTTATTAAATAATCATTTCATAAATTTATTTCAGCCAAGCTTCCATTAAAATATTAACTCAAGTTAATTTATTAACTTCGATCATTTCAATCTAACGACTTAAGTTCATTTCCATTTGCAAATAAATTCCCTTTTCAATTCAATTTGATTCTTATCCAATCAAATCCCATTTCATTTACTTAATTAATTTAATTAGTTCCTTCGTTTATTCCACTTCAATTTCAATTCCATATTCGAATTCATTATCGAATTCATTTCAATGATATTCAAGGCTATATTCAATTTATTCATACTCAAATTGGATTTCTTTTGTAACTCAAGTGATTTCTATTTCAAACCAATTTCACTTTATTCGATCACACTTCCATTTTTTTTTAATTCACTAACAATTTAAGTCAAATTTTATTTATAACTCAAGTTTCGTTTCCAAAATCCATTTTTAATTCATAGTCCAAATTTATTCAACTAAGTTAGATTCCATCTCATATTCAATTCACTAATTAATCCTTCTAATTAGTTCACTTTTAATTTATATCTCAATATCTGATTTTTATCTAAAAATTACTTCCTTTGGTTACTTGAGTTCAAAATCATTTTAAATACAAGTCTGAATTTTTATTCCTCCATCAAAATCTCAAATTATTTTCGTTTTGGGTTTTCTATTCCATTTTTCCAATTTGATGAGTTGCACAACTTATTTTTCACATTTCCATTAATTTTATACATGTGTACATTCACATATTCACATTTTATTTTTAACTCGAGATTGTACATCTATTTATAGCCTAAGTATATTTTTATTCCTGTAATTTCAATTTTTACAAACTATATAACTTATTTTTCACCATTCCAACAATTTCCACTTAAATTTTATTCTATTCAAAATTTATAACTTATAATTATATAATCATTTACCACTCATAATTTTTTTATTCACTTCAATTCGATATTATTACTAATCCAATTTAATTTAATTTAAATTTCATTTTCAACATTTCAAACTATATTTGAGTTATTCATACATAATTTAGATTTCACTTCAGACAAGTTTACTTTCAATTCATTCAATTTAATCAAGTAAGACTTTAATTCCAGTTTCAAATCACAATCGATTAAGTTTTCTAAAATTTAATTCGTTCAACTTAACTTAAGTTGATTTCCATTCAATTTTTATCTCAATCCAATTTTATTGTCAATTCAATTCATCTCCAGCTTAATTTTATTTAGCTGAAGTTAAATTTCATTTATTTTAACTTTCTCAAATTATAATGTAATTCAAAAATGCAAATTCCACACTTTTCTCTTTTCTTTAAAATTATTCTCAATTTTATAAGTTCATTCTTATTTCCTAATGTTTTCTAAAACATTTTAAATAAAAATTTCGGAATTCAAGCACCCGCTATTTATTTCAAATCATTATAAATCACAAATATCCCAAATCATACTTTTTAAATTTGAACCAACCCTGGTTTTTATCTAAAAAAAATTCCTTTGGGAAATTTAAAAAAAAAACTTGTTTTCCCAACAAATATGTATCAAATTAATTTCGGCAGCAATCCGTCAGTTAGAAAGTCGAAAATAAATACTGATGATGCGGCCGTCATCATTAGAATTATTTCCCAATGACTGAAGTGAGTTTAGTGCTATATAACTTCCAAAATCTATATAAAACCATTTTTCCTCCCAAAATAATAATGCTATTATTTATCTTCCAACGCATTGGAATTTTTTTTTAAACTATCCGGGATTTGAATTTTCTAAATTTTGGTTTAAACCTATTTGTAGTTTTTAACTCATTTGTATAATTCACTTGTACAATCCAATTTGGTTTTAACAAACCATTTCTAATTTTACAATCTATTTTTGATTAAATGATAACAATCAAACATACCACTATATAATTTTTAGAAAATTATTTCTTTTACAGCAAAAATATAATTTGCGAAATTTTTTTCATTTACCCGCTTCAAAACCATAATGTGTCGGTTTATCGTATCCAAGTGTTTAGAAACTCCTATCGATTTAGTGGCGTCCCACTACTCGAGTATAATTTATATACCACTCAACGGATAGATCAATACAATATAAAACCATTTTAAATTCATTAATAAATACACGCTCATATCTATTAATATACTTAGACTTACTCTAGAGTAATACTGACTCTATCTTTAATGAGTAATCCCCACCAGAGCCAAGGTTCTCACTTAACCTTCGGCTCTGATAACAAGTGTAGCAACTCGCAGATCCGTACACTTTGAGTTGATGATAAATCACTCATGTTCAACGCAAATTGTACGAAAGAGTGAATAATTAAGGTAAAGAGGAAGAAAGAGATAGAAGAAAATAGTACAACATCGCATAATCTCACAATCACAGCGGAACCAAATATAATATATAATAACAGATTTTTATATAAAGAATCTGTAATAGTTTATATACATACAATCATCAGAGTACAACAATCGATATATCAATCTGAACAGTTATAATCACTTGTCCTCATATAGTGAAAATATAACCAAGTACGAAAATACGTCTTAACTCCTCCAGCTCGTCTCCTGAGCTGCATAACATTAAACCTGAATCCGTAATACTCAGTCTGACCCGAGCATTATAATAAAATAACTCCCGAGTCAGTCTGGAAAAACCAGCGTGAGAAAACACGCTTAATTTGAATTAATAGAGTTATCAAAATTCTTTGAAAAACAAAAGTATTTCGTAAGACCATGTCGCACATAACCATGACGGGTTTTTCCCTTACGATAACCAAAACATTATATAGAAAATCCCATGATATTATTATAGTGTCTAAATACAAATACTTATTCAAATAGCTGAAATTATTACATTAATTAAATTCCAGCATACTAGACTCTACAAACAAAACAGTAAGCTCATATTGGAGAATGGATTCCAACGAATGACTGGACCATTGGAGTACCGCCCACCATAGTACACCTCTAGAACAATGCAGCGAGGACCACGTCGGGATCCCCTGCCACACTAGACCGGCCTATCACTGACCGCGATAGTCCGAATATGTTATCATCCCGGGCGTTCCCACTCTTATCATCCAGCGCTCCTTCTTTCATGCACAACCATATCCATAATATATAGGTTTTTGAGGACACCTAAAAAAGTGATAACATCCCCAAATTGGGTGCGATCCACTTAGCCTTGTTGCATCTTCCCTATTTTAGTCACTCCCGGTTGATGAGGCTCGAGGCTAAGCGTTACCTTTCAAGAAAAAATTCTTCTTAAAATGCTCATCATCCTCCAATTATGATGTTCTGATAGCATTTGTCCATACAAGTTGTCCTGGGTCTGGACAAACCGAATCACCGTCTTCATCATCTTTACGGTGATCATTCATAACGTTCAAACCGGATTGAAGTGGTTTTCGGATAATTAAACCCGATCCCAGTCTCTTCGAAATGATTAACGAAATTGGCCAATATTGATAGTCGGTTATTTAACTATCAATAAAACATCCATATGCAGACACCAGGCCTTATTATACATTTTTCCAAGAATATTATTTCTCAAATACCTTTATAAGTTATATATTTCAATTTCCTTTCCATATTCATATATTTGAAACAATTTTCAATATTTATATCCTAACAAGATATCCAAAAACTTTCAACATTTAGGAAAATACTCTTTATCCATTTTCCAAAATCATCTAAAGTATCAAAACTTAGGAATTTTCTTAGCTTATCTCCTACATTTCCAAAACTGTTAATAAATTCTTCTCACAATTTCCATAACCGAGTATATTTATTTATAATTCCATCTAACCATTTATAACTTCATTATTTAACTCGAATGCATCTTTTTCCAAGTTTTGGTATTCCAACATTTAGGTAATGTCTTAAGTTTCCATCCCCCCATTTTAAAACTTCTCTTATAAAACCTTCCCACTTAAAACTCGCCCATAAGTCTCGAGAGAATAAAGGACAAATCATTTCAACTCTTATATATATATAATAAGCATTTAAAACAATAATAATTTATTTTTAAAACATGTTCGAATAATTATTTAAATATCGAAAACAATTTTATCAACATCAATAACCCATTTTAAGATAAACAAATAATTTTTCAAAGATGATTTTAAAAGTTAGAATTTTACTAAAATAAATACTTAATATACAAAAATCTACTTACCGAAGTTTTTTCAATCTTAACTAGTTTAAAATTTCATAGTTTTAAATAATAAAATTCTCCTTTTTAAAAACGAACTTAACTTCTTAGAATTAAAAATATATTTTTAAAACCTCAATAACCAATTCAACCTATACTTTCCTCCCGAACCACATTACATCACTTCCATCTCGATCTCCGTAGCCATTTCCACTTTTCAAAAATTGTATCCACTATTTTTCCCACCATATTTCCATATTCTAATATGAATTTTATACCCTCAATTCAGCAACTGTTATCCCTCACCTTATTTATAAGCACTGTTCATAAATTCTTATACTCCCATAAGTTTTACTTGTTTATAAAACAATCTTATTTATAAAATTTCATTTTATAAATCTATTTCTTTATAAATCTACTTATAACTTCCAATCTATTTTTAATATTGACTTCAACTCCTTTTAATATTACCAGAACACCATTTATAAATTCTTTTATATAATTCATTTTAAAAATCTCCATTTAATAATTCGAAATGGTTAAGTATGATCAAAAATCAAATATATTTTTCTAACTCAATTTCCTAAAAATGACCCAAATTGCAATATAAATATTTTATATCGAAAATTCCCTTTTATTCCTTAAATTTTAAAAATATATTTATGGTATTTAAAATACCAAAATTCAAGTCAGTGCTACAATAGCGTACGATAATTCCAATCACTACAATAATCTATAATAGATTATTCCACACAACCATATATCACAATATATGAAAAATAAATAATATATTTGAGGAATCCAATTGGATCCTTCCAACCTGTTTCCCTGCGTCCAGAGAAGTTAATAGAACATAAAAATACCAATCCCACTTCGAGGGGATATTGCGGTATATAGGGTCGTCCGCTATTATGCATTGCGCATAGGGCCTCATCCGCTATAATATGCGGGAATATCACTCCAAATACTAATATATATACTACTATACATATTATATCATTCAACAGACAATAAATTTTATAAATTTAACAAGCCTCCAAAATTTATTTTCAAATATTTAAAATTTAAATTTTGGTAATCTAAATGAGTGAGAATTTTCCTCACATTTGTTTTTATTTTGCCGAATATCTAGATTTAATTGGTCTAAAATCCTAGTTGACTCCAAAGAATCCCAAACTAATTTCCTTGTAAAGTTCTCGTCATCACGATCGCAATGCAACTTGGTTTGTTTGTTTCAATCTCGTATAAACTAGATATTTCATTAAAAGATTCACGTAATTATATATATATATATATATATATTAGTCTCACTAATTACAACTTAATTTAATAAATTACCTTAATTAAGGGAAAATACTTCTTCTCCAAACCGTAGAAAAGCACGCGATCCTCAGCTCCCACAAGACCCATCTTGACTTTCCCATTTCACTCGACTGTCGCGCCACCTACGCCCCTGCTGGCTATCACCACAGCCACCTCTCCCAATTCACACCTTGCCGATCAACCTTCCACGTACTAGCCTAAGAACCCATGCCTTCAAGCTTGTCAATGCTGCTGGCCATGGCCAGAGCTTCCCCCCTAAACTCACGAAAACCCTAACTACGAACCCAACTGCCATCGCCATCAATGATCCTCATGCCTCATGCAACTGCCATCCTCCAACCTCGCTACGTCGGCCATCCTCCCAATTGAGGCCAAACGTTGACTTACCTCCGTGTGTGGGCACACGCCGCAAAAATCGATTGCTCGAACTAATGCAATTTTCTTTTTTTCTTCTTGTATAAATCTATTTCGATTCAATTTATAATTTTCTTTTCTGAGATAGAAAAGGCGCTCGTGAATTTTGATTTCAAGTGAACGAGATAAGATAGGGACATGATTTAAAGGTAAATGGTTAGCATATTACCATAGGTAAAGCGACTTTGATTTGATTTTATATAATTTTATTTAATTATAAAATATCTCTTTCTTGCAACTTAAAATTTTGGTCTCCTATCGAGACATGTCGCTAGGCATTCACAATGTTATACCCCTATTTCAAAAATAATGGAAAAGGTTTCGAGTTCTAATTCGGTCGTATGGACAAGATAGCTTTGCGAACCAAATTATTATATTGAATTTTGACATAAATTTCAACGCGTTTATATCCCGTACGACCAAACAATAACTCCAATCCCTATGAAATTTGAAATTCAATAATAATGTAATATTACAAATCCTGTGGAACTAGTTTCGTTGAATTCCAAGACCGCGCCCTGGACCGCTATTTTAACGTGTCGATTAAATCAATGATTTCCAAAATTTACGAAATTACTTGAAATTCAGTTTTAAAATCTTACTAATTGGATTATAATTCCAAATCCCATATTTAAAGCCATTTAATTATTCAAAATTAATTGTTGAAAAATCCAAGTCGTTACAAGTATAATCTAATGTGATAGCTGACTTTCTGCATTCTTTCATACTTAATAAACCACTATACATAATGTCTAAAGAAATTTAAAAATGAGTTTGTTGAATATATTCTACTTAGCTAGTTGTAAAACCTCTGCCTTTTTAATTTTTTGAAAAACCTTAATCATTGAAATTACACTACATCGATATTGGTTTGTATCAAATTCCTTTTCTGATTTTGATCTCTTTCTCTTTTTATCGCTGCTTTGGGTTTCTGTACACATAAATGTTTAAATGCCATCTACAGGTATGGTAATTAAATACTATGCTTAATTATCATTTTACATATATGGCCTCTGTAATTAAAATGCTACAGTAAATTGCCAAATTTTATATCCTATACATTCTAATAAAATGTTAAGGTAAAATAGCATTTTAAAATAACATGACAGTGGACTTCATATATAATATGCTATATAAATTATCATTTTTTATATCCAATCCAAAATGCACTTTCTAATTGAAGTGCTATACTAAAATGTCATTTTGCATATGGTGATCATGATTAAGGACATCATCAATAAAGTTTTACATTAATTTATCAAAATGGGCTATGTAATTAAAATGCTATACTAAAATGTCATTTTGTACGGTGATCATGATAGAGGACTTCGTACATAAAATACGACATAAACTATCATTCTTTATATACAATCCATCCTAATAGATTTTGTAATTAAAATGTTATAGTAAAATGTCATTTTGCATACAATAATCATGATAGAGGACTTTTTCAATAAAATGCTACATAAACTATCATTTTTTATATCCAATTCATCCCAATGGGCTTTGTAATTAAGGTGCTGTGCTAAAATGTCATTTTACCAATGGCGATCATGATATGTGACTTCATTAGTAAAATGCTGCATCAAACTATCGTTTTGTATATTATATACATCCTAATGGACTTTTAATTAAAGTGTTGGAACCAGGCCAGCTCACAGTGGAGGTTATGGGTGAATTTCAATTTTTTATCCTATTGGATCTTTATTGGGTCTATGAAGTCTAATTTATTTAGAACATTTCTAAATTTGGTTTACATAAAATCATTTATTTTATTTAAATTTAAATAATTTATAGTATGAAGTTAGTTTATTTAGAATTAATATATATGCACACACGCACACATGTATCATATACATATATAGGTGTGTGCGCATGTGTAACATAATGATCCATGAAGGGTATAACATACCTGTATATAGATGTTAGGATTTACATCGCAATGGACACGTTAGCTCATTTTATATGTATTGTATGTTGTCCGAACATGTGCATGTATATATAGTTTTGAATTCCAATAGATTAAATATATAAATGAATATACATAAATACAAGCATGCAACTAAGTTTGTTAATAAAATACTACAAAATTATATATACACACGCGCATATATTTATATAACTAAATCTTATATTATAAGTAGCAATTAAAATGCATGTATATATATAGTAAAATATTTTCTATATGAATTTAAAATAAAGTATTTATTTAATATATATATATATATGTATGTATGTATGGATGTATAAAGGTAAATAAAATAATTGACGATAAATTATTTGTAGTGTAATACATATTTACATAATATAAATATAATATATACATGTATGTAAAATAAATTTTTTTATTAATTTTCCAGTTTGAAAATATTGTGATTTTAATATTACATATATATGTGTGTTATAAAGTAATAAGTAGTTTCGACCTCAATTAATTAATATAAAATTATTTATTTAAAAGTTCAAATTTAAATTTTCTTAAAGTCTTCAATCATATTAAGGGGTCACAAAAAATTTCCATAATTCTCTGAGTTAAATTAATATTTTAAATTGATTAACCGTAAAACGGCCAATTTTTGAATTAATTTTAAAAGACTCTAAAAAAATTTCAAAAAGCTTAAGATGTGATGAATTAATATTAAAAAATATATAATTGAATCTTAAAAACATTATATATTTCATATGAATTTTTAAATCATATATACATTAAAAATTGATAATTAATTTTGAAACTTATAATTCATCATAAGTAAAAACATATATTAAAAAATTAGATTAATATTATAAATTATACATAAACCTGTATGCTATTATCCCACCTTTTGGCAAAGCCGAAATATCCAAAAATTAACTGAGAATCAATGATTACTAATCATGAATGTCGATTATGCATCACAGGTTCACTGTGGATATCGATGAATTTTTTCCGAGTCCGGATTGGGCCATAATTGACAAGACATGATAAGCAAATCCATAAAAACTAGCACTCAAAATTTCAGGTCAATCAGAATACATATGCTCAAGATATGATCAATGCAAATTGAAGGAAATAGCCACAATTTCATATCCATCAGAAGGCTTAACTTCGTATCGATAAGGTCCGTATCCATCATCACATCTCAATTCGTATTCATCAACTTCGCATCGATGAAGTTCGAATCCACCAAGGAACATCGGCTCGCACCGATCAAGTTCGTATCCATCAACAGGGCATGCGCTTCGTATCGATCGGCTATGTCCTGTTTCGTATCCATCCAGCTAGGCATGGTCCGTATCCATGGATGAGCTTGTCTTCATATCGATCAGGGATACAATTCCCTCTTATCCATCTGTCTCGAATCCATCAGATGACTTCGCATCCATCAGACGGTGACCACTTCGTATTCATCAGGAGTTCTTGTTCGAATCCATATCCAATAGCTTGTTCGCGTCCACCAAGTCAAATGAGCCTAGATTGATGCAACGGCCATCGATGATAAAGAGGCGAGAATCATGGATTCAAAACGGTCAAACCGGAGCAAAGAGTGGATCAACGCGAGGAGTGCCCGCCACATCACCGCAGAATCACGTGTTTCATCGAGTCAAAGTAGATCGATTCGAAATCAGGGTTTCGAACCGGACAGCCACCGAGGAATCCAATTTCGTATCGATCATATCTCACAAGCCATTGATCCAAATGCTATGAAATTTTCACAGAAGCTTACGTACAAGCCAAGGAATATTCCTGCCAAGTTTCAGCTCAATTAGACCAATTCTTGATCGATACGAAATCAGTTCGTATTGATCACGGATCGAGTCGAAACTTGGTGGGATCGATCGCATGGGCCCACTCACGTGACAGAAGAAGTCTCCCAAAGTTTGAGCGCAGTATCAGCCTCCTACACCTATAAATAGCCCCCTAAAGCCTACAGAAAAAGGATCTTTCGGCTATTCAACGTCCAGACTCTGCCGGAATCAATTCTAGATCTCACCATTGCTGTTATACTCAAATTTCTTAATTATAGTCGCTGTAATCAACTGTAACCAGCAAGGATAATAAATAAAAGATAAAACTTTAAAGTGGATGTAGGCCGGAGATAGCCGAACTACTATAAATCTCGTGTTTATGTTTGTTATTTCTGGATTGTTGTTTGTTGTTTGCTTAGATCTGAGATTTGTGTTCGAATATTGCTGATTTGTATTCATACTGATGGTTTCACGATACTTGGGGTTTGTGACCATTTTTGGCGCGAACACTTTGGTGCTTTCATTGAGAAGAACTAGCACCCGCTACACCAGACTTGAAGTTCGGATTTAAAAGCTTGAAGGTTTCAGATTTAGAGACAATGACTCGACAAACCAGTAGAAGACAAAGAGCTGAGAGATGCCAACAGGAAGGAAATCAAGAAGCATCCTCTGGAGCTGGAGAAGGATAAGCTTCGATTTACATTACCAGGGACGAGATGGAAGCTATGGCGAATTCAATGCATGAAAGGATAATGAAGAGTCAGCAGGAGATGCTATAGAATTTTTTCGAACAGATAAGAGCAGCGAATGTGCAGATCCTTGGACCAACTACAGCAACTGCGAGTGTGGAACAAGGAGTTAGGATTGTAGAAACCAACGGAGGTCAAACTCAAGGTCAGAATGCCGAACCAGAAGGCAATCAATAGGGACTTGGGGGCAGACCCTCAGGATCCGATACTAGAAGACCAATGGACGGAGCTCAGCAGGCTAGAGTCAATGCTAATGTTACTGAGCCACATGAAGAGTATGTACCAGAATTCCCTTCGAGACTTGGAGGGGTAGGATAGAAACATGACAAGGGGCAACCCCCGGATGGATATGAAATAATGATTGGTCTAGTGCGACGAATCATGAGAGGAGGATTGTCGAGTGGAGGATTGGAAGAAGTCAGTCGAAGTCCGTTCACTCCGAATATCAGAAATGCGAGGAACCTTCCAAAGTTTAAGTTACCAATGCTGGAACCTTATGACGGGAAATCAGACCTGACCATGCACATTACCAGATACATTAGACATATGGAAGTTCTGGGAGCATCCGAGGAAGTGATGGCACGATGTTTCCCTTTATTTTTATCAAATTTGGCTGCGCTTTGGTTCAGACAGCTAGAAACCGAATCGATCAGAACATGGGGCAAGCTTGTAGATTGCTTCATGAGACAGTTTAGGGTCCATGCGACGTGACCCAAAAGTGTGATGACTTTGGCTTCGATAAAGAAGAGGACCGGAGAGTCCATAAAAGATTTTCTACTACAATTCAATGCAATGGTGGCTTCTGTGGATCGCTCGGATCCATCGATGATTTTGATGGCGGCGGCGGCGGCAGGAGTTGGGGAAGGCACCGAATTCAAAGATTCTTTGGTAAGAGATCCACCACAAGATCTTGGAGAATTTTATCATGAAGCTGAAAAATTCATTCGGATGGAAGAATCACGAGCCGAGAGGCAAGAAACAAATGCTGTGCAGGGCGAAGGAACCGCCAGGGAACTGTCTGGAGCAGACAAAGGAAAGAGAAAGCAGGATGACAGACGCGACGGTCTTGACAAACGAACGAAATTCCGAGAGCCCAGATTCAGGCAATACAAAAAACTGATGGCAAGCCTGGAATGGATTTACACGGAAACTTGGGGGCAACTCCCTTATCGAAAACCACCCAGGAGAGATCCCATGGAGCGGGAGCGTAGAAGTGGAAAATATTGCATATTCCATGAGCTGGATGGGTGCACTACCGACGAATGCCGCCACCTAAAGGATAAGGTGGAAGAACATGCCAGAAGTGGTAGATTGCCACAATATACAAGAGAAACGGACAGCGGCAGTAAGACCTAAGCAACTACCGCCTCCGCCTAACAGAACTGATCCTGGATCAGGATCACGACTCGTCATCAACTGATTATGATGGAAAGGGCCAAGTTCAGGATTTGGACTTTGGTCGGTTAGATTTCATAGATTTCATTTTAAAAAACAAAACAGCTATTCCACTTACTCATGTACGGGAACCGGAGAGATCCCTAGGCATGCTCTGAGATGGTAATAGACCGGTCTGCCCAAAGAGGCAATGTCTAGTTTTCTCGATGTTTGAGATTGAACATCTAGGACTTGAATTTAATAAATGAACTCGAATTTCTTGAAATAAACCTTTGATCGGAGAGTTAAAGGTTGAATATTAAAAACCAGCTTGAAAATGATCGCTTTATGACCCTACCAGGAGAGGCGGGGTCCGAAGTGCAAGAACTGAGTCGCTTCGCCGGAGAGCGACAGGATCGACTCACTTAACGTTGTTTCCCATCCACCGAAGAGTGATTAGATCAGAATTGGATAAGAGCCCGGAGAGGCTGTGATTGGCCCACGATTTAGGCCATGACATCGCTTAATGTTCAGATACACTGAACCGGAGTGCAAGAGGTGAGTTGCTTCACCGGAGAGTGACAGGATCGACTCACTTAACGTTGTTTCCCCTTCACTGGAGAGTGACAGGATGGGATCCAGTAAGAACCAGGAAAGGCTATGATCGGTCTAGAACGACCAAGACATCGCTATACACCCTAGCTGCGGCCAGAGTGCAAGGGATAGGAGGCAACACCGGAGTGCAACAGGATCTTTCTATCCGATCTCTAAGTCTAGAATAGACTTGGCAAGGGTCCGGAGTGACCACTGATAGTCCAGAGAGACTGTAGAATTTCATTCTTAATTTCCAAAGGAAGAAATGGATAATGATTTGGCTTCGAACAGCCGCAAACTTGATTGACACTACTATAAGCTTTGAATAAAACATGAACTCACTGCATTTGATTTAAAGCTATTCAAAACACACATTTTGCCAAAAGGCATGTTTTGGGGGGGAAGTGTTACCCCACCTTTTGGCAAAGCCGAGATATCCAAAAATTAACTGAAAATCAATGATTACTAGTCATGAATGTCGATTATGCATCGTAGGTTCACTATGGATATCGATGAATTTTGTCCGAGTCCGGATCGGGCCACAATTAACAAGACATGACAAGCAAAGCCATAAAAACCAACACTCAAAATTTCAGGGCAATCCGAGTACATATGCTCAAGATATGATCGATGCAAGCTGAAGAAAAAATCCACATTTTCGTATCCATCGGAAGGCTTAACTTCGATTCGATAAGGTCTGTATCCATCATCACATCTCAATTTGTATCCATCAACTTCGCATCGATCAAGTTCGAATCCATCAAGGAACCTCGGCTCACACCGATCAACCATCAACAGGGCATGCGCTTCGTATCGATCGGCTATGTCCTATTTCATATCCATCCAGCTAGACACGGTCCGTATCCATGGATGAGCTTGTCTTCGTATCGGTCAGGGATATAATTCCCTCTTATCCATCTGTCTTGAATCCATCAGATGATTTCGCATCCATCAGACGGTGACCATTTTGTATCCATCAGGAGTTCTTGTTCGAATCCATATCCAATAGCTTGTTCGTGTCCACCAAATCAAATGAGCCTAGATTGATGCAACGATCATCGATGATAACAAGGCCAGAATCATGGAGTCGAAACGGTCAAACTGGAGCAAAAAGTGGATCAACGCGAGGAGTGCATGCCACATCGCCGCAGAATCATGTGCTTCATCGAGTCAAAGTAGATCGATTCGAAATCATGGTTTCGAACCGGACAGCCACCGAGGAATCCAATTTCATATCAATCATATCTCACAAACCATTGATCCAAATGCTATGAAATTTTCACAGAAGCTTACGTACAAGCCAAGGAATGTTCCTGCCAAGTTTCAGCTCAATTAGACCAATTCTTGATCGATACAAAATCAGTTCGTATCGAACACGGATCGAGTCGAAACTTGGTGGGATCGATCATATGGGCCCACTCACGTGACAGAAGAAGTCTCCCAAAGTTTGAGCACGGAATTAGCCTACTACACCTACAAATTTCTCCCTGAAGCCTACAAAAAAGGATCTTTCGGCTATTCGACGTCCAGACTCTGTCGGATTGAATTCTAGATCTCACCATTGATGTTATACTCAAATTTCTTCATTATAATCGCTGTAAGCAACTGTAACCAGCAAGTATAATCAATAAAAGATAAAAATTTGAAGTGGACGTAGGCCGAAGATAGCCGAACCACTATAAATCTCGTGTTTTTGTTTGTTATTTCTAGATTATTGTTTGTTGTTTGCTTAGATCTGAGATTTGTGTTTGAATATTGCTGATCTGTATTCATACACTGGTGCTTTCACGATACTTGGGGTTTGTGACCATTTTTGGCGCGAACATATGCTCTTATACAATATATACATATACATACATATATATATATATATTTACAATTTAGTATATATGTAAATTATTAAAATAATAAATAAAATTTATTTAACTGATCATTTCATATTTATACACATAACTAATCTCTATTGTGACAACAACCTTACATATAGAAATCTCACCTAACTAATTAAATAACAATGATATATGTATATGTACAGGAGTAAATGATCAATAAATTATATGAACATGATAATATATTTAATTTATGAATAAATATTACCTACTACGGATGCCCCTAAGTACACGTTGAAATAGTGAATACTCTTCCATATTGATCCTTCATATTGCTAGTCTGAAATCATCGGCCTTTCAATATCGAATAGCTTTGGATTTAACTTGAATTTTATTTGAGATTTTCAAGTTAATTTGGAGAGATGTTTCTACCAGCAAGGAGGAAGTTAATGGCAGCCAAAAGAGTGTCAATGCTTAAGGTTAGAGATCAATATTTAAATGGTCGCGTAAGAGAGAACGTAGGTAAGTCTACTACCCCTTCTCACTAAATCTTAACCATACATCTCCATGCCTATTCCCTACGTTTTAGACGCTCTTATCCCATGCCATAGTCGAAATTTGCAGCCTTAGTGATGGGCCTTAAACCCATTTAAGCCCACGCCAAAATACTACGCAATTAAATCCAATTTAGTCTCTTATCGATATCGATTGATCAATATATTTATAACTTTATATTTATTCCTCAAATCATATTCAAAACTTATAATTAACATTTCATTAGTATTACTTACTCGAATTATTTTATAACAATTATAAACTAGTTAAATCGTTTAGTCTAAAAAGCATCATTTCAGTTGTGTGACTTTGGATGTAAAGTCGGTTAGTGATTAACATCGAACTATTCAAATGTTAACGTTCACACGTCACTTTGAGGTGGCGTGACATTATAGACAAATTTATCGCTTGCTCGGTTTCGATGAAATCCAATTTTAGTTTAATAATCATTACCTGATTAGGACATTTATTTACCAATTCTCTTCATCAAAACTATCACACTTTGGACTTATGGAATTTGGTAATGGTCAAAATTCAAATATCATCCATATTCAACTCTATAGTCCAAACACAAAGTCCTTGGTTTAAGAATAACAATTATTATTAACCAAAATACTTTGGCCAGAGACTTTGACTTTGAGTTGACCGTGATAGTAACCCCATATAACTGAGGAGACGAATCCTTTCTAAACAGTGGTTCACTTCCAATACTTCCGCCCGACTCAACTATGATCACTCGACGGATGACATGCCATGATTTGACTATAATCAAAGTGGAGCTTTCATATTGAAGATCAACAGTATTCTCAAGTTAAGAGAACTATGTAAATCAGTCGCATCGATATTTTCTTTTTGACCTCGGTTATATTAACCAACAGAAAACTATCGAGTGAGTCGTTCTATAGTTATCTAATAACCATCAGTACGTAGCCCCTAGGTGCCTCTAGCAGTCATGAGTAATACACTGCCTAATATTTGGTGAGCATTATGTACTTTAGTCTCAACGGATTCATCAATATCTAGTTTCGATGCATCTTGCCTCGGAACATTTAAAATGATATATTTATTTTTATTGTGATAATTTACTTATAATTACAACACTTTGTAACTATTATCACAAAACATACCATTTATGGATTTTCTATTAAATATACTTTAATTGAATTAATTAATTAATTAATATAATCACATTATATCAAATACATTATAGAAATAAAATAATTTTTATTTCGAAAAAATTGGTCAACGAGTTATATATATGTAACAAATTACAGTCCCTAGGACATACCCTAACTTATGAATCTCCCACTTGCTCTTGGGGTTAATTATGAAATCTTATTCCAAATTCTCCAATTGGTTTTATTAAAACCAATTGGGTCAGTCTCTTAGTGAACGAGTATGCTATTATGTTTTAATCATATTCTCTATCGATTAACTCTCTCCCATGCTGATAAACTACCTTTATCATGTGGAATAATTTGGAGTACATCTCTCGAATTCTAGTGATCTCTAAGTTCTATTATGAACTATTTCATGACATTATTATCATATAACAATGTTATGAGATTCTCAACATTTGGACCACCCTCGGCTCAACTATAAGTTTGTGCATTTATATTTATATACATTGTTTTTATTGTGTCACTATTCAAGTCAATGAATCGGCCACAATCTCTTCTATTTGGAACATTTCCAACTTAATGATTCTTAATATTGTATTGACATGTTATACTCAATATCACTTATAAAATTTGAGTCTGAATACTCCTTTATAAGGATTTTGTTGTCTCTATAAACAATTCTCTAGTATTTCAATAAATACACGAGAACTTCTCAAACAACCATTTAGTGTTACCAATTTGAATTTGATATTTGCTTCATGTATCAAGTACATAAACAAATCATAATATCATAGATAGCATAACATGTATAATAATTCCTACTACCCACGCATAAGGAATCCATTTTACATGTTCTGTATTAAACGTTTTAATATGGAGTCCTTACATATCATTTGGGACATTCCTAACGTCTTTTATACTTACTATAAAAGACATCATCTATAAATCTAAAATCAAGCATTAAAACAAATAAAATTTATTTTAACACAAGTACATTGTTAGATTCAGTAATCTATTGTTTACTTATTGTTTAGAACTAAATGTACCCTTTTTATGTTCTTTCTTATGAACCCATGCTTTCTCTGCATTTTGATGGATAATCATTGTATTTGATATTTTTGTCAAAATATTTGTTCAATTCCAATACTTATAAAATGGTACTTTCTATCATTTCTTGGATTGTACCCAAGGAATCACAAACTCAATATCGCTCCCACTGACTTTGAGATATTTTTGGTTATTATGTGTAAACAGCTTACTTTATATCATTATTTAGAATTTTTTGTTTCAATAGATATGTACAGAAACACTAATTCTTGTCAAGCGATAGTCTTGTGAGTCCATCCGAAATAACAAGAGTACGTTGAATAACGAATCTATTAGGCTAATTTCAACAATTGAGATTTACGAGTTTATTCTTATCAAAATTCCAACTACATAAGTCTTTTAAAGGCACAGTCATGGTCAATGGATCACATCCCTTTGGATACGATTACTAAAATCATATTTTAATAACATACATAGAATCCCTTTGGATTTGCGCATCATACCATATCATAGAGTCAATACTCTTAGTGGATTAATAGACAACCGAGGATTATCTATTCTCGACATTGGCAAGAAACTCATAGTTTCTCTTCGGCGTGCGAGAATATATATTATACACTCTAATGCGATATGTTTATTTAGATTAGGTTAATTTCATTTGATCCCATGCAATCAGCTTTGACTTTGGATCGTGTCCACATTCATTTTTACAATCAATATTTCTTGAAGAAATTCTTTCACTTTAAAGTTGGTATTTCTTGAAACAACAATTATTTCTCAATACAATGGAATGAGCATTCATAAACATTTTATAAATTTCCATATATAAAAATGATTCAGTTTTAGTTTACAAAATTTATATTCAAAACATAAATATGTCATCTAATAACAGTTCATCCCAAACTTCTTTTGGGGAGATACATACAAGTTCCCTCATGAACAATTATTACGTACAATCGTTCGACTCGCATAACCTGCTAACTCCTTGGACTAGGATATATTAGGGTTTCTTATAAATCCTTATTTTGTATGATTTTGTAAACTGTTATTTAGATGAAATAATACTAACCTTGTGTACTACCCTTAAGTACATGACCTTATAGAAAGAAACTAACTCAACTTCACTCACAATTGATCAAACACTGTCCAACAAAGTTTGATTACTCTTTATCGATGCATCATTATGTATCATATGGAGGAGTGAATTTTGAGATTGAATCTTTATTCATTTTAGGTACGTTTGGAACTCTTTCCTATATACTCACTCGTTCAATCAAATCGAATTATTTCTATGAAATGTTATTTTAGTTACTTCTATTTTATACTCTATGAGTTTACCATAGATATACTACATGTGTATAAAGTACATATGTCCATGTCGGTGATAACTCATTGGTAAATATGAAAAAGTACGTGGAACCATTTTGGTATTAATAGACTTACAATTGCATCTATCAATATGTATCAATCTGAACTGTTCATCAACTCTTATGATGCTCCCACTGAATGGGTGCGTGGTCCTTAATAATTTAAGATATAATTAACCAGTATCATATGATTCATAATCATATAATAAAATTATTTTTGAAAATTATAGCTTAGTCTATAATTCCAAAATACGTAAATAATATTATATACTTTTGTATTTTCCAATGCATCACTTTATCATGAAAACAAATACTGTATTATAATTTTATTCCATAATGAATATTCATAATATGTGCATTGAAATATAACTATATCTATTTTTAGTCGAGATAAAAGATGGTCATTATTTCATAAATAATATTTGGCATGTTTTACGAAAACAATTTCTATAACTCGATGCATTCACTAAGTGCTATATAGTATGCTCCCACCCTTTCCGCCATTATTATAACGGTGTATTGAATTCGGAAGTCCATCATTCGCTTACTATAGATTATTTATGTAACAATCCCGTTTTTAAGCCGAATTTAATTTAGTAATTAATATAAAATTTTGGATTAATTTGTGAATTAATTTGAAATTCTCCAAAATAAATAATATGTGTTGTTTATATACATATTGTAAATAGAATTTGAATTTGAAATTCAAAAATAAATACCTTAGAAATAAATTGGATTTAAAACTCTATACTTTAAAATTAATAAAAGTTTGTTTTGTAATTACAATATGTGTATATATACACATTGTGATTTGAAGGTTATATTTTGAATTTGATATAAGTAATTTTCAAAAGTTGTTTAAAGTTAAATTCTATATTTAAAAAAATAATACAATACATATATGTGTGTGTGTGTGTGTGTTCATTATTAATGAATAATTTTTTTAAAATCATTTTCTTAAAGTTATATATATATATAAGGAAATGTATATAGATAAATATTTATTTAAAGGTCTAATAGTTTTGATTAAAATAACATTTGATAGAAAGGTTTAGTATACTTTCTTTTAAAATTGTACATAAATAAAACCTATGTTAATATAAAAGTAATATCACAAAACTAAATTGAAAATTGTAATATAAAATGGTACTAAAAACATAAATACATGAAAAATTACAAGTGTAATCATCTTAACAAGAGATTAAACATGTGTAGGCTTATAAAAATATATGTTAACAAGTATAAGCCAAAATGCATGTAATTTGTAAGCTAATTATAACACATAATTACAAGTGTCACACTTTTGGGATTTTCTTTTATTTTTTTGTAAAAAATTGGTAAAAAAGATATATATACATCTAACTCCTCTCTTTCTCATTTTCTTTTATTCAAAACCAAACATAAAATCTAAAATCTAGAAAAACAAAATCTAAGAAAGAAAAACAAAAAAAATCAGACCTGAAACAAATCTCAAACCTGAAACAAATTAAAGAACTTCAAAGATCAAACAAAAAGCAAAGCAAATATATGGATTCAATCCAAACTGGATCAAAGCAAAATCCAAGTTTCAAAATCAAACCTAATGCAAATCAAAAGCAAAGAAGATCAACTCAACTAGACAAATCAAAACATCAAGCAACTCCAACAAGAATCAAACTGTTTCAACCTAATCTTGTTGCTGTTCTAAAGATCTAAAGTCCAGATCAGTTTTCAAGTTCAAACAAAATTACCAGGCTTCTATTTCAAAGTTTTCAAAAATCAAATCATTTCCAGGCTTTCCTCTATTCTCTGTTCCAGGTGAGAAAACTTCCAATTTAAAAACTTAATCTATTAATATGTTGTTGCTTGTGATAAACAATCCAAGTAAAGTTGTTTGCATGGATGAATTAAAGTGTCTATATGAATGTGATCATGATAAATGCCCGTACATGACTGTGTGTATGTGTATATTTATCTCTGTCATATTACAATCTCTAACCTAAAATAAAATTCGATTTCTCTTCATATAATAGATTTTAGGCTTCGATCTCTAAATGAAAAGGGATTATGAGAATGTAACCCCATTTTAAAAATGATTTTGAAAATTTATATTAAGTAACTATTTCAAAAATGAAAATTTACAGTGGAAATCAAATATAAGTCAAAATTCAATGTTCGTAAATTCATTTTTGGATTTCATAACCAAATTCGAGTTAGAAAATGATGATTTTAGATAACCATTTCAAGATTTTTAAGTTGTTATATGTTGAGATATTGCGTGTTGATCAAAATTTGGATTTTCGTTGAATCCCGACGATCGATGGAGGTAGGGTCGTCGTGATCAAGGCTGAAGGAGGCTGGAGTCTTATGGATCAATGGAAAAATGGTAACAAGATTTTTACATAGTTGGCGCGACGTCAAACTAGGGTTTCTCAAGCAGTTTTGGTTAATGAGGTAGTCGAGACAATTGTGCAGTCATTTGCTAACTGGAGGCGATCAGAGTGGAGGGATCGTCGCGTGGTGTCGCGACGCAACTATGGGTGTGATGGAGAGATATCCGCTGGTCGGGATCACCGGCATGGGGTTGATTTTCATCTGTGGGTTGGGTTCCAGGTTGTGTCGAAGTGGTTCGCTTTTGATTTTCGGCCAGATCGACGATACATGGTGCTCGGGTTGATCGGCAAGGTCGTCGACGATGTGTTAGAGGCGGTGTGGTTGGTCAGAGATGGTTGGAACGGTGGTGCACATGCACATGTACATGTTTGAATCTGGAGTGGTTGTGGATTTGGGGAAGAAAGGGTTTTCTCGGGGTCAGGCTCGAAGTTTTTTCGTGGTTCGTATCGAAGTCGAGATGATGTGAGGTGTTGCTCGGGTATTAGCTTGAGAAAAATAGGAATTGGCTCGGGCATTTTTGATTTTGGCTCGGGTCAGGTTAATGTGGTAACCAAGTTTTCAAAAATTTGAACAAACCAAGTTTTTCAAATTTAAATTAAATCAAGATTAAACCCTTTTCTTTGATTAATTCTTGCAAAATAATAAATGTATATCTTTAGTTTTGAATCAATTAAAGGTTTTTAAAATATTTAATTAATCAAGTTTGAAGTGTTTTAATATATATATATATATCCTTTATTTTAAGATAATTCTTAAAATTTATTTTAAATAAATATAATAGTATAATTAAGAAGTTAATTTAGAAGATTGAATGTTTTTCATTTATAATTAACTTAAAGGTTTCAAGTTAGATTATACATGAATGATAATTTGTTTCAAAAGGTTTATTTAATGAGATTTAAATGATAAAGTAGTTAATTAAGATAAATGGATTAACTTAAATCAATAAGGGTCTTATGTGATTAAAGGATCATTAATTAGTAATTAAAGAATAATTACTTATTGTAAGAAATTAAGGATAATTACTTGATTAAGATAATCACTTATTGTAATTGATTAAGGATAATCAATTAGTATAATTAATTAAAGGTTAATCAATTGATTTAATAATTAAAGAATAATTACTTAATGTTAATTACTCAATGTAAGTAATTAAAGGAAAATTAATTAATGTAAGGATGATTTATTAATGTAATTAATAAAAGATTATTACTTAACGTAATTAAGGGATAATTACTTAGTGTAATTACATCAAGGGATAATTAATTAATTAAAGGGTATTTAATGTGAGTAATTAAGAGTAATCAATTACTTAAAGGTAAATTACTTAATGAAAGTAATTAAGGATAATTGATTAATGATCAAAGGTTAATTAATCAAGTGATTAATATATAATTACTTAATGTAAGTAATGAAAGAATTAATTTGTTAATTAATTAAGGGTTAATTTGTTAATGTAATTAATTAAGGTTTGATTAATTAATGTGATTAATTTTATAGTTAATTAATTCATGTGATTAATTATGGGATAACTAATTAATCAAAGGCTAATTGATTAATATAAATTAAGTAGGGTTTGGTAATTAATTCATAAGTACTTTATTTATTTAGTTAATTTTAATTATGTGATTAATTAATTTTTCTTACGAATGATTGGATTATATTGTATGCTTTGAATTTTTTGATATCTTTGATATGTGATGTTCTGATATGATTGTTTTGGATTGAGCCGTGAAATGTAATTTATTTATCTATGATGAATTTACTTGTTTATCGATGAATGAAAGATAAGCGTTATAGGATTATACCGCTTATTGATACTATTGTGCTTGGATTTATAATGGTTGTCTATTGTGGTATGCAAAACCCCTAGACAACACACACAGATATGGATTTCATGGGAAATTGGTTAAGTCATGGGTGTTTTGAATTTAATACTATTTTATTCAAAATGGTGAAAGAATTTCAAAGTTGAATTTTGAATCCAAAATAGGTTGGAAGTGAAATTGGGTTAAATATGAAAGGAGTTTTGAAATTTAAATTATTTTGAATGATTTGTTAAAGTTTTGAAATTAGAATAGTTTAATTTGAATTTGAATTCAAGATTTTGAAGTTGAATTCATACATACATATATATATATATATATATATATATATATATATATATATATTTGTGTGTGTGTGTGTGTGTGTGTTTATTTGGAACTATGGTTTAAAGGGATTACATAGGTTATACAGATTTTAAACCATTTTTTTAAAGTATTTTAAATGAACTATTTGGAAATTTAAATTTAACTCAAATAGTACTTGTCGAGAGTACGATAGTTCACTGATTTTCCAGTTTATACTAAAAGGCTATAACTTGTGCATATTTGATCTGATTTTTCCGAAACTAAAAACGTTTGTTTCAAATGAAAATAGCTTTCATATAATGAAAGAATTTCCAGTTTTTGTTGAAAGGATTTCAAGTTATGGGTGAATCAAATTGGAAATAGTTTTGAAAGCTATGAATGAATCTTTGTTAAATATTTGACAAACCTTGATTCAAATTGAAGAGGATCTTAAAGGTGTATCTTTTGTTTAAAGGTTAAAAATGGAAATTTGTTTAAACAATTCAAACGGAAAGGTTTTGGGCAAAAAAGTTGAGACTTAACTAAAATCCGAATGTATCCATATGTTTTTAAATTAACGCTCATTATTCGCTTAAGCCAGGAGAGGACTTTATGTCATAAAACTCATTCCGAATTAATGAGACAACGAAATGGATAGCATTTGAAGATGGTGGTGAAGACCGAGTGTCGTCGAAGATGAAAGGATTACCTATCAAATGTCTCTGCACCGAATGGCCACGGTATAGAGATTTTGATTACCCTATGTGATGGGGAGTCCAGGTGTGATTAGAGATTATTCGAATTTGTATGGACTTCTTTTGAAGTGCCTTCGGTTCTATTCGAACCAAGGATGGACTTGTATGGATGTATGTCTGACGTTACACTTTGAGATGTAAAGCTGGTTTCTATCAAATACATTTCTGTTTGGTGGCGGAGAATTTATTCTCTTAGCTTAACACCCTTTTCTGAGAGGTACGAGCTCAGAGGTTATGTAGTTGATATTTACTAGTGATATATTCCCAATTTGGTAATGTGGCATGCTAAGTGTTGATCATTGGTTGATCAAAGCATGGCTTTTGTGAAAAGCGTAGCTTTGTGGGACGAGACTTCATCGAACCTCACACCCTAGAAATGGTTGAAACAGGAAGGATGCAGCAAGGTTACCGGGGTCGCGCCCCTAAGGGTATGTGCGTTTCCTTCTGGATAAAAAGTGGTATTATGGTATGGAGCCCAGATAATTTGCTTATGTGGTTGTTGGTGTTGAGAGCCCTCGATAAAGGTCGGTTACGATCGGGGGATGACATACTCGTGACCGTTAGTTACCTAGTTACACAGGTAACCCGGCCTTGTGTTGACAGAGAGCCGGTGAGGTTCTCGGGGCGTCCCTCTAGGGGCGTACCTATTTGGATAAAGGAAGTTCCTTAGCCTTGGCCATTTGTTGGAAATCCAAACAATCAATACGAACCCCGTACGGTTTTAGTTGTAGAACCTGTCATCTAATATGGTAGCTATAGTAGGCATACTATGGTGTACATATGCTGACTAAGATTTATATTATACTTTCGAAATGTTTTTCACACTATGGACTAATAATAATATCAAAGGATTTTCACATATCAAGCATGTTTGACTATCATAAGTAGAAATCTTCCCCAAGTGTGCGATTGCATTGTGTGTGCCGGGAGGCCTTATGCTAGTTTCATTTTCCAAAAAGCATAACGGATTTCTTTTTAAAATTTGTTTTCGTTTACTGATACCAGTCCCATGACTGACCTGGAGTTTATCGTTCTCTTTTCTAAACTTTGGGTTCCTATAATTTTTTTCCACAAAGGCAGCCTAGAGTTAGGTTATCCATGTTCCGAAGCTAGTCCAGGCAATAGATGTAGATTTTGATCTAGAAGTCTTTTGAAGTATTTGGTTTGGAAGCTGTTGGATTTTGGAAGCTGTTGGGTTTTGGAAGCTTTTGGTTTGGAAGGCTTTTGAAGCTTTGAAGTTTGGATTGAAGGTGCTTATGTTGGATTCTCACTCTCTCTTTTTGGAATCTCTGTTGGTGTTATTCAGTTGTTACGTTGTCTTTTCCACTATGGTGTTATATTTTCTTGTTGTATCTTATATTTAGTGCTCTGATGGTGGTGTTCAATTGTTGTAATGATGTTTCATCGATGTTGTTTATCAATGAAATTCATTTTGTTTCCGCTGTGTTGTTATCAGTTAATGTTGTTATAGCTCCAGTGAACTGGAGTCCGACGTTTGAATCTCCAGCATTCGAATACAGGTGAGGTATTGGATGTCGTTTTCGGACGTTGGATTTCGGGTCATCACAAATGGTATCAGAGCTAAAGGTTGAGTAAGAACTTTAGCTTAGGAGTATAACACATTAGGTGACTCATTAGAGATAGGGTCAGAAACACTCTAGAATGAGTATATTCCCTAAGATATCTCATCTGTATGCCTAAATCAAGTTTTCTTACAATTTACAGATAGTGAGAATGAGAGCAAGAAGAGGATGAGGTAGGGGACGAGGAAGTACCACTACAACTGGTCAAGACCCTGCAACAACAAAGGAAAGAGCAGCTCTTCCCACTCAACCCCAGCCGAATCTGGCTGATTTATATCGAAGTTTCCCAAGACTTGGGGGAAAGCCATTCACAAGCAAGGAGACTATTGTCTAAGCATAAGCCTGGATTCGATCTTGCAAAAGGATTTTCAAAGAATTTAAATTGGATAATGATCAAAAGAGGTTAAAGGTTTAACCTTGATTGCATACATCTTTGCTACTTGAGCCTACTTCATTGTCGGGCATTCTTTAACCATGTGTCCTGGCTTATGATAATAATTCAATTTCAATTCTTTGATGGCTTCCTGATAGCTACAAAAGAAGCTTTGGTGTGGCGGTGGCCTTGCTAATCTTTGTTTAATTGTAAAAAAAAATTCCTATTTCATATTATCTTCATCAGTTTCCTATCAGTCGTTTTGTTTTAACTTTAATGAATTTGAAATTTAAATTGAAATGAATTGGTTAATAAAATATAAAGCTAAATTAATTTGTATTAATAAAATGATTTCGGTCAAAACCAAACTTTGAAAATTTGTTGTAATTTCTTGTGAGGATCCAAGTCCGAAGTGGGACAAGCCAGTGTATACTTTAGGGTATTCCGACCTGAGTTTGGATTCCATACTAGTGTTTGAGAATTTCGAAAGATTATATATGTTTGTCTGTTTTAGGGTCTCGATACATTATATGAATGGTTAGTTGTGCCCTTTGAACTAACCAATGCCCCTGCATATTTCTTAGGCATGATGACCCGAACATTATGTGTAGTATTGAATAAGTTCATTCTTATATTTATTAATAATATTCTGATTTGGTAAGCCAAATATAGAATAGATATTCAGTTTGATTTGGTAATCCATTTCTCTATCTTGTTATGTGTTCATCTGTTCTTTGTTTGTCTCCTTGTCTAGCAAATTTCAGAGACGAAATTTTCTTAAGGGGGGAATCTGTAACGATCCCATTTTTAAGCCGAATATAATTTAGTAATTCATATAAATTTTTGGATTAATCTGTGAATTAATTTGAAAATTTCCAAAATAAATAATATATGTTATTTATATATATATATATATATTGTAAATAGAATTTGAATTTGAAATTCAAAAATAAATATCTTAGAAATAAATTGGATTTAAAACTCTATATTTTAAAATTAATAAAAGTTTGTTTTGTAATTATAATATGTATATGTATATATATACATTATGATTTGAAGGTTATATTTTGAATTTGATATCAATAATTTTCAAAAGTTGTTTAAAGTTAAATTCTATATTTAAAAAACTAATATATATATATAATATATATGTGTGTGTGTGTGTGTTCATTATTGAAGAATAATTTGTTTTAAAATCATTTTCTTAGAGTTACATATATAAGGAAATGTATATAGATAAATATTTATTTAATGGTATAATAGTTTTAATTAAAATAAGATTTGATAAAAAGGTTTAGTATATTTCTTTTAAAATTGTACATAAGTAAAACCTATGTTAATATAAAGAGAAATGTAATAAAACTAAATTGAAAATTATAATATAAAATGATATCAAAAACATAAATACATGAAAAATTATAAGTGTAATCATCTTAACAAGAGATTAAACATGTGTGGGCTTATAAAAATATATGTTAACAAGTGTATGCCAAAATGCATGTAATTGAACATTTGTAAGATAATTATAACACACAATTACAAGTGCCACACTTTTGGGATTTTTTTTAAAGTAAACAAGATATTTATATACACATCTATCTCCTCTCTTTCTCATTTTCTTTTATTCAAAAACAAAACTCAGAATCTAAAACCTGGAAAAACAAAACCTAAGAAAGAAAAACAAAAAAACCAGACCTGAAACAAATCTCAAACCTGAAACAAATTAAAGCGGTTCAAAGATCAAAACAAAAAGCAAAGCAAATAAATGGATTCAATCCAAACTGGATCAAAGCAGATTCCAGGTTTCAAAATCAAACCTGATGCAAATCAAAAGCAAAGAAGATCAACTCAACTAGATAAATCAAAACATCAAGAAACTCCAACAAGAATCAAACTGTTTCAACCTAATCTTATTGCTGTTCCAAAGATCTAAAATCCAGATTAGTTTTCAAGTTCAAACAAAATTACCAGGCTTGTATTTCAAAGTTTTCAAAAATCAAATCATTTCTATGCTTTCCTTTGTTCTCTGTTCCAGGTGAGCGAACTTCCAATTTAAAAACTTAATCTATTTATATGTTGTTTCTTGTGATAAACAATCGAAGTAATGTTGTTTGCATGGATGAATGAAAGTGTTTATATGAATGTGATCATGATAAATGCATGTACATGACTATATGTATGTATATTTATATATCTCTGTTGTATTACAGTCTCTAACCAAAATAAAATTTGATTTCTGCTCATATCATAGATTTTAGGCTTTGATCTCTAAATGAAAAATGATTATGAGAATGTAACCCCATTTTTAAAATGGTTTCGAGAATTTATATTAATTAACTATTTCAAAATGATAATTTACAGTGGAAATCAAATATAAGTTAAAATTCGATGTTCATAAATTCATGTTTGGATTTCATAACCAAATTCGAGTAAGAAAATGATGATTTTAGATAATCATTTCAAGATTTTTAAGTTGTTATATGTTGAGATATTGTGTGTTGATCAGAATTTGGATTTTCATTGAATTCCGATAATCGAGGGAGGTAGGGTCGTCGTGATCAAGGCTGAAGGAGGCTGGAATCTTAGGGATCGATGGAAAAATGGTAACAGGATTTTTACATCGCCGTGGAGGTGGCGCGACATTGAACTAGGGTTTTTCGAGCAGTTTTAGTTGATGAGGTAGTCGAGACAATTGCATGGTCGTGGGCGAACTACAGGCGATCGGACCAGGGGGTCATCGCATGGTGTCGCGACGCAGCTATGGGTGTGATGGCGAGATATCTGGTGGTCCGGATTCCCGATACGCGGGTGATTTTCATTTGTGGGTTGGTTCAAGGTTGTGATGAAGTGGTTCGATTTTGATTTTAGGCTAGATCGTCGATACTGGGTGCTCGGGTTGATCGGCGAGGTTGTCGGCGATGTGTTGGAGGCGGCGTGGTTGGTCAGATATGGTCGGAACGGTGGTGCACATGCACACATACATGTTTGAATCTGGAGTGGTTGTGGGATTTGGGGAAGAAAGGGTTTTCTCAAGGTCAGGCTCGAAGTTTTTTCATGGTTCGTCTCGAAGTCGAGATGATGTAAGGTGTTGCTCGGGTATTAGCTCGGGAAAAATGGGAATTGGCTCGGGTATTTTTGATTTTGGCTCGGGTCAGGTTATTGTAGTAACCAAGTTTTTGAATATTTAATAAACCAAGTTTTTCAAATTTAAATAAAATCAGGATTAAACCCTTTTCTTTGATTAATTCTTGTAAAATAATAAATGTTTATTTTTAGTTTTGAATCAGTTAAGGGTTTTTAAAATATTTTAATTAATCAAGTTTGAAGTGTTTTATTATATATATATATATATATATATCCTTATTTTAAATTAATTCTTAAAATTTATTTTAAATAAATATAATAGTATAATTAAGAAGTTAATTTAGAAGATTGAATGTTTTTAATTTATAATCAACTTAAAGGTTTTAAGTTAGATTATATATCAATGATAATTTGTTTCAAAAGGTTTATTTAATGAGATTTAAATGATAAAGTAATTAATTAAGATAAATGGATTATCTTAAATTAATAAGGGTCTTATGTGATTAAGGATCATTGATTAGTAATTAACGATTAATTACTTATTGTAAGAAATTAAGGATAATTGCTTGATTAAGGATAATCATTTATTGCAATTGATTAAGGATAATCAATTAGTGTAATTAATTAAATGTTAATCAACTGATATAAGTAGTTAAATATTAATTAATTAAATTTAACTACTCAATGTAATTAATTAAAGGATAATTAATTAACGTAAGGATGATTTTTTAATGTAATTAATAAAAGATTATTACTTAACATAATTAAGGGATAATTACTTAGTGTAATTACATTAAAGGATAATTAATTAATTAATTAAAGGATATTTAATGTGAGTGCTTAAGAGTAATTAATTACTTAAAGGTAAATTACTTAATGTAAGTAATTAAGGATAATTGATTAATGATCAAAGGTTAATTAATCAAGTGATTAAAAGATAATTACTTAATGTAAGTGATTAAAGAGTTAATTATTTAAGGGTTAATTTGTTAATGTAATTCATTAAGGGTTAATTAATTAATGTGATTAATTTTTAAGGTTAATTAATTTATGTTATTAATTATGGGATAATTAATTAATCAAAGGCTAATTGATTAATATAAATTAAGCAGGGTTTGGTAATTAATTCATAAGTAATTTATTTATTTGGTTAATTTTAATTATGTGATTAATTATTTTTTCTTACGAATGATTGGATTATATTGAATGCTTTGAATTGTTTGATATCTCTTATATGTGATGTTCTGTGATATGATTGTTTTGGATTGGGCTGTGAAATGTAATTTATTTATCTGTGATGAATTTACTTGTTTATCTATGAATGAAAGATAAGCGTTATAGGATTATACCGCTTATTGATACTGTTGTGCTTGGATTTATAATGGTTGTTTATTGTTGTATGCAAAACCCCTAGACAACACACACATATTTGGATTTCACGGAAAATTGGTTAAGTCATGAGTGTTTTGAATTTAATACTATTTTATTCAAAATAGTGAAAGAATTTCAAAGTTGAATTCTGAATCCAAAAGGTTTGGAAGTGAAATTGGGTTAAATATAAAAGGAGTTTTGAAACTTAAATTATTTTGAATGATTTGTTAAAGTTTTGAAATTAGAATAGTTTAATTTGAATTTGAATTTAAGATTTTGAAGTTGAATTCTATATACATACATACATACATATATATATATATATATATATATATCTGTGTGTGTGTTTATTTCGAATCTATGGTTTAAAGGAACTATACAGGTTATATAGATTTTAAACCATTTTTTTAAAAGTATTTTAAATGAACTATTTTGGAAATTTAAATTTAACACAAATAGAACTTGCCGAGAGTACGACAGTTTGCTAATTTTCCAGTTTATACTTTAAAAGGCTATACTTGTGCATATTTGATAGGATTTTTTCCAAACGAAAAAACTTTGTTTAAAATGATAATAGCTTTCATATAAAGAAAAAAAATTCAGTTTTTGTTGAAAGGATTTCAAGTTATGGGTGAATCAAATTGGAAATAGTTTTAAAAGCTATGAATGAATCTTTATTAAAGATTTGATAAACCTTGATTCAAATTGAAGAGGATCTTAAAGGTGTATCTTTTTTTTAAAAGATTAAAAATGGAAATTTGCTTAAACCATTCAAAAGAAAGGTTTTAGGCTAAAAAGTTGAGACTTAAATTAAAATCCGAATGTATACATATGTTCTTAAATTAGCGCTCATTATTCGGTTAAGCCAGGAGAGGACTTTATGCCATAAAAACCATTCTGAACTAATGGTATGATGAAATGGATAGCATTTGAAGACGGTGGTGAAGACCGGGTATTTTCGAAAACGAAAAGAATACCTGTCGAATGTCTCTGCACCTAATGGCCTCGGTATAGAGATTTTGATTACCTTATGTGATGGGGAGTCCGGACGTGATTAGGGATTATCCGGATTTGCAAGGAATTCTTTTGAAGTGCCTTCGGTTCAATTCAGACACATGATGGACCTGTATGGATGTATGTCTGAGGTTACACTTTGAGATGTAAAGCTACTTTCTATCAAATACATTTCTGTTTGGTGGCGGAGAATACATTCTCTTAGCTTAGCACTCTTCTCTTAGACGTGCGAGCTCAGAGGTTATGTAGTTGATATTTACTAGTGATATATTCCCAATTTGATAATGTGGCATGCTAAGTGTTGATTATCGGTTGATCGAAGCATGGCTTTTGTGAAAAGTGTAGCTTTGTGGGACGATACTTCATCGAACCTCATACCTTGGAAATGATCGAAACAGAAAGGATGCAGCAAAGTTACAGGGGTCGCGCCCCTCAGGGTATGTGCATTTCCTTCTGGATAAAAAGTGGTATTCTGGTATGGAGCCCAGATAATTTGCTTATGTGGTTGTTGGTGTTGAGGGCCCTCGATAAAGGCCGGTTACGACCGGGGGATGGCATACTCGTGACCGTTAGTTACCTAGTTGCACAGGTAACCCGGCCTTGTGTTGACAGAGAGCCGGTTAGGTTCTCGGGGCGTACCTCCAGAGGCGTACCCATTCGGATAAAGGAAGGTCCTGAGCCTTGGCTATTTGTTGGAAATCCAAACAATTAATATGAGCCTTGTATGATTTTAGTTATTGAACCTACCATCTAATATGGTAGCTATAGTAGCCACACTATAATGGTACGTATGCTGGCTAAGATTTATATTATACATTCGAAATGTTTTTCACACTATGCATTAATAATAATATCAAAGGATTTTCATGTTCAAGCATGTTTTACTATCATAAGGAGAAATCTCCCCCAAGTGTGCGATTGCATTGTGTGTGTGCCGGGAGGCCTTATGGTAGTTTCTTTTTCCAAAAGCATAACGGATTTATTTTTAACATTCGTTTTTGTTCAAACAATTGTTTTTGTTTACTTATACCAGTCCCATGACTGACCCGGAGTTTATTGTTCCCTTTCCTAAACTCTGGGTGCCCATAATTTTTTTTTCCACACCGGCAACCTAGAGTCAGGTTATCCATGTTCCAAAGCTAGTCCAGGCAGTAGATGTAGATTTGGATCTAGAAGTCTTTTGAAGTCTTTGGTTTGGAAGCTATTGGATTTTGGAAGCTGTTGGGTTTTGGAAGCTTTTGGTTTGGAAGTCTTTTGAAGCTTTGAAGTTTGGATTGATGGTACTTATGTCGGATTCTCGCTCTCTCTTTTTGGAAGCTCTGTTGGTGTTATTCAGTTGTTATGTTGTCTTTTCCGCTATGGCATTATATTTTTTTGTTGTATCTTATATTCAGTGCTCTGATGATGGTGTTGAATTGTTGTAATGATGTTGTATCGATGTTGTTTATCAATGAAATTCATTTTTTTTGCTGTGTTGTTATCACTTAATGTTGTTACAAGCCCCAGCGAACTGGAGTCCGATGTTTGAATCTCCGGCATTCGAATACAATGAGGTATTGGATGTCGATTTTCGGACGCTGGATTTCGGGTCATCACAATTTATTTCATGTACTATAATTTGTTTACAGTGGAGAGTTGTTTGATTAAGTATCCTAAACCTAAAGAAATAAATCTCATAGAAAACAATTTTCTATATGAAAATACATTTCGGAATAGAAATCAAATTTCTTATTTCAATAATAAGTATCAATTACTATTACAATCCTCGTTTCTGATATTTCTTTATGAAGTAGAAGTGACTATTTACTCTCTTCATCTGAACCGTACTTCAAATCACATCTACTCTTGTACATTCATTATTCTTTCTAAATGGTCAAATCATTCAAAAGAAAACCCTTACTACAACATCAAAATAAACTCTTTACAAAGATGCAATCGATCATCCTTAACATTAAGGACATCAAATATGATGCACCTTATGTAAACTCACCAAACCAACATTTTAGCGATTGAATCCCTAGGTTTTTCTTGTAGTTTTGGTCGAGTGTTACATTTATTACAATATGATCCTTTTGAATCAATCAAATTTGAATACTCGATCTCACAGTACTTTTTATTGGATTATTTCGAATGAACTAACTTCATCAAAACATTACAAACTATGATCTTTCCCCATATAACATTTGTATGCGATATGGATCAAATATCATAGTTTCATATTGCTTTTAGAGTTCGAAACTCATAGAATGCAATACATGGTGTTGACCAATAAACACATAAGTAACCAAATTATGAACGTATTTAGTAGTTGTCAAACCATGTACTTGAATGGGCATTGAAACATTAACACGCAAGAAGCATTTATTAATAAGTATATGTTATATTTCTATTTGTCAATCTTTGATTCAAATCATTTGTATATCTTAATTGATAAACATTTTATCAATCGTATTAAGTGCACAAATTTATCATTGTAGATTATTACAACATTACATAGCATGTGCTCTTACAATATTAGAAATGTTAAACGTTATCATTTCATTTTTCTAATAAGGACCCACTAGTCTTTTATGTTTCATCAAACCCTAAGTGAAACATAGAAGTCTTTCGACTTTACTAGTAGGTGTCAAGACTCATATATCTTGGAATTCCGATCTCAACAAATCATTCTCCCATGTACGATGGATAACTCCTTATCGGTTGTATCACATACAACTCCTAACCCATGGTTCCTTGTCCTAGTCCTACCTTCATCTCGAGGAAAGCTGAACAAATAAAGTGGGACCATTCACTCAAACCTATCATTTCACGATGGCCTAAGTATAATAAACATACCTTGAGGAAAGCTCAATAAAAATGTGCAGTTATCTTACCTCGTCTATTGAATATATTAATAGTACTACACATAACGTCCCTAGCTTGAGGAAAGCTCAAAAACTAAAGAGTATGCAAGTAATCTATTAATATATATAAATGACAAAGGACAACTTTCTATTAAAGATCCATATTCTTCAATATATTATATCGAGTGATATCGACTTATAAAATAATGTATTTCTTATGATATACCCTCGTGATTCAAGTGTTTGACACATTTGAAATCATGGTATACATATAATATGTATGTATTTATCCCTTATGTCAGTTTAGGGTTTCCTTAATGTTCCACATTTAATTTATAGATTAATATTATATAAGTTTAATTATTACATAACTTTTATATTTCATGATACTTATATAATAGTATTATATATAATACTATATTAATTAAATTTTATTTAATTAATTAACATTTTAATTAATTTTATATTCTTTTAGTATAAAATTTATATTAAATATTCATTGCATATTATAACCTTTATAGTATTACACATATATCATATACGTGTGCATATTCATTTGATTAATTAACCTTTAATTAATTTCATTTATTTAATTAACCTTTAATTGATTTAAGTAATTAAATAATTTTAATTAAGTTATATTAATTCCAAAATTCAATTCATATACATACATGTATACTTATGCATTTTAAACATTTAACATATCATAACATATATCATAATATATAATACATGCATATATATATTCTTATTGATTAACTTATTTAATTAATTTACTTTATTAATATAGTTTTAAAATTTTGAATTTAATATATATTTTTCAAACATTTTGAAAATTTTATTTATATTATAATCATTGTAATAAATTTAAATTTTAAATTTAAAACCTTATATTTTAATTTTCAAACAATTCTAAAAATTTATATTATAAAATTTATAACATTTTTATTATTTTAAATTAAAAAAATTTATTTTTAATTTCAAAACAATTTTGAATTGAGCCTTTAGTTAGCCTAAGCCTCAATTCAAATTAGGTTATTTCTACTAGAGATAATCTTTTAGGCCATGAGCTTAATAGTTAACCCTAATATGGCCAACATAGACCGCATAGGCTATTAGGCCATGGTAGCATTTATTGGACCTGTGAAGTCTAATTTATTTAGAACATTTTAAAAATTGATTTAAATAAAACCATGTATTTTATTTTAAATTATATATTTATAGTATAAAGTTTATTGTTTAGAATTAAATATACAGACACATACACAGATGTATCATATACATATGTGTGTGTGTGTGTGTGTGCGCATGCATATTTACTATTAATAATGAGAATTCAATGAATAGAATTCAACTATGTCTTTTTGAAATACCCAAAATACCCTTTATATCTCTAAAGAGCGATGTAGGTGGCAACCGTTGGATCGTTCGTGGTTGAAGTAGTAGCTAAAATTGTTTCATTTATTTCTCAATTTGCATGTCATTCATCAATGGACCATGTTAGGCAACATCTTAACTCAATTAGACGCAATTGGAATAACTACCTTCTCCGCCCCTTAGCTTATATGCAACAACAATTAATATATTTGGACGATGTTGGACTAGTTATACATTTATTCATACACATTAAATAGTAGTCCCCACCAAATACTATGCCAATCGACTACAATCTTTACTGAGATTCAAAAAATTAGGCATCTAGGCGAAATCAACTTATTTTCCTATGTCGATTTCACCACTCTCGACTTTGATTTTGGGGACTCCTGTGCCCATGAAGTAAAATGCAGATTTAGCAATTTTGGATCTGTCATGGCAGTAATGTTGATTGTTCAGATTTGGGTAAGATTCCTCAAATGATTATGGATTTTAGGACTTGGCGATTTTGGGATTTAGTCCATTTAGCCCTCAGAGTTACAAAGTTTATTACTTCATGCATGTTTTATATTTTGGTTAATTTATATAACCACATTGAAAGCTTGTCATTCCAAATAAGCATTTAGGAAGCAGAGCTTACTTGAATGTGCTTGATTAATTACAAAAAGGGACTATGTCCATACATTGATGGATTCTAAACAATGTTTTTCATAAATTTGAGCACATGATGCATACATATTAAGCATTAACAGAACAATTTTCATGATAATATGGCATTAGGTCAACGTGCTAGATTTGGTGGATTATTTCAATATTTTTTATCCATTAATGTTATTAATGCAGTAAATTATATAACAAAGTTCATGTTATACAATTGCTAGAAAATATTATTTTGTAGTGTTCAAGCCATATCAAAATGAAAATGCTAATGAACCTGAATGCTTTGTACAAAACTAGGCTAGAAACAGTAGCAACTATTGGATTTAAGCAAAAAGAATATCCTAACCCTCTACTTTTCCCCATGCACATATTCTTACTGTACTTCTTGTCCTGATAACATTATCCATATCAATCTTCACAATTTTTTCAAAGGTTGTGTTGTCATCATTAGTCAATATGTTAGTTTCTTAGAATATTGTGTTAAACTTAAGAATCTTCAAACTTATACTCTGGCAAATAATAAATGGCTTGCATTCAAGTATTATTTTGTATTAATACAGGGCTAAGGCAACCGATGGAAAAGATTTTGATTCAAGTGCCATAATAAATTTGATGCTTTATTATTGTTAGCAAATGAAAGCATTATTGGTAACTATCTGAATTTGGAAATTTCTAATGATATGAGTTTGGTGGCTTATGATTATAGAAAGCAGTACATCATATGGTTGTTGTTATCCCTGCATTAATGAATAAAAATATGTTTTATATTAAAATGTTAGAAAGAATTTTGATTTGACTGCATAGAGTAATACATATGATTTGCAATCCATGATTTGCAATCCAGATTGATATAGGATAAGATGAATGTAGAGAAAACATGGAGTTCTAATAATTGTAGTTGTGGTTTAGGAGATGCCTTTACTGCCATTTTTGAAATGGCTAAAGCTGGACAAAGTAGTAAAATAGTTGAATATGATTTTCAAATGGCTTATGAAGGTGAAATGGATATTTAAGTATTGAAGGCCTCGGGGTGTCAATGGGAGGAGAGGAAGTTTGATAAAGTAATTGATACTATGAATATGCGCATGGTGAACATGGAGCATACAAGTTCACGATGCTTTGGAATTATGGATATTATTCACATTGATATCTCTGCTTTATTGGAAGAACTGAAACATAATTTGTTATATTTGAAAACTATATGGCGGTTATTTTTGTGCATGATGATGTGCAGGTTACAGTAGATAATGATTATGACTATGAGCTGAAACTTCAGTTGTGGAGGATAATGAGGTTGCTTACATTGTGAAGAAACATAATGAAATAATGGTAGATAAAAAAGTGGGTGCAGGCAGGGCCGAGATGTCAAAATGTTCTTCTAAATGATATACCTAAATTAGGATCTGGATAATACAATATCCGCTTCCTTTAGCTATAAATTACTGCTACCTGTTTTCAAAAATGTCTGAGAGTATGATGAATGTGTTGTTCATCATTGGATGATGCTATAGCTCTGGTGTATCTATATGCATCTGTCACTTAATGATGTTGAGATGACGGTATGTTAAGTGATGCTTACGTTGTTATTTAGATTCACAATGAAGATTTGACTGCATAATGGGGATTGGTTGCATTGTTTACGTGGTGCTTAACTCTGGTACATATTAAAAAAGAACTTTGTTTCATTGTGATGAGAATAGTATATTCATAATGATGCTACTGAAGAGCTGAAACTTCATATAATTTATTTTGCCACATACCAAGTTGGCTTCACTTAATTATGTTACATATATGGATGTTATGTTGCAATTTTATGTACTCAAAGTTTAGGGATATATAACTCAATTGTGACAATCATATATCTTATATTGTTTAAATAATTACCATGTATCATCTTAAATGCTATTTCAATCATCAGTACATGAAATCAAATTCATTTTTATATACATAAAGTTCATTGTGCATGATTCCTTTTAACTTATTATCTCTTATAAGTAGTAAGAGAAACGAAGTTATGGTACAAAATAAATAAAGGCAATCGTACTTCATACACTTCACAAATAGAATGAAAATATTAGAAATAGTTCTACGACAATGGAAATAACATAATAAATATAACAAAATGTTTGATATAGTTCAGCAATACTAGAAAAAATGATGCACACATTTATAAACTTCACAACTGTCCGTGTGCGTAGCACGGGTCACTCACTAGTGTAACATAATGATCTGTGAAAGGTATAACATACTCGTATATAGATGTCAGGAATTACATCGCAATGGACACACAAACTCATTTTATACGTATTGTATGTTGTCTAAATATAGGCATGTATATATAGTTTTAAATTCCAACTGATAATGTGTGTGTGTAAATGTGTATATGTTAATACATGTGACGACCCGGCTTTCTAACTCCAGAAAGATGTGTCATCAATAAGAAAGAAAGTGATAGAAATAGAAAAGAATAGAAAGAAAGAATAACAACATCAGAATCTCACAGCGGAATGGAACAAAATATAATACATCAACATAACTATTACATAGTTATATATACATCAGAGTTATACACTATCATACAACATGACTGTCATATACATATCTGTCAGGACATACATCCCAAATATCATAAACTAACTAACACAACGGAATTATATAGATAGCTACATACATCTGGTCTTCTGCTCCAACTCCTCCAGCAAACTATATACTCCGATTACCTATCACTTGGCTACTCATAAAAATTTGAGTACCCAAGAGTTTATGAAAAACAAAATATAAACTCCGGGTCAGACATGGGTCTGGTATGAGTAAACGGTTAAAGTTGTTTAACTTTGAAAATCATTTGAAATAAAGGTATCATGTAAGACTTCCCACTCATAAATATGGGTAAGTTTTTACCGTACGCTAACCAAAACATTTTATAGGAAATTCAGTGATATTATAATAGTGTCTAGGGTTTCAAGTAAAATACAGAAATAGCTGAAATGCTTACATCTCACATTCCAACGTAGTTGGGCACAATCAAAACGTACGGCTCTTATTGGAAATTGGATCCCATACAATGGCAGGGCTACTGGGGTACTGCCTGTCACGGTACGTGGCCTAGATCACCGTACCGAGAAGCCACCCTAACACCCCTGCAACACAAGGACGGAACCATTCCTTACTGAACAGTCTCGAACAAGATAACCCCGCAGTTGGCTGCAGACCAACCGCCCACACAACCGAAATAAAAGGGACATCTAGACAAGGGTATACCTCGTCCTGCCTGGGCATGACCCACCTAACCTTGCTGCACATCCCTTGTTTTAGCCATTCCCGGTTGATGAGGCTTGAGGCTGCGTTTACCTTTATAGAACATATCTCTTAGAATGCTCATCGTCCGCCTAACGATGTGCTGAAAGCATTCAATCCATACAAGTTCGTTTCGGGTTCGAACGAAACCGAAGGCATTATCTCGTTACACTCATTTTGGAATCACCCTCCGAGTTAACGACAATAACCCTTGCATTCTGAAAACACCATCTCGATCTTCACTTGAGATTACACGACCTAACGTTTAATTTGGATCAATGTGGTTTTCGGACTATCAAATCGATATCCGATCCCGGTCTCATCAAAATCCAAACGCCATTTTAAAGGCAAGTTGTCTAATTAACTTATACAATTTAAATTCAATAATTGAATTCACATAGCAATTCATCACAGATAAATCATACACAGACATCACAGATATATCCAGAATATCACAGAACATCACAGGATATAAATAAACATCAGAGGCAATCAAATAGAATCATTGATTCATATCAACATTTAGTTTGATTTATTTTGAACTTAATTACATGCTTAAGAATAAACTATATTTTATTTTTGCTTAGTTAATTACTACTTAATTAACTTATTTCAATTTATTAATTACTTATTAATTCCACTCAATTAATTAATTAATTCTTAATTCTTAATCAATAACCTTAATTATTGATGTATAAAACTCAATTTCACATTTAATTATTACTAATTGCTTAATTAATCATTAATTATTAATTAACTTAATCGCTTAACCCTTCATTAATTATTTAATCAGTTAATTACGATCTGTTAAATTATTAACTTTCAATGATTAATTAAATTCTTAATTACAAATGGGTTTACACAATATTATCATTAAAATCCTTAATTACAAATTTGATTAAATTTTATACTACTTATTAAATTACAATTATAAAATTTATTACATTCTTAATTAACTTTGTTTTAAATTAATTACTCATCTTCGTTTCAGTAAAGCTTTAAAGTTCATCTTGGCTTAAAACAATTTGTAAACATTATTAACTTAATTAATATTTAGCTTATTTACTCTTCAACCTCATATTACAGTTAACAAATTCCTGGAATTTTAAAACTCGAAGATAACAACGTGATTAACTCGGGTCGAACTCGAGATTACCCAGAACTTTTCTCGCGTCAATCTCCTGCTTTCCTTTTCTTCTTCCTTTGTTCTTTCTTCTCCTGTTTCTTTTTTATATGTATTCAAGTTTAATTGTTAACTGGTGAAACTACAAACACACACTCGCACTCAACCACTGACCCAGGAACAAACCCGAAGTAAACTTCAAAATTCTCGAGCAAAACGTGCGACGCTACCGGAACTCTTATCGGCCGACACGACGCCACCGTGCACGTGCATGGTGGTTCGCCAACGATTCAGGTGACTCACGGCACTCCAGCAAACCCCAATTCAACATCTCACTCGAATTCACAGCCCAGATCAACACAATACCCTTGAAATCAAAATATGCGTAAAAAGTCACACAGCTACTCAAACACGATGGACGAATTCGCCACGTTCTCACGATCGCAACCACCTGAAACGACATGGCTTCGGCCATACCTTGCCGACAACACACTCTAACACCTTCCCAAGTTTCACGGCACTCGGTTAAGCTACGGCGACGCGAGCATCAACGAACCGAACCCAAAAACATTGAACCCATAAACCCTACTCTTGATCATTTCCCAAAAATCTTTCATTTAATTTTTTTTTAACATTTTTCTAGTGTTCCTGAATCAATACACAAGCTTCATGTTAAATTACAACAACAATAATTGAAGGAATCATCAGAATTTCATGGAAAAGCATATTTGGTTTACTATCAAACTGCTCTAAGAATAGTTAACTAAAAATTATAATTTCTGTCTTAAAAATTATAACTTTGTATGTTGTTTCAATTTATAAGTTCAAGTTTACAATTCGAGTTATTCGAATTTTGACCTTTGTTTTATTTTCACTGTAAATTTGAGTTTACAGTTCTTATATTTCACAGCTGCCAAAAAAAAAATATTCCAAACCTTAATCTAAAGCTTAAACAAATTTATTTAGTTAAGTTACTATGTAAAGAAAATGTTTATATATAAAAAGCTATGATTTATTCTCTGTTTTTCTTTGCCTCAGCAAAAAAATTTGAAACTTGGAAGAACATAATATGCAGAACTTACAGAACATAGCAAAACATCCCAGAACATTAAACATCAACATATCAATTCTTCATGAATTACTTATTAAAAAGTTATATATAAAATAAGTTTACTCACCATAAACTGTTGAAACAGAGAAGTATTTGATGATGAAAGAATAATGATGTTGCCTTAGATTTCTTGCTCATAAAATTTTCATACCTCAAAGCCATATCAACCAAATCAACAAAAGATCCTTTCAAAAGAACCGTCATCTTATCGTGAAATTCGGACCTCAATCCTTGCACAAACTTTTCATTCTTCTTGAGGGAAGTATCAATGAGTCCTGATCCATAACACGAAAGTTCGTTGAATTTGGTCTCATATTCAGAAATAGTCATGCTTTCCTGCTTCAAATTCAGAAAATCCTGGTACAATTGAGTTTTCCTTGTTGTAGGTATAAACTTTTCCTCAAATAACTCCTTAAATCTTTCCCATGAAATATCTTCTTCAGGAACATTTACAATTGTTGCATCCCACCATGCTGTTGCGCCTCCCTGCAATTGCCACGATGCCATTTCCCTCTTCCGATCATCCGACAATCTCATACTCTTAAAAATGCGCTCATAAGAACGTAACCAGGCTTGAACTTCAATTATCAATTCTGAACCTTTAAATGGTTGGCCTCCCAGATTGATGAAATCTTTATATAAGGTTGCAAAACTAACTTGAGGCGGTACTAGATTTACAGCCTCTCTAGCAATTTGACTTCGAACATTATCAATCGAAGTACTGGCCCTAACTCTTCCTCTTCTTCCAGAACTCATGTTGGCCACCTGAACAGGTAACTCAACAAATTTAGATAGGTATATAATTATATGAAAGTACAAATACGCACTCTCAAGATAAATATTACATCAGAGCCTAGGTACTCGCTCAACCTAGCGCTCTGATACCAGCTGTGACGACCCGGCTTTCTAACTCCAGAAAGACGTGTCACCAACAAGAAAGAAGGGATAGAAATAGAAAAGAATAGAAAGAAAGAATAACAACATCAAAATCTCACAGCGGAATGGAACAAAATATAATACATCAACATAACTATTACATAGTTATATATACATCAGAGTTATACACTATCATACAACATGACTGTCATATACATATCTATCAGGCCATACATCCCAAATATCATAAACTAACTAACACAACGGAATTATATAGATAGCTACATACGTCTGGTCTTCTGCTCCAACTCCTCCAGCAAACTGTATACTCCGATTACCTATCACTTGGCTACTCATAAAAATTTGAGTACCCAAGAGTTTATGAAAAAAAAAATATAAACTCCGGGTCAGACATGGGTCTGGTATGAGTAAACGGTTAAAGTTGTTTAACTTTGAAAATCATTTGAAATAAAGGTATCACGTAAGACTTCCCACACATAAATATGGGTAAGTTTTTACCTTACACTAACCAAAACATTTTATAGGAAATTCAGTGATATTATAATAGTGTCTAGGGTTTTCAAGTAAAATACAGAAATAGCTGAAATGCTTACATCTCACATTCCAACGTAGTTGGGCATAATCAAAACGTACGGCTCTTATTGGAAATTGGATCCCATACAATGGCAGGGCTACTGGGTACCGCCCGTCACAGTACGTGGCCTAGATCACCATACCGAGGAGCCACCCTAACTCCCCTGCAACACAAGGCCGGAACCATTCCTTACTGAACGGTCCCGAACAAGATAACCCCGCAGTTGGCTGCAGACCAACCGCCCACACAGCCAAAATAAAAGGGACATCTAGACAGGGGTATACCTCGTCCTGCTTGGGCATGACCCACCTAACCTTGCTGCACATACCCTGTTTTAGCCATTCCCGGTTGATGAGGCTTGAGGCTGTGTTTACCTTTATAGAACATATCTCTTAGAATGCTCATCGTCCGCTTGACGATGTGCTGAAAGCATTCAATCCATACAAGTTCGTTCCGGGTTTGAACGAAACCGAAGGCATTATCTCGTTACATTCATTTTGAAATCACCCTCAGAGTTAACGAAAATAACCCTTGCATTCTGAAAACACCATCTCGATCTTCACTTGAGATTACACGACCTAACGTTTAATTTGGATCAATGTGGTTTTCGGACTATCAAATCGATATCCGATCCCGGTCTCATCGAAATCCAAACGCCATTTTAAAGGCCAAGTTGTCTAATTAATTTATACAATTTAAATTCAACAATTGAATTCACATAGCAATTCATCACAGATAAATCATACACGGACATCACAGATATATCTAGAATATCACAGAACATCACAGGATATAAATAAACATCAGAGGCAATCAAATAGAATCATCGATTCATATCAACATTTAGTTTGATTTATTTTAAACCTAATTACATGCTTAAGAATAAACTATATTTTATTTTTGCTTAATTAATTACTACTTAATTAATTTATTTCAATTTATTAATTACTTATTAATTATCCACTCAATTAATTAATTAATTCTTAATTCTTAATCAATAACCTTAATTATTGATGTATAAAACTAAATTACACATTTAATTATTACTAATTGCTCAATTAATCATTAATTATTAATTAACTTAATCGTTTAATCCTTCATTAATTATTTAATCAGTTAACTATGATTTGTTAAATTATTAACTTTCAATGATTAATTAAATTCTTAATTACAAATGGGTTTACACAAGATTATCATTAAAATCTTTAATTACAAATTTGATTAAATTTTATACTACTTATTAAATTACAATTATAAATTTTATTACATTCTTAATTAACTTTGTTTTAAATTAATTACTCATCTTCGTTTCAGTAAAGCTTTAAAGTTCATCTTGGCTTAAAACAATTTGTAAACATTATTAACTTAATTAATATTTAGCTTATTTACTCTTCAACCTAATATTACAGTTAACAAATTCCTGGAATTTTAAAACTCGAAGATAACAACGTGATTAACTCGGGTCGAACTCGAGATTACCCAGAACTTTTCTCGCGTCAATCTCCTGCCTTCCTTTTCTTCTTCCTCTGTTCTTTCTTCTCCTGTTTCTTTTTTTTATATTCAAGTTTAATTGTTAACTGCTGAAACTACAAACACACACTCGCACGTGCACGGTGGTTCGCCAACGATTCAGGCGACTCACGGCACTCCAGCAAACCCCAATTCAACATCTCACTCGAATTCACAGCCCAGATCAACACAATACCCTCGAAATCAAAATATGCGTAAAAAGTCACACAGCTACTCAAACACGATGGACGAATTCGCTACGTTCTCACGATCGCGACCACCTGAAACGACATGGCTTCGGCCATACCTTGCCGACAACACACTCTAACACCTTCCCAAGTTTCACGGCATTTGATTGAGCCACGGCGACGCGAACATCAACGAACCGAACCCAAAAACATTGAACCCATAAACCCTACTCTTGATCATTTCCCAAAAATCTTGCATTTAAATTTTTTTTAAACATTTTTCTAGTGTTCCTGAATCAATACACAAGCTTCATGTTAAATTACAACAAAAATAATTGAAGGAATCATCGGAATTTCAGGGAAAATACTGAGTTGAAAAGATATATAAGTTATGTATTAATTAAGTTAAGAATGTTGACAGATTGATTTAAACTAAGATTAACTTTAATGTTACTAAGGAAGTTTTACAGAAAACAAAGATGAGCAATTAATTTAAAATCATAGTTAATTAAGAATGTAATAAATTTTATAATTGTAATTTAATAAGTAGTTCAAGATTTAATCAAATTAGTAACTAAAGATTTTGATAATAATCTTATGTAAACCCATTTGTAATTAAGGATTTAATTAATCATTGGGAGTTAATAATTTAACAAATCATAGTTAACTAATTAAATAATTAATTAAGGATTAAATGATTAAGTTAATTAGTAATTAATGATTAATTAAGCAATTAGTAATAATTAAATGTGTAATTGAGTTTTATACATCAATAATTAAGGTTATTGATTAATAATTAAGAATTAATTAAGTAAATAATTAATAAGTAATTAATAAATTGAAATAAGTTAATTAATTAGTAATTAACTAAGAAAGAATAAAATATAGTTTATTCTTAAGCAAGTAATTAAGTTTAAAATAAATCAAACTAAATGTTGATATGAATCGATGATTCTATTTGATTGACTCTGATATTTATTTATATCCTGTGATGTTCTGTGATATTCTGGATATATCTGTGATGACTGTGTATGATTTATCTGAGATAAATTGATATGTGAATTCAACTGTCGAATTTAAACTGTTAAGTTAATTAGACAACTTTATTGCCCTTTCTCACTCAATCTTAACCACACATCTTCAAGCATATTCCCTATGTTTTATTTACCCCTATCCCATGCCATAGTCGAATTTGTAGCCTTAGTAATGGGGCTCAAAACCATTTAAGCACAAGCCAAAATACTATGCAATTAAATCTAATTTAATCGCTTATCGATATCGTAATCGATCAGTACATTTATAACTATTATAAATATATATACAACAATACTTGTTCCTCAAATCATATTCAAAATTTATAATTAACATTTCATAAATATTAATTATTTGAATTAATTTATAACAATTATAAACTAATTAAATCGTTTGGTTTAAAGATAATTCATCATTTCGGTTGGGTGGCTCTTGGATGCAAGTTCGGTCAGCAATTAACATTGAACTATTCTAATGTTAACCTTCACACGTCACTTAGCAGGTGGTGTGACGTTACAGACAAATTTATTGCTTACTTGGTTTTAATAAAATCCAATTTTAGTTTAATAAGCATTACCTAGTTGTGACATTTATTTACACCAATTGTCTTTTCAGAACCATATCACTTTGGACTTATGCAATTTGGTAATGCTTAAAATTCCAATATCGTCCATATTTAACTTTGCAGTCCAAACATAAAGTCCTTAGTTTATTAATAACAATTATTATTAACCGAAATTCTCTTTCTACAGACTTTGATTTTGAATTGACTTTTAGTTAGTCGTGATACTAATCTCATATAACTGAGAAGACGAATCCTCTCTTGAATAGTGCTTCACTTCAGTACTTCCTCTTAATCCAACTACGGTCACTCGGTGGACACCATGTCAATGTTTGAATATGATCAAAATGGAGCTTTCATATTGAAGATCTATAGTATTCTCAAGTCGAGAGAATGGTGTAAATCGTTCACATTGATATTTTCTGTTTAACCCTAGTTTTATTAACCAATAGAAAACTATCAAGTGAGTCGTTCCCCGGTTATCCAACAACTATCGGTATATAACACCTAAGTGCCCTAGTAGTTACGAGTAATATGCTGCCTAATATTTGAAAAACGTTACATACTCTAGTCTCAATGGATACATCGATATCTAATCTCAATGCATCTTGACTAGAAACAGTTAAAATGATATATTTATTTTTATTGTGATAAATTACTTAAGGTACGTTACAACAATTTCTAACTATTATCACAAATCATACCATTTATGGATTTTCTATTAAATATACTTTTAATTAAATTAATTAATTAATATAACAACATTATATTATGTACATTATAGAAATAGATTACCTTTTATTTCGAATAAGATTAATCAACGATTTAGATATATGTAACAATTATATGATTGCCCATAGGGCATACTCCTAACTCTATCAATAAGTGCTGCGGTAAAATATCATTTTGCATACGGCAATCATGATAGAGGACTTTTTAAATAAAATGCTACATTAAACTACCATTTTGTAATTAAAATGTTATACTAAAATGTCATTTTGTATATGATAATCACGATTGAGGAATTCATTTATAAAATGCTATATATATCATAATTTTATATATCCAATCCATCCTAATGGACTTTGCAAATAAAATGCTGCATTAAAACGTCATTTTGCATCCAATAATCATGATGGAGGACTTTATAAATAAATGCTACGTAAACTGTCATTTTTTATATCCAATCCATCCTAATGCACTTTGTAATTAAAATGCTATGCTAAAATTTTATTTTACTTATGGAAATCAGTATAGAGGACTTTATAAATAAAATACTACATAAACTATCATTTTTTATGTCAAATTCATCCTAATGCACTTTGTAATTAAAGTGCTATACTAAAATGTCATTTTGCATACGACGATTCTGATAGATGACTTCATGTATTAAATGCTACATAAACTATCATTTTTTATATCCAATCCATCCTAATGCACTTTGTAGTTAAAGTGCTACACTAAAATACCATTTTGCATACGACAATCACGATAGAGAAATTTATAAATAAAGTGTTATATGAACTATCATTTTTATATCCAATGCATCCTAGTGGACTTTGTAACTAAAATGCTACACTAAAATGTCATTTTGCATACAATGATCACGATAGAGGACGTCATCAATCAAATGCAGCATCAAACTATCATTTTTTATATCGTGTACATCCTATTGGGCTTTGCAATTAAAATGCTACACTAAAATGTCATTTTGCATACGACGATCACGATAGAGGGCTTCATCAATAAAATACTGTATCAAACTATCATTTTTTATATCCTATACATTCTAATATACTTTGTAATTATAATGCTATATTGAAATGTCAATTTGCATATAGTGATCATGATATAGGACTTCGCAAATAAAATTCCATGTTAGACTATCATTTTTTATATCATTTACATCCTAAAGGACTTTGTAATTAAAATACTATACTGGAATTTTCTTTTGCATAAAATAATCATGATATAAGATTTCACAAATAAAATGCTATTTAAATTAACATTTTGTATACTATTTGCATCATAAAGGACTGTAATTAAAATGCTATACTGAAATTTCATTTTGTTATTGAAATAATATTACTGTATTTTCACAGTACAAATGCTATATTAGTCTATCATTTAGCCTAAAACAGTCTATTGCGTTTCAAAAATAGAAATGATATATCTAAATATCATTTGACATGTATTTTATGCATGTTGTTTTTGAATCGATAATACCATTACTATGTGTTGTTCAAGCATTTGATAGTTGAAAATGAATTATATAGTAAGCAATACCTTTGAAGGGATGACTTCATCGGGGATTAGACTTTTTTCTCTTTCTTCTTCTTCAACGTTAGCTTTTCCTTTTGTTTTTTGGCTCTCAAAGCAACTCTCAACTTCAATGTTAGAGTTTTTTTGGATTTAGGTTTTGATTGAGGTGTCGAACCAGGCTTTTTGGAATTCGACGAGATAGGCTTTGATATCCGTTTCGACAAAGGTATTTGACTCTGACGTCAATGGACTTGTCGATTTTGATTGGGTTTTCATTGACTTCTCTATTATTTTATTACCGAAGCCCCAGACTGTTTGAATGATGAAGGAAGTGGAAAATGGTTTCTTTAGTGGTCTGAAAAAAGTGTGCACAGTAGAAGATAGGCCTGGAAAAAGTGCACGTTCTTGAAACAAAAAAATAAAAACTGGCATCCTTGAAAGTTATTTTAACTTTTTCCCTTAAACTAAATTCCTCTTATATATGTGCATGTGTGTGTATTGTTAAGGCATGTATTTTAGAAACAATTTTATTTATAATTTTATTTTTCATTGGACAATTTTATATTGAGGCATTAGTATGTGTGCGTATGTGTGTGTGTCTACACACACACTCTTGCGCGCGCGCACACACATACACGGCTTACATAATTTCCAGTATCTACACATGCATATATTGACCATATTATTATTTGTTGCTTATTTCATTTTAAACATATTATCATCTCTTGTATATTAGATGTATATTAAATTTTGTAAAAGAGGAAAGGTACAATCAATCAACGATGTCATCTTCCTTTCTTTCCTTTTAGATGTGATTATATCAAAGAGGAAAGGTGCAATCAATCAACGATGCCATCTTTCTTTCTTTCCTTTTAGATGTGATTATATCAAAGAGGAAATGTGCAATCAATCAATGATGTCATCTTTCTTTCTTTCCTTTTAGATGTGATTATATGTTGATCTAAGTTAATGTGTATTTCCAACCTTATTACAAGAAAAATTGATTTTGTAGCAGCAAAATCCATTGGTGAACCGTCGTTAAATTGCATTTGCCGATGGATTTACGATGGTTTCTTCTGGTCGGTAAATTCATAGTCAGTAAACTAGCGTCAATTTAGCAACGGAATTTAGCATGAAATCACCGACGTTTGTCCAATGTCGATATAAAAAAAAATCTGTGTAAAAATATATTTAATAAATTGTCGTCAGTAAACCATAGCTGTATAGAGTGGGATTAGCAATGGATTTAATAATCTTCTATTGCTAATCATACGCTAATCATACGCTAATTTAATAACCTTCCTTTTATTAGTAATAAAAATATGTCATAATGGAAAAAACAAATAGCTACTGAACTGAGGATTTGCGGTGTGTAAAAATCTGTTTTAGAACCCAAAATGATTATTGATGGATTATTATCTATTTTCAAACTCATTATATAGGCTAACTTACTAATCACTAGACAAGTTGATATAGCTAAGGAATTGTTAACAAATTCGGGTTATAAAGTTGGTTTATTATCTTATTTAAGGATACAAGGCTCTTACAGCAATTTTGAATACTGAGTTGATGATATTCATTGCAATCACTTTGCAAATATGAATGTATTAGTGGTTAACAACCCATATTTAGATTACAATCCCTTTAACAAAGATACTGTCATTGAAGAAGCGATCAGAAATGCAACTACTATTTGGATAAAGGGAAAGAGAATCACCATTTGATGAAGTTCAGATGGAACCTTCTCAATAGCACCTTGCTTATGTATGAACTAGTGCTTTAACTTACTCTGATTCTACATTAGAAAACCTGCACACAGCAAAATGATAACAATTTTATATGCTTCAAAAGTATAAATTTGATGATTGGAGTCAGAGTACAATGTTTTCCATGGAAAAATGTTCTCAAGTTAAAGACAGTTATGCAAATCAAATATTAGAAAAAATGTAGCAAATCAAATATTAGAAAAATGTAAACTATCCTATTGATACAAATTACTAACCCTTTTTGTCCCCGGCTCACTTAAATCGAGTAGTTCTCTAAAACTCTGGCACTCGATCATTATAACTACAATCCTGACATCTTAACAGCTCTTCATATTATATATCCCGAAAACAAGTTTACCAAAAGGTTTACAAATCCATACTAATTGATCCTTAAACCTAATCAAATGAACAAAATTTGATCTTGCATTTAACATGGTGTCCATATGTTTGGGGCTTATAAAAATTCGCAAACCTTTACCTGAATTTAGTTAGACATATCTATATATAATAGGAATACTTTGTTTTGAAGCATTTGAAATATCTAATATATCCTTTTAATTTACAGTATACAATAAGGGTACTTTAGTAATTCATAATCACCACTTTCTTACGCAGTAACAACGAACTTGCTTTTACCAAGTCTCTTAGCCCTTTCTCCAATAACAAATTCGTCATTTGAATCATGCTAGTAGTTATAGGACCACTATCCCCAATATTTATCTAACATGAGTTTGTATTTCCTCTCATTTCCAGTTTCTCCTTCATTTACTTCCCTCATTTTGTTTTTAGCTTACTTTAATCACGAATCAAGTGTTGAAAGAAATTAAAATTTTGCAACAATGACTGCAACTTTTATTTAGCTAAAGCCCAATCAATCTGATTGCTACAGAAAACGCTTTTGTTTTTAGGATTGAAGAAACAAAATTCAGTCACTCAACTGGATCACCACGATTATTTTCATTTTTAATTTGATTGATTCACAACTTTAATACTCAGGTTTGACATATTTTTTTCAACTTTGAAGTACACACCAATATTTTTTTCAACTTTGAAGTACTTCACAGTTGAAAAAAAATATGTCAAACCTGAGTATTAAAGTTGTGAATCAATCAAATTAAAAATGAAAATAATCGTGGTGATCCAGTTGAGTGACTGAATTTTGTTTCTTCAATTCTAAAAACAAAAGCGTTTCCTGTAGCAATCAGATTGATTGGGCTTTAGCTAAATAAAAGTTGTAGTCACCATTGCAAAATTTTAATTTCTTTCAACACTTGATTCGTGAGGAAAGTAAGCTAAGAACAAAATGAGGGAAGTAAATGAAGGAGAAACTGAAAATGGAAGGAAATACAAACTCATGTTAGATAAATATTGGGGATAGTGGTCCTATAACTACTAGCATGATTCAAATGACGAATTTGTTATTGGAGAAAGGGCTAAGAGACTTGGTAAAAGCAAGTTCGTTGTTACTGCCTAAGAAAGTGGTGATTATGAATTACTAAAGTACCCTTATCGTATACTGTAAATTAAAAGGATATATTAGACATTTCAAATGCTTCAAAACAAAGTATTCATATTATATATAGATTAAGACCCTCTGTTTTCACCAACTGGTCATTCAAACTGTGCAAATTTTCCTTCGGTTGATATTAACCATTTTAAAGCATATAGTTCACTTCCGTTTTCGTTCTTTGAATTGGACCATGTTTTTGCAAAAACCCATTGTGAAAATGTGATTCCAACCTTCAAAATAAGTGTAAGAGTTGTTCTATGCTTCTGTATACATAATGCTAATTTTTCATTTTTGTCGTGGTAAGCGGTTTTCCTAGAAACGTTTTGCGTTGTATATGCAAGGTTGTTAATACACTATCTTCTTAGTGACAATGAAGGTTGCATAACATCCATCCCACTGTCAATTTACACTTGCAAAATTCAATTAAGCAGTAGTATTGAGGTACAATATCATAATCAACATTCATTTTGGACGACGTTTGGAAACATCTCTTTAAACTTAATAAGTAACAATTCAAAATATGACATTATGGTGGTGTATGTAACTATATATGGAAGTACATCTAATTTTTGACATTTAATAACCAAAATCACAATATCATTATCCAAAAGACTAATATATTATGTCAAAGTTAGTATAAGTTTAAAACAGGTAGGTGGAACTGTAACCATGATGTAAGGCCTTTTATTTCAAATGTTCAAACTCTCCTACATGAATGATTATTATTTAAGTATCATTAAAAAAGTCATGTTGGTATCCATGTTTGATTACTAATATATTATCTTAGTCTTTTAGTCATTGATGTTACAATTAGTATGAGTAAAACGAAAGTGCTTAGTCCTGCTTACAAATATGGTAACATTAGCATGTTACTACTATTTTAATAACAAAAACTGAACATTTACATGTTATATACCTGTTAAATATCTATTTTAATTACTTATAGACACGACTACTAAAATATTCATATGTTAAATATCTAATTAACTTTACCCTACTTTTTGTTTGCACGGTTTTATAAGCAAGCTTTAATTAATATTTGGACTATTTTGCGAGGGGACTAACATTAGACTTAACCAACAACTTTACTTTTTCGCATTTTCCATGCAAATATATATATGCATGGTGCAGTCTCCACTTTCTTAATACACAGTGTTTCATCTAAACTAGAGTTCCATCAAGCATTATAAATGACTATGGTAATGCTGCCATTACATAAATAAAAAGTTCTCAGCTTTCTCTATTGAAGTAGTCTTTTGTCATATGCTACATGGCGATATCATAATGGAGGTCATGAACATCAAGCAAGCTCGCATTGTGACAGTATGAACTATTGCACTGTTATGGTATTGGAACATGATTAGGTCAGAGATGACATAATAAAGAGGAAAGGAAAGTTGGGGGTAGGAAATGTGGTGGAGCTTCTTATTTCACAATTGTAATAAAGACAATGTTGGATTTAATATGAATAACTCAACGAGGAATGCATGTACCAAATGAAAGTTTATTTTTGATTTTAATGGACTAAAATTATAGCTACATTTTGGTATTGAACTGAATTGCGTTATGGAGTTATATTGTTTAAGCATGAGTGTATTTGGTTTAAGTTATCATATTCGAGTTGTGTTACATTTCAAGATCATTCATCATTAGTAAGTTTAATGATAAAAATGGTCTGCATTATAGGATTACCTTTCCTATTTAATGGAATGAGATTGAGTTAAATTTCTTTTTAAACACATTTTTGCTTCCATTGATGTTATAAATTACAAGCTAATGATGCGTTCCCGTTTAGTAGTAAGAAAGTGAGATGGTACAATGTCCATTTTTATATATATACAATTAAATTATTTATATATTTAAGCGTCCATCTGAATTGGAGCAAGCTATCTAATATACATAATCTATGTATCACTACTAAAATGTCTTCACCTTTGAAGCAACATATCAAATGTGAGGCAATGATGGTCCATCTTAAAACTCATTTCCAATTTTGATTACATTGTTCTAAGCACACGTCCATTGGACGTGCATCCATACTGGTAGTGAAAATAAGAATAATATCCAAATCTGTTGAATTTGGAAAAAATGAAGAATCAAAATCAGTGGAAACCTAATTTGAAACATTTAGGTATTATAGGAGTTTAATTGACCTAATATATCAATCTTGGTGCAAAATCCACTAATAACTATGACATTCATCTGCTAAAGGAAATAAAACCGAACAAGAAACTTCAATTGAATTAAACCAAAAGGTATCAAAATTAAGGAGAAATTATTTGTAATAGACCTGGTTGTTTCTCCCTTAAACGTGTGTGTGACCGGCTTGGGCCTTTAATTTTCCACAAGATGCGATGTGACTGAAAGGAGGGAGAGCAACAGAGATCGCAACTAAATGCCATTGACTGTAGATGCTTTACATTAGGGATATTTCAGTAGATTTATGGAAAATCTAGAAACAAGTAAATATTTTCAAATAACAGGTTCAGATTTAATTTACCACATTCTTGATCTCATCATCATCAACCTCCTTATCTTTGACGACTTCATGAATTTTTTTTTTGGAGAATTTGATTAAATCGGAAGCTGCTTTTAGTAATACTGGAGATTTAGAATTGCTAGGATTGTTACATGCAACTATTTTTTCGACTGATAGAATCCGACGACTTTGGCAAGAACAGTCACTGTAACGATTTTTCGATTTCGACGTCGATCGAGTAGCCTGAGCCGTTGTCGATGTTGAAGTCCTTCGATTTTGCTGAACGAGAGAAACCCTAATATGAAACTAAAAGTTACGCCGCCCGAATAAGTATCCGGGTGGATATATTTGGTGGTGGGAATTGAAAAAAAAAAAATTGTGAACCCACTTGTGAATTTTTATGGACTTTAACTTTATTTCTACTTTCTATTTTTTTTGAATAAAACCAGTACTTGCAGCTACAGTTCAAATACACGTTATTAATTAATTTTCTTTGGACTTTAATGCTATTTATTAATTATTAAAATATAAATATGAATTATTAATTATTTTTATAAGTTATATATTAAATAATAATAATTTTGTACAAGTCAAAAATAAATAAAAAAGAGCACGAAATTTAAAATTAATTATTAATTATTTTATGTTTAAATGTTCATTATTGTTTTAAAACATTTTACTATTTCTTTTTGGATCTCTAAAAATTATTTATCAATTTGTTGAAAGAAGTCAAATCTACGAAATTTTATAAATTTTATAAAGGGTTTTTAGGCTCAAGGAAAAAGTTAGAAAAAAATTTAGTTTCAGGGACAAGAAGTTTGTTTTTCAGGCCGAAGGACATTTTTTAGTGTAATTCACAGAATGATAAGTGTACCTATCATTTTCAGTTTACATTAAATAATGTCCTTCAGACTAAAAAACAAACTTGCCGTCCCTGAGACTAAATTTTTTTGCAACTTCTTCCTTGTGCCTATTTACCTGTTTTAATTTATAAATTACTGAAATATTAGAAAGTTCTTTTTTCTCACATTTTGTGCTTTTTCAACTTTTTCCGCATAATCAGTGACGAAGAACATTAAAATATACGACTGTAAACCTTTGTGATTACTTAGGTTTCGTTTGTTATTAACAACGTTTTCTTAAAAGTGGTTACATGATCACTGAAAATTTACGAGTGAAACAACTATAAATAAGTGTTGTTATAAATAGATATCTACAATGGTCAAAACTAAAAAATTGTTACATGCCTTTTTTACAGCTAGCAAAAAGAAACGGTTGTTAAAAATAAGGCTATTACAACTTTTTAAAAAAAGTAGTTAAAAATCTTTATTATAACTTTCTTTTGTGAATATTGCAAACAAAAGATTGTAATAGGGTCATTTTGTATTAATGTTTGTAACGATCATAATAAATAAGTTGTTATAGACTTTTATTTACAACTGGCAAAAAGAAACAGTTATTAAAAATTAGTTTATTACAACTGTCTAGAAAAAACAGTAGTTAAAAACCTTTATTACGACTGACATATATTGTAAATAAATAGTTGTAATATAGTCATTTTTTTGTAGTACAAGGCAATGTTTCAAGGTGGCAAGACAAGGTGGTTGTTGTGAGGCAGCGCTAGCTAGGGTTTTAAGAGATGTGGGTTTGGTAATCGTGAAAGAGATAAATGACACTTAGTGAAATATTAGGCGATACATTATAATTTACTAAATATAAATAATATAGAATTATTTATATATATTTTCATGGGATAGATACGATATTTGTTTGAAAATTATATTTACATTTCAGAACAAAATCTGAACCATATAGCGTAGTAATGTCGATTTTTTATAAACTTCGAAAAAACTTGTTATCTCGATGTAAACCAGCTATTAATATCTGGAAGTAGTTCACTCCTATTGTTAATTGAGTCGACTTTGGCGAATATTGTTTACGTCAATTACATTTGCTAAATGTTCATCCTTATTTTAAAGTTTGCTAGACTGGTTAAAAAACTGAAAATAAATGTAGTTTTAAAAAAAAAATCGAAATTAGAAATGATTGTTCTAAATTTATGAAGTTTCTTTTTTTGCACTTTGTTATGCTTCTTCATTTTTTTTCACACGGTTGGCTAGCAAGAACAACAAAATTTTGGATCATGAAACTTTCCATCTGCTCGGATTTTTCTTTTATTACTAATAATGTATCATTGAAAGTGGTTACAAGATCACTTATGACTTATGAGTAATACCATAAAAAAAGGTCGTAATAAATAATTATTTCACAATGGTAAAGAAAAGAAGGTTGTTAGAAACGTTTATTACAACTGCTAAACATAAAAGTTAATAAAATAAAATTTATAATTTTTCATCAGATAGATTATTATTTATTTGAAAAATATATTTACTTTTCAAGAAAAAAGTCTTAACCAAAAAATTTAGTAGTGTCAATTTTTCAATTTTTTTAGACTTTGAGAATACATTAATATTTACAATGGTCAAAACTAATAGTAATTATTTAATTTTTGTTATTAATTAATTAATATTAATAGTAATTATTAATTATCAATTATTTATTAATAATTATTAATCAATAAAAATTAATTATTAAATATTATATCTTAATTATTAATCATTAGTTATTAATTATTAAATATATATATATTATAAAATTCATCATGGTTAAATTGGATAAGCCTCTAAAAAATTTATATTTAAAAAATAACTGTCCGATGCAAATTCCTTGAAATCCACTACAAAATAGCTTCAAAATGCTACCGTCGGTAATCTGCCTCAATATGCAATGGAATTTAGCATCGAAATATATCCGCCGGTAAATTGATCTAATTTGCAACGTTTTATTGATGGATATAAAAATCGGACTGTAATACTATTAAAAAATTGAAATAGAAAGAACTTAAAATTATCCCTTGCAAATCACATGCAAATCTATTACAAATTTAGCGACGGAAAATTCCATCGCCGTAGTCGGTCGCTAGTTTGCTTTTCTTATAGTGTAAACACCGAATAAATACACTCACTTTATTTTTCACATGTATATCACACCATTTATAAATGTGAATATAATACTATATTCATACTTATTCAATCAACATGCTTGATTAACATAAATTTAATCAATTATAAATAAGACAATCTTAATAAAATTTGATTTTATGATGAATAACTAGATTTGATGTGGTATTAAAATTAGATTACATAGGTCCACTAAGAAACAAATGAGGATTTTTTTTAAACTTTATCCATTTCACCTGCGGTGAAACAGAGCGGGTTACTTTAATGGTATCGGAGTCTATATGGCCTATGTAGTCTAATTAGCCAATATTTATGCCCAACTAATTAAACTTATGTATCAGATAAGTGTCTAAAAATGTAGTGTCTAGGCTCGGGGTTGAATAATCAAACTTTCTCCACTCCTTGTCTACTAATTTTTCCCAATGCATGGAGTAAGTCCAAAAGGTGGGCTTAGACGTAAGGTCCAAAGTCATTTCGACCTTGGGCGAATTTACAAAATTCTGTTTTAAATTTTTAACTATATTTTAATTTTTATGTTAATTTTAAAATATAAAATTAAATTTTTTAAAAATTACAAAATATTTTTCAAAATGGGTTTAAAAATAAATCTAATATTTTTGTAAATTATTTAATATTTAATTAGTTAGATTAAGTAAATAGATTATTAACTAAAGGTTAATTATTTAAAATAGACATACATAATGATATATGTATATATATTTATCTTAAATTGTTTAAGGTGAATTATAAATAAATTTTTTGAAATTCTCAAAAATATTTAATTAAATGAATAATTTGTTTGATTAATTAATTAAATAAATGTTAATTAATGTAAACCTATACATATATAGCGATATATGTACGCAATATAACTGATACAGCCATATATTTACCTTAAATTTGTTGAAGATGAATAATGTTAAATTTTCGATTTAATTTTGATTGTTTAGTTAAATCGTTTGATTTAATAAAAGAATTTATCAAATAAATTAATCAATTAAAAGTATAATTAATTGATTTATCGCATGTATTATTATATATATAAACAAACTATAAATGTTATATGGGGTTATTTATCTTAAATAGTTTAAAACGAATAATATGAAATTTCTAAAATTTAATAAAATTTAATTAATTTTGTTAAATAAATAATGTTGAAAGATTAATTAAACATGATTTAATTAATACGTATTAAAATTAATTAAATATAATTTAATTCATAAAATACCTATATATATATATTATATTATATTATTAAATTAAATTATAAAAGTTATAAATAAATTAAACTTATATGACTATATATGTATAAAATAATAAAAGTGGAATTGAAATAAACCAAAAATAGGTTTTTGGAGTAAATACATACATATGGTTTGTATGCTGTGATTTTAGATGCGTCCGACACTTGAATTACAAGGATATTTTATAAGAAATACATTATTCTTCAAATCTGTATCACTCAATGTGTGTGTTTTAATGATTATGAATCCTTAATATACGTAGTTGTCCTCTATTTTTATATATTAATAAATTACATGCATACACACTAGTTGTTGAGCAAACTCAAGCTAGTGTTGTTATGTGTAGTACTATTAATATATTGCTTAGATAGGGTAAGATACATGCATGTATTTGTTGAGAAAACTCAATAGATATGCATTGTACTTGGGCAGTTGCAAAATGAAAAGTAAGAGCGAATAATCTCTTTTGATTTGTTGAGCAAACTCAAGATCAAGGTCAAGATTAGGGCAAAGACTATGCCTCAAATATTATGTCTCTGATATGAGGTTATTATATCTTATCGATAGATATTATATTAGTAGAAAAGAAAGCAAAAACAAGATTCTCTTTAAAAAGGTAATAATATTTTTGTAAAGGCTTGTAGCCGTTGCTTACTAACATTTAGCAATGGCTAAGGGCTGTGGCTAAAAATAAGTTGGCAACGGTCACAAGCTATTGCAAAATTCTTGTATAGCAATGGCTATAAGCCATTGAAAATTGTAAATTCAAATTAGCCTCTCTCCTCATAATCTCTCCTCTAATCCTAGCATATTTTCACCACCATAATATCAAGAAAACCCCAATGATACATATGGGATGCAATGAGTTTACAATTGTCAGAAATCGAAAAAAATTTCAGCCCCAATAATCAACACTTAGAAAAATTCTACCCAATATTACAATAAGAGTACATCTCAGATTTATCAAGAAAGTCCTAACGGCTTTTAGCAAATGAAGCAACACAGGTCGAAGGTCTTCTTTTTCGTATCAAGAAAACGCTTCTTTATTTCAACAGAGAAGCAATTTTGGCCAGAGACATACTTTTTCTCAAGACAATGCTGCAAATACTGGTTTTCAAAAGCTATTCCTTTGAAAAAGCCTTCTGCCTGGGTAGATATGTTTAAAAGTCGGGGGCTGAATTCATATTTTAACCTGGAACATGTTGCTCTTTTAAATCTGAATAATAAAAAGATGATAATGGTGAAGGAGGCTAACAATTAAAGAATGGAGATTAAGTGGAATAAATCGGTTCACGTTGTGCCTTTGGCAAGCGACCGACTTATCATCATTTCAAAGCATTTATTGCAAGCATTTGGAACCCAACGGGTAATTGTGAAATATATGCAAGTAATAATGGGTTCTTTATTATTTGATTTTCAAACCCTATTGATTGTGAAAAAACTGTAAACGGGGGTGTTGAGACTTGGCTTTGATTCATGACATGAAGCTATCACTGCGACATACAGATTTGACGACTGCTGCGACAAAAAGAGACAAGGAGACGAGACTTTAAAAACCGGTGCATCAACTATGGTATTTTGTTTTTAAGTCTTAGGTCAATATTTGTTAAAATCTCTCCTCGATCATGTCTATGCTAGCTTATATATTTAATTACTATATTTACTAAATATTTTATACATATATAAGCACATATTTAAATTATTAAAAGTAATATTAAGTTATAGAAATATATATATATATATATATGTAATTATGAAAACTGCACAAAAATGACTAGGTCAGTCGACTGACCTAATGAGTCAGTCGACTGACACTGGAGTTTTTGTGCAGCATGCACAGTTACATAAATATATACGAATTTAAATTTCACATTACTTTTGAATCTTCAGTCGACTGACTCTGCAGATCAGTCGACTGAATTTCTATAACAGCCACTTATTTGAAAGGACACGACTTTTGTGAAGAGTTGCGAACCTTTAAACGAAAAGATTCGGATGCAACACTTCGATCGAAACTCTTCATCAACAGTCGCTGCTTTCTAACCTTTATAAACAAAAACTCCAACTTCATTTCAAATCACTTAATCACAATCGAATTCTCTTATTCTTTGATCTAAATTTCTGAAATATATTTGCTATCATACTTTCAAATATTCTGCATTAAAGCAATACTATACCTGTCTATTCTTCATATACTTCAAATATAAATATTTATACTCGAGGAGAAGATTATAGGAAGGGTGTACTACAAGTGACAAATCCGTGTTATCATAACACACACTAGTCAAACTATTTTCTGTATTAGTTGAAGTCATATTCTGCTGCTCAGGCGAGTGAAGTCCTCTTCGGCTGTTGAGGCAAAATCCTGTTCTGCTGCTCAGGTCTCTGTTCAGCTGCTCAGGGGTGTATAGACCTGCTCCTCCAGGTTAAGTGAGGGTTGTTGTTTTAGTGAAATTTTAGAAGGAGTCTGAGACTGGATGTAGGACGATGCTCCGAACCAGTATAAAAATCTCTAGTGTCATTTTACTATATTGCTTTTTATTCCGCACTATTTACAGTATTATTATCATTAGTATACTATGCATTATCATATATCCATATTACATGATCCACACTGCACTTTCATTTGGTATCAGAGCAAGGTCATCATATAACTGTAACACAGTTATCTGATAATCTAATAATATGGACACTAACACCAGCACTAGCATTAACACTAGCTTTGTTGAAGGACAATCCACTGCACGTCCACCACTATTTAATGGCATGAATTATAACTATTGGTCCACACGAATGAGAACATATATGTAAGCAAATAGTTTCGAATCATGGAATATAGCTCAGACAGAATATACTATTCCTGTTGAAGAATATTCCACTTGGTCAAATACACAAAAATTAGATGTCACAACTAATGCAAAAGCATGAATATGTTATTTTGTGTCTAAGATAAAAATGAGTTTAACCGTGTTAGCATGTGCAATACTCTATATGAAATATGGCGTACACTCAAAATCACACATGAAGGAACCAACAAGTTAAAAAAAGCAAAATATCCATGCTCAAGAGTCAGTTTCAAAACTTTAGAATGAAAGAAAATGAATCCATAAATGACATGTACTCAAGATTTTAGGATATCTATCATTCATTAGTAGGACTAGGAGAAAAATATTCAGATTTTGATATCGTATCCAAAATCCTTAATTGTTTAACGGAAGAATGGGAAAGAAAAGTCCTCGCTATTGAAGAAGCGAACGATATTTCCAAAATAACTCCAGAAGAATTAATAGGAAACCTAATGTCCTATGAAGTGAATTTGCAGGCAAAAAGAGTTCAAGATAAAAAGAACATAGCATTTCATGCAAAACAAGAAGAATCAGACTCAGACAAAGACGACCTAGCTTTTATTACAAAAAAATTCAAGAAATTCTTGAAATATAGAAAAGGAAACAGAAATAATGGCAAAAAAGCTCAACCAGCAATAAACCACCGTCTTTATCAGTTATGGAATGTTTTAACTGTCACAAAAAGAGGCATATACAGAACGACTGTCCAGATCAAAATAAAGAATACCGAAATAAAAGGAAGGAAAAATTCAAAAGAAAAGTCTTTTCAGTCACATCGGATGATTCAGATTCCTCATCCTCTTCTTCGGGAAGTGAAAGTGACAGCGATAATGAACAAGCTAACATATGTTTTATGGCTAAAGCTAATGAGGTCGGTGATTTTACTTTTGATGACATGATAGAAATAAATTCGGAATTATTAGATACTTTAAAAAGTCTTAAAAGAAAATATAAAGAAGCGGTAGAAAAACTGAACAAGGCAGAATTCGAAAGAGATAAGCCTAAAGATGAGAAGAAAATATTGGAAGAAGAACTTGAGAAAACTCAAGAATCTCTCTCTAATGTTAATTCTCAACTTATATTATTGAGTGAAGAAATTGAAACTCAAAAGGAGAAGAATGATAGTCTTGTTTCTGAAAATCATGTTTTAAAAACTAATATTAAAATTGTAGAACTGGAAAATTCAAGTCTAAAGGCCAAATTAGATGGAATCACTAAAAATATTTCAAATTTTAATAAAGGAAGAGAAAATTTATCTAGGATTATTGAAAATTCACAATCTGTTAGCAATAAACATGGTTTAGGATATAAGTAGAAAGTTAAAAAGTCACAATCTGGTAATGTGAACAAAGTTAAATTTAATAAAACACCCACGTCTTTAAATAGACTAGTTTCTAATACTATAAGTATATGGATACCTAAAACTAATAACAAACTAATAAGAAAGAAGTATATTAGTTCATTCATAGAAGATGTTCATATAATAAAAATTATATTTATAAAAGGGATACTAAACCTCTTGGGTTTGGTTTCCTAAGACCTAACTCTTATGACTCTATTAAAAAGGAGGGTACCAACGATATCTCATATTTTTTGCAGGTCCCACTCAAGAAAAGAGGAAAATGGATACTCGATAGTGGTTGCTCAAAACATATGACAAGAGATAAGGATATGCTGATAAATACTACATACTCAGATGGAGGCTCTGTCACTTTTGGAGATAATTCCAAGGGATATATCATCGGCAAAGGCGATGTGAGCAATTATGGTACATCTAACTTACCTCTAATTATAAATGTTTTGTCAGTTAAGAATTTAAAACATAATTTATTAAGTATAAGTCAATTATGCGATAAAAGATTTAAAATATCATTTTCTGAAAATAAGTGTAGTATTCTCGATCAGAATCAAAATCTTATTTTCGAGGGAAATAGAGATAAAAACATTTACGTTTTAAACATGAAAGTTAATCATAACTCAGATTTGTATTTAATAGCTAAAGAAAATAATCCATGGATATGGCATAAACGATTTTGTCATATCAATTTCAAAAATATAAATAAAATTTCTAAAAATAATCTTGTAAAAGGATTACCAAATATGAACTTTAAAGTCTATGATAAATGTGACTCATGTCAATTAGGTAAACTAACTTAATCCTCGTTTAAATCTAAGAAAGTTATCTCAACATTACAACCGCTCGAATTACTTCATATGGATTTATTTGGCCCTACCCAAATTCAATCCATAAATCATAATAAGTACGTATTTGTAATAATTGACGATTTTTCTAGATATACATGGACTATTTTTTTTTGAAAAATAAAAGTGATACCTTTGAAAATTCAAAACATTTGTTAAACAAATTCAAAATTTAAAAGGTATTAAAATTAAAAATATTAGAAGTGATCACAGAGGTGAATTTGAAAATATACAATTTGATAACTATTGTAAAAAGAAAGGAATATTTCATAACTTTTCATTTTCTAAAACTCCACAACAAAATGGAGTTGTAGAACGAAAGAATCAAACTCTACAAGAATGTGCAAGAACTTTACTAAATGAAAGCACGTTACCAAAACAATTTTGGACAGAAGCTGTTGCAACTGCTTGTTATGTTTTTAATCGTGTTTCTATTAGACTTCTCACCAAAAATACTCCTTACGAACTTTTTAACGGTAGAAAACTAAACATATCTTATTTTAAAATATTTGGATTAAAATGCTTTATATTAAATACTAAAGATCAGCTTGGCAAATTCGATTCAAAACGTGACGAAGGAATATTTCTTGTATATTCGAATCGAAGTAAAGCTTATCGAATTTCTAATAAACGAACAAATGTTATCGAAGAATCACCCCATGTATCTTTTGAAGAAAACGCTAATCTTGTTTCTACTACAATTAATGACAATGACTTACTTAATAAAACAAAAATAATAATAAACAATTCGAGAGACGACGACGATATCATTTTATCTTGAGAAGATGAAAACATTGTTTATAATTTAGAAAATAGAAATACTACTAATACGATAAGATCTTCTCGAAGAGTTTACGAAATCATCCTATAGAAAATATAATTGGAGAAATAAATTCAAATGTTCGAACTAAAAGTCAATTAAATTTAATGAGTAATGTAGCCTTTCTCTCTACTATAGAACCTAAAAATAATAAAGAAGCATCATCTGATGAAAATTGGATTATTGCTATGCAAGAAGAATTAAATCAGTTTGAACGAAATGAAGTTTGGAAACTAGTACCCAGACCGACCGATTAGACGGTTATAGAAACTAAATGGGTTTATAAAAATAAAGCAGACGAATTAGGAAATATAACTAGAAATAAAGCAAGACTAGTAGCACAATGATATAACCAAGAAGAAGGAATAGACTACGAAGAAACGTTTGCTGTAGTTGCTAGACTTGAAGCAATACGAATCTTATTGGCGTACGCATGTTTTAATAATTTTGAACTTTATCAAATGGATGTTAAAAGTGCATTTTTAAATGATTATATTAAAGAAAATGTTCATGTTGAACAACCTCCTTTATTTATTCATGAAAAATATCCAGTCATGTATATAAACTTAAGAAAGCTTTATATGGATTAAATCAAGCACCACGTGCTTGGTATGAACGTCTTAAAAGCTATCTAATTAATTCTGGATTCGAAATAGGAAAAGTAGATCAAACATTATTTATAAAACATTCTAAAAATGATATATTAATAGTTCAAATATATGTTGATGACATTATATTTGGCTTAACTAATAATGAATCATGTAAAGAATTTCTGAAATAATGACTAGAGAATTTGAAATGTCCTATATGGGAGAATTATCATATTTTCTAGGACTACAAATAAAACAAGTTTCAAACGGAATATTTATTAATCAAGAAAAATACTGTAATAATCTTATTAAATGTTTTGGAATGGCAAACACTTCTGCCAAACGAACTCCTATGAGTACAACAGCACATCTTGATAAAGATGAAAACGACAAAAGTGTAGACCAGAAATTATATCGTAGTATGATAGGAACACTACTTATTTAACAACGAGTAGACCAGATATTATGATGAGTGTATGCTTATGTGCACGATTTCAAGCGGACCCGAAAGAATTACATCTACGTGGTGTAAAATGTATACTACGTTATCTTAGTAAAACTACAAATTTCAGACTTTTCTATCCAAAAGAGTGTTCGTTCGAATTAGTATCATACAGCGATGCTGATTTTGGAGGATCACGAATAGATAGAAAAAGTACAAGTGGCACGTGTCATTTCATTGGTAAATTGTTAATATCATACTTTAATAAGAAATAAAACTGTGTCTCTCTATCAACTTGTGAAGCAGAATATATTTCTGCAGCACTAGCTTGCACACAAGTAATTTATATCCAACAAACACTTAAAGATTTTGGAATCAACCTATCAACCTATCTAAATCAACAATTTACTGCGATAATTCTAGTGCAATAAATTTATCTAAAAATCCAGTAAATTACTCAAGAACTAAGCATGTAGATATTAGACATCACTTTTTACGTGATAATATAGAAAAAGATATAATAAATCTGGACTACGTACCATCAGAAAATCAGTTAGCCGATATTTTTAGTAAACCACTATTAGGGAATACGTTTATAAAATTGCGACGTGAGCTCGGTATAATTTCAAGTAAGGACATATAAATAAAAATACAAAAATTTTAAACTAAAAAGTCAAAAATAATTTTTTTACGAAAAATTCAAAATTCTAACCATGTGACTCGAACTCGTGACCTGTTGTGAATAGCCCAAGTGTCTTAACCACCCAAGTTATTAATGTTTTCTATTCTAGTCTATTATGGCCATTTTATTATATGGTAACAAGTATTTAATATACGTTATATGTCACAGTTATCTTTATAATCTACACTACTAATTTTATAAATATTAAAACTGTTCAAATTAGCTCAGCCAACAGAAAACCAATGTCTCTACATACTTTTTGGCTAGAATTAATATAACCCATCAATTAGTTTCCTATTTCTTCTAAACTAAATCTATAAAAAGGTGCATATTCCTTTTTCTTATGCACTCAAAACAAAATAAAAGATATCATTTGATTCTCTTAAGTAAAGCATTAATTAACAGCAGTTTTTTTAAAAAGCCAATGTCAACTTCTCCTACAGCAGACTGTATCGAAATCATTGCCTCGCCCAACTCTCCAAAAACCCCGGACCATAAAGGTTCACCATCATCGGTCTAGCACACCGGATATACTTCGGATAAGAGAAAGGGAAAGAAGACAGTTGATATTTCCCCAAACACAAAACAAAAGATCACAATCTCCGCCATTATCAGCAGGAATCTCTAATGCTACAATGGGAGATGTATTACGAACAGAAAATAAACTCAAGACATATAGGTATAATCGAGCATATAGCGATGAAATTCTACGGGGCTTTGTCACACCTGATAGACGAAAATGTTGTTTCGCCTATTAGATGCCCTTCGACTTCGTCTCCTCCGTGACCACCATACTCACCGAATACGTGGGATCACAACGAAGCTTCGAATGTTCGTCGTAAGCAACTGAAAGAATTCAAGACACCGAGTCCTAAGAAATAATCATTGTGTTTAATAATTTTTCGTTGTATTTTTAAATAAGTTCTCTATATATGTGTATGTTTATATTTGAAATAAAATTATTTCCGATACTATAAACGACAACTCATATATAAAAATATTCACATTTAACAGCAAAATAAAGTTAATTCTATATCATTCAGTAAAATAAAAATTATTTATATTAGTAGAATTAACAAACATAAATAAAATGTACACAATTCACATCATAAAAAATTCAATGTGTAAAATACTACAGGTTGGTCGACTGGATCTGGAGATCAGCCGACTGACGCTGCAAACATTTTTATATATATACACGGCCAGTCGACTGTTTTAGGGCCTCAGTCGACTGGACCAAAAGGTTGAATATTATCCACCTTCAACTTCAGTCGACTGAAGCCTTGAGCCAGTCGACTGACGTTATAATATAAAATTCCATTTAACAGGACCAATCGACTGTTGCAGGGCCTCAGTCAACTGGACCAGAAGGTCGAATATTATCAACCTTCAGCTTCAGTCGACTGAATCCCTGAGCCAGTCGACTGAGCCATAGATTTGAATTGCTTTTTACCTTTTCACCTAACCCTTTACCCCTTTATCTTTCACTTTACCTTATCCCCTCTTTTACCACTTCAGTTTTACAAAGTTTTCAAAACCCTAAGCTCTCCAAAACTCCAATTTTTTTGCCTCAAAACCAAATCAAATTGCTCCAAAATGTAAAGGTCAAGCCTCCTCATCATCTCAACCTCTATCGAATGAACAAATTCAGCGGTGGCTATTTGATGACACCGCAATGAAGAGGTGGAGATGGATGCAATATTCAAGAATATTCGAAGGTTCGTTCGTCAAATTCGTTGATTTTTCATCTTATCACATTCAACAACTAGCTTGAAGGAGAAATTTAGAGTCATTAATTGATATCGATGACAATAAACACAAAATCAACCAAATTATAGTCAAATTGTTCTACGCTAACCTGGATTTATGTCACTAAGATGTTCCAAATCAACAATATTGCATATGGAGTCTCGTATGTGGTAAGCCTGTCTTCTTTTCTCTAGACCATATGGAAACATATTCTAAAAACAGAAAATGATGGTTTTGAATTAGCTACTATTGATGTTGATTTGGTTGTTCGAGGCCGCATAAGCCATTTGTCTCTAAAAGACGATATGCGTCGGTTAAAATCGATGTCTTTACAACCAAAGGCATGAATTATTCATCGCTCCCTAATGAAAACCGTAACTCCTAGAACCAGGAGTTATGAACTCATCTATGAAAATAATTTTAGAGCTTTATGTGCAATTTTTGGGAACATCAAAGTAAACTAGCTTCGTTTAACACTTTACGAGTTTTTGAGCTTCAACAAAGGTAGGATGAATATAATTTGAAAATGTGTACGTGCTAATATAGTACACACGGATTGTGTAATATGATGTATAACACACACAAAAAATGACTAATCACAGATAATAGAAAATTCAGTAAAATAGAAAAAGCACACCAGAGATTTTTATACTGGTTCGGAGCACCGTCCTACGTCCAGTCCCAGACTTCTATCTGGATTTTCACTACCAACTACCTCACTTCACCCGGAGGAACATGTTTACAACACCTGAGCATACGAACGGGATTTCACGCCTCTAATACACTGAGGACTTCAACACTTGACTCTTACAACACCGAGGAATTTAACACTTGCCTCTTACAACACCGAGGACTTCAACAAAGATGAAAATAATTGTTTGTTGACGGTATGTGTTCTTGCTAACACTATTTTGTCACTTGTAGTACAAACTTCTTATAATCTTATCCTCAAATAGAATATTTGTATATATGAAGATTTGGAAGTGGATATCGTATTGAATCAAAAGAACGTTAAATAAATTTCAGGATTCAAAAATGATATATGATAGAATATGAGCAATTTGAGAGCTTGAAAGTATAAGATTAAGATCAATAGAATAGAGATTAGAATAATAGAAATTAGTTAATTGGAATAATGATTTCATGATGTTTATATAAGAAATAAACAGTTGTAACCTTTTGTGAAAAGGTACAAACAAAGGTCATGATCATTGGTGAAGAGAAAGAGAAGCAACCGTTGAAGAAAAAGAAGTGTCTATACGAAAGGTTGCTTTCTGTTTGAAAACGGTCGACAGATCAATAAGGACCAGTAGAAAGGAATTTGAATATATATACGTTATGTACACTTGTGCACGTTTAACTGTGCATTCTGGGCAGAAACGGTCGACTGCCATGTTTTGACCGGTCGACCAGTTTAGCCCAGATTGCACAGTTAATGTGCACTTATATATATATATATATATATATATATATATATTCAAAGATTGAAGGTATAAGATTATTTGAGGATAGATTTTAACATAAATAACATTACTAACATACCAAATAATCAACCTCTAACATATGGAGCTCTTTGTGACTCTTTAATGAATAACTTCTTTTTGTCGATCACGGCTTATCCCTTTGTCTTGTCGATCACGGTATCCCTTTATCATAAATCAAAACTTTATAAAAATCTTGACTCAACATTCTCCCCCTTTTTGATTGATGACAACATAGTTATGAATCTCCCCCTGTATATGATATCCCCCTGAGATTGTGTCCTGCATATATACTGTTAGCACAATTTTCTCCCCCTTTGTCATCGACGAAAAGGAGTTGTTAAATGGAGGATGTAAATGAGATTATAAGCAACATAAAACTACTACCATAGATCAAGAGTAACATTCACACAAGATGATAATACACACAAGTCTAGTACGAATTAAACACGGCACTATTTAGTACAAGTGCCAGATAATGTCTTTAAAGCAAATACTAAAGTCATACGAACGCAAAATAACCTAAAAGAGACTTAATCTGACTCTGTCTCACCCTCTTCTTCTTCTTCTCCTTCTTCTTCAACAAGCTGAGATTTTCCGTGTCCACGTGCATGACTAGTTCCCGAGCTTGTACCCTCCTCCGAAGACGTCCAAGCAAAAGTAGGAGGAGCTGGGCGCCTGCCAAGGTCTGGAGCTTGCATTGATGAAGATGATGCACCACATGATATTGCTTCCCATATAGAAACGAAGAAAGACTTAAGTTTGTTAAAGCGTTTATCCATTTTTGTATTCATACGCTTAAGTCGTGCTTCGAGAAGGAATTGATTTCGAGCAATAGTGTCAAGTGATTCTTTTGTTGAGGAAGATGGTCGTAAAAGTTTAACTTCCTCAGGTTTAGGGTGGGATGATCGTGATGAAGCTTCTTTATGTCCTTGTTCTTTCCATTGTTCAAAAGGCATAATATTAAAGTATGGAGCGGGAAGCTTCATTCTTGTAATCGATGCTTTGTTGATGACTTTTGGTTTGGAAATTGAAGACTTGGGAGGTTCAATGCCACAATCAAGCAAGAGACGCATAATATACTCGTTATAGAACAAGTGTGGCCTAGAGCAATCATTTACTTTCAAGATCTCATCAAAGATCATACCAATCCAATTTATACGAATACCCCCATAGATTGAGTATAATACCTTGAAATTTTCTTTATAGACGGCATCAAAATTTCCTATTCTCGGTAATAGAGAGTGCATAAGAATATGATGAAGAATTTTTGCAGAAGGCCGTAAAGCAATAGACTTAGTGCTATCCTTGTCATCTTCAATAAATTGATGGCTAATTTGATTACGGACATGAACATTGCAAAAATTACTTGAGAATTTTTCACCGATAAACGAAGAACCAAGAACGGTTGCCATCCTATCACATGAGATAAACACTTCTTTGCCACAAACAACGGACCAAAGACAATAATTAGGATTCTCTGGCTTGTTTTTCTCTAAATTTAGGTTAGCATAGAATAATTTGATCATTACATGGTTAATTTCCACATTGTTTTGATCAAAGTCAATTAGGTTTTCAATGTCGGCATCCTTTGCTAAGCCAAGAAAACGATAGCTAGAGAAATCTGAAAATTTAACAAAAGAACCTGGATGGATTGTAAAATCCTTCATCTCATTCCACCTTTTGACTGCGATTGAATCCCAAGCCACTTCCTGACAGAGAGATCGATTGGTTGAGTTTCAGAGGTAGAAGCTTGCTTTAATTTCTTTTGTGGAGGAGCCATTTTGGTGAGATTGGTAGAAGAATTTAGTTTTAGGGTTATGAGAGTTTGTTGAGAAAAAATAAAGAGATGGAGTTATGAGAGTTTGTTGAAAAAAAAATGAAGAGATGGAGTGAAAGAATAACCGTATGTGCCTTTTAAAAAAAAAACTGCACGAAACTGGTCGACACCGTTTTCTTACAGAAGCAAAAACGGTCGACTGGTGGTTTCTGGCCGGTTGACTGGTTTGCCTGTGAGTAGTTTTTCCTTCTTCTTGCTTGAATTTCTGAATGTTAACGATCCATATAATATTGAGTATATTCAAAACATGATATATATATATATATATATACATATATATCAGTTCATAAAAACAAATACGAGAATACAATCATAATATTGAAACAAATTTAATGAGAGGTAGAGGAAATATGGTCAGAAGTCTCATCTTTGACATCGGTAATGCGTGGTTTCCATGGCGACCATTTTTCTTTCGCTCCTTCATTCTGAGCATAGTTTTTATCCCATGAATTTGGGCTTCTAGAGGATGAAGGTGCATGAGGCATTGGCTCGTATATGCCATGTTTGTTTGAACTACAAAAGAATGATGCCATTCTTTCTAGAAGAGATAGTCGTTCCGTAGTCAGTTGTTGCTCATAATGCAGCTGTCTTTGAAGATCGATTTGATGTTTTTGATAATGATTAATCTCATTGATCTTCTCTCTGGTACGGGGTGAACAAAACAACACCTTCTTTTCTTGTTTCGAAGTTGGCGTATTGCCAGGAGTATGAATGCATTGGTGATGACACTTTGATTTGTGTTTTGGAGTTTCAGGAGAGTAATATTCTTCTGGCTCAGAACTTGTGACCGAAATATAGGACATTTGAGCACACTCATCACAAATATGTGCCATAAGAACTATATGTATAAACTACTAGGCTTAGATAGGAAGTGATAAAAACAATAATTTTTGTCAAGCTTATAAAAAAAAATTCCTATATATAAGCTTGTGGATGAGAATTGTCATGCAAACTTGGCCGTAGAAAAAATTAGAAGCTCATATTCAATTTTCTAATATAGCAATAGCAAAAATAATCCGAAAATAACTTAAGAATATAACATTAGTGATTACTTATCAAGTTCTTTTCTAGAAATTAAACCAAGTTCTCTACGAATATTAATGAAACTAGACTCAAGTTGAGGCTTAGTAAAAATGTCCGCTAGTTGACTATCAGTTTGGACGTATTCGAGACATATATTTCCTTTTTCAATATTGTCTCTAAGGAAATGATGACGGATATCAATGTGTTTGGTTCTGGAGTGATTCACTGGATTTTTAGAAAGATTTATAGCACTTGTGTTATCACAGTATATAATAGAATTTGATAAATGAATATCAAAATCTTGAAGCGTTTGTTGCATGTATATTACTTGAGTACAAGCGAGAGCCGCTGATATATATTCAGCTTCACATGTTGATAGTGAAACACAATTTTGTTTCTTACTAAACCAAGAGACAAGTGATTTTCCAATAAAATGGCACGTACCACTTGTACTCTTTCTATCCGTTCGAGAGCCTCCAAAATTAGCATCACTATATGATACTAATTCAAATGGACATTCTATTGGATAAAAAAGACCGAAATCTTTGGTATTATTAAGATAAAGAATTATACGTTTCACTGCTCGTAGATGTGATTCCTTTGGATCTGCTTGAAAGCATGCACATAGACAAACACTCATCATTATATCTGGACGACTTGCTGTAAGATAAAGAAGAGAACCAATCATGCTTCGATATAGTTTCTGGTCAATATTCTTACCATTTTTATCTTTTTCAAGATGTGTAGTTGTACTCATAGGAGTAGGTTTACCAGATGTGTTATTTAACCCGAAGCGTTTGATAAGATTTCCGTAGTATTTTTCATGATTAATAAAGATACCATTCGGAAGTTGATTGATTTGAAGTCCAAGAAAATATGACAGTTCTCCCATATGAGACATTTCAAATTCTTTGGTCATAATATTTGCAAATTCCTTGTAGAGTTTATCGTTTGTTGAACCAAAGATGATATCGTCTACATATATCTGAATAACTAGAATATCCTTTTGAGAATGTTTGATAAACAAAGTTTGATCGACTTTGCCTATTTGAAATCCTGAGTTAATAAGATAGTTAGGTAGTCGTTCATACCAAGCACGAGGTGCTTGTTTTAAACCATACAGAGCTTTCTTAAGTTTGAACACATGGTCAGGATATTTTTCATGTACGAACAAAGGAGGTTGTTCGACATATACATTCTCTTTGATAAATCCATTGAGAAAAGCACTTTTGACATCCATCTGATAAAGTTTGAAATTATGGTGACAAGCAAAAGATAATAGGATTCTAATAGCTTCTAGTCGAGCAACTGGTGCAAAAGTTTCTTCATAATCGATACCTTCTTCCTGATTATACCCTTGTGCTACTAATCTTGCTTTATTTCTGGTGATATTTCCTTGTTCGTCGGCCTTATTTTTATGGACCCATTTAGCACCAATAACTTACTGATCAGTTGGTCTTGGAACAAGTTCCCAAACGTCATTGCGCTCGAACTGATTTAGTTCTTCCTGCATGGCAATGATCTAGTAATCGTCTGTAGCAGCTTCTTTTGGATTCTTAGGTTCGATATTTGAGAGAAAAGCGACATGACCCATTTGGTTAAGTTGACTCCTTGTTCTGACATGTGATGTTACTTCACCGATTATATTTTGGGCCGGATGGTCTCTTAATATCCTTGGTGGTGATTGTAACTCGCATATTTGAGGAATATTCTCAATAATTATTTCCGAGTCAGAATCAACATTTGTGATGATTGGATTATCAGTGACTATTGTTTCATCATTATATGATATATTTTGAGGATACTGATAGAATTCATCGAAAGAGACATGAAGTGATTCTTCAATAGTTTTGGTTTGTTTATTAAATATACGATAAGCCTTGCTTCGTTCCGAATAACCGACAAATATTCCTTCATCGGCTTTTGGATCGAATTTTCCAAGCTGGTCTTTCGTATTTAAAATAAAGCACTTGGAACCAAAAACTTTGAAGTATGAGATTTTAGGCTTTCTTTTGTTAAATAGTTCATAAGTAGTATTCTTGGTAAGAGGTCTTATGGACACACAATTTAAAACATAATAGGCAGTTGCGACGGCTTCTGCCCAGAAATGTTTTGGTAAGGTGGTTCCGTTCAATAATGTTCTTGCACATTTTTGTAAAGTTCGGTTCTTCCGTTCTACAACTCCGTTTTGTTGTGGAGTTCTGGGAAACGAAAAATTATGATATATACCTTTCTTTGTACAAAAATGTTCAAATTCATTATTTTCAAACTCTCCGCCATGATCGCTTCTTATATTTTTAACTTTAATCCCTTTTGATTTTTGAATTCTTTTGACGAAAGATTTGAAATGATCGAAAGTGTCACTTTTATTTTTTAAGAAAATTGTCCATGTGTAGCAGGAGAAATCATCAACAATTACAAGCACATATCGACTGTGATTCATTGACTGAACCCTAGTAGGTCCAAATAAATCCATATGTAGTAACTCAAGTGGTTGTAATGTTGATATGACTTTCTTAGATTTAAAAGATGATTTGGTCAATTTTCCTAATTGACATGCGTCACAGATGTTGTTAACCTTAAAACTTATTTTGGGTAGTCCTCTAACTAGATCGTTTTTGGCTAGCTTGTCAATAGTTCTGAAGTTTCTATGACAGAAGCGTTTGTGCCATAACCATGGATCATTATCATTAGCCACAAGACACATATCTGAATTATGATTAATATTCATATTCAGAATATATATATTTCTGTCTCTATAACCTTCGAAAGCTAAATTATGGTCTTTATCTAAAATACTACACTTATTATCCGAAAAGGAAATTGTAAAACCCTTGTCACATAACTGACTAATACTAAGTAAATTGTGTTTCAAATTTCTAACTAGCATGACATTAGTAATGAGAGGTAAGTTAGATGTACCGCAATTGCTCACATCGCCTTTGCCGATGATATAGCCTTTTGAATTATCTCCAAAAGTGACGGAGCCACCATCTGAGTATGTAATATTTGTCAATAAGCTCTTGTCTCCAGTTATGTGCTTCGAGCAACCACTGTCCAATATCCACTTTCCTCTTTTCTTAAGTGGGACCTGCAAAAAATAAAATTAAGTCCATGGTACCCACTTTTTATGGGGTCCTAAGAGTTAGGTCTTAGGAGTCCAAACCCATATGGGTCCGGTATCCCCTTTATATATATAATTTGTATTAAGATGCACAGTATTCATGAAATTCTGAATACATTTGTTCCTAATCAAATTGTTATTTGTTTTAGGAACCCATATTTTGATAGTCTTGACATTTTCTTCTGAAATTTCACAACTGGTTTTGGTTTGGAATATAATAAACTAAGATTTTTCTTAGCTTCAATCTTTTGTACTTTCTTCTTCCTTTCATTACCAAGATGTTTCTTGGTTTCTTGTTTCTTATATCCCAAGCCTTGTTTATTTGAAACAAATTGTGAACTTTCAATGATTTTTGTCAAATTTTCTCATCCTTTGTTAAAGTTAGAAACATTTTGAGTAATGTTATCTAACTTAGTTTGTAAACTAGTCTTTTCTAGGTCCAGAATTTTGACTTTTGCCTTAAGCTCATGATTTTTAGTAGTGAGAGCATCATTTTTCTCTTTTTGAGTTACAATTTCTTGACTCAAAAGAGATAATTGAGAGTCAACATTAGATGATGGTTCTTGAAGTTTTTCAAGTTCTTCTTCTAATATTTTCTTCTCGTCTTTTAACATATCTCGTTCAAATTCTGCTCTACTCAAATCTGCTTTGGCTTCTTTTAGCTTTCGTTTTATGTCTTTATATTTGACTATCAATTCAGCATTAATATCAAGTACTTCATCAAATGTAGGAATTTGTACCTCATCTTCTGTTGCCATGAAACAGACATTTGCTTGTTCATCTTCCGTATCATTATCACTTTCTGATGAGTCTGTATCATCCCACGTTACCGAGAATGCTCGTTTCTTTGATTGTCCTTCCTATATTTTAATTTGTCATTTTCTGACTTCTTCTTTTGCTCCGGACAATCCTTGTGCATGTGCCCCTTTTTGTGACAGTTGAAGCATTCTGTAGCGGATGATGTTGGTCTATTTGATCCAGATTCCTTTCTGTTATAACGACTGGCTTTTCGCTGTTTTAGGAATTTTTTGAAACCTTTTGCTATGAATGCCAGATCTTCATCTTCAGACTCTGATTCATTTTCGTCTTTTTAAGCATGAAATGCCACGTTCTTCTGTTCTTCTTTTTGTTCCTTTCTAGTCTGCAAGTTAGCTTCATAGGACATTAGATATCCTATCAATTCATCTGGCTTCATGACGGAAAGGTCATTAGCTTCTTCAATTGCTAATACTTTTCCTTCCCATTCACTGGTCAGAGAATGTAGGACTGTTGAAACAACATCAAAATCAGAATACTTTTGTCCTAAGCCAATAAGTGCATGGTGGATAGTTTGAAAACGTGAATACGTATCATTGATTGTCTCATTTGGTTTCATTTTGAAATTTTGAAATTGACTTTTCAGCATGACTATTTTGGCTTGTTTAACCTTGTTAGTACCTTCATGAGTGGTTTTCAGCGTTTGCCAAATTTGATATGCAGTAGTGCAGATACTAACACGGTTATATTCATTTTGGTCTAATGCACAAAACAACATATTTATTGCTTTTGCATTTACGGCTGCTGCCGTTTTCTCAGCTGCTGTCCATTCTGAATAATCAGTTGTTGGATTCACTATTTCTTTTTGAGTAGCATTCCAGGCATCATAACTATTTGATTGCATAAAGAATGACATACGTGTTGCCCAATAGCTATAGTTAAGACCATTGAAAAATGGAGGTCTTTGTGTCGAATGACCTTCCGTGTAAGTGGTGTTTTGAGTGCTAGTACTTGCGTTATTTGCCATATTACAAGAATATATCAAATAACTGTGTTACGGTTATATGATGACCGTGCTCTGATACCAATTGAAAATGTGTACGTGCTAACATAGTACACACGGATCGTGTAATATGATGTATAACACACACAAAAAATGACTAATCACAGATAATAGAAAATTCAGTAAAATAGAAAAAGCACACCAGAGATTTTTATACTGGTTCGGAGCACCGTCCTATGTCCAGTCCCAGACTTCTATCTGGATTTTCACTACCAAATACCTCACTTCAACCGGAGGAACAGGTTTACAACACCCGAGCAGACGAACGGGATTTCACGCCTCTAATACACTGAGGACTTCAACACTTGCCTCTTACAACACCGAGGACTTCAACACTTGCCTCTTACAACACCGAGTACTTCAACAAAGATGAAAATAATTGTTTGTTGATGGTATGTGTTCTTGCTAACACTATTTTGTCACTTGTTGTACAAACTTCCTATAATCTTATCCTCAAATAGAATATTTATATATATGAAGATTTGGAAGTGGATATCGTATTGAATCAAAAGAATGTTAAATAAATTTCAGGATTCAAAAACGATATATGATAGAATATGAGCAATTTGAGAGCTTGAAAGTATAAGATTGAGATCAATAGAATAGAGATTAGAATAATAGAAATTAGTTAATTGGAATAATGATTTCATGATGTTTATATAAGAAATAAACAGTTGTAACCTTTTGTGAAAAGGTACAAACAAAGGTCATGATCATTGGTGAAGAGAAAGAGAAGCAACCGTTGAAGAAAAAGAAGTGTCTATACGAAAGGTTGCTTTCTATTTGAAAACGGTCGACAGGTCAAAAAGGACCAGTAGAAAGGAATTTGAATATATATACGTTATGTACACTTGTGCACGTTTAACTGTGCATTCTGGGCAGAAACGGTCGACTGCCATGTTTTGACCGGTCGACCGGTTTAGCCCAGATTGCACAGTTAATGTGCACTTATATATATATATATATATATATATATATATATATATATATATATATATATTCAAAGATTGAAGGTATGCGATTATTTGAGGATAGATTTTAACATAAATAACATTACTAACATACCAAATAATCAACCTCTAACATATGGAGCTCTTTGTGACTCTTTAATGAATAACTTCTTTTTGTCGATCACGGCTTATCCCTTTGTCTTGTCGATCACGGCTTATCCCTTTGTCAGAAATCAAAACTTTATAAAAATCTTGACTCAACATAATTTACCACGGCGAATATATTATGCGTCTTCTCAAAGCTTGTGAAGCTCCGAAACCGGATTCACCAGTTTCTACCGTTGGATGTTTGAACGCTCGGACTTTAGCCTTGATGAAATTACCGGTTGCCCGGCCCCCTAATATAATATCTTTTGAAGAATGGACTCAAAGGCAAAAAACTCAAGTCCAACCAGAACAACAAGGTGAGCCTTCTCACTGACCATCTCATCAAACATCGACTCGTTATCAACAAGAAAAAATTATGATTCCAAACGAAGGCCTTCAACCACGTGAGGCAATCAATATAATGTCCCGTAATCAACAAATTCTTCAATCAAACATCATCAAAGTTGATAAGAAGCTCGATAAGTCAAAGGATTTTTCACCAAATTGTGGCAAGTTGTATCGTGCTCTTCTGGTACATCTACTACTACTATAGTGATTCGTGTAAGCAACCCGTATTTACATGGTCTTTTTTTTTCTTATGACGATCAAGCTAGTAGTGATGATGATGGTGATGAAGGAGATGGTGGTAGGGGTAAACATCCGATGGAGTAAAATGTTCATTTCTTTCATTCAAGACATTTGCTTTTTAATATGGCTTGTACTAAATAGCCATTCTAGTTTATTTATTTTTAAACTCTCTTTTCTATGGATGTTAAATGTGTGGATGCTTGTTCTTGGTTTTATTTCATAATATCTTTCATATTATAATATCATATTACTTTGTCCTTTTTGTCGATGACAAAGGAGAAGAAATATTATTGCTACTAATAAAAATGCAGGATATAGAACGTCAAAGATTTAGGTGGAGTAAGTATTTATGTTATATATATATATATACATAGTCGAAATCTATATCTATTTACATGTTATCATTAATCAAAAAGGGGGAGAATGTTGGGACTTGGTTTTGATTCATGACACGAAGCTACCACTATGACATATAAATTTTACGACTGCTACGACAAAAAGAGACAAGGAGATGAGACTTTAAAAACCGGTGCATCAACTATGGTATTTTGTTTTTAAGTCTTTGGTTAATATTTGTTAAAATCTCTCATCGATTATGTCTACACTAGCTTATATATTTAATCACTATATTTACTAAATATTTTATACATATATAAGCACACATTTAAATTACTAAAAGTAATACAAAGTTATATATATATATATATATATATGTAATTATGAAAACTGCACAAAAATGACCAGGTCAGTCGACTGACCTAATGAGTCAGTCGACTGACACTGGAGTTTTTGTGCAGCATGCACAGTTACATATATATATATACAAATTTAAATTTCAAATTACTTTTGAATCTTCTGTCGGCTGACTCTGTAGATCAGTCGACTGAATTTCTATAACAGCCACTTATTTGAAAGGACACGACTTTTGTGAAGAGTTGCGAACCTTTAAACGAAAAGATTCGGATGCAACACTTCGATCGAAACTCTTCATCAACAGTCGCTGCTTTCTAACCTTTATAAATACAAACTCCAACTTCATTTCAAATCACTTAATCACATTCGAATTCTCTTATTCTTTGATCTAAATTTCTGAAATATATTTGCTATCATACTTTCAAATATTCTGCATTAAAGCAATACTATACCTGTCTATTCTTCATATACTTCAAATATAAATATTTATACTTGAGGAGAAGATTATAGGAAGGGTGTACTACAAGTGACAAATCCGTGTTATCAGAACACACATTAGTCAAACTATTTTCTGTATTAGTTGAAGTCCTGTTCTTCCTCTCAGGTGAGTGAAGTCCTCTTCGGCTGTTGAGACGAAATCCTGTTCTGCTGCTCAGGTCCCTGTTCGGCTGCTCAGGGGTGTATAGACCTGTTCTTTCGGGTTAAGTGAGTGTTGTTGTTTTAGTGAAATTCCAGAAAGAGTCTGAGGCTGGATGTAGGATGGAGCTCCGAACTAGTATAAAAATCTCTGGTGTCATTTTACTATACTGCTTTTTATTCCGCACTATTTACAGTATTATTATCATCAGTATACTCTGCATTATCATATATCCATATTACACGATCCACGCTGCACTTTCAGGGGGGACATATTTCTTCAATGGAAAATTGATAATCTTAAAAAATGGGCAAAAAGGTGAAATTGGACAAAGATTTGCTATCTACAATCCCTATAGGGATTAGGCTTCCTGAATTGAATTTAAAATTATGGGAAGCCTTTAGTGCAATAGCTAGTATTATAGGCATGCCTTTAAAACTAGATGAGCCTACTGTAAAGGAAACTCGCTTAAATTATGCTAGAATTTTAGTTGAAATTGGTGCTGATGTAGAGTTACCTAAAGAAGTAGTCATTGGTATACAATGGAGAAATCATCGGTCAAAAAATTGATATGAATGGATTACCCCAAAGTTGTAAAAATTGTAAGTGCTTTTGGCGCAATCTTGAAAAAAGTTTGGTACAAAAAACAAAATCAAGACACAAGAATTCATGATACGGTTGAAGAAACAAATGATAACAATGTACATAATAAAAATAATGAAGGGAATACGGATAAATCTTCAAAGGAAAATTCAAATGACAGTGCTTAAAATAACAAGAAAAGTAGTTCTGAATCTCAAGTGTATAACTCTGAAATTCATAACAAAATATTCAAAGAATCGGGGAAAGGGGATGGTCATAATAAAGCTTCAAATGAGAATATACAATAATTAAATGGTGCAGTTGATTTAGAAATGCTTTCTCAAGAAAACACTGAGATTCATGATGGCTAGATACGCAAATTCCAAGAACCGTTGGTTCAAATTCAGGTAGATGCAGGCATTCTAAAACAAGCTATTGAAAATCCTATTTCTTATGAGAAAACCATTCAGTTTCAATGATGGCATGAAACTTGAAAACAATACTTTCAAAGAATCTGTTTATAATACTTCCTAGAAAAAAGCTAAAAAAGTTACAGCATCAAGTATAAAAGATCAAGAATAACTTCTGATTGAAGCAGAAAAAATCTTTCAAGTTAACTACCTCTAGCAAAAAGGGGAAAAAAAAGAAAAGCAGAATAAAATATATCAACGAAATAATTTCCAACAAGAAGGATCTTACTACTTCCTCAAGCATTGGTGATTCAATTACAAAGGATGAGTTCAAAAGTAAATACATTATGAAAAAACTAAATTGGAGTTCACAGCTCAATGTGCAAGACAAAGCATCATGTAAAAAGGGATATAAAGAGATATCCTTTATAATATCCTTTTATCTATATTAGATGTCAATTGTTGCTTGGAATATTAGAGTACTTAACTCCCCATAAAGTAAATCTGATTTGGTTCATTTTTTGAATATGCATAGTCCTAGTATTATCGGTTTGCTTGAACAAAAATTAGATGATAGCAAAATTAAATTTTATCATAAATGTTCCCTGGATAATTGGAATATGATAAACAACAATTCCATGGGAGGCATTAGTGGAATTAAGATTTTATGGGATTCTAATATCTAGGACATAAAACATTATTATTTAAGTTTCTAATTTATGTACTATGTATATGAAAATAAGGGGGTACTTGTTAAAATTACCTTTATTTATGCATCTAACTGTGAAATAGATAGAATTTCTCTTTGGGATCAATTAAATCAATTAAATGAAAAAAATACATAATCCATGGATTTGATATAGGATTTTAATATAGTTATCCATGCTTTTAAGAAAAGGGGTGGCAATCCAATTCCATTTAAAATATTAAAAATAATTAATAGCTTCATTTTAAAAACTGGTTTAGTTGAGCCTATAATATACGGTAATAAATTCACTTGGAATTCAGGTGAATGTAAAAATATTCATTGTAAGCTTGATAAAATCCTTTTAAATCAAAATTTTATTGGGCAGTTTTCAAATTTCAAATATAATACTCTTTCTTAAGCCTTTAGTGATCATAACAATTGCAAATTTATTTTTCTAAAAATTAACTCAAATATAAAAAAGATCTCTTTTCGAAGTTATTAATGGATGGGTCCATGAAAATTAATACAAACAAATTATTAAAATCAATTTTGTTGACCAATTTCAGGGCACTGCCCAGTTTAAATTCAACAAAATTCTCTAAAACATCAAAGGAAATTTGAAAAAATGGAATAAAAATAAGCCAAAATCAGAAATCAATCAAATTAGCGTAGAATATGAGTGTTTGCATAATAGTATTGATAATGATAACTCAAACCCTCTTATTGTAGATAAATTTTTTAAATCTTAGATTAATTTAATTAAGGCTCTTCATGTTCAAACTATCAATATAAATTATAAAGCTATGGTTGACTAGCTAACTAATGGGGATGGTTTCACAAATTTTGTTATGCCAAAATGTCCAATAGAAGGTACAATAATGACATAGAAAAGTTAATAGATAATAATGGTTCGTTGTTAATGAAGCTTCTAAAATTGAGTCTGAAGCCATAAGTTATTTTAATTCACTATACAACTCAGACTCCTGTGTAAAGAATTGCTCCACTATTAATACTAAAATTTACTTCACTCAAATAGTCAAGAGATTTTACTGGCTTCTGTAAGCTTGGAAGAAATAAGAACACAATTTTTATTTCGAACAATGATTAAAATACCGTCCTAAATGTTTTTAGGGCTAAATTTTATAAAACTCATTAGGAAGGAATCAAATTTAAAATCCTAGATATAGTGAATTAATTTTTTGAAATGGTAAAATTCTTAAGAATTTAAACCATACATTAATCGCATTAGTGCGAAAAGTTAAAACCCCTAAAGATCTAGGGGACAATAGGCCTATAGCATGTTGTAACTTCATATATAAAATCGTAGTTATAGTTCTTTGTAATATAGTGAAATTTTTTTTGAAATTTATTATTTTAAATGCCTTCATGTTTGGTAGATTAATAGCAGAGAATTATTTACTAGCATTTGAAATGATTAGAAATTTTAATCAAGGTTGTAAAAATAAAATGTGCATTAATGTTGACTTACACAAAGTTTTTGATATAATAAATAGACATTTTATATTGCATATAATGAATCAGTTGGGTTTTGATGAAAATTTTTGCAATCTGATAAGAGAAATTGATAATTACTCATGCTTTAGAATCTTCCTAAAATAAATTGATAGTTACCCATGCTTTTGGTAAGGTGCACCCTTCTTCTTTTCTACCTCCTTATCGTCCACATTGGCCATATGCAGCATCACCATCTCCACCATCTCATACGTGGCACCAATGTGTACTTGGGTCAACAACATTTCTCTTAGCGGGGAATTTAGGCCCTTCATAAACTTCATGGTCTTTTTTATAAGTGTATCTGTCAAGCTCATCCCAAATTTAGCTAACTCCGTGAACATAGCTATGTACTCCTTAAGAGTGGGGTCTCCTTGCCTATGTTGAATGAATTTATCCAGTTGTAGAGTACCCATTTCTGCCCTAGACATAAACCTATCTCAAATCGATTCTTGAATTCCTCCTATGAGAAAATCCTTCCAGCATTTTCCTCAGTCACCAACTGCCACCATTCTAAAGCTTCTCCTTTAAGGTGCTAAAATGGCATTCTTCTCTTTAGCTGATCTTCCCAACTAAGCTCTCTAACGATCCACTAGTAATCATTAATCCATGCTTTAACTTACAAATATCCTTCAGTTCCAGAGTATGTCTTCCCTTCCATATTAAGAAAGTCCTTACATAACTTAGGAAAGTCAATAGGATAGGGTACTGCATTGGTAGGCGGGGATGCAAGTGCCATCGGTGTAGGTGGAGGAATAAGACATTGGTCAACAGTCCTAACATATTGGCTAAACCATTTGGGCATTCCACGAATGGGAGGTCTTCCATGGACAAGGATCCCATTTTCGAAAAATATTGGTCATCAACATATCAACTATCTCTAGGTTAAATCTTTAACGAAATTTCATAAGATAGTATTATATGCCGAAAGAAAAATGGTTGCGTAGTGTGTGCAGGTATGTTCAAAGAAATATAGGGTTATGTGTGTGTTTATATATAGTATGAAATTTTGAAAATCCTTTTCCAAAAACCTTTTCAAAAATAACAAGTACGTCACTCATGCGTATAGTTTTCATATTGATCAGTAACCTAGGCTTTGATACTAAATATAACAGCCTACCTCGAAACAGGCCTAAATTTAGGATGAGCTTGATTGATACACCTATGAAAAATACCATGAATTTCCCGAATGGCTTAAATTCCCGGCTGAGAGAAATGTTGTTGACCTAAATACCTATTGGTGCCACGTATGAGATGTTGGGGAGATGGCGATGCTTCACACGGCCAACGTGGGCGATAAGGAGGCAGAGAAGGAGAAGGCTACACCTACCCAAAAGCAAGGAGGATCCAAGAGGGAAGCTTTTGGGCTAACAAGAAGTCGAAAGGGAAGTTTAAGAAGGATGGTAAGGTGTGTAAGCAACGCTAGAAGAAAGGTCACGAAGCTAAAGATTGCAGGATGAGTCTGATGAAGGAAGCATTTAAAAGGAAGTGCTTTAATTTCCATGAGGAAGGGCATCTCAGGAATCAATGCCCTAAGTTGGCAAAGGAAGGATTAAGTGACAAGCTTATGCTATTGGAGCCATCCCTATTGCTAGTAGGCCACCGAGAGATGAAGGGAAGGCAGAATTGGAAGGTATAACTCTTATTTCTAGGGTTAAAATTTGTACCCTATTTGGGGCATTGCACTCCTTCATAGCAAGGATTGCAGTAAACTTCTTAAACCTTCAAAACCATATTGTCACCAGTCTAGTAGTGGTCTCTAATCTTATTGGGGGTTCGACACATTTCTCTTTTATTTGCAAAAACCTAGTGTTGGATATGTACGACGTTGATTTCATATATAATGCATATGTTCTAAATACTGAGGGGTATGGACTTATCTTGGGTATGAATTGATTAGCATGTTGTGGATCAATTCTTGATTATGATAGGAGGGTTGTATGATTAAGAAGTTATGGAGGTCGCGGCATAGAAATTATTTGTACATGCCAAGATTTAGTCGAGTTAAGCCATTTATACTTACTAAGTCCACCTATTGTTGTAGAACCATCATTTGTACCCGTAGTTTTTGAATTTCCTAATGTCTTCAAGGAAGTCTTGGGTCTCCCACCCCATAGGGAGATCAATTTTCAAATAGATTTAGAGGACGTAAGGCCAGTCGCCTTGTCTTTAAGACACATTGCCCGTAAAGAAAGAAGGGAATGAATAAGCAAATCTCTACTATTAAAAAAATGATTCATTCATAGGAGTACCTTGGATTGGGGAGCCCTTGTTATTTTTGTCGCTAAAGTAGATGGTACTTTGAGACTTTGCATCGACTATAGGGAGTTGAACAAGTTAACAAGGAAGAATAGGTACCCTTTACCTAGGATAGACAACCTTTTCAATTGGCTTGGAGGAGGAGGAGCTAAAGTCTTTCATCAACTAGACTTAGCAATTGGATTCCATCAGTTGAGGATTGTAGAGGAAAGCAAGTCGAAGACTGGATATCACACACTAGATGGACTCTATGAGTGGGAAGAGATGCCTTTTGGATTGACAAATGCCCCAGCTTACATTGTGGATTTGGTGAGTAGGGTATTTAAGGGAAAACTCAATAAATTTGTTATATTGTTTGTTATGATATTTTGATTTTCTCCAAGAGCAAATAGGAGCATGAGGATAACCTATGAGAGGTATTAAAAGCCTTAAGAAGGCACTAGCTTAAGGCCAAATTTGCTAAATGCCACTTATTGAGAAAAGAAGTTAAATTTTTTAGGCATGTTGTTTCTAAGAAAGGATTGGCAGTTGTCCCTGCCAAAGAAGAAGCTGTTCAAGGTGGGAAGACTTCTAGAAATGCATTAGTGGTTAGAAGTTTTCTTGGTTTGTCAGGCTACTACAGAAAGTTCCTCGAGAACTTTGCAAGAATAGCAGCCCTTTTAACTCGATTGACTAAGAAGAACGTACTTTTTCTTAAGACGATAGATGCACTAATGCATTTGAGAAGCTTAAGGAGTTATTGACTCTTGCTTAGTATTCCTGATGGAACCAAACCGTTTACGGTTTACATAGATGCTTGTGGCACAAGGTTAGGAGCATTTCTAATGCAAGAAGGAAAAGTAGTAACTTATGCTAGTAGGCTACTGAAGATTAGGACAAAAGATATCAAGTTCATGACTTGCAGTTGGCAACTATCATCTTTTCCTTGAAGATGTGGAGGCATTACCCTTTGGGAGAAAGGTTTGACTTACCCAATGATCATAAATCACTCAAATACCTGTTTTTACAAAAAGATTTGAATCTTAGGAAGCAGAAATTAATGGAATACATAACATCATTTGACTTTAGTATTCATTACGCCTTTGGAAATGGGAACGTACTTGTCGAAGCCCTTAGTCAGAGGCATGCTACCCGAGGTGATATATATGAATGAATGCAGTTGGAGTTTCTCTCAGATTCTAAATTCCAACCGCCAACAGAACCTATTCAAGGATTTTTAGCAGTTATGGAGATTAGACCAGCCATGATGGACCACACAAGGTTTGAGCAAATGAATGACGAAAAGTTAGTAGAGATTTTGGAGAAGTTAAGGAAAGGAGAACCATTTCCCACACTAGTAGGTAATCTTTTGATGAGAAGGGATACGTAAGAAGGATTTGTTTAGGGATTGCATCATGGATTTCGAAGGACGTTGGAAGTAGCACCTACTATTAGTTGAGTTCACATATAATAATAATTATCAACCGACGATTGGTATGACCCCTTTTGAAGCACTTTATGGGAGGCCATGCAAATTGCCAAGTTGTTGGTCGGAAACCACCGACAAAGTATTACTCGGACCCAATTTGATATGTGATAACATGGAAAAAGTAAAGTTAAACAAACAACAAATGAAGGCAGTGCAAGACCGTCAAAAATCTTATGCGCACAGAAGAAGGAAAGAGCTTGAGGTTGATGTCAAATTCTCCCCTCTTAGAAAAGTGGTTAAGTTGGGTAAGTCCGGAAAATTGGTGCTTACATCCGTTGGGCCGTATAGAGTTTTGAAAAGGATAGGAAAATTTGCTTATCGTGTGAAGCTTCCTAATAGATTGGCAGGAGTCCATAATTTTTTCCATGGTTCTCACCTTAGGAAATACCTTCATGACACTGCTATTAGAGTTGAGCCTGATCAATTGGGGGAAATGGAGATGGAGTGGACAATGCCCCGTGCCATCACTTGCTGGAGTATGGAACTAGGAGACTCCACAACAAAATTATTAAGCTGGTCCGAGTACAATGGGAAGACAATGCGGTTGAAAGCATATGGGAAATCGAGGAGAAGATGAAGATCATTCGTCCTGAGATTTCCACTAGTAAATTTTCCCTTTAAAAATTAGGATTTTGGTTACATCATGGTTGCTAGATTGGATAGTAGGAGATGATTGCTACACTTTTTCACAACTACTTTACACTCATGCAAAAATTTTATGCATGTTTAGGGTATTTGCATACATACTTGCATGACACAATTTACACATTCATGTTAGGATTGAGCTCATTTTAGTATGTCTGTAGTACATAATCACATTGCACTTTGGTTGAGTAGATGGTTAGGTAGATAAATTAGTTGTGTAACATGGATGTTATTGCGTGTTATGCAGTTCGCCTCTTGAAAGATTTCGAGACAAAATCCTTTTCAAGGGGTGAAGAATGTAACATCCCGTAAAAACATCCATATATGAATTTAGTAAATTAAATAAGTAGGGTTGAAAATTGATATTTTATAAAATTTGGAATTTGACCACAAAATTTATTTTGTTGCGTTAGTAGTGAAAATCTGATATGTTTCCATATATAATATGTTGAAAATGGAGCTCAAACGAATAAGTTATGAGGGTTCAAAGTTTTCAGATTTAATTTAGTTTGAATTCAAGTTCAAATAAGTATTTAAATTTATGGTTTGAATTTCAAAAATTAACTGTAGGTTTACTTGAGTGTTGAGTAACCGTTAGGGAAACAATTAATGTTAAAAGTTAATTAGGCAATAAAATAAAAGAGCAACAGAAACAACTCGGTGCACCCCAAATAGGAGTAGAGATCAACACCTCCGAGCCCAAGTGGCTGACCTTTAGCGGTTGACCGGTCTATGGGAGGCGGTCGACCTCTATTCAGTGTGGTAGCTAGGGTTTTTAGCGTTTAAACGCTTTATATTTGTCCATTTCTACCTAACTCTATCTTACAGTTCTGGTGCGTTTCAACTCCTATAAATAAGACCGTATCCTCTCCATTTTTAATTCGTAAATATTTGGAAAATACTACAAACCTCTGCCATTTTCTCTCTTTAGTTAGATTGACAAATTCTACTAGGAATTCAGGTAAGGATTCTAATCCTTTTCTAATTATTCTTTTAATTTATTTTTCCTCTCCTCCAACCTCTCTGGATCTAACAAATATACATACATATATCCTTCGTTGTGTATATATGTCAAAAGAAGGAGAGCTGTAAAAGAGTTGCTTTGCAGTTGCAAATCCATACAGGAGAAGCCAAGGACAATTTATGAGTGGAAACCGTAGTATTTTTATTTCAGTAATTTATTAGCGTATATCTATGGATTTGAATATGCCTTAGAGATTTTGGGATAGCGATAACAAAATAGATAAAATCCCTAAAAATTCCTTTTTATTTCGAAATGTTAATTCTAGATGGGGATTCTCGATTATATATGTTAATTTGATGGAATTCACATTTTTCTACCATTTCTGTTAATTTCATAATCTATTCCACTTCTTTCTCTTCTTTGATTCAAATAATGATTTTTGAGTAATAAAATAAGGGTTTAAAGTATGAATTCTATTTGTAGTTTACACCACTTATTCCACACAAAAATTGTAACTCCCCTAATTTTAAATAACATTATTTAGGAGATTTAATTAGATAAATTAAATAGAATAATATTGAAGTTAGAGTGATAAGGGAATTGAGATTTTAAAACTAATTAGGGTCGTGTCTTAACTAATGAAACTATAAGTGTGATTTATAAATTAGAAACTTAAGAGAATAAGGAAAGGGGAAAATGAGAATAGCCGTACACCATTACCTATAAACCCCATACCTCATTATCATTCACATTATTATAAACAAAAAACATAAGCAAAGAGAGTTGAAGACCGGTTATAACCCTAAGAAGAAGAGGGTCACAAAATCCATTTAGAGGCTAAGATTCAAGCTAGGAAGATTAAAGCACGAACAAATCTCAAGTTCCTTATCCAAACAAGGTGAATAATGATCTAAACCATCTCATATAAGTCATCTTGAATGTAATTTTTCTGAATGTGGCTCATCTATGGGATTATGTAATGAATCTAAATTGCTATTTGTAATGAAACGGGAAATTTATTTTAAATTGATTTTTTTTTCATATTCATATGTTTTTTGTATATCAATGTATCTAGCATTACTTCATTTGGTCACCGAGAATTAATAACTATGGATCACTACAGCATTCGTAGTAGTTAGTTTTGGGCCTCCAACTGGTGGATGTTACAACTTGGTGCAACACAACTAATGGAAATTCTTGACCCAATACTAGGAGGAATCTGAGTCGACAGGCAAATGATAATCCAAACGCAAATGCCAATGTAGGTGTTGGAACCCAGCCAGTGGATATGGGGATAATGTATTAGTTCTTTGTCAATCTGATACAAGCCGGAGCAGCTACTCTAGGGGAAATGCTGTGAATGCTGGAGGAGTAAATCCTATGGCCCCAGTTGGCAATTACTATGCCAAGTCGAGCAGAGATTATACTAGTCTTAGTGAGAGGCCGTTTTTGGGCACAGAGGATGTTGTTGAAGAAGAAAACTGGTTATTGCACTGTGAAAGAATATTCGCTGACTTGGGATTAGACGATGACCATAAGAGGAGATTTGCTTCTAGACAGTTACAAGGAGTAGCACTTTATTGGTCGAATGGTATTACTGTTGGAGTTCCTAAGGAAGAGTTGACTTGGGAAAAGTTTCGAAGGAGATTTGAAGAGAGTTTCTTGTCTAAATTTGCCAAGTCAGTATCGCTGAGAAAGTTTATGGACTTGGTGCAAGGTGAGATGTCAGTGATTGAGTATGCTATGAAGTTTGATGAGTTGTCCAAATATAGATGTGCTACTATTAAAAATGTCATTAAAAGGAACGAGAAGTTTATCTGAGGGTTAAGACTCGAGATTGCCAGGGCGACTATGCCACATCTCCATGATCCAAGTACAGTTGTAGTGGAGATGGAAATCAAGAATGAAGAGATGCTTTCTACCTTTGAGAAAGAGAAGCAAGTTGAGACACAAGATTCTCAAGACAAGAAGAAGAAATTCTTAAAGAAGAAAGGAGCTCGGAAAGGAGGAGATCCCAAGAAAGGGAAACCCGATGTAATTTGCTACAAGTGCGACCAGAAAGGACATTTAGCTCATGAATGTCGAATCGAAAAAGAGAAGAAGGTTGTAGATACGAAAGAAGTGAAGTGCTTCAACTATGACCAGATAAAATAATATAAGAATCAGTGTCCAAAACTATTCAAAGTGGACAAGGGAAAGGTTTTTGCCTTGGAACCATCATCTTCTAGATCAATAGCTACTAAAAAGAGAAATAATATGATGGAAGGTATGTTTTTGATTCATAGTATACTAGTTATGGTATTATTTGATACCGGTGCATCACATTCTTTTGTATCTCAGTTTTTGGTAAATAAGTTATGTTTAAAACCCTTATACCATGTTACTTCGTTAAGGGTTGCGAATCCGATAGGAGGGTATGAAACTTTGGGGATGAGATGTGACTGGTTAGAATTTGAATTGTTAGGTCATAAGTTTGCATGCAGTTTGCATGTTTTTTTTATTTCATATGCTTCGAGATCATTTTGGGTATGGATTGGTTAGATAGATATGATGCTAAGATATTTTGCCAAGATAGGAAAATATCGCTAAAACACCCCAATAGTCATAACCAAATTATATACTCGGTGCAGAAGTCAGACTCAAGTGCTTGTGCTTTGCTGAATGCAATTGAAGTATAAGAAGAGTTAAATCAGGTTTTGGTAGCAAGAGAATTTACAGATGTTTTTGAGCCAGTCACAGAACTACCACTGAAGCAAGCCATTGAGTTTCGAATAGATCTTGTGCCATGATTAGAACCTATAAGTACACCACCTAGCAGGATGACACCTACTGAGGTGAAGGAATTGAAGGTGTGGCTAGTGGATTTAGAAGGAAGGAATTTCATTAGACTAAGTAGTTCGCCTTGGGGAGTGGCCGCGGTGTTCATGAAGAAACCGGATGGGTCGTTAAGGATATGTAGTGACAATCGTAAATAGAACGAGAAGATGATCAAGAATAGGTATCCTTTACCGAGAATCGATGATTTATTTGATTAGTTGAGTGGAGCCAGAGTATTTTTCCAATTGGATTTGGCGACAAGTTTCCGTCAGCTAAGATTGGCAGAGGATAATATTCTGTTGATGGCATTTTAGACTAGGTATGGGTCATACGAGTGGTTGTGGTGCTATTCGATTAACGAATGCGCCAGCTTTCTTCGTGGATTTGATGTACCGAGTTTTCCAAGAGCACATGGATAGGTTCGTATTAGTATTCATATATGACATTTTAGTATACTCTAAGGATGAAAGAGAGCATGAAGTTCATCTTAGAGCAGTGCTTGAGATGCTGAGGCAGCATCAACTGAAAGCGAAGTTTTCAAAATGTCATTTCTAGAAGAAAGAAGTTAAGTTTCTTGGTCACGTGGTTTTAGAGAAGTGTTTGTCAGTTGATCCAGATAAGATCGAGGCTGTTAACAACTGAAAATAAACAGAGGCGGTGACTGAGATCAGGTGTTTTCTTGGGCTTACTAGTTACACCGAAGTTTTATTAAGCTTTCTCATAGATAGCGGTGCCTTTGACTAAGCTAATCAGGAAGGACATAAAGTTTATTTGGTCTAACAAATGTGAGGAATCATTCCTTAAGTTAAAGCACTTGTTGACCGATGCGCGTGTGTTAGTATTTCCAGATGGGAACTAAGGATTAGTAATGTATACCGATGCATGTGGAACAAGATTAGGGGTTGTGATGATGCAGAAGAGTAAGGTCATTGCCTACGCTTCTCGATAGCTTAAATCGCATGAAGTCAGATATCCTACTCATGATCTAGCATTGGCTACGGTGATCTTCGCATTGAAAGTATGGAGACATTAACGCTTAGGGGAGAGATTTGAGTTTTACACAGATTATAAGTTCTTTGGATACTTATTCTCTTAAAAGAAGTTGAATATGAGACAGTAGAGGTGGTTGGAGTTTTTAGCATCTTATGATTTTGGTATAAAGTATATGCCTAGAAAAGAAAATAAGGTAGCAGAAGCTCTTAGCAAAAAACATCAGAATGTGATGTTAACTATGTTAATAGAATGAAAGGACCTAGAGGCTTTGACTACCTGCAGTGTGCAGCTAAGATCGACTGCTAGTTCTAGTCATAGCACTACCATGTTATCCTGCTTAGAAGTTCGACCGAGATTGATCAAAAGGATTACATCTAGGCAAAAGGATGACACGGTGTTAGCTGAGAAGATTAGAATGCTAGAAGTCGAAACTGAGATTGATGACCTGAAGGATTTTAGTCTTGACCAGAGGGGATGGTTTAGAAAGTAGGGACGGTTTTGTGTTCTAAACGTTGGGGACTTAAGGAGAGAAGTTCTTAGAGAATGTCATTGATTGAAGTTTACAATTCATCCTGAGGGAACCAAGATGTATCAAGATATTAAGAGGAGCTTCTACTGGGAAGGCATAAAGAAAGATGTTGGCTTGTGGGTAAAGCAGTGTGTAAACTGTCAATAAGTGAAGGCCAAACATTGAAAGCCGAGTGGGTTGCTTCAACCTTTGGAGATACTAGTTTGGAAATATGATTCGACATCCATTGATTTTATAGACATGTTGCCAAGGTCGAATCGAGAAAATGAAAATATATGGGTCATAATGGATAGGTTGACTAAGAGTTCCCATTTCATTCCAGTTAATTCAATCAGGACGACGCCTATTTTAGCTAAGTTGTTTATGAAGAACATAGTTAGACTGCATGGGATTACTAGTAGAATAGTAAGTGATAGAGATACTTTGTTTACTAGTGAGTTTTAGAAGAGGCTACAGGATGTGTTAGGTACCAATCTCAAGATGAGCACTGCTTATCACCCTCAGATAGACGGACAGACACAGAGAGTCAACAAGGCACTCGAGAATTTGTTAGAGCTTGTGTACTACATTTTAGTGGATCGTTGGAAGATCATCTACACTTAGTTGAGCTTTCTTATAATAACGATTACCAGATTAGTATAGGAATGACGCCTTTCAAAGCTTTGTATGAAGGCCATGCAAGTCACCATCATGTCAGTTGGAAACTGGAGACAGATTAATCTCAGGTCTAGATCAGGTAAGAGAGGAAATAGAGAAGATTGAGTTGATCCGTGGTAGGATGAAGGAAGCTCAGTCTAGACAAAAAAGTTATGCAGATAAGAGGCATAAGAATCTATAATTCTCAGTTGGAGATAGGGTTTTCATTAAAGTATCACTAATGAATGGTGTGGCGTGATTTGGAAAGTCAGGAAAACTGGCACCAAAATATGTTGGACCATTCCCAGTTATAAAGAGGATCAGAAAATTCACATACAGAGTAGATTTTCCGAATAGTTGGGCTGGTGTCCATAATATGTTTCATTTCTCTCATTTTCAAAAGTATGTGCATGATCCAGAGACTTCTATCCCTTTGATTACATAAGATGATTTAATAGTAGAACCAGATTTGACCTTTGTTAGACAATCAGTTCGGGTTGGGGCAAGAGATGAGAAGAGGTTAAAAAACAAGACAGTCAAGTTGGTAAAAGTTTAGCGGAGCGACAGCCAGAAGGACTGTACTTGGGAGACCGACGGTAGGATAAGGGAAACTTATCTTGTTCTGCTTTGAGGGTATGTTCTATATTTAATTAATATAGACTATTTCCTAGTTAGGTAGGCTAGTATGGTAGTTAGAAGATGTTATAGGTGATTGTTATGATTAGTATTTAGTCCGTGCTGAATTTCGAGGACATAATTCTTTAAGGAGAGTACAAAATTCTTTAAGGAGGGTAGCCTGTAACAACCCTAATTTTAAATAACATTATTTAGAAGACTTAATTAAGAAAATTTAATAGAATAATGTAGAAGTTAGAGTGATAAGGGAATTGAGATTTGGAAACTAATTAGGGTCATGTCTTAACTAATGGAATTATAAGCGTGATTTATAAATTAGAAACTTAAGGTAATAAGGCAAGGGAAAAATGAGAATAGTCGCATACCATAACCCATAAACCCCTTGCATCATTCTTATTCACATTTTCATAAACCAAAAATATAAGCAAAGACGGTTGAAGGCCGGCTGTCACCCTAAGAAGAAGAGGGGCACAAAATCCATTTAGAGGCGAAGATTCAAGCTAGGAAGATTAAAGCAAGAACAAATCTCAAGTTTCTTATCCAATCAAGGTGAATAATGATCTAAACCATCTCATATAAGTCATATTGAATGTTTTAATTCAGGTTTGAGGTTTAGAACCATATGATTGGATGAATGATGATATGTTTTGATAGATTAAATGGATATATATATATATATATACATATGTTTGTTTGTTGATGATTTATATAATTTAATATGAATTTTATGATAGGTTTAGAATGGAAAACTTATCACATGACATCCAAAAGTGTTGCATTTTTATTATAGGTTAAAAATGTTATTTTAGAAGTGGGTTTCAATTTTCATAATTTTCCAAGTAATTAGGGATTAATTATGAATTTCCAAAAGAGAAAGTAGTTAATTTCAAATTTAAATTATTTAAGGAAATTAAATAATGTTTTTTTGTTCTGAAATTTATACATACTAGAAAACATATTTAATAGGAATTATGGTGATTTTGGAGATTTTTCCTAAGTGTAGTACTATGAATAATAAATTATTTAAGTTAGAGGGCTTAAATATTTTAAATGTTTTATTAAGGAGAAGGGCTTAAGTGTTAAGCTATTTCAAATCCAAATTTGATTTTGGTAGAAAATTCTGAAAAAGGAAATTGATAAAGTTTTCTAAACCAATAAGATTGAGACAAATATTGATGATAGGTGAAAAGTATTTTCTTTAATGAGCAAAAATGCAGTCTTATCCAAATTACATCTTCGCCACTTAATCCTGTTGGCTTTTGACTCTTTATACACCCACCTTTAACCCTTCTGCGTCCATTTGATGCCAATATACATGGTACCAAGCTAGTGTTATGAAATGTATTGGATTGAAAAGGTGTCGAAACTATGCATGTGTAAGGTGTGAAGTTGTATTTCCAGGATTCCAATCTATAAACATACCTTTGATTTAATGTCTTCGAAAGGGTTCCTACTTTTGAACCATTTCGATACCCTAGCTGCCGCACTAAAACCTTTCATCTTAGTAGGAGGCCACTTTTATAACTATTTGAATCAATGAGTTTGGAGGGTAGGGTTTCAAATCGATACCCTTCCGCAACCATTAAAGCCACTTTTCTTTTAACTTATACATGCTAATGGGTGGGTGTTGCTCCCATACCTTTCGACATGGTTGAAGCCGCTTACTTAAACACAAGTATACATGCGAAAGCATGTTGCCATCACCATAGGTCTTTCGAAGTGAAACCTTTCGAATGTGTCCCCTTATATACTTTGTAGTTTGTTTTGTATTCAAACTATGGTTTCAAAAGAAACACTTTTAAGTGGTTTCGATGCTATGCTTCTATAAAATTTTTACTTGAATCTAGTACTTTCAAAAGGTATGTTTTTAAGTGTTTCGAAATGTATGTTTTTAAGTGTTTCGAGAGGGTTGTTTCCAAGCGTTCGAAATACATATTTTATGGTTTCGAAAGAGGATGTCTAAAATTTTATGCAATAAATTAAGGATATATTTTATGTTTACAATAGGAAGCTCTCCTTAGTAAATAGGTAGATTAAGAGTATTGACCACCTTTTAATAGAAAAATAAATATACGGAAATAAACTATGGATGTTTATGTGATGTGTATCATTTGATCAGTTATCATGAATGGTGTGTTACCGTATTCACTTTTTAAATCATATGAGCATCTTAGGGTATTAAAGGGTAGGATGACTCACGAGGTTGACCAAATAGTAAATATAAACTGAATCAAAATGCCATGGAGTTAAAAAGGTTATTAGTAAACCTATAAAAACTATGTTATGGAAATTGTTATTGGCGGGAGCCAATAGGTTCTTGGTTATCCCATGAAAATTATGATTGGATAATGTTATTGAAAGAGATCAATAGGTTTATAGTTATCCCACTAAAACTATGATTGGACAATGTTAGAATAGGCTGCACAGTTAATCTGATAGTTAACCACTGTTAGCCTTTCGGAATAGAAGGAACTCTTTGCAGGAATAATTGTCCAAATAGGAAGGACGAAGTGAGTTCATCATATAAGTGAGTCGTTTCTGCCCAGTCTGTCTAATCAAGTCTTATTTGGCAGAAACCAGTAGGTTCATAGTGATCCCATGAAAACTATTATTAGATAATAGTATTTGAAGAAACCAATAGGTTCATAGTGAGCCCATGAAAACTTTGAAAGGGGGTAGAAAATCCATAAAGAATTGAACAGGTTAGTAGTCAGCCTATGAAAACTAATAGGTTAATATGTAGGATCGATTTCACCCTAGAGGGGGGTAAATATGGTGATACTGTTAATTATAAAAATTGTTGCGGAAGCTTATAAAATTATTTCAATACAGATATATCGAAATTATAGCAGCATAAATAATAGCAGAATAATAAATGTAGAAATAGAACGATACAGAATTTACCCAGCTTCGGCAAAACCCTGCCTACGTGCTGCCCCTAAGGTTTCTACTAGAAATTAAGTAGTCACACGCTTACACACGTACATTCACAACACCCGCTACTGAATAACCTAACTCTACGCTCAAAACCCTGCCACAAATCAGCCACTGAGTTGCGAATTCTCAAACTACGCCACGTAATTTGTCCCCTAGTCACACGACTAGTAATTACACAATTTTCAAGAGAAAATACAAAAGACGATAATTTAAAAACACTGAAAAAACAACAAAACCCTAATTTTAAACTATTAAACCCCAATTAAAACAAGGTCGGCCCTTTTTTCTTTTTATTATTATTTTGGCCCGTTCTTTTTCCTTTGCTCTGTATAATGGCGGCTTACTGTTGCTCGATCTTGTTCGTTCCAATTTAAGGCTTCGTGATTTTTCGAAGCTGCCGACTTTGTAAATCAATCAAGTGGATATTTGCATGTAGATTTGTTGATCGATCGTTTATTCGTTGCTTAATTTTAGCTGCTTCGATGATCGAGTTCGATTCAACAATCTGGTACGTGATTTGTTACTTTTGTTTTATTGTTTTAACTTGCTTGAACTCGATTGGTTTTAAAAGCCGATGATGATTGGGTTATTATATAGGGTTCGAAACCCTTGATTTTCGTTCGTATACATTTATTTGAATTTGTCAATTTATTTATCTCGGCCATTCGATTTTGTTTTGATGCTGATAATGATTTCTGACTTGTTCATATTGAGTAATTTGGTTTACTTGATTGACACGGTTTTGATTTTGACTTCGCTCGATTCCTTAATTGCCACGGCTTCGATTCTGAACTATTCGATCTTTGGTCGTTACGGTTGTGAATTTTTGGCATCTCTGTCTATGTTCATTTTGACTCCGGTCGGTTGTTCATGGCTTGTTCAACATATTCTTTTATCGATGGTGATTTATCTGACTTGGTTCGAGTTGACTTCGACAATGATTGAATTCATTGCTGTAGCATACTTGACTTATTTTAATCTTTGTTTTCTGCTTCAACTTGTTTTTCAACATCACCTAACTTTGACATCACTTAACTTCGGCATCAACTTGTTCTACTTGATGTTGCTTTGTGCTGTTGAGCTTTGTTCGAACTTGTATCACTTGAGTCTGCACTTGCATTATCCAGTTTCACAGTTGCATACTTGTATATGCACTCGAGTCTAATACTGGTGCATATGCTTGCTTATTTCTTACCAGTACATTCATATACATGTTGAGTCTTGTTTCTTTGTACTTCTGTGTAGACTGTTTGCTGGTGCATACATTTTTTTTGTTGCCAGACCTATAGCCTTTGTGCATTGTTCATGTCATTAACTTGTACTGTCCAATTGAGTTCGAGTTGCTTCAATGTGATGTTTACACTACTGCATATCATTGCTTTTGCTGTTTTACTTTGTTAAGTTGTATCAATCATTGTTGTATCTTTGGTGCTTGGTTTTTTGATAGCATATTGAATTGTTCGAGTTGTTTTGTTGCATTCATTCTTCACTTGTGTATTGTCTGGTTCATATTGCATTGCTTCATCATTGATTGTTGACAGTTGTGTGTTTTCCATATCAGGTTGTACTTGCTGTGTGGTTTCAATACATTTGAATATAGTCTGCTTGAATCTGTACTTATTTGGTTTGATGTTGAAACCAATGTGGCATTTGTGACCTGATGCATATGTATTCAGTTGCAGTTTCTTTCATCTTCATATATGCACCTGTTTCACTGGTGCATCCCTTGACTTGTTGACATGTGAATGTCATTTGTGTCTTTAAGCCTTTGTATTCAGTTTTGTTCTTGTTAGTTGTGGGTCTGGTTCGCCTTTGATTCATGCGGTACATATGTGCATTTGATGCTTTGAAAATCTTTCATTGTTGCCAGATAAGATAAAAGAGTAGCTTTTATATGTCAATGATGCATTATGGTCAGGTTGCTCTGTTTTCATTTAGTACGATTGCACTTGAGTCATGTTTGATTGAGTCGCTGTCTTGAATCGAACTATTATGGTTCATGTGTACACTTTGACTGGCTTGCTCCTGACCATTTTATTAAACTTGTATATTCGAACTGCACCTGTGTTGAATCCAGCTTGGAGCTCGGGTTTGAACTTGTGCTGATATTATGACATTATTTTTATTGCACTTGAGTTGAACCCGACGTTTTGGGTTTGACCTGTGCTCACCTGTCCCTGTAATTCTATCTAGTGTATATATCGGTGTGCACGGCCATGTGGCATATACAGTGATACACTGTGTATGTCACAAGCAGTTCGTGTATGATGAATTCAAAATTAAATGATGACGAACAACCCAAATAACTGAGGCAAATATTATTTTCAAAATCCACATTTTACTGTATACTGCAAAAATATTTTATTTTCAATTTTACTGCATCAATGTATATTTCTGCAGATTGCTCAGATGCTGGATTCACATTGGAATGAAGTTGAAGATAAATAGGAATTGAGTGAATGATTGATATGTAGTGAGGTCAAATGTAAATTAGAAATTGTGATTTAAGCAAAATTGTATTGTAATTGAAATTGTATATAGTGAGAGTTTGAAATTTGTACTATTCAAAAATTGTAATAAATATTTGTTTGAATAAAATTTCTGTTTGTTTTCAAATTCTATGTTATTTATTTTATTCAGCAAATATTTATTTAATCTATGAAAAACCAAATAGTACATTAACAAATACATTTAAATGAATATATATATATATATATTATCATCAAACAAAAATCATAGCAATCGCATATTCAACAATCTCCCCCTTTTAACGATAACAAACATATATTTAAGATTTTGAATATGTTAAATGTATTTGATCATTGATATACTCTAATTGCTCCCCCTATTTAAATGCTTCCTCTCTACACAAAGCTCCCCTTCATATATGCATACAATTAAAAATATGCAAATGAGCCTAGATTCAAATAGAAAATATTTGACCTTTGCTTGATTTTATTTGACAAAATCTTAACTTTTCTCTCCCTCTTTTGTTATCAGTAAAAGAGTAATAGAGTTAGAAAAATGGAGATAAAGTGATAGACATTAATCCAACATTAAAACTCATTTGAATATAAATATTAAATTTCAATAAAAAATCAAACAAAAATCATAAATACTTTGTTAGGCGCATATTCCACTTTTAGAATGATGGGAATGATGTCATCATATAAAACCATACAGTTGTGTCTATTTGTGGTATATTTATATCAGGAATTTGAATATCTACCAACCATGCATAACCCTTAGGACTTTTAAATGAGATTAGTAGTATTCCAATTTTATTTTAAAAAATGAATTCATGTATCTTCTAACCACGCATAACCGTGAGGTCTTTTAAATGGGATTAGAATCAAATTGTTTATTTTAAAAATCAATTTTGATATGCGTTCCATACATGCATAATCGTGAGGACTTTTAAATGAGCATGGATGCACATAACAAATTCCAAGCAATTCACTCATGCATGACTGTGAGGACTTCTAAACGAAAGTGAATACTTTGGATTTTATTTTAGTTTATTTTATTTTATTATTATTATTTATTATTTTATTAAAAATGTAAAATGAAAAACGAATGATTCCTGTTTAAAGTACCACATATTGACAAACTATATAGAATTTTGATGAGTGATGGTCGTTAGAAATATGATAGAAATAGAGATGGTCATGGAATTTTTTACCAACAAAAAAGTTTTACAACTCTTGTTTAAATTTCTAAAGAAATTTACTGATTATACCGTCTCGAGTCATAATATATGATAAATATCAACATTCATCACTTTTTCAATCACTATTTATCCTTTTGATAATTATTAAGGAGTCAGATTAGTCAAAATAGTCATTTAAAATCAAATTCAAAAAATAATTATAAAATCAATTTTTCAAAATGATTGATCTGAAAACATGGTCAAAAATAATTTCCTCGAAGGGGTTATATGAGAAAAATTTCTTCTATTTGAAAATTATTTGAAATGAAAAATATGCAGATATTTTCTTTGAAAAACGATGCAGTTGCTAAATGTCTCAACAAAAATTAAGTTCAACTAGTAATTTTTCTATCAACTAGATTACCAGTGTAATCTGCATCTGAATTTCTCTTTCACTTAAAATTATCACTAATTGAATCTGATAGACCAGACCATGAAGTGTGCAACAGAAAAAAATTAAAACCAATTTTAACAGCTTTTTAAATGACATTCTCTTGAATTTGAATTGAAACCGTGTAAATCATCAAAAACCGTGAATATAGAGTTAGCCGTAACATAACCAAATGTATTATCATCCAATAAAACACTATTATTAATCCTAACTGATATATATGAAGTAATTCAAAGACTCTACAGATTTCTATAGTGTTCTTGGCATAAGAATATAATTGGCCAACAATTTTGAATAAGTCAGAATCAAGACCATCATTATTTCATCATCACATTATTGGCTGATTTAACTCAGATTACGGTGCAGATTATCACATTTAATATATCATCCAAGTAAATATACCATTACTTATTTTACCTTTACGATATTTTTCGTTGTTGTCCATTGTGATTCCGTCACCTTTATACTAGGCTAAGGAACTTTGCTTTGCCCTCCGTTGTGTTTCTGGAACAGCCAGAATCCAGATAACACTGTTGTTGTTCCTTAGCCTGCCACCACTCCTACACGATAAAAGATTTTTGTGACCTATTTGTTTTTATAGGCCCATGATTGTTAGTGGTAGAATATTTTGAAAAATAATTTTGTGGAGACCCAAAACTATTTATATATGATCCTTTTGGCACCCAGATTTGTTTAACTTTGAGAGATTTTATATTTGTGCCTTTTGAAACCCAAATTGGTATAGTTTTCATGTGTTTGGGTCTATACCAACAATTATTATGATTGTGTCCATATTTTCTACAAATTGTGCACATAAAATTGACTTGATTAATTTTATTTTTAAAAAATTCGTTTTTTTTCGAAAACCAAATTTTGTTTTAAAAATTTGAATTTTTAAAATGGCTTTTTTTAATAATGCTTTTGCTGAGGGTCAATCCATAGTTAGACCACCAATGTTCAGTGGTGAATACGCCTACTGGAAAAATAGAATGAAATTTTTTCTGAAAACCATCAACATAATAGTGATCCTAGAAACTATAACTTGAGACAGTTAGTCAAGTGAACGAGGATGGAAAGCCAGAGCATAGTGCATGTTTGCATACCATTATGATACATTTTATTATGTTATGTCTTAACCCTTGTGGATGCAGTTATGCGGCGAGGTCTCACTTGATATCTATATGGTTCGAGATGGTAGATTATTTTCACACCATATTTTTTATCCAACACGAATTTATGTTTTACCTTTAAACTCTCGAGTGCTCAATTGATTTTGGGTAGTTTGAGAGTTAAGGTTTTTAGGTTCTTCTTTAGATGAATAAGCTTCTGGAGACGTGCAGTAGGCAATTAATCCATTAGGAGTTCTTTCTGTTTGATTCCGCTGTATAATTGGATGCAATGGCAAATTTGTTTAGCGCCCATATTTGGACTCTGATCAACCAAGGGGGCATCTTCATATGTCGCTCTTGGCGTATTTTATAATAAATTGTAGTTTCTCTGAATATGGCTTCCGTATGGGATTATGTAATGAATCTAAGCTATTTGTAATGGAATGAGAAATTTGTTTCAAATTGAGTTTAATTTTTTTTCATATTCATGTGTTTCTGGTATATCAATGTATCTAATATTACCGCATTTGGTTACCGAGAATTAATATTTATGGATGACTGCAGCATCCGTAGCAATTGATATTGGGCGCCAAATGGGGGAGGTTACCAAAATTCTTATGTCTATTTCTGTGTAAAGTAGGAATTGAATAGAATATGAAGTTAGGATTTCAATTCCTATTATTTAGGATATTCCATTGGATTGATACAATAAATTGAAGTTTGATTTTAACAATTCTATGTATTGCAGTTTTGGATATAAATATTTTATCCCTTGTTATGAATATTGAAATCTTGGGATTTTGAAGGAAAATTACTTGTATTAGAATTATGGTTAAAATAATTGACATTTAACGCGAAATTGATTGGGCGCGAATATATATTTATTCAGCGTAATGAACGCATAATTGTAGCATATAATTGCATAGTTAATTAGGTACTAAGAAAATTGATATTATAAGGCGTAATAAGAAAGATTTCTTATAAGGTCTTAATTACGAAACAATAAGATGAGTATAATATATATGGAGAGTATTTAAATAATGGCTAAGTCATAGGGGTGCAAGGTCAGTAGTGTTGCACAACAGAAGTCCGCCCTTCACTTTGAGGCTACTGGTAGTTGTGTACACTTCTTATTGATGTGAGACATCCCCTATGATAAATATTTATGATAACGCAAGGTTAGTTCCAAATTATGTAGGATGAACCATCCTAGTTAATCTGGCTACCAGTTCCTATGGATAGTCGGACTAATGTGAGACGTCATTATTAGTATGGGCCATAATGCGAAGGGCCTATTTCGGGGTTTTCAGGTATTATTTATTTGTTTGAGAGCCCGTCTATTTTCCCAAAATGAAGTACTAAATGACCAAGGGGCTAGTTATAGGCGGATAGGTGGTATCTCGATAGGGGTCCGTTTCGGGATAAGGTATTAAGTGACTAACTGACTGTCCATCTTTCCATAAAGAAGTATTAAGTGGATAAAGAGATTCCATACGATGTCAGCTGGACAGTCGCCTTTGAAGGGTCCGCCTTGGGAATATGCATTAAATGATGGGATCTACCTCAATTGAGGTCTCAAATGACTAGAGTCTGTCTATTTTCTAATAAAAGGCATTAAATGGCTTGGGTACTGTCTCTTGCATTGTTAGATATTTATGAAGTGGGATTTGGATTATGTGATTTAGAAACCTACTTGGGGAATGAAGGTATTAAGTGGTTGATTATGGACCCTCCTCCTTTCCTAATGATAAGTATTAAATGGTTTTATGTATCGAAGGATATCTAGAAGCTAAAGCATAGGTTAATTATTGCGAGAGGATGATAATTACTTTCCTAAAATGTGAAATTAATGACTATTACCAAATTAACCATGCAATTGTACGCCATAATTATACGTTTATTACGCTAATAGAAATCAATATATATTTGCGCTTAATCAATTGTAGTGTGTGGTTTTGTAACAGCCCGAAATTTTGGTCGTGATTTTGAACGTTTAATTTATTTTTAGATGTTTAATTGGAATGTTAATTTATTTTGAATATGGAGATTTTGGTTTAATTAGTGAAATGGTTCAAAATTTCAAATATAGTAATTACATGGATTTGGTGAATAGTAAATTTAATATTTGAAATTGGTCAAATATGTGAATTTGGAGTTAAACGTGAACGGAAATAATTTCTAATGGAGATAAAAATTCTATTTGAATTATAATTGAGTTAGTAAGTTTTAAAAAATGAATTTCCGGTAATTTCGTCGATTTTGAAAATCACTCGATTTAATCGACACGATAAAATAACCTTTTCGAGGCACAGTCTTGGATTTTAACGAAACTAGTTTCATTGGATCCGTAATAGAGTATTATTATCAAATTTCAAATTTCGCAGCAATCAGATTTATGGTTTGCTCGTGGGAGATGAAAAGGTGCAGAAACTAATTTAAGGAATTTAATTTAAAATCGGTCGTTTAAAGCCGTGACCCCTGTATACTTTGGAATTGGCTTTCGAAACATCTTCCATCGTGTTCGGAATAGGGATAAAACCTTATAATCGCTGGGTGACACACTTCATTTAGAGATCGGAAAAAAAAATCAAGTGTGAGTGGGTTTTTAAGTAGTAAATTATATACATACATACATACAAACATACATACATACACACACACACCCACACACATATACATACACATTCACAGCTAAAACCCTAGCCTATCTTTACCTAGCCGCTATTCTTTTTAATGGCCGAAAATGGCCTGCTTTCCCTCGATTTTTCTCCAAATCCATAAGCTTTCATGAAAATCATTCAATTAAGAAATTGTAGAGGACATCTAGCTCTACGATGTGAACGGTAATGGTCATCTCTAGTTCACCGAGGAGGCGTGAAATGGCTCACCTTCATGCTGAACTTGGAAGCAATTTTCACGCCAATGATGAGGAGTTGGGGGGCGGACTTTGGGCGATAGTGGAGCCTGGGGCGGTGCGTTTAGTGACGTGGTACGAGCGTCGTCTCGATCAGAGATATGGGTAAGGCCATCTCTTCAATGTCGCGTGCGTATGGATGCTATCGAGCATGAATGTTCCAGAGAGGAAGATGAAGAAGGTGCGGCCTAGATCTGCTTTAGATGGAATCAGCGGCTAAGACTTTCATATCTAAGGATAAACGACGCTGATGTGGTTTAAAATTAAAATATAAAAAGAAAGGAAATTTATTTATATAAATTATATTCAAATGTTTTAAAATGTTTACCTTTCATATACGAGGTCGAAATTGGACGAAACAAGCGACATTAGAATCGTGGCAACGAGCACTACATTCTGGAATCGATTTGGAGTTTATAGGAGATAGCTAAAATTTTAGGTTAAGTCGAACGTCGTTCGATTTAATTTTAAACTTGGAACGTTTAGCAAATTGAAAACTCAACATGGGTAAATCTAACTAATTTGGGTAGCTGGTTATATTTTAAAGTGTTAAAAATTACATATGGGTTGATTTGATGAATTGATAAATTATTATTATCGGTTGGATGTTACTATATTAGTAGTTAGATATATTCCCGCTTATTAGAGCGAATGAAACACTATGCGGCCTGCATAATAGCGGATGACCCTATATTACTGCAATATCCCGCCTCGAAGCGGGATTGGTATTTTATGTTATATAACATATGTGGATGCAGAAAAATAGGTTGGAGGGATCCAACTGTATTTCTCAAAAATATATTGATTGTTACATATACAGTGATATATGATGAGATTGAATAATCTATTATAGATTGTTGTATGACTGATATATTGGATGTTATAGCAGCAATTGTCCTTATTTTGTTATTTTAAATACCATAAATCATATTTTTGAATCTTAAAAAGTCGAAGGTGATTTTGGAAATAAAAATATTATAGGGAAATTTGGATTATTTTAAAAGGATGAATTTGAATTTAATAAAAGATTGATTTTTGGAATACTATAAGTGATATTTTGAGTTTTAAAAAGAAATTTAAAATGATTTTTGAAATAATCAGTGTTTTCAGTGAAATCTGGGGTTATCTAAAAGAAGATTGTATAAATAAATGGCTTGGTTTTGAAATTTTTACGTAACTATTTCCTAAGGAATTTTATATAGAGATTTTTAAGTGATGGATAAAGTATTTGTGTGATAAATTTTAAATGATATTTCTAAAAATATGGAAAAGGATTTCAAACCGAGATTTAAAATAGTTTAGAAAATATAATGGAATTTATAAAGGGATGGATTTATAAATGGAAATATTTTATAAACCAAGTGAAACTCGAATGAGTTTATAATTTATAAATGATGTTTATAAATAAAATGAAACAATTATCATTTGATAAACGGAAAATATAAATTCACAAGGTGAATTTATAACGAAAGGTGAAAATCGGTTATTAAAAGAAATAGTGGATTCTATTTTTGAAATGTGAGAATGGTTATGAAATTTGAAATGTAATCGATTTTTGATAATCGAGAGGGATTTATAAATTGAGATTGGTTATATTGGAATTTTAAAAAATATATTTTTATTAAGAAGTTAAGTGTGTTTAAAGGGAAATTCTAACTTATTTAGCTATGAAATTTAAAATTGTTGTAGTATCAAAATATTTCATAAAGTTCATTATTCAAATATTTAATATTAGTTGAAAAGCTATTTAAGTTTTATAATACGCTTTGTAAATTGATTAGTTTTATTTAAAAATGAATTGGAAATGAGTTATCAATGTTTATATAAAAGTATTGATGTTGTAAATAATTACTTAAACATGTTTTTAAAATAAATTATTATTCCTTAAAAAATACCTATTTCATATATATAGAGTTTTGAAATAATTGATTTTATTTGTAAATCCTCTCGAGATTTTGTAAACGGTGTTTATTTAACAGATATGATTTTGATAAGAAGATTCTTTTAAGGGATTTTGGGAGAAGATGGAATTTCCAAAATGTTGAAATATGGGAACTTCGAAAATGAATTTTGAATTCATAAAAGAAGTTATAAATTGTTGTTTGGGTTTATAAATGAGTATAAATCGGTTTCGGAAATTGTAAAAAGAAATTTATTAATAATTCTGGAGATTATGAGAAAAGTAATGAAATATTTTCTAAGTTTGATATTAGAATGATTTTGGACAATCTGCCTATAAGTATTCTCCTAAGTATTGGAAAGAGGGTTTTGAAATTTAAGTGTGAAAATATATATATATATATATATATATATATAGAAATATTTTTCTAAGCGTTATAAATTGAATTCGAAAATATTTCTAAGTGTTAAAATGGTTTTAAAATATCCTATTATGAATAAGTATTTAAAATTGTTTTCAAATGTTGGGATACTGGAAGAGATTTGAATATATATCTTTGTAAACATATTTTGAAATGAATGTTTTTGAAAGATTATAATATGGGCCTAATGACTACTTATGTATGTAATTTGATAGTTAAATAACCAATTATCAAATTTGGCCAAATTTGTTGATCGTTCCAAAGAGACCAGGATCAGATTTGCTTGGTGATAGGTTCACGCATGACAGGGGATTCTCGCTTTGTGTTTGGTGGCGAGCAAGAGACTCTTACCCCTACAGGTCCTTGAGTGGTTGGTTTGCTAGTTCTTAGAATTGAGAGGTTGGCCGTAAAAGAAAATTTGAGGTACCAATGTATGCTATGGTGGGGCTGGGATTGTTGACAAGCCTACCAGTTGTGACTGACCGACGGTTGAAATGCCTAGGTCCGCTACATTTGGTATCAGAGCTAGGTTGGCGATATACCTAGGCTTTGGTATGGATTACTCATTAGAGACAGAGTCGGTAGTACTCTAGAATGAGTCTGAGTATATTAATAGATATGAGCATGTATTTGTTAGTTAATTTAAAATGTTTTCTATTGTATTGACTTATCGGTATTTATGAGTTCTAATCGGTAGGGTAAGTACAACCTTATCGATGGGGGTTTCTAAACTCTTAAACAAGGTAAACTGACACGTAATGTTTTAAAAAGGGTAAATGAAATAATTTATCCAAACTATATTTTGGATATAAAAGGAATAATTTTATGAAATTGTTATAGCATAATTGGAATGTTGATTGTTAATGTTATAATCAAAACAGGATTATAAAAATTGAAATGGTTTACATAAGCAGATAGAAATTATGTAAGTATGATTATAAAAATTGGAAATTTTATGTCTCGGAAATTTTGGAAAATGCTTTAAATGGATTTGAACAAAGTATTTGGGGATTTTCAAAATTTAGAGATTTTTGGAAATGTTTTCCAAAGTGGTTTGTAAAGAATAATGGAGTATTATTTCGGAGAAATTTTTGAATAGAAATTGTTTTAAATTGGATTTTGGAAATAAGAAAGCATTAAACTAACTTCAATTGCTAGAAAATAATTCTGGTGATGACGGCCGCATCTTCAGTGTTCATTTTTCAGTTTCTAAGTGACGGATTACTACCGTAGTGAATGGCTGTGATTATTTTTTTGGACTTGTTTGGTAAACAAGTTTTGACTTAGAAACTTCAAAAGGGAACTGTTTTGGGCAAACTAGGTTGTTTTAAAATTTGGGAAGTATGATTTGATATTCAAAATTGGATATATGTATATTTATGATTTTGAATGACTTGAAATAAAAACCGGGTGGTTGAATTTTGGGATTTCCAATTGAATGATTTGTGAAGTCAGGAGAAATCAGTTATTGAACTTATAATTTGGAGTTGATATGGATAAGAAGGGAAAATGTGAATTTTAGTCCTGGAATTAAAGTGTAACTTGAGTAAGTTTAAAATGAATGATATGGCTTAAAATTTAACCTAAGATAAGTTAAATAGGGTTGAATTGGAGTTGAACTGAATTGGATATGAAGTTGGAAGTGTAAAATGATTATATAACTATAGGTTATGATTATTGAATGGAATGGACACACTTAAGCTATAAGTGATATATATATATATATATATATATAACCTAGACTTTTGATTATAAGATGTGAATGGACTCAAATAAGTGATATGATATTTAAAGTAAATAAGTTCTTGAACTTACGAATTGAGAAATGCAATGGTAAAACCAAAATGAAATTGATTTGATATCGTGGTAAAGGAATGGAAATTCAAAATTTTGAACTTTAAATGGAGGGTGAATTGGAAATGAGTAAATTGAATATAAACATGAATTGTGAAGTGATTATATAATTATATGTTATAAATATAGAATGTGAGAAAACTTAAGTGGAAATTCATGGAATGGTGAATAAATAAGTTATATAACTTATTAAACTAAGAAAGTGGAAAAGTATGACCAAGTTGAAATGGTTAAGTATTTGTTAACAAGAAATGAATTCAATTTAAGAGTAAATGAATTGAATACGATTTTGGAGTATGGACTGGATAAGATTGGGTATGAACTCAAGTTATACAGCTGAATATGAACTTAAGTAGTGGTATGGAATGTTTATGATACACCTTCAAAATAATTTTATGAAATGGTTTATAAGTAAATTAACATGGAATAAAATACCATTCACTATAAAATGAAGTGAATAACACTATGTAAATTAAAAGAAAGTGAACGGAAAAGATGTAATATAAGTTGGAAGTGAAATTAATATGAATGCAAGTGCATGAACTTGAGCTGAATTGTTCGAGAATCGATTTACATGGTATGATTCCGAGATTAATAAAATGGATTTGACTATAATGAACGTGGATATGAATGGAATACAAATGAATTGATTAGGGATCCATTTGAAATTGAATATACACTGAGTAGAAATGGAAGAATGTTTAAACCTTGTACTTGTTTACGCATTCGAAACATACATGTTATAATATGTTGTTTTATAAAAACATATGGTTAAGTTCGTTAAAGGAATGGAATGTCATGAAAATTTCATGGTTATGAACTTATGTGCTTCATTTGAGCAAGTACATGTACAGAGATGCTATATGGACAGATATTGGTTGCGTAGTTGCATATAAATTAAGCGAACTCACTTAATAACGCTAATATAAGGTACGCTCATGCATTTAAAAGCGAAAATGAGATAATTATTGTTATATATTGTGTTTCTGACAACATGGGTGGATTTATATTATATTTATCATATTTATGATATTGTAAAACGCTCTCCGTACAAGGGAGACTCTGCCAAATTTTTTCGAAAGTTTAGGATGTTAGACATTTTTTGGAAAGTTTTGTTAACTAAATTTGATTTGAAATTATAGCTTGAAATAATGGAGTTTAATGAATAAATAGGAATTCGTGGATTTGTGTGGGATTAAAAGACTTAGGAAATGGTAGTAACAAAATTTACCAAATGGGTTTTGAAAAGAAATGGGTCTGGAGCATTTTTTTTCCTACCTTAGCAATTTTGGAGATGAAACTCTTTTAAGGGGGATGGAAAGTAACGATCCGAAATTTTAGTCGTTTGGTCTCAAATGTTTAATTTATTTTTAAATGTTTAATTTGAAATATTAATTTATTTTGAAAATGGAGATTTTGGTTGAATTAGTGAAATGGTTTAAAATTTCAAGTATAGCGATTAAATGGATTTGGCGAATAGTAAATTTAATATTTGAAATTGGGAAAATATGTAAATCTAGAGTTAAATGTGAACGAAAATTATTTCTAATAGAGATAAAAATTCTATTTGAATTATAATCGAGTTAGTAAGTTTTTAAAATTTGGCTTTCAAGTAATTTCGTTGATTTTGCTTGATTTAATCGACTCAATAAAATAACCTTTCGAGGCACAGTCTTGAATTTCGACATAACCAGTTCCATTGGATCCGTAATAGTGTATTTTCATTGGATTTCAAATTTTGTAGCAATCAGATTTTTCATTTGTTCGTGGGAGATGAAAATGCGCAGAAATTAATTTACGGAATTTAATTTAGAATCAGTCATTTAAAGCCGTAACTCCCATAAAATTTGGAATTAGCTTTCAAAACATCTTCCATCGTGTTCAAAATAGAGGTAAAACCTTACAGACGCCACACGGCATGCTTCATTTGGAGATCGAAAAAAAAATCAAGTGTGAATGGGGTTTTTAAATAGTAAATTTTATATATATATAGACACACACACACACACTCACAGCCAAAACCCTAGTCCATCTTAACCTAGCCGCACTATTCTTTTTAATGGCCGAAAATGGCCAGCCGTTTCCTTGATTTTTCTCTAAATCCTTAAGCTTTCATGAAAATCATTCATATAAGAAATCGTAGAGGAGAACAAGCTCTACGATGTGAACGGTAATGATCGTCATTAGTTCACCGAGGAGGTGCGAAATGGCTCGCCATTGTGCTGATCATGGAGGCAATTTTCATGGCAACGATGTGGAGTTGGGGGGGGGGGGCAGAATTAGGGCAATGGTGGAGCTTGGGAGAGCGCGTTTAGTGACGTGGTTCGATTGTTTTCTCGATCAACATGGTGCAACCATCTCTTCAATGTCGCGTGCGTATGGTTACTATCGGGCATGATTGTTCTAGAGAGGAAGATGAAGAAGGTGCGGCCTAGATCTGCTCTAGATGTATCAGCAGCCTACATTTTTAGATCGAAGGATGAACGACCTTGATGAGGTATAAAATTAAAATATAAAAAGAAAGGAAATTTATTTATATGAATTATATTCAAATGTTTAATAATGTGTATCTTTCACATACGAGGTCAAAATTGGACAAAACAAGTGGTATCGGAATCGTGACGAAGAGCATTACATTTTGGAATTGATTTAGAGTTGATGGGAGATTGCTAAAATTTTAGGTTAAGTCGAACGTCGCACGATTTAATTTAAAATTTGGAACGTTTGGCAAATTGAAAACTCAAGGTTAATAAATCTCACTCATTTGGATAACAGGTTATATTTTAAAGTGTTAAAAATTATTTATGGGTTGATTGGATGAATTGAAAAATTATTATTATCAGTTGGATGTTATATTATACATATTAGTAGTCAGATATATTCCCGCCTATTAGAGCTGATGAGACACTACGCGTCCCGCATAATAGCGGATGACTTTATATTTCTGTGATATCCCACCTTGAAGCGGGATTGGTATTTTATGTTATATAACATCTGTGGATGCAGAGAAACAAGTGGAGGGATCACTAGATTCCTCAAAAATATATTGATTGTTTCATATATAGTGATATATAATGAGATTGAATAATCTATTATAGATTGTTGAATGATCGATATATTGGATGCTATAGTAGCAATGGTCCTACTTTTGGTATTTAAATACCATAAATCATATTATTGGATCTTGCAAAGTCGAAGGAGATTTTGGAAAGAAAAATATTTATAGGGAAATTTGGATTATTTTAAAAGCATGAATTTGAATTTAATAAAAGATTTATTTTTGGAACACTATAAGTGATATTTTGAGTTTAAAAAGAATTTTAAAATGATTTTTGAAATAATCAGTGTTTTTGGCAAAATCTGGGATTATCTAAAAGAAATTGATTGCATAAAATTAATGACTTGATTTTGAAATTTTTACTTTACTATTTCCTAAGGGTTTTAAATAGAGATTTTCAAGTGATAGATAAAGTATTTGTATGATAAATTTTGAGTGACCTTTCTGAAAATATGGAAAAGGAGATGAAATCGAGATTTAAAATAGTTTGGAAAATATAATGGAATTTATAAAGGGATGGATTTATAAATAGGAATATTTTATAAACCAAGTGAAACTCGAATGAGTTAGTAATTTATAAACGATGTTTATAAATAAAATGAAACGATTATCATTTGATAAATTGGAAATTTAAATTCACGGAGTGAATTTATAACGAAAGGTGAAAATTAATTATTGAAAGAAATAGTGGATTCTAATTATGAAATGTGAGAATTGTTATGAAATTGCAAATGTAATCGATTTATGATAATCGAGCAGGATTTACAAATTGAGATTGGTTATATTGGAATTTTTAAAAAAATATTTTTATTAAGAAGTTAAGTTGGTTTAAAGGGATTTTTTTACTTATTTAGCTATGAAATATAAAATTATTGTAGTATCGAAATATTTCATAAAGTTGGTTATTCAAATAGATAATATTAGTTTAAAGGTATATAAGTTTTTTAAAAGCTTTGTAAATTGATTATTTTTATTTAAAAATGAATTAGAAATGAGTTATCGATGTTTGTTTAAAAGTATTGATTTTATAAATAATTACTTAAACATGTTTTGAAAATAAATTATTATTCCTTGAAAGTACTTATTACATACATATAAAGTTTCAAAATAATTTGATTTATTTATAAATACTCTCGAAATTTGTAAACGGGGTCTATTTAACGGATATGATTTTGATAAGAAGAATCTTATAAGGGATTTTTGGAGAAGATGGAATTTCCAAAATGCTGAAATATGGGAACTTCGAAAATGAAATCTGAATTCATAAAAGAAGCTATAAATTGTTGGTTAAGTTTATAAAAGAGTATAAATTGGTTTTGGAAACTGTAAAAAGAAATTTACTAATAATTCTGAAGACTATGAGATAAGTTATGAAATATTTCCTAAGTTTGATATTAGAATGATTTTTGGAAAATCTACCTATAAGTATACTCCTAAGTATTGGAAAGAGGGTTATTGGAAAATATTTTTGGTGTGAAAAGATATATATCGAAATTTTATTCTAAGTGTTATAAATTGAATTCAGAAATATTTCTAAGTGTTGAAATGGTTTTAAGATATCCTATTATGGATAAGTATTTGAAATTGTTTTCAAATGTTGGGATATTGGAAGAGAACTGAATTTATATTTTTGTAAAGATATTTTGAAATGAATTTTTTTGAAAGATAATAATATGAGCCTAGTGACTACTTATGTGTGTAATTTGATTGTTAAATAACCGACTATCAAATTTGACCAAATTTGTTGATCGTTTTGAAGAGACCGGGATCGGACTTAATTATTTTAAAACCACTTCGACGCGATTTGAACGTCATAAATTGTGATATCTCGAACATAATAGAGATGGTGATCTCGAAGTAGATTCGGTTTGTCCAGACCTAAGAAAATTTGTATATATAAATGCTATCATTGCATTGGTTTCCTAGAAAGCAGTATTAGGATTCTAAGTGGGATTGCTATTCAAAAGATAAACGTAGCCTCAAGCCTCAGTAATCGGGAAAAACATAAGGGATGCAATAGGGCTAACTTGGTCACTCCCATTAGGGTATGTCATCATCTATCTAGATTACCCTATTATTATGGATTTGGCTGTGCATGAGAGACCTCGACTACGATAGGACGACCACGATAATGACATATTCGGTACTAGTACCAAGTGCTAGGCCGATTCTGTATGGAAAGGCATAAGATGTTCTTGTCAGACCCGAGTGCATTGATCTAGAGATGTACTCATCGAAGGTAGTTCCTTACCTGCTCATAGCATGGAATCCATTCTCTAATACGAGCTTTATGGTTTCGATTATAGAACCTAGTATGTTGGAATTTAATTAATGTAACAATTTCGATTATTTTTATTAAGTATTTGTATTTAGACACTATTATGATATCACTGAATTTTATATAAAAGAGTTTTGGTTATCGTAAGGTAAACCCATCATATTTATGAGTGGTGAGATCTTACAAGATACCTTTGTTTTTAAAGGATTTTTTATAACAGTAATAATTCAAATTGAGTGTGTTTTCTCACGCTAGTTTTCCAGACTGACTCGAGTGTTATTTTATTATAATGCTCATGTCAGACTGAGTATTACAGATTCAGGTTAGGTTGTTATGGAGCTCAAGGGACAAGCTAGATAATTTCAGGCAAATTACACGTACTTGGTTATTTCCTCTATGTGTGTTATGCTGTATATTTAGTACTGGTGAGAACCGGTTAAAATAACTATCCATATTGATGTATTGATTGTTGTACTCTGATGATTGTATGTATATTAACAGTTACAATTCTTTTTTCTACAAAGATCTGTTATTATATATATATTTGTTTCCTGGAGATTTGACCAGGAAACTCGGTACTCGGCCCCTCTGGATTGTTCGGCATATTATCACGGTCGGCACCCAGCAAGTACTCGGCATTTAGGAGCGCTCGGCATAAAGGGACACTCGGCAGAAAGGAGCGCTCGGCACTTAGTAGCGTTCGGCATTGGGAAGTGTTCGGTAGACAGAGTGCCCGGCATTCAGAACGTTCGGCTCCACTTCACTCAGCATGCTTCTATATTGCTCGGCATCCTAGGTGTTCGGCATCACTACGTTCGGCATGGCAGGATTATCCGGCATCAACTACCGTTCGGCCTAACTATTGCTCGGCCCAAGAATCGTTCGGCCGAGACATAGTTCGGCCTGGGTAAAGTTCGGCCAAAATATCGTCCGGCCTAGGTTCTGCTCGACATACAAACATCGTTCGGCCAAGTCACTGGTTCGGCTTCGAGTATCGTTCGGTGCAAATGCTTCCCGTGGCACTCAGAGCGTTCGGCTTCGCTATGCTCGGCATGAGGAGACTGTTCGGCATAACAAGGACGCTCGGCATAAGATTATTCGGCACTCTTTTAATCTCGTCCGGCTTCTATTGATTGCTCGGCCTACTCTTCCCACGTAACACCACATCATTCGGCATGAAAATGATTGATCGGCATTTGGCCGTTTGGTATGCTCGGGTCGGCACACAGAGTTTACTCCATTTGGGCCGTGATATCCAGCTACCAGGCCCACCACGGAAGTCCAACCCACCTTCGTCTATAAATAAAGAGGCAGGGGCACAGTGAAAAGGATCCTTTTTCGAGAACACTGGGGAGACTCTGCCTTTTTTTATACTCTCTTCTTTTTCATTCAAACTTGTATTCAAGTGATTGATTTACGGATTGTATCTGTACCCGAGTAATGGAGAAGGCAATAAAGATTAACTTCAAAGTGGACGTAGGCAGTTACGCCGAACCACTATAAATTTGATGTTCTTGTCCTCTGCGTTTAAATTTATATATCGCTCTCTATTTTAATTTACTTTCTTCATTAATCTCTCTACACAATCTTCCTAAGGGTGTTAGTGACCAATTTTGGTGCTAACATTTTGGTGCTTTCGCTGAGAATTGAATTCTCAGGCTGTTAGGATCTGCTTTGTAGCTACTGGATTGCATAAATCCCCAAAAGGAGATCCGAGAACATTCACAAGGCATCTGTTGATTCTACTCAGAGTTACAACCAACAACTCTACTATGGGGAGACACGAATCAGATCGGCCTCCCACAACGCAGATGTCCATGAAACTGCTAGCGTGCAACAAGTTGGACCTGGAAATCAGCAAACAACCAGAGGTGCAGGGCCCTCCACCCAAATCCAAGCGGAAGTCGTTTCCGAATGGAGTTCAATGACTTGATAAGAGAACTCAAGGAAAGTAGAAGGCAGCTTCATGAGCAGGTTCAAGCCAACACTAACCTCATGACTCAGCTCCCTTAGCAGCAGCGCCAGAATGCTGGAGATAACCCTACCCCTTATTTTGAATCTGATAGCTCAACTTCAGCCGACGAACCTCCTAGGCGTAGACGCCGTAAGGATAAAGGTGCGCAAGAAGGCGTTGGGAATCAAGCCCGCGAAGAGACCAGACACCCGAATCTCCAAGACCCAAATCAGGCGGGACATCAACCCGCACGGTCCCGTGGAACGGAACCCAACCTTCCATCCTCCATACAAACTCCAAACTTAACAGCCATGGTCAGGAAGTTGATGAGAGAAAACCAAGGCTTGACCAATAAAGATTGGGGAGTGTCCAGAAGCCATACCCCCTTTACGGATGGTATCCTACAGGCTGAGTACCCCAAGAAGTTCAATATGCCGACTATCCCAGCCTACGAAGGGAAGACTGATCCCAGGCAGCACGTGATGAGATACAGATGGATGATGGATTCTGCAAGAGCTAATGATGCAACCAAGCGTAGGTGTTTTCCAATCACTCTTTCCGGAATTGCCACCATGTGGTTTACTCAACTTCCCCTACGATCTATATCCTGCTTTGACGAATTGGCAATGAAATTCATAGAGCAGTTCAGGATACACACCACTCGTCCAAAGGATGTGTTGTCCTTATCAAGCGTAATCCAAGCTTCGGGAGGGTCATTGAAAGCATACTTGCAGAGATTTCATGTTGCTGCTACTGAAGTGAGCAATCCAAACGACCATGCAATTTTGATGGCGGTAATGCGTGGAGTGGATCTAGACTCTGAATTTGGAGATTGGTTGGCGGGAAAGCCCCCAGCCATGCTGGAGCGTTTTTATTCGAAAGCTCATCAATTCATAAGAAGGGAAGAAGCTCGATGGATGAGACGAGACAAGGCACCAGGGCCTGCTCAGGAGACTGTGAAAAGTACCATCACCATGAAGCAAGCTGGCAATAATTCGGGAAAAGCTCAAGCCAATGTCAAAAACAAGCCTGAATAGTCTAAAGGGTCTGAAGTTGGAAATTCCGAGAAGAAAAGAGGGACGGGGCAATGGAAGTCAAGGATCCCAACCTACAATGAATACACCCCGCTCAATGCATCACTTGAGAGCATCTATTTGTCAACTTGCAGCACTTTCCAGTATAGAAAACCACGCCCAAAGGAATCAACGGAGGAACAGAAGCGGACTGGGAAGTACTGCCGCTTTCACGAGTCTTATGGGCACAACACAGAGGAGTGCAGGCACCTCCATGACGCTATTGAAAAGTTGATTAGACAGAAGAAGCTGCAAGAGTTCGTCAAAGACCCATAAGACGGAAGATAAGGGAGGTCGGAACCCGGACGTGGGCTAGCTCCACGCCAACCAGAACTACCTGCTCGAACCGTGGGTTGATTGGTTATCAACACGATTGCGGGCGGACCTCATCATGCGGATAAGAATTAGCAGGAGATGGAGTTATATGCTAACTCTTTAAGACATGCGGAGTATGAGTGCCATTCGAATTTGGAGGATGGGACTCCTACAAAGCAGCAGCAAACGATGGATGATGATATTGTATTCAGGAGCCAAGATGCGGATAAGGTGGAGTCCCCTACCATCGACCCGATGGTCATATCTGTGACAATCGGGCCGGCGTTTGTGAAGAGGATTCTAATCGATTGTGGAAGCTCCGTTAACCTCATCTTCAAGAAGGCATATGACCGAATGAAGCTGGAAGCTAAGGATTTGAAGCCATCCAATGCCAGAATCCATGGCTTTAACGCGCAACAACGGATGTAGTGGGATATGTGGAGTTACTAGTTGAACTGGGGCAAGGCGAGCGTAGGAGGGTGCCAATCCTACCATTCATAGTGTTGGACATTGACTCTCCATATAACGTATTTTTAGGACGTCCAGCCTTGGCAGAATTTAAGGCAGCATTGGCCCCTTGGTGTCTGACATTAAAATTTCCCACAGACAGTGGTGTTGGAGTGGTAAACGGCGATCAGGCGACCGGACGTGCCTACTATGTGGCTGAGCTGAGAGAGGCTCAGCGTAGAGAGAAAGGAAAGGTTGCGGACCGCTTCGTCTGCATCCGAAATGCTGATGATTGACAAGTAGCGCCCGAGCCCTGGCTTGGGCAACATTCTCGGATCTATAGAGACATAGATCCGAGAGACGATGATAGGGAACCTAGGAAAACCAATGCAGCACCGGCTGAACCCACAATTGACATCCCAGTTAGCCGTAGCGACCCATCATGAGTTCTTAAAATTGGGTCACAACTTGACCCTTTGGCCGCTGAGAACCTTACTAATTTCCTCTGAGCAAAGCTTGATGTTTTCGCCTGGACACATTCTAATATGTGTGTGATTTCTCCTGCGATTGCGAGTCATAAGTTGAACATAGACCTGAAACATGTACCTGTGAAACAAAAAAGGAGAGGCATGGACTCGGAGAGGTCTGCAGCTCTCAAAGAGGAGGTGGAAAAACTCAAAGCCAACAGATTTGTCCGCGATGCCCTCTACCCTGAATGGGTATCTAACCCGGTGCTAGTAAAGAAAGCAAATGGAAAATGGAGGACCTGTGTTGATTATTCTGATTTAAACAAAGCATGCCCTAAGGATAGTTTCCCGTTGCCTAGGATTGACCAGTTGGTCGACTCAACTGCCGGACATGAGTTATTATCATTTATGGATGCGTACTCTGGATATAATCAAATCCCAATGCACCTCCCAGACCAAGAACACACCAGTTTGGTCACGAACATGGGATTGTACTGCTATATAGTAATGCCATTTGGATTGAAGAACGCCGGAGCGACTTATCAATGCCTGGTGAATCGAATGTTCAAAGATCAGATTGGTAAAACAATGGAAGTCTATGTGGATGATATGCTCGTGAAGTCACGGCAGTCAAGCGACCACATCAGAGACCTGGCGGAGATGTTTGACATACTCAGGCATTATGCAATGAAGATCAATCTGTTGAAATGTTCATTCGACGTAACATCAGGAAAGTTTCTGGGGTTCATAGTGAATGCCCGGGGAATCGAGGCTAACCCAGAAAAGATTCAGGCAATCCGAGATATACAAGTGCCTAGAACCATAAAATAGGTGCAAAGCTTGAATGGAAAGGTAGCCGCATTGAGCCGATTCATATCCAGGGCCACAGACATGTGTATTCCTTTCTTCGATGTCATAAAGAAAGGAAAAGGGAATTTCGAATGGACATCCGACTGTGAGGAAGCATTCCGAGCTCTTGTGAGGCACTTAGAAAGCCCCCCGGTATTATCAAAACCAATAGACCATGAAACGTTGTACGTATACTTAGTCGTATCCCAGCATGCTATTAGTAAAGCTTCGGTTCGTGAGGAAGATCAGGTTCAAAAGCCAATTTACTATGTTAGCAAACACTTGATGGGGGCAGAAAGAAATTACCCGAGGATTGAGAATCTAGCCTATTGCTTGGTGATTGCATCACGCAAGCTTCGTCCATACTTCCAGGCACACTCGATCAGTGTTTACACTGACCAACCCTTACGGCAAGTACTCCAACGACCGAAAACTTCTGGAAGAATGTTAAAATGGAATATTGAGTTAAGTCAGTTCTACATTACCTATTTGCCGCGAAGAGCCATACGAGGACAAGCACTAGCCGACTTCATTGCTGAATTCACTGTGTCAGGTGAATCAAACAACCACAATGTCATACCTCCCGTTCGATGGAAGATGCACACCGATGGGGCATCTAACGACCGTTGCGCGGGGGCTGGCATAGTCATTGTGACTCCTTAAGACCGATCAATTTGCTATTCTTTGAAGCTTGAGTTTGTAGTGACAAATAACGAAGCCGAGTATGAAGCATTAATTGCTGGTTTAAGACTTGTTAACGAACTGGGAGTAAAATCAATTGAAATCTTCTGTGACTCACAATTGGTAGTACATCAGGTGTGGGGAGACTATCAGGCGAAGGGACAAAGACTTTCTCCTTGCCTTGCTCGGGTTCAAGAGCTGCCGGCAAATCTGGAATATTACGACGTTTCGCATGTCCCACGTGAATAAAATAGAGAAGCCGATTCGTTGGTGAAATTTGCAAGCACTGGTGATGCACAACAGATGGGATTGTTCCCTGTTGAGACCCTCCATGCTCCGAGTATAGAGATGATGGAGATAGATCTCGTGTTAGAAACCGAACCTAAGAAGGAATCATGGTTGACCCCGATTAGACAGTACTTGCTACAAGGGGATTTGCCTGAAAAGAGGTACGAAAGATGCCAAGTCCTTCGTAAGGCTTCGCATTATGTAGTACATGACGGAATAATGTATCGGAGGGGATTCTCGACCCCCTTACTCTAGTGTGTGGCCCATGATGAGATAAAACGGGTGCTAAAGGAAGTCCATGAGGGAGAGTGCGGTGACCATACCCGGAGGCAGACCTTAGCAAAGAAAATCCTCCGTTATGGATACTATTGGCCAACGGTGAATCGGGATGCTGCAGACTATGTGAGAAGATGTGACAAATGCCAGATATATGTAAAAATCCCGAGAGCTCCGTCGACGAAGCTCACATATATGGTTAGTCCCTGGCCATTTGCAATGTGGGGGATTGACCTAATCAGCTCTTTACCCATATCCAAAGATGGAGCGAAATATGCAATAGTTGCGACTGACTACTTCACCAAATGGGCAGAAGCAGAACCTCTGGCCACAATAACCACCAAGAAGGTTACTAATTTCGTCATACGAAATATCATATGCCGTTTTGGCCTTCCATGGACCATCATTATAGATAATGGAACTCAATTCGAGAGCAAGGAGTTCAAATATTTTTGTCAGAAATACGGCATTGAGAAGAAGTTTGCAGCGGTTGCTCACCCAAAAGCCAACGGACAAGTGGAAGCCATAAACAAGATAATCAAGTCCATATTGAAAAAGCGTCTGGAAAAGGCTAGAGGCAAGTGGGTGGATGAACTTCCAACGGCACTTTGGGCCTGCAGGACCACCCACAAGACCGCGACCGGCCACACTCCATTCGCATTGGCATATGGCACGGAAGCCATCATATCCGTGGAACTTGAAGTTCCATCACATCGGGTAACTCATTACGACCCCGAGTCGAACCAGAATCTTTTATTTGAATCATTGGACTTCATTGACGAAAAATGCGAAGAAGCCAACTTGAGAGCGGCCACATACAGACATAGGGTCGCAAAATATTATAACGAAAAGGTCCGACCAAGAATTTTTAGTGTGGGAGACCTCGTTTTGAAACTAGTTTTTCCGATCCCGTCTCATATGAATCCCACATGGGAAGGTCCATACGTCATCGAACAGAAGCTTGGAGAAGGAACTTTCAAGCTAGCGACCGTCGATGGTGCGACACTCCCCCGAGCATGGAACGGCGAGCACTTGCGGCATTATTATACTTAGCCTACTTCTTTCATGTATTAGTTGCACTTATTTCCAGTATGCTTTTATTTCTAGTTCTTGGCATGCAGTAAGACAATTCAACTTGCTCTCATTAATAGAGGCTTGAAGCCATCTTTTCCATAAATGACTAATGTTTCTGCGTATGATAATCCTCTGACAGGAAAACGAAACCGTATTATTCTGGCTGACGTACGAACGAGTATAAATGATTCAAAGTCTCCAAGTCCCTAGAGTGTGGACTGGAGTACTCTAAGTCCCCGGAGTGCGGACTCGAGTATAAACGATTCCAAATCTCCAAGTCCTCGGAGTGCGGACTGGAGTACTCTAAGTCCCTGAAGTGCGGACTCGAGTATAAACGACTTAAAATCTCCAAGTCCCCGGAGTGCGGACTGGTGTACTCTAAGTCCCCGGAGTGTGGACTCGAGTATAAACGATTCCAAATCTCCAAGTCCTCGGAGTGCGGACTGGAGTACTCTAAGTCCCTGGAGTGCGGACTCAAGTATAAACGACTTAAAATCTCCAAGTCCCCGGAGTGCGAACTGGAGTACTCTAAGTCCCCGGAGTGCGGACTCGAGTATAAATGATTCCAAATCTCTAAGTCCCCAAAGTGCGGACTGGAGTACTCTAAGTCCCTGGAGTGCAGACTCGAATATAAACGATTCAAAATCTCCAAGTCCCTGGAGTACAGACTGGAGTACTCTGAGTCCCCGGAGTGCGGACTCGAGTATAAACGATTCAAAATCTCCAAGTCCCCGGAGTGTGGACTAGAGTACTCTAAGTCCCCGGAGTGCAGACTGGAGTACTCTAAGTCCCCGGAGTGCGGACTCGAGTATAAACGATTCCAAATCTCCAAGCCCCCGGAGTATGGACTGGAGTACTCTAAGTCCCCGGAGTGCGGACTCGAGTATAAACGACTTAAAATCTCCAAGTCCCCGGAGTGCAGACTGGAGTACTCTGAGTCCCCGGAGTGCGGACTCGAGTATAAACGATTCAAAATCTCCAAGTCCCCGGAGTGCAAAACGGAGCACTCTAAGTCCCCAATGTGCGGACTAAAAAATATTCTAAATGCTTGGAGCGTGGAAGAAAAACCAGACAGCTCTCAAAGAATTTCAGAGCTATATGAAGATGAACTGAGAGGTCTATTATATTCACAACAGCTTGGATTTGAATCACAACGATAAGAGCCATGGAAAGACAGAAAAACTAAGTTTTATTCATTGAAGATAAGTTTCCATTACAACTCCTTTGAAGCTCGTAATCAAAAGTTTATTTACACAAACTAAGAAAGAGAAAGTACTTGCATAATCTAAACTGACTCTCGTTGAACGAGAGTAATGATTACTTCTTGTGCTTCTTCGCCTCCGTTGTCTTCTCAAATGACTCCTCTTCTCCACGTTTACCCTTGGTACCCTTCTTTGATGGAGGAGTGACGGCAGAAGAAGTATGAGGGACGTCCATGGGTTTGGACCGGCCGGGGAGAATGATCTTCAGCGGCTTATTCAAAGGATCGTCGGTGTCCATGGATTGAGGTTCGACCTTGATCTTGGTCGTTTCTCTCTTCTCCTTCTCGAGCCGCTCCTTCATACTCAACTTAGATGTGTGTTCAGAGACGTCTGTGATCTCTACTTCATAACTCCCCTCGATGGGAGAAGAAGTTTCAGATTTGTCTTCATCTAGCGCCCCAATCACCTGAGAATCTGGCCCGAGAGCTTCTCCTGCCTGACTGGCCTCACCTATCTTTTCCTCAACCTCCTCGGCGACATTGCTCCTCGGAGTGGGCCCGGATCAGAACGACCTACGCGAAAGCATGAAAAACAAGAATTAGAATACAATAGTCCTAGAATGACGACATTTGAAATCTTAAAGTGAAGAGTTATCTACCAGCTTCCGACAGGCTCTCAACCGTCAAGGGGGTCTCACCCTCCGGAATGGGAGACAGAATATGGACGCCAAGGCCGTGGTCCTCCGGATTGTAACCAATATGCTGCTCGAATGGATCGAGTATCGGCCGATCGGCCGATCGAATAGGTGCATGAGCTGGAGGCACGGCCTCGGATGGACCAGTAATAACTTCTTTCCCTTTCTTTGAGGGGGAACCTTTACCATATATAGTTTTAGCTGCAGACAAGTCCCAAGGCTCGTTTCCCTTGAGGAATTCTTTTATCAAGGCCCCTCGTCAATCTCTTCGGTACCGTGCTCAGCCTTTCTGATTTCGATTAAAGTCTCCCATGCCTCGGCCAGAGATTCAAGATAACCCTCGCCCAAGAAAGTCGAGTCTCGATGCACGAGAACGTGGGCGTTGAACTCAGCGATTAGCGGGTTAAACATATTTTTGACTTCCTCCCTGCCTTCTTCTCTAGCCGCCTCAAGACGCGAGTTGATATCGGTGGACGCTATCCTCTTGCCCTCTTCATGGGCCTCACTCTTTAATGCCTCGACCCTGGAAAGCTCGCCCTCAAGTTTTTCTTTCAAGAGTCGGGTGGCCACGATCTCGTCATAGTATCGTTGCGACTCTTCTAAGGCAGCCGCTTTCTCTTCCTTCTCCCTGCGAAGCTGCTCCTTAAGTTCCTTGACTCGGAGGCTGAGTGCGTCCCTCTCCTTTTGAATGGAGTCCTTCTCTATAGCCAAAGCCCCACATCGTTGAATCGCCTCGTTGAGTTCTTTCTTATGAGTCGATTCCAGACGAGTGACGGCCTCAGCAGTGTCCTTGGCGCTCTGATGGGCGACCTCAAGTTCAGATTTATAAGTTGCAATCTCTTCATCTTGGGCTTTAATGATATCTTTGTCGTGGATGGCCTCAAGCTTCAGACGGTCAATTTCATGTTGGCGCTCCACGGAGACTTAAGAAAGTTTTCCAGCCAAATGAACTAACGCGTCGTGTTGAACATAGACGTCGTTTGTACAGGCGATGGCGCTCTGCTTGACGTGTCCGGGGATAGGATGAACCGTCGGGAGGAATTTCAAGCCATCGAAGTAGATTTTCGGAAATTTATCTTTAAGCTCGGCCAGCCTCTTCGATACTGATGGGTCTGTTGCGGGAGCGGGAGGAGACGGCTTTGAAAGTTCGTCTCTCCCATGAGAATCTCGGGACTGCCGAGTGGAAGAGGAATCATAGTGTTGGTCCTGGGGAGCATCAGACTGTGACCTTTTATGGCCGCGCTTGTCTTTACTTTGCTCCGCGTGAGAAGAGGTATCCTGGTGGTATTTTGGCTGATAATAAGTCTTCCTCCAAGATGACGAGTCCCGGGAATAATAGTCTTTATCGCCGTCACCATCCCTATCTCGACGTCTCCTGGAACCCGAGTCCCGTCCAAAGTGATGAAGAACAGATGAACCACGAAGGCGATCAAATCCATGTGAATGCCCCCATACCACCTACACAGAATTTGAATAACATCGAATTAGCAAAGAGTGGTGCGACGACAAAACCTAAGCGAAAATTGAAGTGCAAGTGTTCGTGTGTGTCCTAGTGTTTCCCCCGACGGACCAGTTGCTTTACTAACGGGAGTTTTCTCTCCCTGACTTTGGGCTAGAGCGCCCGCATCGCCTTTGATGGGCGAGTGAAGTTGAAATGCTCCCGGATCGTCAAAGCCGTAATTGAGCAGATCATCCGGAATGGAGAGGTTCGATGGGCCCTTTAAAGAACTTTCTACATGCTGTGAAGATGCCTCTTTCTCCGTTGGAATAAGTGTAACCTTCGAATTTCCGCCAACCTTTTCCTTCCTAATCTTGTACGTCGATCCCTTTTTCCTCTCTGAAGGAGAAGATGACGTTTCGATATCATGCACTTCATTTATAGGATCTTGAGCGGGACCCAAATTCTCACCATGTGATTTGGGTGGTTCATTCTCTTTGATTTCCCCCTCTTCCTATACATCAGGGGTGTGGCATGATGACGACTTAGCTAATTTTTCCCCCTTACCGGATGTCGGCTTGCGTATGGAGACGCCCTTGGGGCGGCTTACTCGATGACCTTCTGCTAACAGTCCGAACCGCGATAGTGACTCATTAGAAATGAGAGTTCGGATGTCTCGTTCCTCGGCGGGAAGAGCTCTAATAGCTTCGACGGCCTTAGAATATCCACGGCCATCAGGACGTGGATTGATACCTGAGAAGATGAAACAAGAGTTAGAAAAGGCATAGCCTCGACCAAAACATGAGTATCGTTCCAAGAAGAAGACTTACTTCCTTCAACCCATCTCCTCGCGAAACCAGGGGAAAACGCACGTAGAACCATTCCTGTTTGTACAGGGAAAACTTGCTCCACGCCCCGGTTAAAATTTGGCATTTGTGGTGCGGCTTGAGGAACACAAAGGAGGGGCTATCTCTTCGCTTCTTGATCATATAAATATATATGATGTCGCCAGGAGTTGGAGGCCTAGAGAAGACGGTCATGAAGAGTATGTAAGTTCATAGATGAAGGCGTGACCGTTTGGGTACAGCTGCGACGGGACGACGTTGATGTATTGCAGCACGTCCTGAAGAAATAAATTGAATGGTGGCACGCTGCCAACCTACCACATGAATTTATTACACGCCGTGTATCCAACTGGGGGCAGGTGTGGCCGATCGTGCCCCGATGGAACCAGCACGTCGTCAAAAGGTATCCCGTGAATGGAACATATTCGCCGGAGCGCTACTTCATTGATTTTTGAAGTATGTGAATTGACAGGGTTGTCCAAGAGAATCATACCTCCAAGGCATCGGGGGCCAAGCTATGTACAGGGGAGGTGGATGGATTTGAGACATCTGCGACTTCCTGTCGAGAGGATGGCCCCGGTTTGTCAGAAATCGTGGCTGAGCTGCATTTTTTAGACATCTTCAATAAATAGTGAATTCGTCTAAGCACCTGTGTGAACTATACTTGAAAAATGTTCGATGTTAGAATTAACAACAACAATATTCCCCCCATGTGATGTGTGAACTAGTGCGATCAATCGTGTGTAAGCACTGAAAAATTTAAAGTCACAGAGTAAATAATATGAAATGGAGCTTCAAATCATCGCCTTCGAGGACCGTCATCGCAGATCGTCTCCAAAAGCCTGCCATAGGGTGTTTACAGTTTTGGATTCAGAGAATGTTAGAAGAAGTTATCCGATTATGTCAATTCAAGTTCAGGTTTATGTCTGTCGAAAATAGGAGGTTATCAATCCAAGTTAGTTCGATACACTAGTATGCTGAAGATTCTGTCCTTGTTTTGTTATGTAATTAGGCAAAGCAATTGATCGTTCAGCCTAAGTTCGGTTCGGTCTTGATATGGTTCGGCATCCATGACTATTCGGCCTATAAAATGTGGTTCGGCATTTATGTTCATTTGGCTGAAATACGGATCGGCATTCATGATCGTTTGGCCTAAAGATTGTTCGGCTTAATTGTCGACCGAGGAAGCTATCATTCGGCATCCCCACTAATTCATGCCTCCTCCCTAACCTTCCATTCCACTGTTCGACAAATGGTGTGTCACGCCGAACCAGGGTTATGCCGAGCCTTAACACTCGGCACTCTGCCCTTGGCTACAGTTCCATTTTTTCCTCTCCTCCTCCATCCACGCCGAACAACAAGAGAAGATCGCTCGGAGAGTCATTCCAGGTCATGTCGTTCGGCATCCTAACCACCTCCTACTCCTCCTCTAATCTTTCTTTTCTTCCAGCCTCGTTCGACACGAAGAGACCGAGCCGAACCACAACACATCACCCAACAACTCCTACGTGTGACCATCCCCGGTCATTTCTCCTTACCTCACATCATCCAGCCCTAAAGATATCCTAATCGAAGTTTGATTCCTCCATCCACATAACCCTTTCGGCTACGGTCCCGATTTACAAACTTAAGCCTCTTTTTGAAACTGTTTAATCATTGAAAGGATTTAGATAGAGGAGGCAATACCTAGTTGGTAGATCGAGACTTAGGAAGGATTGTTTAAGTCTTCGGTATCTGATTAACAAGCGAAGTTTGCAAGTATAAGAAAGCGGAGGTAAAAAGTGAAAAGAGAAAAAGGGGGAAGGCGCTGGCCTTTATAGAAGAAGAAGAAGGTGAAACGACGATGACCGGTAGAACCGATCAAAACTATCGTTTGGCATCAGTTTGTTCGGCATACGTGGATCGTTCGGCTTCGGTTTTATCGCTCGGCCTTCACACTACGTTCAGCACACACCTCCACAACTTGTATTCACAAGAAAAACAACCCCCAAGAATAATGGGCCAGGGTTCGAAGCAAAGCACAAAGGACACGTAGTACAAAGCGCATCACGTTCGGCCACGCGATACGCTTTGGGGGGCAAGTGTTTCCTGGAGATTTGACCAGGCAACTCGGTACTCGGCCCTCTGGATTGTTCGGCATATCATCACGGTCGGCATCCAACAAGTACTCGGCATTTAGGAGCGCTCGGCATAAGGGGACACTCGGCAAAAAGGAGAGCTCGGCAATTAGTAGCGTACGGCATTGGGAAGTGTTCGGCAGACAGGGTGCCCGGCATTCAGAACGTTCGGCTCACTTCACTCGGCATGCTTCCATATTGCTCGGCATCCTAGGTGTTCGGCACCACTACGTTTGGCATGGCAGGATTGTCCGGCATCAACTACCGTTTGGCCTAACTATTGCTCGACCTAAGGATCGTTCGGCCGGGACATAGTTTGGCCTAGGTAACGTTCGGCCAAAATATCGTCCGGCCTAGGTTCTGCTCGGCATACAAACATCGTTCGGCAAGTCACTGGTTCGACTTCCAGTATTGTTCGGTGCAAATGCTTCCCGTGGCACTCAGAACGTTCGGCTTCGCTATGCTCGGCATGAGGAGATTGTTCGGCATAACAAGGACGCTCGGCATAAGATTATTCGACACTCTTTCAATCTCATCCGGCTTCTATTGATTGCTCGGCCTACTCTTCCCACGTAACACCACATCATTCGGCATGAAAAAGATTGATCGGCATTTGGCCGTTCGGCATGCTCGGGTCGGCACACAGAGTTTACTCCATTTAGGCCGTGATATCCAGCTACCAAGCCCACCAGGGAAGTCCAACCCACCTTCGTCTATAAATAAAGAGGCAGGGGCATAGTGAAAAGGATCCTTTTTCGAGAACATTGGGGAGACTCTGCCATTTTTTTTACTCTCTTCTTTTCCATTCAAACTTGTATTCAAGTGATTGATTTACGGGTTGTATTTGTACCCGAGTAATGGAGAAGGCAATAAAAATTAACTTCAAAGTGGACGTAGACAGTTATGCCGAACCACTATAAATTTGGTGTTCTTGTCCTCTGCGTTTAAATTTATATATCGTTCTCTATTTTAATTTACTTTCTTCATTAATCACTCTACACAATCTTCCTAAGGATGTTAGTGACCAATTTTGGTGCTAACAATATAATATTTTATTCCTCAAGGATTGTGAGATTCTATATTGTTGTTTCTGTTTCTTCTTCTCTCCTCTGCTTTTTAGTAGTTATTCGTCTTTTCGTGCAAATTTGCATTGGACAAGTGTGATTTAATGTCAGCTCAGAGAATACGGAACAGCGGGTCGCTATAGGTTTATACGCCCTAAATTAGCGTTAAATGTAAATTCTTTTAACCATAATTCTAATGTAAGTCCTTTTCCTTTAAATTCCCAAGATTTCAATATCCATAAAAAGGGATTAAATATTTTGAATTGCAATACGTAGACTTGTAAAAATAGAAATCCAATTTATTACATTAATCTAATGGAATATCTTAAACAGTAGGATTGCAATCGTAACTTCATATTCTAATCAACTCTACTTTTACATAGAAATAAAATGTGGAATTTTATGTGGAATAATTGGTGTAAACTACGAATAGAATTTGTACTTTAAACCCTTATTTTATTACTCAAAACTCACAGCTTGAATCAAAGAAGGAGGAGAAGTGGAATAGATTGTGAAATCATCAGAAATTGCTGAAAATATAAATTTCATCAAATTAACATAAATAACCGAGAATCTCCATTTAGAATTGACATTTTGAAATAAAGAGGAATTTTGGAGGATTTTATCTATTTTTTTATCGCAATCCTAAAATCTCCAAGGCATATTCAATTTCATAGATATATACTAATCAAAAACTGAAATAAAACTACTATGGTTTCCACTCATAGATTATCTTTGGCTTCTCTTATATGGATTTGTAATGCCAAAGCAACTCTTTTCCAGATTTCCTTCTTTTGATATATATACATAGCGGAGGATATGTGCATACATAGTGTAGTTAAATTCGAAGAGGTTGGAGGAGAAGAAAATAGATTAAAATAATAATTGGAAAAGGATTATAATCCTTACCTGAATCCCTAATGGAATTTCTAAATCTTACCGAAAAGAGAAAATGACAGAGGTTCGTGGTATTTTTCGAATAGTTATGAATAACAAGTGGAGAGAACAGGATCCTATTTATAGAAGTTGAAACGCACTAGAACCGTAGGATGAGGTTTGGTAAAAATAGATAAATCTATAGAGTTTAAATGCTGAGAAACCCTAGCTATCACCCTGAATAGGAGTCAACCACCCCCCATAGACTGGTCGACTGCTAGGGGTCGACCACTTGGAGTCGGAGATGCCGACCTCTACTCCTATTCGAGGTGTGCTGATTTATTTCGATTGCTCGTTTATTTTATTTCCTAATTAACTGTGACATTAATTATTCGACTTAACGTTTATTTAGCCCCCAAGTAAACATAAGTTAATTTTTGAAATTCAAACCCTAAATTTAATTTTCTATTTGAATTTGAATTCAAACTAAATTAATTTAAATCTGAAAACTTCAAATGCTTATAACTTCTTCTTTTGAGCTCTGTTTTCAGCAAATTATATATGAAAATAGATTAGAATTTCACCACGAATGCAAAGGAATGACTTTCACAATTAAATTCCAACTTTTATAAAATTTTCATTTTCAACCCTACCTTATTTAGTTTAAGTCATTCAATTAAATTATGGCTGATTTTATGGGGTGTTATAGTTACTTACTATTTATAAATGGTTCTACTTGTGATTTTATTCATAGCTATTGTAATGACCCAACCTTCTCGATCCTTGAAAAATAGACATAAATACACCAATGTATACTATGCCGATGATCGAGATCCGGAAAAGACAGATTGCTGAGGGAAAGAAAGAAGGAGGTAGAAGAAGAGAAGGTACTAAAACAATAATAGAATCTCACAATCGCAGCAGAACAAAAATAATAGATAACAAAGTATCTTTACATAAAAGAAACTATATCTGTTTTATATATTACGTCATTAGAGTACATATAATCAAATAATTACTGGATAGTTATATTAACTTGTCCCACAATAACTGACTATACAGCTTAAATAGCACAGCGGAATATACTTCAAGTACGTGTGATACGTCTTGCCATCTAGCTCATCTTCTGAGCTCCACAGCATCCTATCCTGTATTTATAATACTCGGTCTGACCCGAGCATTATAATAAAATAACAACCACTCAGTCTGGAAAACCAACGTGAGAAAAATACACTCAATTTAATTATTAAAGATTCAAAATCCTTTAAAATCAAAGGTATCTCGTAAGACCACGCCACAAATAAACATTTCGGGTTTTTACCTTATGATAACCAAAACATTTCTCATAAAATCCTCGGATATTGTAATAGTGTCTAAGTACAAATACTTATTCAAATAGCTAAAATTGTTACATTATTAAATTCCAGCAATACTAGGCTCTACAATCAAATCCATAAAGGGCACGTAAGGAGAATGGATTTCCAACTAATGATTAGGCACTGGAGTACCACCTATCACGGTACCTGGTCTAGATCAGCATACCGAGGATCCCTCATGTTCCTCTGCAACACAAGACCGGAGCTACCCCTTATTGGATAATCCGAATAAGATCAACCCGCGGTTGGGATCAACAACCGCCCACACAATTAAATAAAAAGGGACCTCTAGAAAGGAATGATCTTACCATGATTGGGTGCTCCTCACTTAGCCTTGCTGCATAACCCCTGATTTTCAGTCATTCCCGGTTGATGAGGCTCGAGGCTCAGCGTTACCTTTTTAGAACATTTTCACTTAGAATGCTCACCGTCCTCCTGACGATGTTCTGAAAGAATTCATCCATACAAGTCCGTTCCGGGTTCGAACGAAACCGAAGGTACTACTCCTACTACATCCATTTTGGAATCACTCTAAGGATTAGTAGCGATTAGCCCTTGCACTTCACTGCTCCATCTTCGACTCCAAGCTCTTGTCTTCATCATAGATCAAAGTGGTTTTCGGATTACAAATCCAATCCCGGTCACTTCAAAACAACATTCGATATTTTTCGGTAAACTAAACCTCGGTTCTAGGAATACTCAGACTAAAATAAGATCGGAGTTCACCTCCAAGCCATTTATGGACGGATTTCCTCATATGTCCTAGAAGAACAAACGAGTTTATTTGTACAGTATAGCACCTCGAACGGTAACTGTACCATATAATTCTCGTACCTCTTCTAGGTATTCTAAAGTTATATTTGGGTCCAGATTTGATAGTCGGTTATTTAAATATCAAATAAACAATCAATTCAACCAAATTATTTTATTTCCACTAAAAACACCCAGTTTTAAAAAAAGATTTTTAAAATTTAAATCACTTTATCTAAAAATATATACTAATTTTTGAAAAAAAATAAAACTACTTAAATCACTTTACTCAGAATAATAGTTATGAAATTCTACAATAAATTTCCAAGTAAAACTTGAGCTACAAACCATTTTTAAAATAAAGGTTTTATGTAAAGTATAAATATAAGAAAATTTTCCTTTAAAAACATAATACTAATTTGACTTTTTAAAAAATAATTACTACTAAAATTAATTTGAATAATATTCACTTCAAAAGTCCAAAGCAATTAAAATAATAAATTTCTCTAAAACATCCTTTTAAAACAGTTTTAAAACTTCCAACTTATACATTATAATTCCTTTGGAAATATACTTGGTTTTTTAGGGAAATACACTTTCCATTTCAAAATAACCCATATAAACCTTTATAAATCCCGCTCGATTTATCCCAAGTTAATTTACGTTCCAATCCCATAAATTCCTTTCAACGCTTTTAAAAATAAAACCACCTTTTATTTTTAAACACATTTCCCATCTCCTTATAATCACTTTCAAAAATATATATTTAAATTATTTATTTAGAATAAAGCCACTAAATTTTTTATTCAAAATAATACTTATGAAATTCTATAAGAGTTTCCTGAGTAAAACTTAACCCAAAATTACTTTTTAAAATAAAGTTATTATACCAAATATTTATGTTAAATTTTCCTTTTAAAAATCATAATACTAATTTACTTTAAAAATAATTAACCACCATAATTAACTTAAATAAATATTTCTTTTCACTTAAAAAAATTAAAATAATAAATTTCCAAAGACATTCTAAAAAATCATTTTAAACTTCTAGTTTATACTTTAAAAAATTTTCTTTCAAATATACTTAGTTTTCCAGTAAAATATATTTTCCAACTTATTTTAAAAATAAAATCCCCTTTTATTTTTAAAAATGAATTATAATTTTTCTTATAAATTCCCACTGGAATCTATACTTCCAAATTTATCCGTTGATAAAGATCCCACTACGTTCATAAACCCAGTTTACAAATTCCCATTCCTTATTTTCCTTTAAATCACAGTTTCCAGAATGTTTAATCAATTTCAAACCGATATCCTGGTTTAAATTCCCTTTTAAATTTATAATTCGATTTATCCAAATTCTCCATAATTATTTATTTAAAAATTTTCTTTTCATTTCCTTCAAAACCAAATTCAATCTATTCTATACCTTAAAATACCAAATTTTATTCATCCAAACCATAGTATCGAATAACTTAAAATTCCAATTCAATTCTATCACGGAATATCAAATATCATATCACTAATTATGGAAATAATATTAATATTCTGAGGAATCCAGTTGGATCCCTCTAACCTGTTTCCCTGCATCCACAGATGTTGACACAATATAAAAATATCATTTCCACTTCGAGGTGGAATATCACGGTATTAAGGGATCATCCGCTATTATGCGGGGCGCATAGGGTCTCATCCACTATATAATGCGGGAAATCAATCACTCCAATATATATACTACTATATAATATCATATCCAAACTGATAAAAATATTCACATTCAACCAATCAATCAATAATTTTAATTTAAACTATTTAAATTAATTGGAATCCCGATGTGAGTGAGATTAACTCACCTTGAATTCGTGGAGCGTCCCAATTTTAAGTTAAATCGAACCCGTTCGATTTAATCAAAATTTTCGCTTGCACCAAATGCCTCCGGATCTGCTACAGCGCGTAGAGCTCGTCGCTGCGATTCCGTCGCTTCTTGTTCCGTCCAATTTCGACCTCGCATGCATTAGATATGAAATTTATAAGTTTCAATTACAAATTTATAAACAAATTTCTTTTGTTTAATATTATCACAAACCAAATATGGCCGTCGATCAAGGTAGGAAAATCAAAGCTGCCGGATTTTCTTCTTCCCTAATGCTCGTACACACTCGAATAGAACCCAAAAACACGCAACTCAGACCACGCCGCCGATCCTCTACCTTATGATCGACCCGATCGGTAGAGCCCACGCGACGCGCCCCCACGCCGTGGACCCTTGTCTCAAACACCGTTGAGCTCGGTGCTGCCACTCACCTGAAAAACCAACGGCGGGCTTCGAACGGGAATGCCGATCCATCGTGCTAATTCCAATCACGACCGTATGGATTTGTAGAGCTTGAGATGCTCTACAATCTTGCAGTTGACTGGTTTTGCAAATACTCGATGAATTAAAAGAATTTAGAGGATTTGATTGGGAAAATTTCGTCCATTGGTTTCTAGTAAATGGCGGCTAAGCAAAAGAAAACTAGGGTTTCGGTTGTGACGTATATATATACGTGCACAATAATTATTTTAATAATATATTTTTCACAAATTACTTGATTTTCAAACGAATTCCAATTGAACCATGCCGACAAGCGTTTATACTGTTTTACCCATGCTTCGAACATAATGGAACATGTTTCGGAGCCCAATTCAAATGTATGTGGAAGATAACTTTTTGAATCGATTTAAAATATTATGTTCCGTTTGGTTACTCATTTTCATATAATTTTTAGTTTTCAATTTTGAAAAATGATAAAAACTTGTTTGGTTTATCATTTTGTAAATTTCATTTTTGAAAATAAGCATTTTTCAAAATAGGCTTAACACATAAAACTGAAAACTGTTTTTTTTTGTTTTCTCGTTTTCGGCCCAAAATCAAAACCCAGAAAACTAAAAATCCAAACATACAACAAACGCATACAGAAACCCTTTTTTTCTCCGGCCGCGCTATCCAAAAATAACCGCGTGAGCGAATTTGTCATCTTCATCAGATTTTATCGCGAAATCATCAAAAATCAGGTAATTCCAGTTTTCTTTCTAGGTTATCTTGTTCTTCAAACTAATAAGTTAAATGCGAATGCTTTCATGATCCGTTTGATTTATTTTTGTTCATTAGGGTTTTGCTTGTAATCACATATTGATTTTAATTGGGTTAAACGCTAGTTAGGCTTTAATTGGGTGATTGGTGGCTAGGTCAGTTAAAGGATTGTTTCAGGTTGGTGATTTGCAGTGAAGAACGAGTCTAAAGAGATTGAATTTGGGAGCGGCAATTTCAGGTGAGGGTTGAGGTTGCGAGTTTTGGCTGAATGCATTGTGATTTGGTGAAGGGGTTTGTTATTGGATAGAGGAGGTTTTTCATTGTGGTTGTGACTCGGAAGTTGATGGTTTCAGTGGATGGGTTTGGGGAGATTGCCAGGCTAAGGGATTGGAAGAGGAAGGGATGGCGATGTTATACATAGGTGCAGGTGATGTTTTTGATATGTGGTTGTGGCTACTTGTATGGATTTGAGCAGGGAGGAGTTGGTCAGGCTTTGGGGACGTTTGGTCAGTGAAAGGGCAGATGTTGCTGATGGTTGATGCCAGTTCACAGTTGGCTGGAGATGGTTTTCAGAGTTTGATGGTGGGGATGTAAGAGCAGTTTGTGCTTTGGTATATGGTTGGGGAAAATGTGTACTGTGTGGTTGGTTTGTGCACTGTATGGTGAATGGAGTGGCATGTAGGGAATGCAGGCAAGTGGGCAACTGTTGACAGGGAGAGGCAGATGGTGTTTGATGTTGAGGTGATGCACTGTGGCAGAGAGTTGAATGGAATAGTGGTGGTATGTGTGATTGTATCTGTTGTTGTGGTGTATGGGAGAAGTTGCAATACGTCAATTCAATTACTGGTTAGGGTGATGAAGCAGTTAGGTGGAGAAGTGATGGCAGTAGATTATGTATGGGGTGGGTTAAGACAGAGTGATGAAGTCAGTGAAGTATGAGGTGGGTTGTCTGTAGACAGGGTGTTGTGCACTGATGAAAGTGATGGAGTAGCAGTTGATAAGGCAAGGGAAAATGAAAGTGGTATGGCAGCAGTTTGCGGTAGAGATTATATATAGTAGAGATGAAAGTGGTATGGAAGGGAAGTAACAATTTGTAGTTACAGTGAAGTTACAGGTATGTGACAGTGAGGTCTGGAGGAGGAATTGGTGTTAATGGCAATTGAATTATGGTTGTGATCAGGTTGACAGAAGTGTGTATGTTGATCTGAATTGTGAAATATGCTATAGCAAGGAGTGGCAGTGTTGTGACATCAGTTGAGGGAGAATGAATATGGCAAGTGTTTGATGAATCAGTTGAGGTTCTATGAAATTTTAAATTTGTGCGGCTGGATATTTGGTAGACAGACTGATGATTTAGGCAGCCTAGCACATGTATTTTTAAGGCTCTAATACTACAACCTAGATGCTTTTCTAATTAAATGATTCTACATCGATTGACATCATTACTATTTTTGTTTTCCTACCTTCTCCCATATTGCTGTAGACATTAATGACACTACAGTTTCCGAAGAATTCTTGTGTGGATACCATTCACTTGATAGCCAAAGAACTTGGATATAACAATCCACCACATGTGCTAATAAATATCTTCTTCCTTTTCCTTTTTCCATGGTTTTTATGTACTAGTAAAACTATTATGGTAACAGTTACTTGTACCAGAAAAATTGTTACCCCACCAGCTTTTTCCGATAAATTGATAATAAATAACGACTTTACCAACATCAATGGTAATGATCATTTGTATGTAAAAAACTGATATACCGACATAACGTTATACTGATGATTAATAATACCAATAAAGCATTATAATTTTATTGTATTGGGTTCCATTTATGCATGTATTAACTTGCAAAACTTTCTTAGGTGCAGTAGAATTTTTTTTTCTTGCTCCATGTCTTGAACAAGTTCAATAAGAATAGTTTCTTTCATCCCACAAGTTAAAGTTAAAAGAAGTAAATAAGAGGAATCATCAATAACAAAACTTATAACTAAATTAAGATTTACGGAAGTGGCACAGTAGGTTGTGGATGGTTGTAGATCTTTCATGCATATGTTTTAAGTATATAATCTCAGTTAATGAAGAAAACTTCACAACTCAGTTAATGAAATTGACTTTACCATATTATTGCTATAAAACTTAATGAGAGTTAATTACTGAATTGACTTTAGCATACATACATACATACATACATACATATATATATATATATATCATTATTTGAATATTTACATAGAATATGGGAGGTCATAGTAAGGCAAAGGAACCAATGTCATGGTCGTACGAGAATGAACGCACTTTCATTGGAATACTCTATGAATACGTAAAAGCGGGAAAACTGCAATGCTCCACTTTCACTAAAGACCAATGGGGAAAAATTAATCAAGAGATGATTGAAGCAACAAAATCTGATTATGGGTTGGGGAGATTGAAGGGAAAGTGGAATCGTTTGCGTATTATACATCGTTTGTTTTCGCAACTATTAGGACATACTGGCGTTATATGGGATCCAAATACCAACAAGCTTAACGCCGCAGAAGAAGTTTGGCAACACTTCTATACGGTATGCATTTAAAAATATAATTTATGAATATAAGTGCATGTCTAACTAATATTTGTTAAATTATTATAGATCAACAAGACCAAGTTTAAGATATTTAGGAAAGATGGCTGCAAGAATTATGAACTTTTGGGAGAGATTTTTGGTGGAACTACGGCTACTGGAGGTTTAAGTAATGCTTCAACTAAGCTTCCTCCCAATTCAGATGATGGAAGACAATTAGAAGAGAATTTTCTAAACAAAGGTGTGCATGTTCATGTGGTAAATGATGATGAGCAAATGAGTAATCGTCCAAGCGATGAAACGTCAACAAATGAAAGACGACCTAAAAAACATAAAGCTACTAATTTTGAAAAGCTTGAGTCATGTATGGAAAAGTTGTAACAACCCGGAGTTTTATAACAATTAATTATCATATAATGACGATTTAATTGGTTGTTAAATACTATTTGGAGTTTTTAATTGGGTTAAAATTCTTTGAAAAATGGGTTAGTGGTTATGCGGGCTTAAAAATTTAATTGGCCCATTTCTTTTAATTTGTTGCCGTGAATATCATTTGTACCGTTCCCCTTTTCTTACACTTTCCCATTCTCTAACCCTAAAACGAAATCGAATGAAAGAAAACAAATGGCGGCCTCGTCCCCTTTGCGAAATCTAGGGTTGCTCGTTCGTCGCTCGTCCCGCTGTGCTCTGATGTTAGGGCTTTTGATTTTCGTAGGCGTCGACTTCAAATTCTCGACCGAGTGAAGGTGAGTAATTTATAATTACTCACATCTAATTCGATTTCATGAGTGCTTGATTTTGTTCTTATCGGCCTTGAATTTTGGTGTTTCGACTTCGGTCGTGAATTCTTAGCTTATCTTAAGTTTTGCTGTATTGATTATATTCTTGTTGTCTTTCGAAGTTGAATTCTTTTGACCTTGCTGATTGTTGAGTCGACTCCGACACTTATTGTTATTGACTTCGGTCACTTTGTTTCTGTGAATTTGCTAATTTATGGATTTCTAAGATTTTGACTTTGTTTGTCGTTGAATTCTTTGATGATGACGTTGATTCGTTTTGTACTCGAGTGTGGCCATTAACTGCCGACTTCGGCTTCGACTCGAATGTTGATTGCACTGTTTAAATTGGAGTCCTTAGGTTGATAGCATATATGTATGTCATTAACCTTTTGATTATGGCATCACTGTAGTCCTAGCTTTCTCTTCACTGTAACCGTATGTAGGTTATGTTTTCATTGTATATCTGCACTAGTGTAAATTTGGGTTTCACTGGGATTGTTCAGTATCGAGTACATGTTATTGCCATTCACTCAAATTCAGTTGCATCCATTTCTACGTTTATTTGATGCTGTGTATTGCTCACTGTCCTATGTCCAGTCTCATGTGATGTTCATTCGATGTGGCTCTGGTTTGATATTCTCTAGTCTGGTACTATCTGAAGTTTTGCGTCCGTTGATATGCACCTCATTGGTTCCATTTAAGTTCATACTATATTAGTGCCTTCGATACTGGACATGTATGTCTACTACACTATGTAGTAGTCTTACTTGTGCACTTTGTTGTTGTGAGCCACCGTGTCAGTTTACATTTTTGACGTGGTTAGTCTCCAGTTTCATGTTGCCACCTCTTGAGATTGTTTGTTGTACACTTGTTGACCAATATACACTGCCAGAACATTGGTTGTAGCTTGATGAACTCTATACATCCTTTATGCCATTGCTGTTTTATGTGCTGTGTATATTTATAAGTGTGATTGTTCACATGTTGAATATGTGTAGCTGTTGAAGCAGTACCATTGATTTTTGGGTCTTCCTCTTCACTGTGTTGTTTCAACCAGTACTGTCTTGCAATTATGTTTGCTTTCATTCAAATATATCCCTGATGCTTAGTGGAGTTCATTTGCATTGTTTTATTTTATATTTGCGGCTTACTTCGAGCATGTTACATTTGTGCTTGAGGCAGTAGCATTCATTAGCTCACGTGTTTCCACTGTTTTGTTGGTTTAGATGTGCACTTGCGTGAGTTTCACCGAGCTTTGGCAGTTTGGTCTTTGCACTAATTTTTGGTCGAGACATATATGTTGTTGCATTTCCAGTTTCATTTAGTGACTGATATGCATGTCTGCACTTTTATCATATATGTTGTTGCATTTCTAGTTTCATTTAGTGACTGATATGCATGTCTGCACTTTGATCATATATGTTGTTGCATTTCCAGTTTCATATAGTTGTTCATGGATCACTGCATTATTCATTTGCAATTGGTCTGGATGTTATACATCACTGTGCATTAGTCCACTTGAAGTTGTAGCCCTTGTGGTCGGACCTACATATACCTGTACCATTTTGTTGCTTACCTCTGAACATCACTGTCATACTTGTTGATGCCTTGAGTATACTGTTTGGTTATGGCCATATTCTTGTTGCTTACACCTTCATTCGGCTGTGCCCTCATGTGTATCACTGCCTTGTGCAGTTCCATGTTGCACCTCTGTTTCATTTTATCCATGTGCAACTAGTAGCTTACATCCATTGTGTACATTTGGGTTCGCATTCATGTTGTCCAGGCTTGTTCCTTTGCATTGCTGTTAGCTCTGGGCTTCACTGACCACTCTTGTTGTACCACTGTTGTCTCCCTCTCTTGACATTTCGGAACTTGAATTGTTGCATTGAGTTGAGTCATGACAGCAGTGACTTGACCTTTGCATTTTGTTTGTTTTTCGAATTCACTTGAGTTGAATCCAACTTGTAGCTTGGGTTTGACCTTGTGTTCATTGTGAATGTTCATTGTGTACATATCACTGTAGTGGCAAGGCAGTGCACGCAAGCGTGAACTGCAGCCACACGGTATGGCTTTTATGATATTCTATCTTGTTTTGATTATTTGATCTTTTGCATACTCCATATGCTGTAGTGGCGAGGCAGTGCACGCGTGCGTGTACTGCAGCCCTACCCAAATTAATATTTTAATTGATATTTCAATGGTTTGAACTGTTTTGTTTATTCAATTCAATATTCTGAATTGTATTCTGATTCGGTTTAATTTGCTGATTTGTTGTTTAACACTGTTACGTGTTATATTTATCGTTATCCAATTTCTTTATTTAAGGATCGGATAGACGAGATTTATTGTGACTGTCGTCTATTCATTATTTAATTATTATTGCTTCTGTGCACTAATAACTGAGTTTGAATTAGACTGACCCGTGTATTATTTTCTTTTGAATGTAATACTCGGGTCAGACCGAGTATTCACAGGTTGTTGATATCTTACTTTGGGTTGCTGCTTGAGCTATGAAGTCACTTCATATCTTTTGGAGTAGTCGTTGTCATTTATAGTAGCCGATTTATTTGTATAGGAAGTTAGGTATTCATGTATATCATATACGATAATGTACTTGTATATGTAACTTCCAGAGTTGACGGTTGTAGTTGTATCATATGTACTGTATCACATGTATTGTAACTGGCATCAGTTATATATATATATATATATATATATATATATATATATATATATATATGCGACATATTGTCCTAAACTATTATGAACCATCGTAGTTCGTTTTATACTGGAATTGGGTATGTCGATGGGAGTAAATAAATAAGAGATGAAAAATAAAAATATATACCACTCCTATCGAGATAAGCAATACTAGTGTAGGGCCTAACTACGGATGGTCGCTCCTATCCAGCCTTATTCTTCATAATAATAGACAGTATTTCTTTTAATACTCTTTGTTATTGTGAGCATAGAGGTGGGGCGTCACAGTTGGTATCAGAGCTTGGGGTTTATGGACATAATATAAAACATAACTTAGATGGAACATGTGTTACAACTATTAGTCGATGTTTTATTTGTGATTTGAGTCAAAATTAAAGTTTTGAAATTTTGATGAAATTTTTAAACAGCTTGATTTAAAAAAATAAAAAGTGGATTTGAGTTTTATGATTGATTGATTTGTGTATTGCTTATCAGAATGCGCAGCGGAAACTGCGAGACTGTCTTCGCTGAGTAAAGCTGATAATTATTTTGATTTAAAAATCAAAATATGAAAATGAATTTAATTTCATTATGATGTTTAACCAGTGGTTTTGATTTGTTGAAACTCTTGCTGGCTTTCTTTGATGCTAATCATATCTGATTAGATTTCTGCTGTTTTAAAATATCTTCATCGAAGATATATTTGAGTAATTTCTTTGTTTATTTTGTAGTGTGCGTGCAAGCATGAGTTGCACGTTACTACACTAATTTTACGTTGAACCGTTGCTTGGTTATGAAACGTATTTTGTTGCCGTTATTTCTATAACGGGATTTTCACACTAGTGCTACGTTTTGAAGTACGGTGTTTTGTTGACACTTTTATTAAATGAAATTCCACTGGTATTGTATTTTAATGAGAATCATTTTGATGTTTAAAAATTACTGTCGCATTGACTTCAGTAACCTTCGATTTAAAGTGGATTTTCAAGTGGTTATTCCGCAATTCTGATTTTGAGATCCGTTTTTACGGTGTTTTGAGAAGTACAATTTCCATATCGAAATTGTTTCTGATGTTGCTGTTTTGAGCACGGGTTTTCAAACTGTTTCAAAATAAAATTGTTTTCAAAAATTTTCAGTTTGCGTTTTCAAAAGAATGAGAAAGAGATTTAAATGATTCAGCAAAATCGAGGACTATGACCCCTTTCTTTTACTGATTCACTTAATTCCGGACTTGTTCGTTTGAGAATGTAAATTATTACTTTTATGAAGTAAATGAAATTGTTTCCAGAATTTTTGCATTTTGCGTTTTCAAAAGAATGAGGAAGCGATTTAAACGTTTCAGCAAAATCGAGGACTATGACCCCTTTCTTTTACTGATTCGCTTAACTCCGGACTGGTCCGTTTGAGAATGTGAAATGTTATTTTTGAAATACACGATTTTACACGTTCAAGGAAACGATGAAGAGAATCAAACGATTTAGTAAAACACGTGGTATGGGACATGTGCGTTTGCTATTTCGGTTAATTCCGGACTCGTTAATTGAATATATGATGATTTTCGTGTGCTTTCGAGCCACTATGATGGACCTTCGGGTCATATGATGGGCCTTCGTGTCAAATACCAGTACCAGACCTTCGGGTCATATGTTGTACCTTCAGGTCATATGATGGGCGCCAAAAATTATGATGGGTACTTGATAGGCTTCGGCCATATGAGATGCACGTGCGGCGTAGCTAAAACTCGCCATCTGATGGGATCGATCCAACCTTTTATGTTGATTTTCTAGATTATCTTAATTGATTTTTAGATATTTGTTGTTTCCAATTATCTGCAGGTAATTGGATATTTGTTGATATGAGTTCTGATTATCGTTTTTGATAATCAGGTATTTGTTGATTTGATTATCGTTTTTGATAATCGAATATTTGTTGATATGAGTTCTGATTATCGTTTTTGATAATCGGATATTTGTTGATTTGATTATCGTTTTTGATAATCGAATATTTGTTGATATGAGTTTTGATTATCGTTCACTACAAGAAAAATGAGTTTTAACAGCAGTCATTGTCAGCGTTTAAAAGTTTAATGCTGTAGAATGCGTTTGTGAGAATATTGTTTTTAAGGGTTGAACGCTGACAAAACTATTCGTGCTTATTTTGTTTGCCGCACCGCATACATCAGTGATTATTTCGTTTGCCGCCACTTCCCTCCCCAATTTCCATTCTCAGTTTCCATTCCCTCCCCAATTTCCATTCTCAGTTTCCATTCCCTCCCCAATTTCTAGTTTCCATTCCCTCCCCAATTTCTAGTTTCCATTCCCTCCCTTCATATTTTTCATACTTTCGGCCATGCATCGATTTTGATTTCAACAGTAGAAATCATCTTCCTTCATCCACCGCTTCGATTTTGGTTTAGCATCTCTGTCCTAGACTTCGATTTTGGTAACCCTAAACTCAACGGAACGGGAAACTGGTGAGCGTTTTTTCTCAACCCTAGTTTTCAGTTTGGAAATTTAACTGCTTCACTTTATGATTTCGGTTTGGAAACAATAACAGTAAAGTTTGGAATAAAATCTCAACGTAAATGATTTCGGTTTATGAAAATTGAAGATGAAAGCAAACTTAAGATAACAATTGCCCGAAAAATTTACATCTTTTGCTGCATCCAGCAATTCAAGTGTGTTTCGTATTTTTGAGTTGAGATAATAGTTTCATACCTCATCAATTGGGTTCATTATCAAGTGACGTTAGGTTACTGCGACTTTGTGTTGTCCACTGCATAGAAAACAAACCATGTAAAACAACAGTTATTATATTTATATCCTTCGTGTTATGTGATAGACATGTTAGCTAGGTTGTTTGCACTATTATATCATATAAGTTCAACTACTACTGGTTATTATTTTGATTGTAGTTTACTTTTAGAGTGAATTACGAGGGTGCAATATCAAAATGATTCTATGCTCGCATATACATATATTTACTTAACATGTTAACTAGTTGACAATAAGTTAATTAAAGTGACTTTTGAACTGAGTTTGGAATCAGATGTACGTAATTCTACCAAGTAGGGCTTGTTGATTTGTTGAATCCTGTATATAGCATACCACTATTAGAAATGAGCACCAAAGAGTTATGAACATTCTCGATTATGAACATTCCTACACGGCTTCATCTTAAATTATATGAAACATTATATTTCAAGGATATATTTTCATGCTTTTGAAGTAAATTTGCAATGTGAGAAGAAATATTGGTGATCAATTAACATACTGCAGATTAATCCTTGAATTGCAGTTTCAACTTGAAGTTTCCATAGAAGATGATTATCTTCTTCAAAATGGATGGTGATAAGTTGACTTTGTGGGCTAAGGACAAGCTTGATCAACTTTCCAGCTGCTTCTGCAGTTTGTTGCTGAGGATTGGTAATATTATCAGAGGTTTCTGAGTTGGTGTCTCCTTCAGCCGTGTTGAAATCAATAAAAGAGATAACTAGTTTGATGATTCAGAAACTTGCAGTTGCAAGATTGCTTCAGATGCAGTATGCTCAGGTTAGTTGCAGCCAGAATCAAATGATGAATGTGTTCTGATGATTTCTTGGCAGGGCAATTACTTTCTTTCTGCCTTTGATTGCTTTCTTGATATCTGTTTTTCTTTTCTGAATCTTCTTGCTTTGGAATTTGCTTAAAAACTTGTTGCAGTCAGAAACTTGTTGATTTCTTTGGCACGGCACCTGTTTTAATAAGCAAAATCAATTATGTAACCCAAATGATGAGATATACCTGATGGGTTATCAAGATATCAGATGATGATAATTCTCTGATGATATCTTGACTTCTTTCTTTCTTCAAAATCTGATTTCAATGCCGTTAAGCTTGAAACAGCTCTGATACCATGATAGAGAATTTGAAGAACTATGTTTAGCAAGAGAATTGATATACAATAGCAATTGCTTTTTATTCAATCAGTTTGTAATTGCTTCAGTTTGTACATGATATAGTTGCATTTATAGTGTGCAACTCTATGTGGGCCGATTCAGATACACAGCCCAATTGGCTATATTATACCCGAACCGCTATTTGTAAAATTGGGAAGATTGGGAAGATTCCTAAATTTGATGAGGCATAGTTGAATAGCATAAAAATTGGGAAGATTCCTAAATTTTATGCTATTTAGCTCTTGCCTTATCAATATCATAGGTAATCTGAAGATTCTGGACTTTGGTTAAGCTCCTTTACTGGGCTGGATGTGTTGCTTCACCCTACGTGTGGGACTCCGGTTCATGCTGTGATGGCACAAAGGTAACCTAAATTCTCATCACGCAAAGGTAACTAATAATATTATTTAGCTATTTTCAGCAAGTAATTTCCTTTATGTTATATACCTGATTATTTCTGAAGCATACTGTTCCTAATCCAATGGTGAGATCATTTGGTTAACAGTGAATGGATATTGCTGAACTTTGCATGTCTTAAAAGCCAAGTTAGCGTTTCTCAACTTATAGTTCGAATGAGCTGCAAGTAAACTCCTGCACTTTGAGAATCTGAACATCAGTAGGGGGATTATCACAAACATTCAAATAACTTTGAGAATCTGAACATCGGTTTATAATGACAAATTGAGTTCAATAACATTATAGATTCAATTCTTTTATATTAAAGGTTAAGAAATTTCTGACATCATTGGTGAAACTATAAATGAAATTACTTATACGAGTTAAAAGAGCAATCTGAAATGAGGACAGTTTCATAATTGCATTTTTCTGTGCATCTGTAGTTAAATAAATTGTAAGTTAGAAGTGACTGTCATTTTTCTATGTATCTCCTAATGAATTTGAAGTTCAAAATTTTATGGAGAGCATAATTACGTTATATGCTTTAGATGGTGATTCTAGTCATGATTCATGTAGGCTCAACATCTGATATCAGTTTGAACATGGAATATCAGATCAATGTTCAACATCACCGATCGTCTTTTGCAGGAAATGCCTTGCAGATGGGAACTTACTGTAAGCGGCTAAGCGCACAAGTTTACTATAAGCACTCAAAAACATGGTTACAAGTACATTGCTGTATATTAATTTCTACACAATTATCAGTATCTTGATGACATTTATCTGATGTTTATTTGAGGGCATCACTTTCAAGGTAGAAGCAAAGTCATTGCATCTAGGGCTGTAAATTTTGTACGAGTGTCCGATGTCCGTTCGCGTCCGTGATCGAAATACGTCTGTCCGAGTTCGTTAGATTTTTAATTAGGACACGAGTTAGGACAACAAAATTTGTACGAGACTTATCCTTACCTTTTCAGAAAATATCTCTCCTGTAAATTTCTGTGTTAATTTATCAATGCTTGAACCCTACCTTGTAGTTATTGGTTTAGTTTCACTATTCATCTAGATATATGTTTGAGAGAAAAGAACTTGTATCAGTTCAGTGGTCTGCAAGAATTGTAAGTAGTTCTACTTATCCTTTTATTTAAACTTCTGTTTTGAATATATCGGGTAACTGTATGTTACTTTTCTTTCTTGCAGATTGCTCTGTTTGCTGGCTATGCAACAACAACATTTCTATTTTACACTGCAGCCATTTTTCTACTTAAGGTTTGTATTTGTAATTGTAATATACTGAACGTATATATCATGTAAGCTGGATTAGCGTTGTTTACGTTGAGTAATATCACGTTGCAGATGAGTGGAGCTACTCTATTGAACCTATCATTGCTGACATCTGATATGTGGGCAGTGCTTATTCAAATTTTCTTTTATAAACAGCAGGTATTCATTCTTCACTGTGATATTAATTATACTGCCATTTATTATGTATTGATGTATGCTTATATTCATACAATTGACTGCATCCAGGTTGATTGGTTATACTATTTTGCATTTGCAATTGTTACTGTTGGACTAATCATTTACTTTTGAGGTATGCACATTTCAAACTTATTACTCTTAAATGAGAACACAACCTCATTATTACAGTTTTATTCTGATTTATGTGTCATCAAGACGATTCTGATTTATGTGTCATCAAGAGGAAATGTTTTACTCTTTGGGAGTTGTGTCTCCCTTTTGCATCCATAATGTTTTACTCTTTGGGAGTAATTGTTCATGTTGTAACTTGAGTTGGCACTTGAGCTCCATGTTTATATGAATCATTTTATCATAGGCAAGAAGATCTTTAGCATCTTCATCAGTTTGTAAAAAAACTTATGCATAAAATTCCTATAGTTTTTTAACCTCATCCAGCTGCTTGTATGTTCCTGTTCCATGCTTTTAAGAGAACTTTAGTCTGTTTAAGCTTGAAAATGAAGTTGTGCATAAAATCACCCCATGTGAATGCTCTAAAACCCTGAATAACACAATGGTCATATCCGTCTATGTAACACCAAGTATTTATGTATCTAAAAGGCACATTCTTATCTTTTACTGCTTGTCTTTAAATTTAATCAAAATTAGTGTATGGTCACCAAGAACTGTTGGAAGGGCAATTGCAAATAAATCATGAAATATTTGCAAAAAATCCCGAAGTTTAATGCTAGTACAAATTTATTGGTAAAATAAAAATATTAAAGAAAATGAAAAGATTAAAAATTTAAAATAATGCACTTTTAAAGTGCACCAGTGAAAATCTCAATTTTAACAGTTCATTCAGATCAACTTCTGCAAATTATGTTCAAAATGTTTGATTAAGTACAAGTTTGAAAACACATCCACGATTTGTTTGTTAATATTTATAAACGATCCTTAATAATAATTGTCATAGGTAAGAATCCAGAATCAAACTTTAACATTTATTTGCATAAAACGAGTGCGGCTATTCAGATAAAAAATTAAATAAAATGATAATTTCCACCAAATTACCTCTACTAATGGTTTGTACTGTATAATTTGTATTCTGTAAAGAAACGCATGGAATTTGTATACTGATTTTTTTTTAACAAAAGTTGATAATAAATGGGTAAATAATAATGTATATCAGTATAACAGAAGTGCAAAAATCCACAGAACGCGATAATCAACAGTTTCAGTAACGGGGGAAAATGTGGTTATAGTCAAGGGATTGATGATATTACATTTAATAGTTACTATAAGAACATTTAATAATTCAACATAAAAACGTCTGTACCATTTATATAATATAAAATGTTAATATAATGGGGGTCCTCCCATGATACAAATAAGTGTCAGTTTGCAGTCCGAATTTGATTTTTGGTTGGTTTATTGCACAGGAAAGTTGGAGTGGGAAGACTTGCATGGTTCCAGGAAGAGGAGGTCCAAATAAATGAAAGTTTGACTGAGTGACAGGTCCTGGAAGAGGAGGTACTTACTATATCTGTTTATGTACTTCACATTACCATTGCACTTTGGATTAAATTTGAAAATAACATTATCTTCTTTACAATATTCATGTTACTGGGATGAGGAGAGATAAACTATAATTTCTTTTGAGCAGATTAGACTTTCATGTACCTGCATGTTCATGAGATGCATCAGATATATTCGACCCTGGAAGATGCACAGATTGAGCACCACAGGTACAATTTTCGCACTGATAGTATCAAGACCAGAGTTCGCCTCTATTTTTATGAACATTACACTAGTGATGCATTCTTTTATTATGGCACAGCCAAGATCAGTGATAAGAACAAAGAGATCAGTATTGAAGTTTGGGCTGATATGTGGTGTTCGCAGTACTGAATAGGGGTGCAAGTGGCTGCTGGTTGTAGTAGTCAATGAGGCCAGAGGAGCTGGTAGTTGTGAAGTGTCAGTGGGAAAAGAAGATGATGCTTTTCGATGTAAGAGGGGAGTTTGTATGGTCAGTTGGTTGTCACAATTTTTTTTTTGCCACTATTTGTATGTGTTTGGGCTTTAGTGAACTGGTAACATACTTAATGTAAAATGTATGTACAATGTAAACTGTAATTTGCGATGAAATAATTTTTTTTTTCAAATGAAATTGTGTGGGTTTTTTTTCCTTTTTAGAAAATATGCAAATGCAATAGAGTGGAATATTAAAGTTGTTATATAAATAGAAGACAGCGTTTGATTAATGCTGTCAATGAAGAAACAACAACGTTCAATTCGTGCTGTAATTATCTTTAAATAGTCAACAACAGCGTTTAGTACACGCTGTCGAAATAGTTGATGATTCAATAACAGCGTTTATAAAAAGCTGTTGTAAACAGTTAAAGTGGAATTAAAACATTATTGACAGCTCGTAATAAACGCTGTCACAGAGATGTTTCAACGGCGTTTATAGAAACGCTGTTGTAAGTTATGTATATACGACAACATGTCGTTATACAGCGTTTCTAATAACGCTGTTGTATCTTATTACAGCGTTTATCAAACGCTGTTAAAAACCTTTTGTGGCGTAGTGGTTTTTGATAATCGGATATTTGTTGATTTGATTACCGTTTTTGATAATCGAATATTTGTTGATATGAGTTCTGATTATCGTTTTTGATAATCGGATATTTGTTGATTTGATTATCGTTTTTGATAATCGAATATTTGTTGATATGAGTTCTGATTATCGTTTTTGATAATCGGATATTTGTTGATTTGATTATCGTTTTTGATAATCGAATATTTGTCGATATAAGTTCTGATTATCGTTTTTGATAATCGGATATTTGTTGATTTGATTATCGTTTTTGATAATCGAATATTTGTTGATATGAGTTCTGGTTATCGTTTTTGATAATCCGATATTAGTTGGTTTGATGATTTGTTGATTTGATGGTTTGAGATTTCTGATTATCGCTTGTGATAATTAGATATTTGAAATTTAATTATCGATTGTGATAATTAAATATTTGCTGAGTTGAGATTTAATTATCGCATTTGATAATTAAATATTTTTTGATTTGAAATTTGATTATTGTTTTTAATAATTAGACCTTTGTTGTTTTCTGATTACCGTTTTGGTAACTAGATATTTTCGGTTTTGCGATTTGGGTTTTATAATTATCTTTATTGATAATTAGATTTTGCTATTTTCTAATTATCGTATCGATAATTAGATATTGCTGTTTGGTGATTTCTGTGTTCTAGTTATCTAATTAATAATTGAATAGTGCCGATAATTGCATCTTTTCAGTTTTGTTGTTTACTGATTATTTACTTGATAATTAAATTTTGTTGAGAATTTATGAATTTCTTTTATGAAATCAAAAGATTTCTTTGGTGGTATATTGTCGACTTTTATTTTCTAGCTTAACCAGTTTATGTTAGAAAAATAATTGTTATTGACGACCTTAATTATGAAAATTGGGGGACGCAATTTTTATAAGGAGGGGAGTCTGTAACAACCCGGAGTTTTATAACAATTAATTATCATATAATGACGATTTAATTGGTTGTTAAATACTATTTGGAGTTTTTAATTGGGTTTAAATTCTTTGAAAAATGGGTTAGTGGTTATGCGGGCTTAAAAATTTAATTGGCCCATTTCTTTTAATTTGTTGTCGTGAATATCATTTGTACCGTTCCCCTTTTCTTACACTTTCCCATTCTCTAACCCTAAAACGAAACCGAATGAAAGAAAACAAATGGCGGCCTCGTCCCCTTTGCGAAATCTAGGGTTGCTCGTTCGTCGCTCGTCCCGCTGTGCTCTGATGTTAGGGCTTTTGATTTTCGTAGGCGTCGACTTCAAATTCTCGACCGAGTGAAGGTGAGTAATTTATAATTACTCACATCTAATTCGATTTCATGAGTATTTGATTTTGTTCTTATCGGCCTTGAATTTTGGTTTTTCGACTTCGGTCGTGAATTCTTAGCTTATCTTAAGTTTTGCTGTGTTGATTATATTCTTGTTGTCTTTCGAAGTTGAATTCTTTTGACCTTGCTGATTGTTGAGTCGACTCCGACACTTACTGTTATTGACTTCGGTCACTTTGTTTCTGTGAATTTGCTAATTTCTGGATTTTCAAGATTTTGACTTTGTTTGTCGTTGAATTCTTTGATGATGATGTTGATTCGTTTTGTACTCGAGTGTGGCCATTAACTGCCGACTTCGGCTTCGACTCGAATGTTGATTGCACTGTTTAAATTGGAGTCCTTAGGTTGATAGCATATATGTATGTCATTAACCTTTTGATTATGGCATCACTGTAGTCCTAGCTTTCTCTTCACTGTAACTGTATGTAGGTTATGTTTTCATTGTATATCTGCACTAGTGTAAATTTGGGTTTCACTGGGATTGTTCAGTATCCAGTACATGTTATTACCATTCACTCAAATTCAGTTGCATCCATTTCTACATTCATTTGATGCTGTGTATTGCTCACTGTCCTATGTCCAGTCTCATGTGATGTTCATTCGATGTGGCTCTGGTTTGATATTCTCTAGTCTGGTTCTATCTGAAGTTTGCGTCCGTTGATATGCACCTCATTGGTTCCATTTAAGTTCATACTATATTAGTGCCTTCGATACTGGACATGTATGTCTACTACACTATGTAGTAGTCTTACTTGTGCACTTTGTTGTTGTGAGCCACCGTGTCAGTTTACATTTTTGACGTGGTTAGTCTCCAGTTTCATGTTGCCACCTCTTGAGATTGTTTGTTGTACACTTGTTGACCAATATACACTGCCGGAACATTGGTTGTAGCTTGATGAACTCTATACATCCCTTATGCCCTCGCTGTTTTATGTGCTGTGTATATTTATAAGTGTGATTGTTCACATGTTGAATATGTGTAGCTGTTGAAGCAGTACCATTGATTTTTGGGTCTTCCTCTTCACTGTGTTGTTTCAACCAGTACTGTCTTGCAATTCTGTTTGCTTTCATTTAAATGTATCCCTGATGCTTAATGGAGTTCATTTGCATTGTTTTTTTTTTATATTTTGCGGCTTACTTCGAGCATGTTACATTTGTGCTTGAGGCAGTAGCATTCATTAGCTCACGTGTTTCCACTGTTTTGTTGGTTTAGATGCGCACTTGCGTGAGTTTCACTGAGCTTTGGCAGTTTGGTCTTTGCACTTATTTTTGGTCGAGACATATATGTTGTTGCATTTCCAGTTTCATTTAGTGACTGATATGCATGTCTGCACTTTTATCATATATGTTGTTGCATTTCTAGTTTCATTTAGTGACTGATATGCATGTCTGCACTTTGATCATATATGTTGTTGCATTTCCAGTTTCATATAGTTGTTCATGGATCACTGCATTATTCATTTGCAATTGGTCTTGATGTTATACATCACTGTGCATTAGTCCACTTGAAGTTGTAGCCCTTGTGGTCGGACCTGCATATACTTGTACCATTTTGTTGCTTACCTCTGAACATCACTGTCATACTTGTTGATTCCTTGAGTATACTGTTTGGTTCTGGCCATATTCTTGTTGCTTACACCTTCATTTGGCTGTGCCCTCATGTGTATCACTGCCTTGTGCAGTTCCATGTTGCACCTCTGTTTCATTTTATCCATGTGCAACTAGTAGCTTACATCCATTGTGTACATTTGGGTTCACATTCATGTTGTCCAGGCTTGTTCCTTTGCATTGCTGTTAGCTCTGGGCTTCACTGACCACTCTTGTTGTACCACTGTTGTCTCCCTCTCTTGACATTTCGGAACTTGAATTGTTGCATTGAGTTGAGTCATGACAGCAGTGACTTGACCTTTGCATTTTGTTTGTTTTTCGAATTCACTTGAGTTGAATCCAACTTGTAGCTTGGGTTTGACCTTGTGTTCGTTGTGAATGTTCATTGTGTACATATCACTGTAGTGGCAAGGCAGTGCACGCAAGCGTGAACTGCAGCCACACGGTATGGCTTTTATGATATTCTATCTTGTTTTGATTATTTGATCTTTTGCATACTCCATATACTGTAGTGGCGAGGTAGTGCACGCGTGCGTGTACTGCAGCCCTACCCAAATTAATATTTTAATTGATATTTCAATGGTTTGAACTGTTTTGTTTATTCAATTCAATATTCTGAATTGTATTCTGATTCGGTTTAATTTGCTGATTTGTTGTTTAACACTGTTACGTGTTATATTTATCGTTATCCGATTTCTTTATTTAAGGACCGGATAGACGAGATTTATTGTGACTGTCGTCTATTCATTATTTAATTATTATTGCTTCTGTGCACTAATAACTGAGTTTGAATTAGACTGACCCGTGTATTATTTTCTTTTGAATGTAATACTCGGGTCAGACCGAGTATTCACAGGTTGTTGATATCTTACTTTGGGTTGCTGCTTGAGCTATGAAGTCACTTCATATCTTTTGGAGTAGTCGTTGTCATTTATAGTAGCCGATTTATTTGTATAGGAAGTTAGGTATTCATGTATATCATATACGATAATGTACTTGTATATGTAACTTCCAGATTTGACGGTTGTAGTTGTATCATATGTACTGTATCACATGTATTGTAACTGACATCAGTTATATATATATGCGACTTTCTGTTATATCTGTGTTCCGCATTTACATTATCTGTGTCATTATTATATATATTGTCCTAAACTATTATGAACCATCGTAGTTCGTTTTATACTGGAATTGGGTATGTCAATGGGAGTAAATAAATAAGAGATGAAAAATAAAAATATATACCACTCCTATCGAGATAACCAATACTAGTGTAGGGCCTAACTACGGATGGTCGCTCCTATCCAGCCTTATTCTTCATAATAATAGATAGTATTTCTTTTAATACTCTTTGTTATTGTGAGCATAGAGGTGGGGCGTCACAAAAGTGGTCTTCTTTAATCGAAATGCGCAACGAAGAAGCTGCACTTAGAGTGCGATATTTAAAAGGAAAAATTGCAAAAGTTGAAGGAAAGTCGCACAATCCAAACGATAGTCAAAGTGATGCGTCAGATCCATATTCCAATATGGCGTGTATGAATATATTAAATGGTATTGACGATGTTCCTAATGAGATCTACATGAAGGCAATGAAGGCTTTCGAAGATCCAGATTTTAGGATGCAATTTGTTATGATGCCGGAAAATAGAAGACTACCAATTTAGAAATCCTAGAATAATTTTATTAGCTTGAGTGTTATGGTATCTTTATTGTAGGCTTATATGCTTTATGTTTTGTCAAACTTTGTGTTCATTAGAATATGTAGTTCTTATTCTATGGTACTTTTTGTGTTTTTAATGTTTGAAATGTTATTTTTCTTTGTTAAGAAATGGTGGCCGATATTCTGCAATATAGTCGTATGTTTATATAGTAGTATGTTTATATAGTAGTATGTTTATTCTATGGTACTAAATATTCAAATGCTTATATGCTATAATGCAGTATTAATATAGTAGTAAGTTTGCTTGTCAGATATGGAGAGGTGATGGGTAAGTGAAGGGAGATGACCAAAGGGATGAAGGTTGAAGTGCAGTGTTTCAGGCAGTGGTAGCCAGTATGTAGAGGAGCAACTGTTCAAGTGTTTGAAGAGTGAATAGACAGGAGATGATATAGGAGTAGCAATGGTTTGAGGCAGAGATTGTTGATAGTGTTCGTGTCGACAGGAATGGTTTGATGTGTCATACTGTAGCTGTTTGATAGTGTTTGATAGGAAGTTCGTATGAGTTGTTTGCTGAAGGATGGATGGGTTGTAAGAGGAAGGTTGAATTGTGAAATGTAGTGGGATGTTGTTTGAGTTGATGTTGGTAGGGTGGTGTATGTGTGTACACTGTTGTATATGGGATTGATTGAAGTGGCTGTAGGAATGAGGTGGAAATATGCAGCAGTCAGGTAGTTGGTGGTTAGGTGAGTTTCAATGGCAAGTGTTGTATATGGTTTGAGTTTGTGAATGGTGAAGTGGGGATGTTGAGGCAAGTACTGTGGTGAATAAAAGTGACTGATCGGGGGGGTGGTTTGATGGATGTTGTAGGTTGATCTTGTGATTGATCAATGGAATATTGGTGCCCGTGGGGTATGGTGAAGTGTGTTTTTGAAAGCAAATGTAGGAAATGTAGTATGGGAAGTTTCAATATGGGAACCAGAGTGACTGATCAGTGGAGTGTTTTAGAGTGGTGATCAGAAGTGGTCAGTGTGTTTTGGAGTGCAGAAATGAAAGCACAGTTGCGTGCTGTGAAGAGGCAGTTTGGAGGGTTTGAAGTGTGTGAAGGCAAGTCAGGTGGATGAAGTGAAAGGCAAGTTAGGTGAATATAAATGGCAGTTAGGTGAAAGGCAAGTTCTCAACAGATAACAGTGATCAGTGGAAGAATGAGAGTGAACCATAGCCTTATAATTAGGAAATTTGTCAAAAAGTCATAGTTTATAAATATTCTATCTTGTTGTGAATGATTGTTTTTGTATTTCTTTTTGTTGGCATAACAAGATACTTTTACATGCTTATGCAGGTACACCTCTTGCAATCTTGAGAGTTTAGTGCATGTAGTTTGGCTAACCTCTTCTTGTCACAATCCTTGCATTGGAAGGTATGTTTATATGATTATGGAATTGTAATCTAAACATGATTTTATGTTTATCTTAATGCATGTGCAAATCCAAATTGGCCAGTAATGAGCTAGCGTCTAAATTTTGTACCATATGAATTATAATGTCAACACTTAATAACCAAGTCAAGTATACTGAATTATACTGCTAAACCATAGAAAAATTCATGTTGACTAGATCATTGGTAAAAGTTCAGTTCATATCTAACGATAAATAGTTAATATCAATTTATGCAGAGTAATGTCTATTGGATTTAATATCATTTCTTATGAATCCGATGATGGCTCTAGTTCTGATGATGATCTTGTATTTACGGACTACTGTGATGAAGAGTACGGTGATATGCTAATGATTAATTATCTTGTTCTTAACCAGAGGAGTATCATGAATAGAAAACCCTGTAGAACATCAATGCTTACGGGAAGGATGTTCTTACTTGATGTATTGAATGGAAATCCTTCTATATGTCATCAAATTTTTCGAATGCAGAAGCATGTATTCTTGAATTTTTGTGATGTTCTAAAAGGGAAAGGACTTTTGATTGATGGAAGAAAAGTAAGCATGGAGGAGGGCGTGGCAATGTTTCTAATGATAATAGGACATACAACAAGATATAGTATTATTGCCGATCGTTTTCAGCATTCGCACTATACTATTTCAAAATGGTTCAGAAGAGTTTTACGAGCTGTTTATTCTTTGGGCACGGAGATAATACGTCCAACGAATGGAGATGTCATACATGAACGACTTGTACACAAGTATCCCTACTTTAAGGTCATTTTTTTAGCACAACTTTAAATTTATCAAATAATAAACATAAATAATATTGTAGTATTATTTATTGTAGAATTGTATTGGCACAATAGATGGAACACATGTTGCTGCATGGGTGCCCGCATCATGGAAAACATCTTTTCGTGGAAGAACAACCAATATAACACAAAATGTCATGGTGGCATGTGATTTTGATATGAAATTCGTGTTTGTATACGCTGGATGGGAAGGCGCTGCTAACGATTCTCGAGTATTCATCGATGCAGTTACAAGAACTGGAAACAATTTTCCAATGCCCAGAGGAGGTATATTTTATTGTATAAAATTTAACTATCAACCATTATTTTATAAATAGTTACATAATACTTATCTTTATAATATTTATATAATACATGACCATTATTTTATAGATCAATATTACCTTGTTGATGCTGGATACCCTAACATGCCTGGATTTCTGGCTCCTTATCGAGGACATATATATCATTTACGTGATTATAACGGACGAGGAAGACTACGTGGAAAGGAAGATTTGTTCAATTATAAGCACTCGTCGTGTCGAAATATAATCGAGCGTTGTATTGGTGTTTTAAAAGCAATATTTCCAATTCTAAAACTAATGACTAATTATCCACTTCGTAGGCAAAGACAAATTCCTATTGCTTGTTGCATATTACATAACTTTATTCTACAAGAACATGCTTTGGATGCTCTTTTCACACAATACCCATCCGAGAATATGGTATTTGAACATGCATTAGAGGAAAATCAAAATCAAGAAATCATACAATTTGATGTTGGTCAAACAACTCAAATGGGACATATCAGGGATCAAATTGCTATACAAATGTGGAATGATTACATAGCAACTCATCCATAAACCTAAATAGTTAAGTATGAAATTTGTCTTTCTTTACCTTTTCTTAATAGGAACTTGCTTTGCTAATGATAATAATTTTAACAATGCAGGTTATGAGTGAATAAGGCTGCACAACCACTTACTCTTTCTTAATTGGTTAAGTTTCTCTTGTTTGCTTTTATGTACACTTAGATAATTCTTGATTCCAATAATGATATTTGATTAGATTTGTGTAATGGTTGTATAATTTATCACTAACTTGTGGGTTAATATTGAATACTTTATCATGTTCGAATGTTTATCACTTCCTAAGATATATATTGATATACTTGTATATTTCTATTTATCAGAAAAGAGAAGGCCTAGCATGAGGAAGAAGAGCCACTTGAACAAAGCAAAGACTACTTGCATAAGATACATCAAAACTTTTTCCCCTTCTTTTGTAATGATACAATTGATATATCTTATCTATTTTGTAATGATTTTGGTTGAGATATGATTAATTTGTAGCATGACATGAGTTAGTCTCAGTTTGATATGGTTCACTTACTAGTAGTCATTATTATTTTGTTATCCTTGTCAATTTATGATTTTCCATTTCATGATTTTTTTTGTTAGCCCCATTCATTATCCAATTTCGCTTCTATATTTAATGGTTAAATTCTAACCAAATTTGAAATTGACATTTTTATTTTGGAATAGCATTTTTGATTTTTAATTTAAAAACTATTTTTCAAAACCGTAGAACCAAATATATTTTTCGAAATATTAAAACGCTCAAAATGAAAAACTGAAAATGGACTCTAAAAACTGAAAACCAAAAACTAAAAATGAAAACAAACAGGGCCATAAATTTTCGATTTTTAATTCAATGCGTTTCTCACCCGTACGATAACTCCAAATGCTACGAAATTTGAAATCCGATAATAATTAACTATTATGAATCCAATGGAACTAGTTTCGTTGAATTTCGAGACTATACCCAGAAGGCTATTTTAACTCGTCTATTAAATCGAGCGATTTTCAAAACCGTCGAATCATTTAAAATTTCATTTTTAAAACTTTACTAACTTAATTATAAATCATATAGAATTTATATTCATATCAGAAATTATTCTGATTCCTTTTAAATCAAAATCTGATTATTTACATTATTACTATATAGTAAATTCCATTATTAAATTAATATAATATTCCAATTTTAACTTATCGACTTTTGATTCCAACCAAAAGTCCAATATTAAAATTCAAATCCAAGTAGACTTTAAATAAATTTTAGAAACCATTTCTATATCTATATATACCCAGATTCATAAATTATCCAATTTCAATATTAAATTATTATTATCCAAATCCAATTGAATTGCCATATTTGAAATTATAACTAACCTTATTGATTTAACCAAAATATCTTATTTAAAAATAAATTAACAATCCACATTCAACATTTATTAAATGTTCATAATTAATGACCAAATTTTCCGGGTTGTTACAGCAATAGGGTTATAAGGCAAAGAGATCCACTTTCTCCTTACCTTTTCACTATTGCTATGGAGTTTCTATCAATACAAATGGAGTTAGAACATATAAAAGGAAACATTAAAACCACAAATACGATAAAGCCATTGATAAAACATTATTATATGCTGATGATTTATTATTATTTTTGAATGCAGATGAGAATAGTACGAGTACTGTGGACAATATTTTCGAAAAATTGAAAGATTATGCTGGTCTGGAAGTTAATGAATGAAAAAGTAAAATTTATTTCAGCAAATTATGCCCCAGAAAATCAGAAATGTTGAGAATACTCAATTTCAAGAACGAGAACAACCAATAAAATATCTTGGACTTCCTTTTAGTATGAATCAAATCAATGTCAAAGACTGTGCTAGACTCTACGATATACTATAAAATAGATTAGAAGGTAGGCCAAGTAAACGGCTTTCTGTACGTGGAAGACAGAATTAACCCACACCGTTATCACTGCTATTATCATGTACTGGCTACAAACACATAACATTCGACAAAACCAATCTATAAAATCAAAATAATATGTGCAAACTTCATATAGAAAGGAAAATATCATAAAGTATCTTGGGATACTGGAGGTCTGGGCTTAAGAAGCTTCAAGAATCTAGGTATTATCTACCGTATAAAATTATTTTGGAATTTTTAAAAGTAGAATTGCTTTAGTAAAAGTGGATGAAGAATAAATATGTGTAAAATAAAAGCTTATGGACTATGCTAGTGGAAAATCATTACTCCAACTCTTGGAAAAACATTCTAAACTACAGAGAAATTGGAATAAAAATAATTGGAAGGAAATTTAAAGATAGTAAATCAACCAACCTCTGGATTGACCCTTGAATTAAGGGCAAAATTTGGTAAATTTATTGGGCTGGTCTAATTTACTACATTTTGGAGGAGCAAATCTTACAGTTGAAATCATTATTCAAAATAATAGATGGAACATCAACTTGCAATCAGCTACCTCTATATTCAAACAAGTTACGTGTAACATTGAAATAGATCCAAGCTTAAGCAAAGAAAAAGGGTGTTGGAAGTTTACCTCAAAAGATAAAATCTCTTTTAAAAGTACATGGGAATTTATTAAAGCTGCTCAAGTAGAAGTGGATTGGTATGAAACCATATGGAATAAGGCAAATTGCCCAAAAATGGCACGTTATGCCTACTTTACTATATATTAAACAGATTACCTACGGGACATAGATGCCATAAATGGGGTAAAAAAGGATAAATAAAATGTTTACTTCGAAAAACAAAGCTTGAAATTGTAGAGCATCTATTCTTTGATTGCATATACTCTAGGCATATCTGGTTTATAGCTAAAAGAAGAATCAATCTCAGCCAACATGTTTCCTTGGAAGTAACATTCAATATATCCCGCAAAGATTCAAATCCAAAACCAAAACAATAGAGCATAAAAAAGAGTTCAACAGAGCTTACATCATGCTAACAACAACCATCCATCACATATGAAAAGAGAGAAATGCAAGATTGCACGCAAATAAGGAAACAGATAGCATTCAAATTTGGAAAAATATAGAAAAAAATTCAATATTTTTATTGCAAAACATAGAAAAATCACAAAGAATCTCAAAATCATTCCACAACCATTTATGATCTAGACAACTATGAGCGGAAGGTTGAAGCATACATAAAAAATGGGAAAGTCAGATCTGACATTTCCTATGGAAAACTTGTTCAACCCAGTGCTAAGCATAGGTTAAAAGAGCTTTCAGGTCGGAACAATCCCAATTCCAATGGCTGAGCTGTTGGTGGCGACCATTCCAGTACCAAAACTAGGAGCTTTCCTATAAGGGAAATCAACAAACACTTATAAATGACTATAATATTGCTTTTGATACTATTGCACAAAATTACAATGAATTATTTTTTAGCTCACTAGGTTTTGGTAGGAGCTATCACGCATCCAAATTTAAGCCAAAAGAGTCAGATTTCCCACTATATCAAAGAGAATTGCAACTTAAATTCAATAATTAGAGAATAGGCGATAACTATTACAAAAGTAATCTCAATGATAAAATCTATCACTTATCTGTCTAGAAAAGAGAAGAAAGTAGCAACTCCAAGCATAACATTAATAATCAGAGAGGCAAAAGCAGTACGCTTCAAAATCAGATGAAGCCAAATACTACAGATCATGAGTTTTTGGGTAGCTTCAGAGGGAACTTAACAGCTCCACAAATCAAGAGAATTAACTACAACAAGATCGAAAGTAGCAAGCATCGAGATCAAGTGAAGCTAACTACTAATGAACATGAGTTATCGGTCAGCTTCAAGGATAACACATTAGACCTACAAATTGGAAGGAATAATTGCAACATGGATAGAATATGGAAGGTGCCATAAGCTAGATCTATACTATAACTCAGGAAATTAATCAAATTGCACGAAATGATCTAATCAATGTGAAGCATTAATTTTTTAAGGGTTAATTCTATCGCGTTTTGAGATAGAATGAGAGCTTATTATGTTGCGACTAGGGTTTGCGTTGTGTGATACGAGCCCTATTGTGTTTGGGCCATACCTTTTTTACCAATTCCCAAAAAAGACAAAACTTGTTTACACTCACATCGTTTAAAGCCATAACAAGAAGCATCTGATAATTTTATGTAATTGTACCAACAAACACATCCACTAAGATATACACTACATGAACCACAAATCCACTAAAATATTCATTAATGAAATATTATATAGTTGGCACCTCGAACACTACATGTCTTGACGTGCCGCTACAACAACCTGTAGTAAAATAGTAGTTAGTGTTAGAAACCACTATACTGATGAATGAGATATTAACCCACATCGCCAAAAATATGTGCATTTTCATGTTTATATAGTAAATCTCTCAAACCTATATTGGCCCTTAGGGTCGGGTAATTTTGTGCGCGAGGGAGGACCTATACAGCCATAAACTAACACGTGCGTCCCGCCCTTCCATCCCGTACCGTACCGAAACGGTGCGAGTGCGGATGTAGGTTCAATAAAAGCGGACTGTGTTATATTTTTGATGGACAAAAGTGGACAGTATTTTGACTGTTTAAATTCGAACAGAAGAGACGCGATTGGTTTCCAACGATATAGCCGTTGCGAATTTGCTATTACAAAATGACATGAAGAGACAAGCCTTTTTCCAATGGATGTAGACGTTGCAGATTTGCTGAAGAGACGCTAACTTTTTCCAAGGGTATAGCCGTTGGAAATTTTCCTATATGAAGAAAAGGAAACATGATCACTTTCCAATTCCAACCAATTCACTTCATCCTCTTCCTTTCTAAAAAACAGTCCTTCATACCACATAGAAGTTCATACGCACCACAATCTCGAACAAATCACGTCTATTATATCTTGGGAGACTTTAATAAAGTCTTAAGGAAATTGTTACGGCAAGGCTCAGACAAAATTTCATTGTTCATCTGGTAAGATTTCTTGTTTATTTATATAAATATAAATCATTTTGTAATCTTTCCATTACGAAGTTGTACTGTTTCAACGAAGTAGTACAACGATTGTTTATCACTATAGTTTAACGTGGCACTTTGTTGTTGTTATTGCTATTGTTTGTTGTTGTTAAATTCATTACAACAATAGTTATTGTTCAAAATTACTGATACATAATTTTAAAGTAGTGGAAATATGATTTGTAAACTTGTGTGAGGAATTTATAACTGATTGATATCTGTTTTTGTATATACGTCGTATTACATCTTAAGACTTTATAGTTTTTACTGAAACAGAGATGGCAGCAGTTGAATTATAAACTAAAACTGCTATTCACAACAGACCTGATCCATTTAGAGGAGATGGTGATGACTTCTTGACATGGCAGAATCAAATGCGGTTTTATCTCACCACGTTAGGGCTGCATAAGTGCATTGAGAAGGATGAACCAAAGCCCAAAGACGGATAGACTAGAGAAAAAGGCAAAGATGTGTTTCTCATAATTGACTCATGGAAGCATTCAGACTTCCTATGCCAAAACTACATTCTGAATTATTTGGATAAAGTACTGTATTAAGTGTATCATCCACACCAGACAGCAAAATCCTTATGGACTGCACTTGCAAATAAATACAAGACGCAGAGAATGCCAGTTTGAAGAAGTTCATGGTATATAAATTTATGGAATAGAAAATGGTGGATTCCAAATCCGTAATTAGAGAAGTATAGGAACTCCAACTTATAATCCATGAACTTGAATCGAAAGGACATAAAGTTGGAGAGTCATTCCTTGTTGAAGCGATAACAGGAAAATTACCACATCCTGGAGAGACGGCCGCAACTATCTGAAACATAAGAAAAATGAGATTTTCTTAGAAGATCTCATTATTAGATTTAAAATTAAGGCAGATAATCACAGAACAACACAACCCAAAGGCGAAGAGGCACTTGTTACAGATGGGTTAAAGAAGAAAGGACCACTTCAACAACAAAAAGAAAACGAGAAAGGCATAGATAATCAATCCAAAGATAAGCAAACCAAGAAGTTCAAAGGCGGATGTTGGGTCAATGGAAAGACTGGGCACGTAGCTAAAGATTGCAAGCACAAGAAGGAGAATGACAAATCGGTGGCAAATATAGTAGAAAATTTGAGTTCAACCATTGAGGAGATGAACTTTTCAGGAGTTGTTTCAGAACGCAGCTTAGTACAGAACCCTACACAGTGGTGGGTAGAAACAGGCGCTGCTCGTCATGTCTGTTCTAATATATCTATGTTATCACTTACAAGAAATACAATCGGGATGAAAAACTCTACATTTGTAATTCTACAGGTTCCTTGATCGAATGTAACGACACCATCATCCTCAAATTTACATTCGGAAAAACCATGACACTAAATGAAGCCCTTCGTGTTCCAGATATTTGCAAGAATCTTATCTTTGAACATGTGCTCTCAAAGAAAGGATTCTGAATGGTCTTCAAGTCAGATAAAGTAGTTTTATCTAAGGCTGGAATTTATATAGGAAGGGGTCATTTATGCGATGGCCTATTTAAGGCAAATGTAACAGCAGTCGGCAATAAAACTATGTAGTCTGATTGTACTATTAATAAAAATGAAGTTTCTTATTTGTTAAAGCATGAAATTTTGTTACGACATGATAGATTAGGACACATAAATTTTCAAAAAATGAAAAAATCAGCAAACTTGGGATTAATTCCTAAATTTTCAAGTAGATAAAAACTACAAATGTGAGACATGTGTAGAAGCAAAATTGGTTAAAAAAACCATTTCATAATGTTGATAGAAGTACTTAGCACTAGGTTTGGTTCATATTGATTTATGTGATTTTTAATCATTACCTACAAGAGGTGGAAAAAAGTACTTTATCATTTTTATTGACGATTATACATAATATTGTTATGTATATCCTTTAAACAGTAAAGATGAAGCAATTATATCGTTTATAAAATATAAGGCTGAAGTAGAAAATCAGTTAAATAAAAAGATCAAAATATCGAGGTCTGATCGAGGTGGAAAATATGAATCATTATTTGAAAAATTCTATGCAGAAAATGGTGTAATCTATCAAACGACAACTCCATATTCACCACAATAAAATGGTATTGCCAAGAGAAAGAATAGAATATTAAAAGACATGATTAATGCAATGCTATTGACCTTCGGCTTACCGACAAACTTGTAGGGGAAAGCCTTAAATATGTCTAATCACATATTAAACAAAGTTCCTCACAATAAAACAGGAACAATTCCATATGATTTATGGAAATGACACATACCAAGCTTCAAATACCTCATATTGTTGGGGTGCTTGGTAAAAGTTCTAGTTTTGCCTTCCAAGAAAGTCAAACTTGGACAAAAAACCATAAACTGTTACTATCTAGGACCAGCCCAAAATAGAAATGCCTACAGATTTTTGGTATTAAAGTTTGATATAGATTATATTAATGTCAATACAATCGTAGAGTCGCGAGATTTCTCATTCTTTGAAGATATGTTTCCGCACAAAAGGAATGAAGGAATTTGTATCCCTAAAAGGACAAGGGAAGAATTAAATAATCCATATGAAGATGAAACTCATCATGAAATTGAGAAAGTAGAACCAAGAAGAAGCGTAAGGGCAAGAACATCGAAGAGATTTGGTTCATATTTTCTAACATACATGTTAGAACACGAACTCAAACGTACAAGGAAACAATGTCATCTTCTGAATCTTCATGTTGGAAAGAAGCAATCAAAAGTGAAATTGATTCAATTCTAAGTAATAAAACTTGAAAAATAGTTGATCTTCCACCTGAAATAAAACCGATTGGTTGTAAATGGATCTTCAAAAAGAAGATGAAACCAGATGGCTCTATTGACAAATATAAAGCAAGATTGGTAGCCAAAGGATATCGTCAAAAGGAAGGTATAGACTTCTTTGATACTTATTCACCGGTGAAATAATAACCTCTATAAGAATGATAATAGAAATTGTATCCATATAATCTAGAGATTCATCAAATGGATGTAAAGACAACATTCTTAAATGGAAATCTTGATGAGGAGACTTACATGGAGGAATCCTAGGGTTTTAATTATAAAGGAAATGAAAACAAAGTATGTAATTAGTAAAATCATTATACGGACTGAAACAAGCTCCGAAACAATGGCACGCAAAATTTGAAAGTGTCATGATGAAAAATGATTTTTGTATAAATGAATGTGATAAATGTGTTTATTATAAACAAGTTGGACAATCATACGTGATGCTTGTCTATATGTAGATGATATGCTAATCTTTGGTCCAAATAATAAGGTAACAGAGACCATAAAGAAAATGTTAATCAACAATTTCGATATGAAAGATTTAGGAGTTGCAGACGTTATTTTAGGAATCAAAATAATAAAAATACCTAGTGGAATTGAACTATCTTAGTCACACTCTGTACAAAAAATAATTGAAAATTTTCAAAATTGTGGAACCAAAGGAGTAAGAACACCTTTTAATCCATCGAAAGTACGACATAAAAACACTAATGAGAATGTAATAAAGCCGGAATATTCTCGTGTAATAGGATGTCTAATGCATCTCATGAATTGCACAAGACCAGATATAGCTTATGCAGTAAGTCGACTGAGCAGGTATACAAGCAACCTAGCAAAGAAACACTGGAAAGTACCAATGGGAGTGTTGGGATATTTAAAGAGTGCCACGAACTTTCTCTACATTATGGAAAATATCCTGCCGTCCTAGAAGGATATAGTGATGCAAAATGAATTTCTGATTCGGAGGAATCTAAATCAACTAGTGGTTATGTCTTTACCTTAGTAGAAGCAGCAGTGTCATAGAAATCTACTAAACAAACGTGCATAGCTCGATCCACTATAGAATCAGAGTTCATCGCTTTAGATAAAGCAGGCGAAGAAGTATAATGGCTTTGTCATTTTTTAGAAGATATTCCATTTTTGCCTAAACTGTGATAATCAAGTAGAGTGCAAAACTTTATGCACAATGGAAATTCACGACATAGTCGTTGACGCCATAACACAGTTTGGCGGTTACTCTCAAATGGAACTATTTCCATTGATTATGTGAGAACCACTGGTAACCTTGCGGATCCATTTACTAAAGGTTTTTCAAGTGAGAAAATAAACTGCGTGTATTGATCCGATTTCGGGTCGTTACACTGCGCATCGAGGGGAATGGGTTTAAAAGCCTAAACCGACAAGTGTTATCTTATACGCAAACCTATCATAGGGACTTGAGATCCTATAGAATAGGATCAATTGGCAAACCAGTTTTGAGTAACTCAAGAAGTAACGCATTTGTTTGGACTTAGTCCTACTCTACTCCACTACAACAAAAACATCCTATTACAACTACATTTTTATAACGGTCACAAACTGCCAGTTGTAATAAAGGTTTTTTATAACTCTTTTTTTGAAAGTTGTAATAAACTTATTTTCAACAACTTTTTTATTTTGTCAGTTGTAACATATACCTATTAGTGGAAATTAGGTTGAAGGACTTCTATTTGCAGGGTAATAAGTTTTAAGGACAACATTTCTGAATAATTAGTTTTAAGGACAATTTACAGCATAATGATAAATTCATTTATCTTTTTTAGTTATATAGGAAAATGATAAATCCTTTTATCATTATTTCTGTATAACTGAAAATGATAAATTCTTTTATCTTTTTCTTGTAAAATGTCCTTAAAACTAATTTTTCAAAGTGAAAATTAGGTTGAAGGGCTTCTATTTGCTGGGTAATAAGTTTTAAGGACAACATTTCTGAATATTAATTTTGAGGACAATTTACAACATAATGATAAATTCATTTATCTTTTTTAGTTATACAGGAAAATGATAAATCCTTTTATCATTATTTCTGTATAACTGAAAATGATAAATTCTTTTATCTTTTTCCTGTAAAATGTCCTTAAAACTAATTTTTCAAAAATAATGTCCTTAAAACTTATTACCTGCACAAATAAGCCATTGAAGTGAAAATCCCCTACCTATTACCACCTTTGTTTTTTGCCAGTTGTAATAAATGCCTATTTTTAACAACTTTTATTTTTTGCCAGTTGTAATAGTTGTCTATTACAATCATTTTCTTTTGCCGGTTTTAATAGATGTCTATTTTTAACAACTCTTCTTTTTTGTCAATTGTAATTGATACCTGTTACAACCTTTTCCATTTTCCCGTTGTAATAATTACTTAATAATTGTAATTAATTAATAATAATTAACAATTACCATTAAATAATAATAACTAATAATTAATTTGAAAATATGAAATAGCGAATATTAATAATTACTATTCTATAACTAATAATTAATTTAATGATCAAGTAAATGCATTATTAATAAATAATGAATATGTAATAAATAAATAAATAAAATATTAATAAATTAATCGATAAATAAATAATTAATAATTAAAATTATGAATTTATAAATAATAATTATTATCAAATAATAGTAATTAATAATTAAATAATAAACAAATAATTATTAATTATTAGTTAATTTTTAATAATTAATATCAAATATTTAATAATCAGGTAAATAGGCACAAGGAAGAAGTTGCAAAAAATTTTAGTCTCAGGGACAACAAGTTTGTTTTTTAGTCTAAAGGACACTTTTTAGTGTAAATTGAAAATGATAGTTACAACTATCATTCTGTGATTTACACTAAAAAATGTCCTTCAGCCTAAAAAACAAACTTCTTGTCCTTGAGACTAAATTTTTCTCTAACTTTTTCCTTGAGCCTAAAAACCCCTTTAATAATCATTTATTAATAACTAATAATTTGGAACTAGTAATCAATAATTAATGAGTAATAATTAATAATTAAGAAGTAATAATTAAGAAATAATAATTAGCAAGTTATGTTTAATAATTAAGAAGTAATATCAATATTTTAATATAAAATTTCAAGCAATTTATATAATCTAATATAAATTTAAAAAAATTTAAAAAATAAAAAAAATCATAAAATTAACAAATAGTTACAATATATATTTTATTTAACCTATCATATTAAATAACTTTCAAAATAATAGTTGGTTGATGAAATTAGTAATCCACTTTCCTCCATATTGAAAATTTTCTTCCATATATATCTTTCATAACAATAGTTATTTAACTTATCATATTAAAATAACTTTCAAGATATCCAATCTCAAATTTTCCCTCTACATCGAAATTTTTAGCTTCAATGCAAAAAAAATTCCCTCTATGCACCATAATTTTCAAACTTCCCTCCATACATATTAGTATATTAGTCCTTTTACGTCCCTAGAAGAATTATTGACCCCAATTTCATCTTATCCTACTCTCTACACTAAACTATCAAATCGAAATTACAAAAAAACCTCAATTTCTCTCTCCCCAGTCCCAAAGTCTAACCCTAATCCTAAATTCTTTCGTTCTGTCATTATTGTCGGAGCGTTAATCTCCATCGCGGCAGCCACTGCTTATGTATCCAACAATAGCTCTCACCCTAGCTCAGTTTACCTTGATTTGGAACACACCCTAGACAAATCCAGAAGTTCGTTCTCAAAACCCTTTAACCATATGTCGTAGACAGCGTTGGCTGCTTCCATATTAAGGAATTCGTTGGCTTCATTGATGACATCAGCTAACCAGGAAATGAGGTCGGGGTTCGAGTTCCGGGTTGTTGGATTTTTAGCGGATGTATTTGCAGCAAGTGGGGCAAGAAGAATGGAAATCGAAGGGGCAGGTGGCGGAGCGGAGGTGGATTGGTTGTTGGAAAGCATGGGGACAACTGGAAAGGACCGGAGCAGGACAAGGGAGGAGGTTGCTCGGGCATTGGCTTATTTAATTGCGGATCCATGTGTTTGCGCTCAAGTACTTAGGAGACCCGGGGCTGTGCCTACTTTACTGCGGTTTATATTTTCATTTCAACCAAAAAAGAAGGTAAATTTGAATAATCTTTAATACAAGCCTTTATAGTAGTTTATTTATTCCATAGTTTGTGATGTCGTCATAATTTATTTATTTATTTTATGTTATGAATTTTTATTTGGTAAAGAAAGTTTTCGTTAGGAGAAAGTGACTTGTATGATGAGCTGATTTGTGTAATTGATCAAGTATGAAACAGTTTGTCCGTATAACTTTAATCAAGTCATTTGCAAATTATGGCTAACCAGTAAATTGTTGTGTCGAAAAGTTAAGAGGTAGAATTGTCATCCTTTAAACTAAAGTTTTATGGGCATCTAAATTGTTGTAAATTTCGACTTTGAAGGTTTGGCCAATGATTTGACAAATTGTATGATCAGTTAGCTCGACATATGCCTTGAAAGTTAAGCAAATGCAAATTTTAAGTAACTTCTCTACCAAGTCCTTCCATACATTCTAGTTCTGTGCAAAGGGAAGAAAAGAGCAACTCCATAGTTTATGTTCAATTACTTAATTGAAAAATGAAACTCATCCAGTTTTAGTTATCAAATAATTTACTTGAAGATGTTCATCTTGTATGTTTTTTTATAACATTGTCCATATTAATTTATATAACAGTGTGACAGCTTTATAATGGTTCAGCCTTATTCATCCTTGTGACAAAATATTTGTCGCTTGCACTACATGACATTGATCAAGTAGGCATTGCGCAGACATACAATGCACACCTGATATGTTAAATCTATCGAAACCATCATGAACACAATTGAAAGAGAAAGGTGTTGGAATTCCTTAACAAATTAAATGAATGAAATATACAAAGTCCCACATCGTCAAATTATTGAAGCTATATTGGTTTATATATGGCTTTCTCACGAGGAGGTTGGGGGCCTGAGGCTCCTAAATGTATGCTTCGTTGTGAGGAGGAAGATCATGCATCTCCACCACACGCGCGCCGCTGCCGTCCGACCGACCGAGACCATTCTTTTTGCTAGGCCATTGTTTAACGGTTTTTGGACTTCGTCTGAAACTGAGCTGGGCCTGCGATTTGAAGAGAAGCGGGCAGGTGATTACGGACGCGAGTTTTGGCCTGAAGAGGTGCGACCTGTTGGCAGCATCTTTCTAAACGGATGCGACCATTTATGGCATGCGGCCCGTTAGCAGGCGCAGTTTAATTTTAGCGAACAGATGCGGTTTTGGCGAGCGGATGCGGCCTATTCAAAATGAATGGGCGCAACCGATAAACAGCAGCAGAAACGGGCGCGACCATTGGGACAAACGGGTGCAGACGCGATCGTTCGAAGGGATACGAACCAACTATAAATAAGGAGGAAAACTGATCATTTTCCTCACTCATTTTCCGATTCGAATCTTCTCTCTTCTAACTGCTGTTCTTGTATATTCAAATCACAGAGTGATATACTCATTACAATCTCGAGCAGAAAACGTCTGTTGTATCTTGGGAGAATTTTGAGCCTCAGACATAATCCAGTTAGAATTCTTGTCTGATTGTATATTTATATACATTAATCTACATTCTATCCGTTATTCTGGTTATACTATTTATTCAAAATAGTATAACGCTGTTGTTGTAATTTATTTACAACATTTATATTGTTATAATAATTACTACAGAATTCCAGTGTAGTGGAAATCTAAGTTATAAACTTGTGCGACGAGTTTATTGGAGCGTGCTATCTGTTTTAGTACACTTAATGGAATTGAGTTATCTCAATTACATTTTGACATGAAAGACTTGGGTGTTGCAGATGTTATTTTGGGAATAAAAATAATAAGAACACCTAATGGAATTGAGTTATCTCAATCACATTATGTAGAAAAAGTGATTGAAAAATTTCAAAATTTTGGAATTAAAGGAGTAAATACACCTTTTAATCCATCAGAAGTACTGCATAAAAACACTGATGAGAGTGTAATGCAACTGGAATATTCTCGTGTAATAGGATGTCTCATGTATCTCATGAATTGCACAAGACCTGATATAGCTTATACAGTAAGTCGATTGAGCAAGTATACGAGCAATCCAGGGAAGGAACACTGGAAAGCACTAATGAGAGTGCTTGGATATTTAAAAAATACCACTACCTATTCGTTACATTATGGAAAATATCCTGCCGTCTTAGAAGGATATAGTGATGCAAACTGGATTGCAGATTCAGAGGAATCAAAATCAACAAGTGGTTATGTCTTTACCCTAGCAGGGGCAGCAGTGTCATGGAAATCTACTAAACAAACATGCATAGCTCGATCTACTATGGAATCAGAGTTCATTGCATTAGATAAAGCAGGCGAAGAAGCAGAATGACTACATCACTTTTTAGAAGATATTCCATTTTGGTCTAAACCTGTACCGGCCATATGTATACACTGTGATAACCAAGCTGCGCTAAGTAGAGCGCACAACTTTGTGTATAATGGAAAGTCACGACATATTCGTCGACGCCATAACACAGTTAGGCAGTTACTCTCAAATGGAACAATTTCCATAGATTATGTGAGAACAAATGATAACCTAGCGGATCCATTTACTAAAGGTTTATCAAGAGAGAAAATTGACTGCGCATCGAGGGGAATGAGTTTAAAAGCCTAAAGCACAAAGAGTTATCTTATACAGAAACCTATCCTAGCGACTGGAGATCCCACGGACTAGGATCAATAGGCAAACCAGTTCTGAATAACCAAGACGTAATGCATTTGCATGAACATAGTCCAACTCCATTCCTATGGTGCACAACATAAATGCATGTCTACCGAAGTATTTAAAGGTTAAAACTATGTTTTTTAATGATGACCATATCTTGGAAATAACAAGTGGGGTATATGTAGGATACTCTTAATGGTTGCGATCACCTATGTTAGTGTGAGCTGGGTCGGCTCTATGAGAATATTAAAAGGCTTTTATTCTCTAAAAACACTCGCAGAACCAAAAATTGTTCAGGACCAAAATGAACACAACCAAGAGATTGGATGAGAAAGAAATCAATGCTTCGTAAAACTTATTGTCTAAAGGCCGACGGTTCAAGATGAAATAATTCACCGATTAGCCAAGTAGATCCGATAAGTTTTAACTAAGGAAAGTTCAAAGTGAAATATCTACCTATCCACGATAAAGCATTATTCCATATATACTATGTGATATTTCGCTTTGTGTGGGGGATATGTATATTATCATTCATGTGGGGGATTGTTCGAATTCCTTAACAAATTAAATGAATGAAATATACAAAGTCCCACATCGCCAAATTATTGAAGCTATATTGGTTTATATATGGCTTTCTCATGAGGAGGTTGGAGGCCTGGGGCTTCCAAATGTATGCTTCGTTGCGAGGAGGAAGATCATGCATCACCACCACGCGCGCGCCGCCGCCGTCCGTCGGGTCGGGCCGGGCTCGGGCTCGGGCTCGGGCTCGGGCTCGGGTACGGGTTTAAAATGACCATTCTTTTTGCTAGGCCATTGTTTAACGGTTTTTGGGCTTTGTCTGAAACTGGGCTGGGCCTGCGATTTGAAGAGAAGCGTGCGGGTGATTACAGACGCGGGTTTTGGCCTGAAGAGGTGCGACCTGTTGGCAGCATCTTTCTGAACGGATGCGACCAGTTATGGCATGCGGCCCGTTGGCATGCGGCCTGTTGGCATGCGGCAGTTTAATTTTGGCGAACAGATGCGGTTTTGGCGAACGGATGCGGCCTATTCAAAATGAATGGGCGCAACCATAAACAGCAGCAGAAACGGACGCGACCGTTTGGACAAACGGGTGCAGACTCGACCGTTCGAAGGGATACGAACCAACTATAAATAAGGAGGAAAATTGATCACTTTCCTCACTCATTTTCCGATTCGAATCTTCTCTCTTCTAACTGCTATTCTTGTATATTCAAATCACATAGTGATATACTCATTACAATCTCGAGCAGAATACGTCTGTTGTATCTTGGGAGAATTTTGAAATAAAATTCTTAAGGAAATCGTTACGACGAGCCTCAAACATAATCCGGTTAGAATTCTAGTCTGATTGTATATTTATATACATTATTCTACATTTTATCAGTTATTCTGGTTATACTATTTATTCAAAATAGTATAACGCTGTTGTTGTAATTTATTTACAACATTTATATTGTTATAATAATTACTACAGAATTCCAGTGTAGTGGAAATCTGAGTTATAAACTTGTGCGACGAGTTTATTGTAGCGTGCTATCTATTTTAGTACACTAGACAACTAACAAAAGGTTCAGCCACTTCTTTAGAATCAGATTCATGTATTAGGGTAGCTGAGCATGAGCTAAAGATTTAGAAATCCAAGGGGGCTGCGTCTTGAAAATCGTTATGTATATGTACTATTTACTTATTACACTAGTATAAATTGCTAATTGCTAAATGTTTTAAATGTATATAAGAATTTTGGGTTGTTGGTTTAAAGAATGGAATCAGTATAAGAATTTTTCTTCCATGATGTTGTTAATGTATCTTGTTTTGCCATTGTGTTTTCCATTTTGAGAGTTTTTAGTGCTTAAATTCAAATACAAAGCTTGTTCAAACCTTTAAAAAATTGTAATGTAATGGTTTTTTACAACTATCAAAAGCAGTTGTAAAAAAGTCATTTACGACTACTTAAAGCAGTTCTAGAAAAGTCATTTACAACTGTCAACTGCTAAAAGCAGTTGTAAAAAACTCTAACTCTACTACAACTTGGGATATAACGACTAGCGGATGTCCATTGTAATAGACCTATTACAACTGTTTTTGGCGGTTGTAAAAGAGTATTTTTGTTGTAGTGTTCATATGGTGCACAATAGAATGCATGCCTACAGAAGTATTCAAAGGTTAAAATGCCTACATAAGTATTCAAAGGTTAAAACCATGTTTTTAATGATGATCATATCTTGAAAATAACAAGTGTGGTATATGTACGATACTCTTAATGGTTGCGATTACCTATGTTAGTGTGAGTTAGGTCGGCTCTATAAGAATATTAAAGGCTTTAATTCTCTATAAACACTCGTAGTACCAAATTGTTCATGCCAAAATGAACACAACCAAGAGATTGAATGTGAAAGGGAATAATTTTTGTAAAGCTTATTGTCTGGTTATGCACTAACGGCTGATGGTTCAAGATGAAATAATTCACCAACTAGACAAGTATATCCAATAAGTTTTTACTTGGGAAAGTTCAAAGTGAAATATCTATTTATTCTCCATATAACATTATTCTCATATGAACCATGTGATATTGCACTTTGTGTATGGGGGAAGGGGCATATATCATCATTCATGAGGGGGATTGTTAGAAACCACTATATTGAAGAATGAGATATTGTCCCACATCGTCGAAAATACGTGCATTTTCATGTTTATATAGTAAATCTTTCAAACCTATATTGGCCTTTAGGGTTAGGTATTTTTGTGCAATGAGGATGAGCTATATGACCATGAATTAACACGCGCGTGCCACCCGCCCAGGCCGGGTGCGGGTGCAATAAGAGCCTGATCACTTTCCAATTCCAACCAATTCTCTTCGTCCTCTTTTTTCTGAAAAACGGTTCTCCATACCACATAGAAGTTCATACGCATCACAATCTTGAGCAGATGATGTCCGTTGGATCTTGAGAGACTTTGAATAAAGTCATAAAGAAATTGTTTACTTTTAACATTTTTTTTAAATGTCAGCATGAATGAAGCACAATCAGTCCGATTAGCTTAAAAGCGTGTTTCCTATTTATAGAAAGCATATTGATTTGCTGTAGGTTTAAGTGTATGGATCTTCAGGTATTTCTTATATCTTGCATATTAGTAAATACTTCATAGCAATGAATCGTGCATAATAAATATACAGAACATACATATCTTGCCATAGTGCTCATGTAATGAATCATATATAATAAATATAGCATGTTTATCAAATCGTAAATAAGAAAATGTGCACTAGAAAAATATGATATGAAGAACACTGAAATATTTCATATGCCTGAAAATTTTGTTTGGATGGACTTTCCTTGCCTACAAATTAATAAAGGAAAACTACTTAAGATGTGAGTCTAGCAATTTCTCTTAGGTAAAGTGAATATAAACGACAAGTAGTAAAATGAAAGACGTGAATGCCATGATTGAGATTAGTACTGTTCAAAAATTAACAGCAAGATGAACAACTTCTGTGCTAAAGCGTGACAATCATTATACCTTCTCATGAAAATATTCTGTAACATCCCGCCTTTTCGCACGATTTAAACAGACACACGTGCCAATTCAAACCATACGGAAGGTCGGATTGTTATGGGGTAAATAAGAAAACAGAGAAGAAATAAAACAAAATAGAATCTCACAGCGGAAGGATAAAATATAATAATAAAATATACAGTTTATAAAACTGTTTACAAAACATTTGATTCTTCTTTATACAATTAAATATCAGAGTTCACATACCAATAATATCAATGCAGCGGAATATAGTGTAGTGGAATAAAAGTAGATAATAGTAATACAAATCTTCGTCTTCGTCCTCTAGAGCTAAAACTTCAAATCCTGAAACGCTCGGACTGACCCGAGCGAATTTGAAAAGACAAAAACACTCGAGTCAGAACTAAAAGTTCTTATGTAAGTTAAATTTACAGAAATAAATATGAGTGCAGTAACTCAAGAGATGCTCGGAATTTACATCTCCTAAGGATCCGTTAAACTATTTACTATATAGTATATTGCGCTATTATAATAGTGTCTAATTTTAAAATAAACTTACTTTTAAATAGCGTTAAGGGGTTACCCATATAGCCCTTAACACAGAATATATTCCCATAGTTTATACAGTACCGTAATCTCCCCCGTACCGGGCGTCATCAAAGGGCACCCCATAGGTATGGTACAAAACAAAATCGTATAAGGCGCGCTAGGGTAGGTGACACGGCACAACTAGGCAATGTCAGGGTAGATATACCAATTACGCTTTCGGGCCGATGGTAACGCGCAGCGCGCAGCTGCCGCCCACCTCGAACAAACTCCCCCAAAAATCAAAATAAAAGTGGCCACTGAATCAATCCAAAGTCAAAGTATAATATCGAAGAGGAGTGTCCGATCAGAGGAATGACCTCATTAACCCGTCGATCGCTCCTGTTTTAGCCACCTTATGCCAACTCACGGGAGTTGGGTCCACGTATTTACCTTACAGGAAACGTCGCCACCAACCTACTTCATTCTGGAATCTCTACCGCGTACACGGTTAGTCAAAGTGGTTTTCGGTGTCGACAGAGAGTATGTCCATATCCGATCCCGGTCTCTTTGCCAATCAATCGTTATTATAACACCGCGGTCATTTAAAAATAGTTTATATTTTAAAACCAGAATAAACCTTTCCATTTCAAAACTATGAATACGATATCATTTAAAACCCAAAACAACATGATATCATTTTATCCAAATATAATTCTTTTCCAAAATCATACTGCTTTAAAATTTATAATATCTGTAAACCAAATATTTGAATTATACTTTCAAAACATAATATTTCGAAATTCATAAAATTTAAAACCATAACTTCTAAAACTGGAATGGTTTGGATATTCAACGGTATATAAAATAATTGGTTTAACTTTAAGGTTACTTTGTAAAGAAAACAATTTCTTTCTTGGCTTTACAAATATATTTCTTTATTTAAAGTCTAAACCAAAATTTAAATATCACTTTCAAGTTCCAAAACCTCCTCAATTTCTACATATATATATCCATTTGGAGTATTAATATTTTAAAACTAAAGCTGGAATTTATTCTTTCCACAAATTAAATGTTCTATTATTTAGTCTTGCATATTCACATAAAATAAATAAATAAAACTCCAATTTCTAGCAATTAAATATTTTCTTCAATTTAATTTATACTAAAATATTCATTTTATATTATTTTGGAAAAATCCCGTTATAAATATCATATCTTAAAATTTCCAACTTAGACATATAATATAAATTATCAAATTCCATTTCTCAAATTTTTCCAATTTTTATTTAACAGATTTATACCCGTCTTGACTTCAAAATTTTAACTTCATATGTATATCTATAGAAGGATAATTATTTATAAAATATCAAAGTAAAATTTTTATGAACCGTATCCCATCCAAACCATAGAAATCACTTTAAAATATTTATATATAGACCACGGTGTCTGTATAAAATTTTCTATCCTATGGTCAAGTGATACGGATATTTATCATTTCAATCCGCAATTTAAAAATAAAATTTGCGGTTGTATATCATTTCAAACCACAATGCCGAATGAAACGAAAAATGCATGATAACTTGCAGTTTAATGATATGCAATAAAACATCCATTCATCAACATCACAATCATCATCCAATAATAAATCAATATCAATATATATCTGATAATATATAACAGGTAATAACTGGCAGTTAAAATTAAAATAAATTTAACAACTATTAAACTAACAGTTTATATTCAGTAATAAATTTTATAATTGTTTCTAGCATTTTATATGCAAATAAATAAATTCTAACTGTCAATTAATATGCAATAAATAAACTAAATTAACAGTTAATGCGGATTAACAGATATGATAAATAAAACATGTCAAACAGTCATAAATAAATTCCTACTCATATCTAAAATAAATTTAACAAACATAAAAACTTTTAGAAGTTGTGAGTGGGTTAAAACACTCACCTTTTGAATTTAAATCGAATTTAAATTCGATTTAAACCCAAAAATTGCATAGTCTCCAAATCCAACCAAACCAGCGTCAACAGATCCGAAATTTAAATACGAACCTAACAAAAAAAATCTCGCGTAAATCGGATATCGTATGAAATAATTATCATCGTTTAACGATTGTAAAATTGAAATTACAATAAATAAAACAAAACATAAACCTCTCAGCCACGTCACCAAGTTATTTGCTCACGGCTACAGTACCCCTCTTTCTCAAACCCTACAGGCACGCAACCTGCTCAACCCAGAAAATGAACCCATACGCACGCCTTCGACCGGAGATTTTGCCGCCGTTCGCCGTTCGCCGCTCGTCACCAGCCACGCCACCCACTCGTGCAGGGCTCCGGCCCATCCCCATGGCCCATTCGCGTCCAAGGCCGCCACTACACCGGTTAAACCCAGCAGCCGCCCCTTTTTGCCCAAACCCTAGTCGAATTATGCGAACAATCCAAGCATTAACTTGATGCAATAACCACATAGATGTGATCTCCTTCGTCCCCTCTACCCAACGGTACCTTCGATTCGTCGATCAGACAAATTTGATTCCGTCGCGATGGAAGGCCGAGAATAAAAGGCAGATTTCTAATCGAACGATAACCCCAATCAAAAACAAATCACACTAGCATATTACGAACACTGAAAACTATGACATATATTTTTATGGAATTTTTCTGGAGAGTTTGAATTTTCATTGAAATTTTGAATTGTAGATAGATCTAGGTTTTGCAACCATTGAGGAAGAGAAAGAGATGAAGAAAATGAATGTACAGACAAATGATAGAAGATGGAGGCTAGGGTTTATCACAGCATATATATAGATAAATTGTAGAAGGCTATGTGGACACGAATTACGAACGTGCTAAGCGGTAGTTGGCCCAAAAAGCCCGTTCTGACCCCACAACGAAATTTATTAAACCTATATATCCAAATAGGTATTTTAAAATATTCTGAACGCAATGGAAAAGGTTTCACGTCCAAATTCGACCGTATGAAGAAGTTATGTTGAAAACAAAATTTCCAAATTGATTTCAAATTGATTTTAATTAAATCAATTTCAAGGCGTTTCGCATCCGTACGATCAAACGACAGGTCCGATCGATACGAAACTTGAAACCCTACAATAATTCACCGATACGGATCCGATGAAACTGGTTTCGTCGAAATCCGAGTCCGTGACAAAAATGGCTATTTTTATATTAATTAAATAAATTAAAAATTAGTCAATTAAATCAAATTTCCCATTTCTTTTTGGTAATTGACGATTCTTATTATTATAAATTTTTCAATCACCTATACTAATTTAAACAAAATTTAACTTGTCGAAATTAAAATTTTAGAAATCCCCAAATTTCATAAATTTCACCAAATTATAAATTAAATTTCCAAAATTTTAATTAAATTTACTTTCCATTATTATTGTCAAATAGAAGAATTTATCATTGGATTCATATTTCAATATGTAAATATTTTCAATTTCATCTGAACTTATATTTACATAATTGCTAAATATTAAATTTCAAATATCACTTCAATTAACGTTAACGTAATAATTATTTATTATTTATTGCAGTTGATTATCAGTTACAATTAATATACTAAATAGATGGTAAATCTTGAATACTGGTTATCCTTAACGTTTTATTCCCATTTAATTGCAACAACGCAATTTCAAAAATTTAACTCAATTAAATAGACAACTCTTTATATTCTAAATCAATTGCAATGGTTTAAAAGTTGCTAAATATTGATTTCAGTAATCCCTTTAATTCGATTCAAAATCAGCAATTACCTATTAAATGCCCCAAAATTCCTATTAAATAAATCTAACAAATCTTTATCATCAATTAGATAAATTAAATATTGCAGTCAAACTATTGCGTTAATAATTTCCGTTTCACTTTAAAGTATCTAAATTAGCCAATTACAATACTTATTACCCAAATAACTTCAATTTCTTCCAAATAATATTTACATAATAAATTTAAATATTGAATCCATTTAATTGCAATAAATTCAATTGATTGCAAATCAATTCCAAATAAATTTGATTTCTATCCAGTTACAACTTAATATCAAATCAGTTTTCACTTTACTAACAAAGTCATTATTACTTAGAATTTCATTACATTTTATATTTTCACATTTTCATTTTTGGTTTCATTTCTTTTCCCACATAGTTTATTAAAAATGGGATTTTCCTTGGTTACAACTTATTTGGATAAAACATTCTTCATTTACAAATTTATTCCACTTTAACTGCAGTAATTTTGGGGATAAATTGAATTTGATTCCAGATTAACATTGACAACTAATAAAATAAGTAAAGTACAATAATTATAGTCATTAACTCTATTTCACACGTCTACATTCAGTTACCATTAGAAAATCTTATTGCATTGGTTTTATACAATCGCCATTTACTTTACATTTCATTACTATTTAATATATATTTATTCATCAATCAAATCCTATACTTACTTTCTATCCTTCTATTTGATAAATAACCTAGTATACATTTTACATATATTCATTTCATTCATTTATGGGCATTGCATTGAAATTTATTTATTAACTAATATCAACGTTATTATCATTAATTTAAATTGGATTCCCAATTTTATTCAATACCCTGAACAAATAACATATATATTAATCAAATCCCTACATTTGTATTTCTCATATTCCATAAAATCAAATCATAACATTTAAATGATTTTATTAAATTGGAATCTCATTCAAGTCGTAATCTATTAATTGGAACTAATATGATTCCTTAATTTATTTCCATTTACCGTTTAAAATCTTTCATTGCATTAAAACCATTTAACATTTTCATAAATTTCTCATATTAAATTCCATATCCAGGTGAGAATCCTTTTCTACTTAATTCATTTGGATTTCATTCTAAATTAAATTAGAAATCCTATTAAATTATCACATTTAAAATCATCGAATTTAACGGGTCGTTACACTCTCCCCCACTCAAAACTTTTCGTCCCCGAAAAGGAAAAAGAAGGGAAAAGAAAGAATAAAAAAAAAACAGTACATCTTATTTCAAATATTAATTTATAAACAATAATTTACTAAATTAATTTCCTTAAATGAAATATACCCGTTTTATCATCATTATATCTTTATGTACTTAAATAAATAAAGTTTGGATAACATTTTCAAATAATCTCTAAGTGGTTTCAATCACTAACAATCAAATCAATCCAACAACCATCCATTTCAACAAACAACATACCCAACAAATATAAACAACCATATAATCAACAATCAAATAGTTGCTCGGGTTCAAAGCTTGAAATGGTACGGAATGAAAAATAACTATCCAGTGCATGATTTACTCAACAGTCTTAGATGAGACGGAATAGATTATTTATTCATCCAACTACTTCAAATTTCCTTACCCGACCAAACCATAAATCAAACAATAACAATTCAACCAACCAATCAATTTACTCATTATAAATTTTTATTTCATACATTAGCTGTTTGATCTTTTCATTCATATAACAGTTTATCTTTTATTTTCTTAAACCCTTTTTCTTAAGTTTACAATTCATACCACATAAATTATCCTTTTATAATATACATTTATATCTAACAACTTCAAATTTTTATTTCTCATTCAATGGTTGTTTCCTTATTTCTACTTATTACTTACCATTATTCATTTTTATTTATTCAGGTTATGTAAGTCTCTTTTATTGGTATTACAGTTAATGTACTTCTTCAAATTCAATCATTTATTAAATGCTTACATTCTATTATATTTAATTACAGTAACCCTTTTTAATTACACTTAAATTCTTAACCTTATAACCCCCATTCTTATAAATGAAGGATTTTATAAATTTATTACCTAGGGTTTACGGTCATTTATTTATATTACCTACTTTCCATTTTATTCAACTAGTAGCATTTAAATCATACTAAATTTTATAACCATACACATCAATCCTTATTTTTTAAAGAATTTCGTTTTATTTACTTAAGTTTAAGATCACCTATTTATAATACTTACCTTTAATTATGGTAAAATTTCAATTATAACTTAAGTTTATACCATTAAATTCTTATTTATAAAAGCATTTCATTGAGTACTTCATTATTTCCAAAATTTCTACCTGTATAATATTTTATTCAAATCTCTTATTTAACATTTCAACTTTTCATATTTGGTAAGTTATTTATGTTAAAATTTTCAAATTTCTTTTTATAACTTTGCATTAATTCTCTTACCTAAATTAGAGGATTATTTCACTAAAATAATTTTAAACAATTAATTAATGGAAATTTAAGAATTAAATACCGGGTCAAATTTCAAATATTTTAAGAATAATAGATAAATAATTTCTTACAACTTATATATCTACAATTATATTTAAAACAATTAAAATTTTAGATAATTTCAAAATAAATCTGCAGTAGAATTTACTACAGGGGCCTTTCCCATTCGAAACTCGAAAATGAAAGTCGATGATGCGGCCGCCATCACCGAAATTATTTTCCAGCGATAGAGAGGAAAGTACAAAATTTATTTTCTCCAAAATCTTCTTTAAAACAATTCTTCCAAATTATACTAAATATTTATATAAAAATATACTTATAAACCAAATCATTATATTTCGTAAATCCTTTGAAAGCAGATTTTCAAAATCCCGGACTTAATTTCTAAAATCTCCAATTTGATTTATTTTAATTTCAGCTTAGCTTCAATTAATATAAATATTTTTATTACCTAACACCAAATCTATAGCAACCAAATATATATATCTTCATAAAATATTTTTATATATAGAAAATATAATAGGCAAAATTATTTCATTCACCTATATTAAAAACAAATATTATGTCGGTCTGTCCTATTAAGTATTTAGAAATCCCTATTGATGACATAGCGTCCTATGCACCAACCAGAATTTATAAATACAAAACGGAACAGATTAACACAATAACAAAATCTTTTTATAACACTAACAAATACACTCTCTCATATATATACACTCAGCGACTCCCATAGGGTATTACTACCCTATTAACAAAGAGTCAAACCCCACAAAGCTAAGGTTTATCGCTAAACCTGGCTCTGATACCAACTGTAACATCCCGCCTTTTCGCACGATTTAAACGGACACACGTGCCAATTCAAACCATACGGAAGGGCGGATTGTTATGGGGTAAATAAGAAAACAGAGAAGAAATAAAACAAAATAGAATCTCACAGCGGAAGGATAAAATATAATAATAAAATATACAGTTTATAAAACTGTTTACAAAACATTTGATTCTTCTTTATACAATTAAATATCAGAGTTCACATACCAATAATATCAATGCAGCGGAATATAGTGTAGTGGAATAATAGTAGATAATAGTAATACAAATCTTCGTCTTCGTCCTCCAGAGCTAAAACTTCAAATCCTGAAACGCTCGGACTGACCCGAGCGAATTTGAAAAGACAAAAACAATTGAGTCAGAACTAAAAGTTCTTATGTAAGTTAAATTTACAGAAATAAATATGAGTGCAGTAACTCAAGAGATGCTCGGGATTTACATCTCCTAAGGATCCGTTAAACTATTTACTATATAGTATATTGCGCTATTACAATAGTGTCTAATTTTAAAATAAACTTACTTTTAAATAGCGTTAAGGGGTTACCCATATAGCCCTTAACACAGAATATATTCCCATAGTCTATACAGTACCGTAATCTCCCCCGTACTGGGCGTCGTCAGAGGGCACTCCATAGGTATGGTACAAAACAAAATCGTATAAGGCGCGCTAGGGTATGTGACACGGCACAACTAGGCAATACCAGGGTAGATATACCAATTACGCTTCCGGGCCGATGGTAATGCGCAGCGCGCAGCTGCCGCCCACCTCGAACAAACTCCCCCAAAAATCAAAATAAAAGTGGCCACTGAATCAATCCAAAGTCAAAGTATAATATCGAAGAGGAGTGTCCGATCAGAGGAATGACCTCATTAACCCGTCGATCGCTCCTGTTTTAGCCACCTTATGCCAACTCACGGGAGTTGGGTCCACGTATTTACCTTACAGGAAACGTCGCCACCAACCTACTTCATTCTGGAATCTCCACCGCGTACACTGTTAGTCAAAGTGGTTTTCGGTATCGACAGAGAGTATGTCCATATCCGATCCCGGTCTCTTTGCCAACCAATCGTTATTATAACACCGCGGTCATTTAAAAATAGTTTATATTTTAAAACCAGAATAAACCTTTCCATTTCGAAACTATGAATACGATATCATTTAAAACCCAAAACAATATGATATCATTTTATCCAAATATAATTCTTTTCCAAAATCATACTGCTTTAAAATTTATAATATCTGTAAACCAAATATTTGAATTATACTTTCAAAGCATAATATTTCGAAATTCATAAAATTTAAAACCATAACTTCTAAAACTGGAATGGTTTGGATATTCAACGGTATATAAAATAATTGGTTTAACTTTAAGGTTACTTTGTAAAGAAAACAATTTCTTTCTTGGCTTTACAAATATATTTCTTTATTTAAAGTCTAAACCAAAATTTAAATATCACTTTCAAGTTCCAAAACCTCCTCAATTTCTACATATATATATCCATTTGGAGTATTAATATTTTAAAACTAAAGCTGGAATTTATTCTTTCCACAAATTAAATGTTCTATTATTTAGTCTTGCATATTCACATAAAATAAATAAATAAAACTCCAATTTCTAGCAATTAAATATTTTCTTCAATTTAATTTATACTAAAATATTCATTTTATATTATTTTGGAAAAATCCCGTTATAAATATCATAGCTTAAAATTTTCAACTTAGACATATAATATAAATTATCAAATTCCATTTCTCAAATTTTTCCAATTTTTATTTAACAGATTTATACCCGTCTTGACTTCAAAATTTTAACTTCATATGTATATCTATAGAAGGATAATTATTTATAAAATATCAAAGTAAAATTTTTATGAACCGTATCCCATCCAAACCATAGAAATCACTTTAAAATATTTATATATAGACCACGGTGTCTGTATAAAATTTTCTATCCTATGGTCAAGTGATACGGATATTTATCATTTCAATTCGCAATTTAAAAATAAAATTTGCGGTTATATATCATTTCAAACCACAATCTCGAATGAAACGAAAAATGCATGATAACTTGCAGTTTAATGATATGCAATAAAACATCCATTCATCAACATCACAATCATCATCCAATAATAAATCAATATCAATATATATCTGATAATATATAACAGGTAATAACTGGCAGTTAAAATCAAAATAAATTTAACAACTATTAAACTAGCAGTTTATATTCAGTAATAAATTTTATAACTGTTTCTAGCAGTTTATATGCAAATAAATAAATTCTAACTGTCAATTAATATGCAATAAATAAACTAAATTAACAGTTAATGCGGATTAACAGATATGATAAATAAAACATGCCAAACAGTCATAAATAAATTCCTACTCATATCTAAAATAAATTTAACAAACATAAAAACTTTTAGAAGTTGTGAGTGGGTTAAAACACTCACCTTTTGAATTTAAATCGAATTTAAATTCGATTTAAACCCAAAAATTGCACAGTCTCCAAATCCAACCAAACCAGCGTCAACAGATCCGAAATTTAAATACGAACCTAACAAAAAAAATCTCGCGTAAATCGGATATCGTATGAAATAATTATCATCGTTTAACGATTGTAAAATTGAAATTAAAATAAATAAAACAAAACATAAACCTCTCAGCCACGTCACCAAGTTATTTGCTCACGGCTACAGTACCCCTCTTTCTCAAACCCTACAGGCACGCAACCCGCTCAACCCAGAAAATGAACCCATGCGCACGCCTTCGACCGGAGATTTTGCCGCCGTTCGCCGCTCATCACCAGCCACGCCGCCCACTCGTGCAGGGTTCCGGCCCATCCCCATGGCCCACTCGCGTCCAAGGCCGCCTCTACACCGGTTAAACCCAGCAGCCGCCCCTTTTTGCCCAAACCCTAGTCGAATTATGCAAACAATCCAAGCATTTACTTGATGCAATAACCACATAGATGTGATCTCCTTCGTCCCCTCTACCCAACGGTACCTTCGATTCGTCGATCAGACAAATTTGATTCCGTCGCGATGGAAGGCCGAGAATAAAAGGCAGATTTCTAATCGAACGATAACCCCAATCAAAAACAAATCACACCAGCAGATTACGAACACTGAGAACTATGATATATATTTTTATGGAATTTTTCTGGAGAGTTTGAATTTTCATTGAAATTTTGAATTGTAGATAGATCTAGGTTTTGCAACCATTGAGGAAGAGAAAGAGATGAAGAAAATGAATGTACAGACAAATGATAGAAGATGGAGGCTAGGGTTTATCACAGCATATATATAGATAAATTGTAGAAGGCTAGGTGGACACGAATTACGAACGTGCTAAGCGGTAGTTGGCCCAAAAAGCCCGTTCCGACCTCGGAACGAAATTTATTAAACCCATATATTCAAATAGGTATTTTAAAATATTCTGAACGCAATGGAAAAGGTTTCACGTCCAAATTCGACCGTATGAAGAAGTTATGCTGAAAACAAAATTTCCAAATTGATTTCAAATTGATTTTAATTAAATCAATTTCAAGGCGTTTCGCATCCGTACGATCAAACGACAGGTCCGATCGATACGAAACTTGAAACCCTACAATAATTCACCGATACGGATCCGATGAAACTGGTTTCGTCGAAATCCGAGTCCGTGACAAAAATGGCTATTTTTATATTAATTAAATAAATTAAAAATTAGTCAATTAAATCAAATTTCCCATTTCTTTTTGATAATTGACGATTCTTATTATTATAAATTTTTCAATCACCTATACTAATTTAAACAAAATTTAACTTGTCGAAATTAAAATTTTAGAAATCCCCAAATTTCATAAATTTCACCAAATTATAAATTAAATTTCCAAAATTTTAATTAAATTTACTTTCCATAATTATTGTCAAATAGAAGAATTTATCGTTGGATTCATATTTCAATATGTAAATATTTTCAATTTCATCTGAACTTATATTTACATAATTGCTAAATATTAAATTTCAAATATCACTTCAATTAACGTTAACGTAATAATTATTTATTGTTTATTGCAGTTGATTATCAGTTACAATTAATATACTAAATAGATGGTAAATCTTGAATACTGGTTATCCTTAACGTTTTATTTCCCATTTAATTGCAACAACGCAATTTCAAAAATTTAACTCAATTAAATAGACAACTCTTTATATTCTAAATCAATTGCAATGGTTTAAAAGTTGCTAAATATTGATTTCAGTAATCCCTTTAATTCGATTCAAAATCAGCAATTACCTATTAAATGCCCCAAAATTCCTATTAAATAAATATAACAAATCTTTATCATCAATTAGATAAATTAAATATTGCAGTCAAACTATTGCGTTAATAATTTCCGTTTCACTTTAAAGTATCTAAATTAGCCAATTACAATACTTATTACCCAAATAACTTCAATTTCTTCCAAATAATATTTACATAATAAATTTAAATATTGAATCCATTTAATTGCAATAAATTCAATTGATTGCAAATCAATTCCAAATAAATTTGATTTCATCCAGTTACAACTTAATATCAAATCAGTTTTCACTTTACTAACAAAGTCATTATTACTTAGAATTTCATTACATTTTATATTTTCACATTTTCATTTTTGGTTTCATTTCTTTTCCCACATAGTTTATTAAAAATGGGATTTTCCTTGGTTACAACTTATTTGGATCCAACATTCTTCATTTACAAATTTATTCCACTTTAACTGCAGTAATTTTGGGGATAAATTGAATCTGATTCCAGATTAACATTGACAACTAATAAAATAAGTAAAGTACAATAATTATAGTCATTAACTCTATTTCACACGTCTACATTCAGTTACTATTAGAAAATCTTATTGCATTGGTTTTATACAATCGTCATTTACTTTACATTTCATTACTATTTAATATATATTTATTCATCAATCAAATCCGATACTTACTTTCTATCCTTCTATTTGATAAATAACCTAGTATACATTTTACATATATTCATTTCATTTCATTCATTTATGGGCATTGCATTGAAATTTATTTATTAACTAATATCAACGTTATTATCATTAATTTAAATTGGATTCCCAATTTTATTCAATATCTTGAACAAATAACATATATATTAATCAAATCCCTACATTTGTATTTCTCATATTCCATAAAATCAAATCATAACATTTAAATGATTTTATTAAATTGGAATCTCATTCAAGTCGTAATCTATTAACTAGAACTAATATGATTCCTTAATTTATTCCCATTTACCGTTTAAAATCTTTCATTGCATTAAAACCATTTAACATTTTCATAAATTTCTCATATTAAATTCCATATCCAGGTGAGAATCCTTTTCTACTTAATTCATTTGGATTTCATTCTAAATTAGATTAGAAATCCTATTAAATTATCACATTTAAAATCATCGAATTTAACGGGTCGTTACATATTCTATCAAATTCAAACAAAAGACTTTTAGCGCAATATCTTAAGAATGTACTACACACTACTTGCATTTAATTTTCATTAGTTAGAGCACTTGCATTTTTTTTAGTGTAATGTATTGTTCTAATATGATGAACTTGTTGTGTATCAAATAGTTATGTAAATTTAGAAACGAATGTACCAAACAATCAGCTGTCGATTGTCCTTGTTATTATCATGGCATTTTTGCGGTTCAAACAACAATATGCCTTGAACTGTTGTAAAATGAATGAGATTGTTTGGCATGCCATTTTAAACTTACTATAATCATCATAATAGCAATAATAATGAACTTGAGTTACAAATGCCTTAATATTATCTTGAAGTGTGAATTCCATTTTATCATTATTTGGAAGAGTTGTGTGTATGTTATGTATTTACTTGTGTTGCTTCTTCTCTTGTTTTTGCAAGATTGATTTATAAACAAATGGTGTTAATTATACAATTATTTCGGGTTCAGCATATGAAAATCAACAAAGAAATCATTGAACATATCCGAATGATTGATTAGTTAGACCACTTAACATTTTTAACATAACAATCAAAGGGTGAAATCTTAAACCTTGTTTGATGTGAATGAGTTGCAAACTTTGCCAAATTCTGACTATCAAATTCCCATATATTAAGACGATCAGAATATAGAATGGCAAACTTTGAGATAAGAAATCATTGAACATATTCATAAGATACTGGAAGATTTGGCAAACTGATTCAATAATTCTTCGTTTTTAATGTGGATTAAGAAATTTAGTTCACTCAATCTAGTTTTCGATTGGTAACACATGGATACACACCTAGGTTTTAGTAGCAACCCATTTTGATTTAAATAAATGTTAGTCACAAAAATGATGAATCATAATTAATATTGATAATGGAAATTAACAGAGAATAATGAAGAATGAATTGGAGGTGCAATAAAGCAAAAATATGTTTTTATGATAACTTTGAAAGCGCCCAAAGTATATAATAATAAGGAGTATATATGCACGTCCAGGTGAGCCTACATCTAATCACAATGTCTTGTTGCTAAATTACTTGCTCTGTCTTTTTTAGTGTTCCATGGTCAGTAGTCTCTCATATATCATTTACGTTGTATTTTTTTCTTTTTTAAATTCACATTTTGTTGAATATACTCATTAATATTTTTACTAAATTTGTGATTGTGAAAAGAATACACGTTAGATGATTAAAAAAATTCAAAGTTTGAATCAAAGATGTTTTTTACTTTTCGTACCCAGGTATATCTCTGTATGTTGATAGCTTTAAAATCTATAGCTAGTTCTCTATGTAGCTTTTTAATTTGAAGTGTAGTGGTAGCATGCAATGATGTTCATCTTTTAACATGGGATATAAGTACATTAATATCTCAAAAATAAATTTGTCTTATTGACATCAAAATGATTTGTACTTTGCTAGATAAGCTTGCAACCACTATATCACTCGAAAATAGTAATGATACAAATTCTTGCTGCTGTAATGAAGTTTATTTTTTTTCTGCAATACAATGCAACAGAGAGTATATTGCTACTTTATATAATAGTAGTGTACATAAGCAAAATAATAAACTGGTTATTGGGCTTGTTAACTCAGTCCAACAAACTTCATATTATTCTAACTCCCCCTCTTTCTTTCATATCATGCCAAACATATGCATACAGCATTAGGCACAAACAACAGCACTTATATAAGTTGAGATATCATTTGGCAACAAACAAACAGATATATCTTTCTAAAGCAAAAATAGAATATAAAAGTTCAATAAGCAGTGGACAAAAAAGTTCACTCCCGAATAGGTACCAATATAAAAAGTTGTCATACGTATTAAGCAGTCTTCGTAATCAGTCATGTAAATGCCGAAATGGACATGTTCAAACAAAGAACATATGCATAGAATCCCTAAGAATAACCATATAATGGCAGTTAGGGGAAATAAAACACAATTGACAGACAACTGCAGAACTTCAATTTATAAGTTACTCTGTAGACTTGCCATATTCATTAAAATAATCTTAGTGACGACTGTAGAAAACATGACTAAATTTTAAACATTAGAAGCGTTTACAATAAACAGTAGGCGGAGTCATTCATTGTATTTCTCTTCAGATATACACTTATGTTGAAATATGTTTAATGTAGCAAGTTTTGAATCACCATTGAAGACACTGTTCTTGCATTCTGGTGGAGCAACTATTTTTAGTGCTAAATAGAATCTAACACCAAATTGATTAATCATACTGACGGCAGTAGAAGCTTATGTTGCTTTATAATTTTTTGTTCCCAACCGTGTATGATCTGCTCAAACTGTTCATGATGTCAGGTCATAAATTAACCATACCAGGTTAGAAGTGATAAAATGTAAACAGAATATGCATTCAATCACAACATGTAAACAAAGTGATTGCTTAGATTACAAAGTCCATATATCGTTAATAAAAAAAACATGCTAATACTGAATTTCATGCACCCACTACATTATTCAACAATGAGGGCAATATTCGTTTATTTTATGTATCAACAATTTACTGTTGTTTTCTAAATATCTACATCGATCATTTTAATACATAAACTATCAACATAAGCATTATACAAATATAACATGAAAATCCAGATATGAACAAAATAACCTGCAAAACACCTTATCACCTACCAGAAATCATCAATTACAATTAGTAACTGTATAATGCTCATTTGATGACTCTGTTAGTATGATGTTAATTAATATTGTAGTTAATTGACATATTTGAATGAATCACACATTCATATGGACTTCTAACTGATACTGAACTTCCAAGACATATATTATTACTTTGTTCATAACTCATCTTCATGAAGAGTAATGGATATTGAAAAAACTATATTTGTGTAGGAAAAAAATTAAGAAAACTATACTAAAGCTAATTTATATATTTCATCTCCAACAAAAGAACACTAACATTCATCACCGGGAACAAAAACAATGTCCAAATGACTGCAAATAGGGATAAAATTCAAAAGATAATATGAGGTAAGATGTATAGTAACTATACTATAGTAACTATAGGTGTAAGGATCAAAGAATCAAGTTAAAGACAACTATAATGTAAATCATTTTACAAAAATGAAAAGTACAAAATCCACATAAAGTAATTAGAAAAACTGAGGTTTTGTTTATCATGTTAAAGCTTACGTCCAGATTTAAAATAAAATTAGGTTATACTAAAAATTACATAGACATAAATATATTATATATTGATGTCATTCTGGCTACTTAACATTATAAAATATATTTTGTTTTCAAGGTATTTTGTATGTGAATTGAGAGTGAACAGCAGCTAGGTACCGCCCTAGCATTCTATATGGAAATTCATAGACATAAACATATTATATATTTATATATCATCACACGGCTACCTAATAGAGTTAATCTCTACTGTTTGATTAAATACACGGAGGAAGACAAAGTTAGTTTAGTGACACCAAACACATGGGATGAGAACGGGTTTTTCTGGCAGGATAAGATAGAATGAAGCTGAAGGTAATGCATGATGTGGAAACATAAAAGGTATTTCGAGAATTCAGAAAGATACGATGACAATCCTGTTAATTGAATTTTCTTTATTAATAGTAAAAATAAATAAGCAGAGATATTAAGGAGCAAAACAACAAAGAAGTGCAAAAATGAAATTTATATTTAAAAAAAAGGTATCTTTGGTTCTATGTGATAATGGGTCATTTTCCAGTACTAACAGAAGCCATTTCTTATTTAGTTTTGAGCTACAAAACCATGTTTTATTTAGTTGAGTTTTTTGCTCTTTTATTTAAGATAGTAATAATAATATGTTTTCCATTTATTATAATAATATGAAGAATAAATTGAGTTAATATGCAATCTTTGCATTTGGTGTTAAAGGTTACAAGTGCATGAAGAAACTTTTAAGTATTTGAACCATATATCGTAGCACTGAATAATACATAAATTAGGGGGAAAAGTTGAATAGTCTTCAACAATACATCTCCTAAGAGTACAGATTTCAATAGGTTTCCAATCAATCATAGTGTATATGTAAGGTTTTGTCTAGCAGTAAGGCTTCAACCAAAATAATAATTTGAGAGATGTACATCGTATTGCTCTGATGGTAAGGTTTTCCTTTGTTTTCTACTGCTAAGTGTATGTCAATGGTAGGTGTATGTCATTAAACCGCTCCTGTTGGAAGGGCTAATTGTAGTGCAATGGATCACCATCAATCAACTAAATATTAATAATTCCTTGCTTGAATGTTTCAGCTATAATAATGTAAAGATAAGGATGAACATAAACGATAAAGGCTTGGAAGAATAATTGTAATATATCTGTTGCTTAAAATAAACCATTACCTATTCAGCAACAATCACAAAGTAAGAGGATAAATCAATTTATCTCATATAAATAATAGTTCAATTGTTATTGGTTACTTATTTATCTTGAATTTGTGTGTTTAGATAATGGCATCTAATTCCAATGTCCCATCACATGAGTTTTTTCCCTGCATTGTTTAATTGATCTGAATAGGAACAGTCTAAAAATATAACACTTAGATCCATGTTTAATTTTATGTGATGCGACGTGATCGAAAGCATATCGTTTAAAAAGTTTGCAAAAGGATGTTTATTTGAATATTAAAAATTATTTAAAAGCTCCATTACTTTAGCAAGATCATCAGTCAACATTATTATAACCTACTATTAGTCGTCACCAAAAGTATACATTGTAAAGAAGTATACCTTGGAGTGAAAACAAAAGGTAAGAGAAATCACTTGCTGCTACAGTTGTCAGATCGGTGAGCAGTGAGTCGTCTTGTTCGTTCATCCAGTCGCCTACGGTGGATGGCATGTTGATGTGGAGGTCGAATCTAGGGATAAATGAAATCAAGGATGAATAGAGAGGCTGTTGTAGAACCGAAGATCGAATTTGGTGCTTCGTTGGTAAGGAAAATCGATGTTGAGAGAGCTTGTCGTGAACGGTACGGCGTTGATGAGATTGAATTTGGGGATGAAATTGGGAAATTTGTGGACGAACCTAGGAAGGACAAAATTAAGTTTTAGTAGGGGATGAATGAGAATGGGAGGAATGAATGTGATGGGAGGCAGCCGTAGAGTGCAGACGTCACAGGCGTAAGGGCATTTTTGGAATTTCAAAAAGAAACCGTGCAAGTTAATGCAATGAATTTTCTTTATTAGTAGTAAAGATTCATTGTAAAAACATACAAATAATACTAAGATATATTAGTCGAAGTACACTTTCCATAACATTTGACTTTGTACATTTATTTTCATTATTTTACAATTCTTATATGTGTATTTTGAATCAAGTTTTGCACCTTGATGCCTAAAGATATTTAACACCATAAACCTAAGACCTTTAAAATCATAGTCTAAAGACCTTAAAACTTGGTTTGTGATGCTTGACAAAAAATATTGGAATTTATCTTGTAGAAAGAATATATATAGGTTGAGATAGCGATGTAAATAGGTTACGACCATAAAGAAATCAATAAATGATATTGAATAAATAAAGGAGGAAAATATAATAAATTTTCAAACTGAGGGCAATAATAGATGTTACTTCTTACTTACATATTAATTTATACAGATATCAATTTACAAAAATTAATGGCGATGTTTTCGATTAGTTAACATATTATGTAATATATGTTGTAAATTGCAAAACATGCTAGTTGTACAAATTAATGGCTACTTTAGTAGCGAGTTACAGCAATGAGACCCAATTTATGTAGCTAAAGAATTTAATTTATGTAGATAAAGAATTAGTCATAGTTTTGAGGAGTGTATCAAATTCGTCTAAAGCCATGTCTAAAATACTTACAGCAATACTGATTCAGAAGAATTAACTGATTTGCTGTAAGTAATGGTAGATATATCGTAAGAATAAAATCATATCAATTATGAAAAGAAGACTAACATTATTTGCTGTAAGTAATGGATTAAAAGATGCGTACCGCAATGGTTGATGACACGTCTAGAATTTGTCCATTGCATATACTATAGATACAAAAGGCATAGAAAATCCTAGAAGATGTGGAAATGTTTTAACGAAATTTCTTTATTCCATATATTATATATTCACCTGTAGGTAGCGTAAAAGAAGAGGTAAATACAGCGAGGATGTACCTTGGAAAATTGATGATGTATGTAGATGAAGATCAAATTAAGTATTTTATTCCTATCTAGTCAATAGAACATCTTTGTAGACAACATTTTTAGTGAAAGTTCCGGTTCGTCCAACAATATGTCCCTTTTCTACCAACACCTTGGTATTAGCACTTGAAACTCCTCATAAAAGTGCCACTTATAGTTGTCCATGACCAAATACATTCTCGGGTAGAAAAATACCGGTATTTTTTATCATTTGTCCTTGTGCCTTGTTTATAGTGAAGGCAAAATAGAAACGAATTGAAAATTGTTTTCGTATTAACATAAATGGTAAATTCAATTTTTCAGGTGGCTTTAGTGGGATTCTTGGAATGAAGACTCTAGTACCAACATAGTGTCCGGTGACGATTTCAGCATCAATGCAATTCTTATTGAGTTGTTTACATATAAGCCTCATTCTATTGCATAATCCAATTTTCGGATTCAAATTTCTTAACAACATTATATGTGCTCCAAGCTTCAGTTTTAAACAATGTGGAGGTAGCCTGCCAGGAGTGATTGAGTTTAGAAATTCTTGTTGGTATAAATTGTGAGCATCGTCTTCTACTGCATCATATGAATAGTAAATGATTTCATTTCCAGGAAATATATTGAGTACATGTTCATTGAGCTTGTCGATATATTCATTTAGTGGTGTAATTAATGCTCTATTAACTATGTACTCTTTATCGAATGCATTTTTTGATAAGTTGGGAAAAATTGTATCTATCAACTTTGTTAGTGGACTAACATCATTTTTTAATGTTATGACCATATTTGTTGGTAGCTAAATCATTTCTTCATTGATTGAAGGTTCGGTGCCATCTCTAATTTGAATTAGAAATTTGAATACGCGATATCATTTGCTGCTCGCATGTTTTTCTTTAAATGCAAAATTTTAAAATTTTCCCATAAAAGTGATTTAATGATGCACGCATTAATCACTTCATTTCTTGTAGCTTTAGGCACAACTGGCAATACTTGTCGAAAATCTCCTCCCATAATAAGGATTTTACCTCCAAATGGTTCATCTACATCCATTATATCTCTCATAGTTCTACCAAATGCCTCAAAAGCATAACGATGTACCATTGTAGCTTCATCCCACATAAGACCAGTTGATTATTTTAAAAGTTTTGCTAATTTCGACTTTTTGCTTATTGAGCATGTTGATGTCGTTTTTGGTTGTAATGGAAGTTTAAATCTTAAATGTGCAGTTCTTCCACCAGGTAGTATAGTTGCAGCGATACCAGATGTAGTTGTTGCAATTGCAATACCACCATCTTTTCTAACCGTTGACAGAATAGCACGGTATAAATATGTTTTTCCCATCCCTCCAGGACCTTCTATAAAAAACAAACATTTTTCTTTTTTTACAATTGCATTCATAATTGTATTGTAGGCCTTCAATTGTTCCTCATTCAATTTTTCAATAGCTAGTAAATCATCCTCCGAAATAGGAACCGCTAACTATTCTTCTATTAGCTCTGAAATTTTATCACATTCATCACAATCATATGTTCTTGAGATATTTGGAAAATCATAATCAGTTGTGCTTTTGTTGTGTTGGAGAAGTAACATGTTTAAATCTTTGAAAAGACGATTTGTTAGAAGCATTTGGTTAGTAGTTTTTGATTTTTGGTAATCTTCTATCATATGATCGAAAAAATCATCCCATAACCTTCGCATACCTGATGGATTGCAAAAAACCAAGATAGTAACAAATAATGCTCTCAAAGAAACTGACATCTTTGTACTTGAGGCTTCGGTCAAACATTCTTTAGTGCTATCATCGTTTTGTATCACTTCTAACTTCATCAGCTGTAAGTAAATCATCAAAAGAAGTCGATCCTCTAATGTGATTCAAAAGTGTTCTTAAGAAAAAACGTTCTCCTTCTGTAGGTAGGACTGTGTATATTCTAACAATCACCCTTATATTTGATACTCTTCTTTTCCATTTTTTTTATTTTTAATCCAACAATAGTGCTCTGGAAATTCACGATAAAAAGTTGCCTTGCCTGTTCATCAATTGAATTTGTATAGAAAAATTATGTCAGCATTGTGTGTAGGTTGCTTTCATCGGCCAAAACTTCATTGATGGTTTGATCATTGAAAAACATAACACTTTTTTTATTTGGAAGATGTATTTGAAGACGTTCAACTGATGGATATATCTTACTAAGAGAGAACTTAAAAATCTTCCACAATGCTTCTGGAGCAGATATCCACCTTGCATCTATAAATTGTTGTATCTCATCATAGTTAGGTCCAGGTCGAACTTGCATTGTATCGCGATCTGGACCTTTGTAGACATATTTGTAAAGATATTTAACGCTTTTTATACTACTACATATCTCTACATTGATGTGGCAGTTATATTTACATAGTAACTAAGGATTTTAAGGTACAACCCCTCTGTTATCTACCATCAACTTTTCATTTCTATCAATAGGAATCGATTTTCCAGTATCGCGTCTTCTGTAAATTGGGTACGAATTTGTGCCTTGAATAGTCACATTTGAAAATTGTTTTGGATACTCTCTTTTGCAACTACCATTTTTCATGCAAGGACAATTTCGATTTTGAGTATCACATGGTCCATGAATCATCTACTTCATTACTGCCACATGTAACTCTGATTCTTCGTTAGAATCTGGTATTTCTGCTCTGACAATTTGATCATATTCATCTGGTTTAGTCAATTTGTCTTCATCTTTGAAGATAATTAGCATATGAACATGTGGTAAACCTCTTTTTTGAAATTCAATCACATGGACGTGAGCAGCTGCTTTTCCAAGTGCTCCTTCAGTGAAAATATCTTTTTTTAATTCCTTGTATTTTGCACGAAATATCCTTGTTGTCAAATCCGGTCTGTCTTGGAGGTCTGACCGGGTAGCAATTCGGTAACAATTTCATCCCAAAGTGGATTGCATGTCATTGTAATGAATAAATCGGGTTTGCCATACTTATTTACTAAAGCCATCGCTTCTTGATATCGTTGATATATATCACGTGGACAACCAATATAAGAAGAAGGTAGTATTGTCCGTGTTCCAACATTACCTAAATAAGAGAATTTGTTGAAAACTTCATAAATATGAAATTTAATTACGTAAATGAATAAAAATGTACTAAATATAAGAGTGAGTTTTCAAATTCACAAATTACGCACTTGCATCATTTTCCCCGACGTTTAAAGCATCTTGTAATCCTTCGTACATTTCAGCTCTGATGGTCTTTTTATTACTCCTATACCATCCCAGCCTGCTGGTATCTATCTTAACATAGTTATCAACCACGTATTGTTGAAATAATCGTCCGCCTCGACATGAAAATTGTATATACCTGTAAAAAATAGAAATATATAAAGCGTATTATATATTAAATTGTATATACCTGTAGAATATTAGCATAATACTCACGACATGAAAATTTATTGCCATTTTCATCCTGACTATTTATATCCCATCCGTAACTTCCATATGGTAATAAAAGTGGATATTGCAATGGACCATAATAACCAGCTGTTTCAGGAACAGTTATGAGTTGTCCATAGTTTGTCTCAAATATAATATCTCTTTCATGTATTTCTTCATTTTCAGCTCCTTCTACCCAAATTCCAGCAATTTGTGAAGAAGTTGGAAGAGTATATTGTTTTTGATTCGAAGATTGTTCTTTTATGACTAATTTAAAATGTTGGATATTTGGTTTTTGTCCAAGTTGTCGAAGTACAACTACAATTCTACTATATGTATTAAGAGCTTTTTGCAACTTCTCCACAATTTCTCGTATCGGAGTATTATTTTCAAACAATCGATTTTCGATTTCGTGCTCTGTATCATATATGTAAAGTTGTAGAAATCTTGGACGATCATTGGATGTAGGTACCAAGCTACCTATTTTATGATATATACTGGCTTGAGCACGGAATGTTTATACTCCATCTCTTCCATTAGCTAAGTTTTCATCAACATGTACTCCCATTGATGAAAATGCAAATATATGATTATAAGCTCGTATGTTTTTTTTAAAAAGTGTTTCCCTTCATCTGATTGGTCAGTGTACAATTCAAATATCTCATTTGGGGATGAAATTGACTGTAAAATTATTTTTCCATTTAAGCAGCAAAAACTATTTGATTCCCGATGAAAGAGTTTTGCTTGTTAATATGTACATATCCTTGATTGGGGTAAATAGAACTTTTGAAAACCAGAATGATCTGTAAAGCTTCTTGCACAATTATGTCTTGCGGTAGAACTTTGATATGGTTGACTAATTCTATTTGTTCTTATGGTTCTATTCCAGTCATCTTTATGTTCAAAAGATAATGTAGTAATGTCTTCTTGTTCTTTATTATTAATTGGTCTACTAAGATCTTGATCTGCTTAAAAAAATTGATAAATAAATTTTGTAATTTTTTTTAACATTAAGTGACTCGATAAACTATGTTTGTGATAAATTTAATATGATTTGGGTTCATCAATTATACTTTGATTATATTAATAAATATATTATTATATGATGATAATGAAGCTACTTATACTACTTGTTTGTGTATCATTATATTCATTTGTACATAGGCAAAATAAACTTTGGTAAATATATAACTTTTACTGTTCTCACAATATAACGTACTAAATTATAAGGAATAATTCTTTGAAGTAATACTTGTATATTGTGAGAGCAAGGTATCGAAAAAGAACTATTGGTACCACTTCTTTGCGATGCATCATCATTGATATTCTTTTCGACTCTTCTAGATTTTCTACTACGATAAATAGTACGGTATTGTTCACGTTTTGCCTCTTTGTCTTCTTCAGTCGTTAACTTTTTTCCTTCTTTATAGCGAATACGATAGTGCTTTAATTGTTTTTCCCTTTGTTCAGAACTTAATTTAGAACGACGTTGTCTTTTTCTTTTGGCCTTGATTTGAGCATCCAATAATGCTTCTTGATGAGCCCTCTAAATGATTCTAGGGCTTCTACGCAGTACTGGGGGTGCTTGAGTGCATTGCATTTCTTGACGTTGGTTTCTTTCAATAATTCTTAGATTCTACGGGGCAATAAGGGTGGTATGCAGTTGGATTCAATTTGGTGACGTTGAACTTTATTAATAATTTCCACCCTTTGTAAGTTGGGGACTTAGTTAGCTTCCATTGTTTGATGTTGAGTTCTCTCGTTGATTCTAGGACTTCTACGTGGTTTTAACTTGGAAAATTGATTGCCTTCCATGAGTTGATGATGAAATTCACAAAGTTTCAAATGGACTTTTTTTGACCTATAATGCTTAAAAAAATACTCAGTTTGTATTATAAGTGAACATCACCATTTAAGCCTTAAGAGCTAAGTTGCATATGTTTATTAATAAAACTAAAATACCTAATATAAGTAATAATATGTTTCGTAGTAATAGTTGGAACATGCTTTACAACATGTAGATGTAGTAGAAAATATGTAAAAGAATTTTTCATAGAATGTGAAGTAATTGTAGTTAACAAAATAATTATTTAACAAAAAATATTTAACTTATATTATGCAGTTAGTAGGTGGGGCATATTATTATGAATAGAATATAAAAATACATATCTTCCACAAACATCATCCTATGTAATGTTTGGATAAACTAAAAGAATATGATATATCAACAAACTAAGTTTCTTTTGCTATTCAATTTTTACCAAATTTGAATTTTCAAGATGTACCCCTTGAGTAACATTCAAAGTTGAGCGATGAAGACAAAAAAATTCTTCTGATAATATAAACTGCAGAACAAACAAATTGAAAGTAAGACAAAAAACAAAAATGCAAGAGAACTTAAAATATAATAATGCAATTATAATAAGAATAAGTTTTTAACAATGCAATAATAAGAAACGTAAGGTTTTAACAATGCAGTAATAATCAGGTGTACGTAGTATCACAGAATTTTTAATCGCAGTTTATATATTATATAATTGACTGTAAAAGAAGATGCATGTTAAAAATAAGTATAGCTGTTTTTGGTGAATGAAAGATATTTGGTTGCCTTATTTGTTAATATCCAAATTTCTCTGTTAAAATGTATACAACTCCTCCCTTCTGCCTAAAACAAATTAAAGCCTTTTGGGACTAAAAGCTTTAATTTCGACAGCACTTCACTTATTTTTCGTCTACGCAAAATTTTGCATCCAAGAGGTATATTCATATTGTGTTTTCTAAAATAAATTAGAGTCTTTTGGGACTAAAGACTTTATTTATTTTTTGTTGTATTTTTTAAAATAATATATAATGGTTAATTTCAAATAAACATTACATTCATATCTGTATTTAACCAAATGCAATTTCAGTGTCAACAAAAAAATAATATGCATACATATGTGTAACACTAACAATGAAATATATATTTGTTCAAATTTGGATAATATATGATTATTAAAAATTGGGTTGCTCATAAATTACATTCGAAACTTAGTCTTACCTACAATTTTCATAAGCATATATACAGAAACTCCTTAGCAATGTCGTTGATGAACAATACAGAGAATATGCTACTCTATGTCCTGTAAAAGACCACAAAAGATGAAAATCAATCAACAGGGTACAATTTTCATAAGCATATGTATTTAACTTGTGACTGTATATTGCCCGGATAATTTTCATAAGCATATGTATTTAACAAAGTACAATTTTCATATCCATGAAAATACTTTATAAAATGTAATGGGAGGGGAAGATTGGAGGCATGTTCGTGGATTTTATGGATCAACAAAAGGAGCTTAGTGGTGCCGTAAGTTCCGAGAATAAGCTTAGATGGGTAGATGAAATGGGTGATAGTCTGGTTGGTATTCATATGTTGATTATCCTTATGCTATGGTGGAAACAAATTAAGGTACTATTCCAATCTCTAGTATGAAATTATATACATTCCTATAAGGATCATACCTCACTGGTGTGAATTTTCCTTCACATATGCAGCATTTAGGTGCCCAGTATTAGTGATTTAGGCATCATTGTCAACACTTGTACCCTACTAACTTGGAGGTGTACATAGTTCTTACAATTCTCAAGAAATTGAAGTATCGGTGTAGTAGCACAAAATCTCGTATGTGCATTGCAAAGTGACCTGCTATAAACAAATATAACCGCATAAAGTTAAACTATCGCTATCAACATGTTAAACCTATGCATAATTGAGTATTTATAACACAAACATTATTTCACTTGAATCATAACTTAGATAGACTAAAATTAGGAAAAGAAAATTTTAATCAAAACATGGTTAGTGCACTAACAGGGAAAACAAATCATTCAACTCCTTTTTATAATGTTAAAAAAACAACAGAAATAACATAAAGAATGAATTATGAAGGTAAGGTCCCACATTAGACTTGACTATCAAACAATGTTTTGGTAAGTTACATGAATACAGAATCACCGACTTAATCATACAGATCATTTTTCTATATAATTGCACTATATCAAAATGAGGCCATTTTAATTAATTTTAAGAAAATCAAATATTGTTTTAATAATAATAACACTTAAATTAATTTAGCTTATGTATTCTTCTCTACTAAACTTGGAATGAACTATACTTTGTGAGTAGTGGGTTCTTCCCTCCGTTGTTGATATTTTCATTGGTGGGATTGATGTTACTTCATTGCTTTAATATCATGAGCTTATTGAAATATTCCACACTGTTTATCCACTAAACTATCTTGCGAAGAACAGACGATGTGACTAATTTTATTTTCATTTTATATTTTTATATTCATTATCAAATAAACGGCATATAACATCATTAAAAAATTATGATATTGTGCCAATAAAACAGTTCTAAGCTCATAAAATTTATCATAAGTAGTTTATTTTAATAGCAAAATCACCTTCATTTAACCATTTTCAATATTAATTTAAAATCTCAAGCAGTAAGAGCCGAAAAACTCTGCAAGCGCTAAGCAGTGTGCCCCATACGCCTGCATCTGGTTCCGTTGGCATTTGCATAATTATTTTTTCAGCTTCAACTAAGTGCCCTTGTCTAGCAAAAATATCCACCACGCAAGCATAGTGTTCTATTCTTGGAACAACCTTATACTCCTTCTCCATCCTATCAAAGTAAGCTTTTCCTTGCCCAACTAATCCAACATGGCTACATGCATAAAATAAAGCCACAAACGCTACATGATAAGGCACTATGTCACTCTCCTCCAAGCACTTAAAAGCTGTCAATGCCATCTATCCTTGACCATACATTCCATAGGTATACATTAGAGTAGTCCATGTCACTACATCATAACTATTCATGAATTCAAAAACATGAATAGCATAATCCAAAATACCGCACTTTGAATACATTTCAATCAGTGCATTTTGCCACTGGAACTTCTTGCTCCAACCCAAGCTTTAGAATGCATTCATGAACCTCCTTTCCTTGCCGTTTTGCTGCGAAGAATGAGCATGCTAGTAGTATACTTAGCATTGTAGCTATATCCATTTTAACTCCTTTAACCTTCATATCTGTTAAAAGTTTGAATGCTTGTTCGTAATTTCCATTCAGAACACATCCAAAAATGATGCTTGTCCAACTCACAGCATCACGAACTTCCATCTCATTAAAAACTTACAGAACATCTTCGAATAAATCACATTTTGAATACATGCTAAGTAGAGCATTGTTCACGAATAAATTTGAATATAAACCTCTTTTAATAGCATTACAATGAATCTCTTGACCTCCATGTAGATCTAGCAATTGAGAGCAAACAGATATGAGAGCTGTAATAATAACTGAATCTGGTTTATCATTAGCACACTCCATTGACTTAAAAAGTTGTGGCACCTCATTAATTTTTTTTGGTTATACAGAAATTTTACAGCAAGCTAATGAACTTAATAAATTGTAAAATCATTTCATCCATCTTATGAAAAACATGACCATGCACACCTGAATACTATAAGATATACATAAATTTTCTTCAACCAACATACTGAGTGTAGTCGTAATTTAAAAGGTTAAAAAGAAATACATACTAAGGACAGATGCTTGAAGTCCAAGATGTAAAATAGACTAAGCTGGTGACATCGAATTAGCAAGAGAAGAATGTTGAGATTTTCTTCCTGGATAAAAAATAATGTATTCAATGATTTATCAATTAAACCTTGTGTAAGCTATCAGTAAATTTATTTGTTATGTATAGTATGTGCAGTGGCAACTGCATTAATATTCATCCATTATCTCTTATTTGTTGGCTAAGAACACATTAATTGATCGCATGTACATATGCACTAATTATGTTCCTTTGAATTCTTAAAGAACCTGTGTTTCAACATCAAATTTTTTTCCAGCCTGTCGTAGTTTCAAAGATACTTTGGTCTACAAACTTGCTTACAATGAAATCAATGTAATATGATACTTTTCTCATTTTGACTCATAAAATGAAGCCTGTTATTTTTAGTATCAATGTTCCTAGTTATAAATAGATTTGGTTGTGAGGAACTTAATTTTTTTTCTGTAATCTACTGCTGTTAACATTGATACCTTAAGATGATTTATTTATTATGTATAATTCCAATAAACAAAAATAAACCTCTGCCAAATTGAGTACACTTGAGATTTGCTGCTATTGATCACCCTATAAACAAACTCCAATGTCGATTTGCCCCATAATAATATCACAATATCCTAGCATCCGACTATAAGACGATGAAAAACACTGAACAAATTGATTCAAAAAATTCATTTTGAAATACATTTACAAAATTAGTTTGCATAATCTGTGAATCTGTCTGTATACAAACTTACAAAATTCAGCAACAAATTAAGCATGTATCTTTGTAAATGCTTATAGGTTATAAAATCATACAGGGCAGATTTTAAAACTATTAGTACCATGAACTCGAGAACAGAAGGCGGACCTGTAGAGAAGACCAAAAGCGGTAGGTAAAGTCGATCGATTGGAAAATCAATTTTCCAAGATCGATAGCTTGAAACAAAGTTGGTGTCGCAAATAGCAAAATCGCAAGGAAGAAAGAGCTGCCGAAGACGCCGGAGAAAAAAAACTATCAAGATGGACGCAATTACGAAGATGCGTGGTGATGATTTGAGGAACGATTTAGGGCTTTGAGATGCATTTTCAAAAATCATAGACTTCTGATTTATGGTTTCTCGGATTGTCTTGGAGCAAGAGGTATTTTGCATAATGGAAAACGTTAAACGGAGAAGCCGTATGGATGTAAATCGAAAGTAGGAGCGAGGGCACTATTGGTATTTCAAAAAGACACCGAGTAAATCAGTGGGGTGAATTCTCATTATTAGTAGTAGGGACTAGAGATATATACATGTTGTTGCTTCTGCATGTATCAAATAGCGTTCTTTGATTGACATACATGACCATTGTCTCAACTTTAGCAAAGATCGTTGGGAGATGATAATTTTGTTTGGATATGTTCTACTCTGGTAGGAGTGTATAAACCACAACTATTGTTGAAGACATAGGTTTTCCATGCATAATGAATGTTGTTCAATCTCTGCATATATGACTTCTTGCAATGATTTCTAAGTCATAGTTTGAAATTTCACACTTTTGATTGGCCGAACCGGACGATTTCAACTAGTCAGCCATGTCATTGTTCAACATTCTCACAATATTTTCCTGACGTGTACCCCTTCCTCCTACATTGGAAACAATATCTGGTATGCGATTTCCTTGATTCCCATCCCTTTAACAAATGACCAACATTTTTGATGCACCCTCTCTACATTTCCATCTTAGATTTCTATTATTTTGAATCTCCTTGAGCCTTTTTGAGTTGTTTATGCAATAGTAGAAGCCTTAACTTGGGTTCTTAATATCTTGATCCCAATATTTTGAGTCGACCCCTTTTATCCTTGCTACTTATGACACGATGCATTCAACCAATAGAAAATACTCTTCATCACTATCATTAATTGATTTCTTTCTTTTTGCGATTTTATTTTAAAATATGATAATACTTGTGATGTTATATGCATTATAAATGTTATGGTTATCTCACATGTTTAAAAGAGAAACGATGGTTCGAATTTGAAAAGTCTCAGATCGCTAAATAAATTGGAGAAGTGGTGTATAAATATGGATTAGTAGACACGTAACATTGGAGATTTCTTTAGTTACAACAAGTGTGTGCTAACTTACATAACAATAAAAACTTTAGAATATTTAATTTATTATTTGTTTAACTTAGGTAGTGTAAAGAAGTCATATCTGAAATTGTATCATCTCTTTTTCTTATGAGTGTTTTTTCATGCATGACGACGTGTCATTGCTTTTCTTCGATTTACACTAACTTGTAACGAAAAATATGTTAGTTGGCTAGTGTACTAAAACAGATAGCACGCTACAATAAACTCGTTGCACAAGTTTATTAATTAGAATTCACTACGCTGGAATTCTGTATTAGATAAGTGTAACAATAAGTTACGTTGTAAATAAATTACAACAACAACGTTATACTATTGTAAGAAATAGTACAACTTATAAACGGGAAAGATTACAGTGTATCTAACCAGTATATAAAGGAAATTCCGTCTAAGGCTTGTCGTAACAATTTCCTTAAGAATTTTATTTCAAAACTCTCCCAAGATACAGCAGACGTAATCTGCACGAGAGTGTAATGAGTATGTCAACTCTGTGATATATATGAAATATTGAGCAGTAGAGCAAAGAAGCAGAAGAAATTAGATTGGAATCAGATGAGAATGTGATCAGTATTCTCTCCTATTTATAATTTCGTCCGCATCCCTTCAAACAGTCGTGTCCGCTTGACGGGTCGCACCCGTTGCCTTTTGGTCGCTGCTGTTCGTTAACGGGTCGCGCCCACCTGCTACTGTTTCGCACCCGCTCGTACCGCCTGGTACTGTTTCGCCTGTAACGCTTCAGTCGGGTCGCACCCGCTCGCGTTTGGCCGCATCTGTTTGCTTCTAACGGGTCGCACCCGCTACTGTTCGCGTCCGCTTATGAACAGTCGCATCTCCTCAGGCAAAAACCCCGCGTCCGTCTTCACCCGCCCGCTTCTCTTTAAATTCCAGGCCCAGCCCAGTTTCAGACGAAGCCCAAAACCGTTAAACAGTGGCCTAGTAAAAAGAATGGTCATTTTAGACCCATACCCGAGCCCGGCCCGGCCCGGTTCGGTTCGGTCGTACGAACGACGGATGCGGCGCGCGCGCGTGTGTGGTGGTGATGCATGATCTCCCTCCTCACAATGAAGCATACATTTGGGAGCCCCATGCCCCCAACCTCCACTTGAGAAAGCTATTAATATACTTGGCTTTCTTAGTATATTAGGCGATGTGGGACTTATGTTTGTTATCATTCACTTTGTTTGTTTTAGGAATTCCAACAATCCCCCGCATGAATGATAATATACATATTCCCCACACAAAGCGAAATATCACAGAGTACATATGGAATAATGCTTTATCGTGGATAAGTAGATATTTCACTTTGAACTTTCCCTAGTTAAAACTTATCGGATCTACTTGGCTAATCGGTGAATTATTTCATCTTGAACCGTCGGCCTTTATTGTATATCCAGACAATAAGCTTTACGAAGCATTGATTCCCTTCTCATCCAATCTCTTGGTTGTGTTCATTTTGGTACTGAATAATTTTTGGTTCTGCGAGTGTTTTTAGTGAATAATAGCCTTTTAATATTCTCATAGAGCCGACCCAGCTCACACTAACATAGGTGATCGCAACCATTAAGAGTATTCTACATATACCCCACTTGTTATTTCCAAGATATGGTCATCATTAAAAAACATAGTTTTAACCTTTAACTACTTCTGCAGGCATGCATTATATTTTGCACCATAGGAATGGAGTAGGACCAAGTCCATACAAATGCATAGCTTCTTGAGTTACTCATAACTGGTTTGCCTATTGATCCTAGTCCGTGGGATCTCCAGTCGCTAGGATAGGTTTCCGTATAAGATAACTCTTGTTGGTTTAGGCTTTTAAACCCATTCCCCTCGATGCGCAGTCAATTTTCTCTCTTGACAAACCTTTAGTAAATGGATCCGCTAGGTTATCATTTGTCCTCACATAATCAATGGAAATAGTTCCATTAGAGAGTAACCGCCTAACTATGTTATGGCGACGACGTATGTGTCGTGATTTGCCATTATACACAAGATTTTTCGCTCTACTTAGCGCTGCTTGATTATCGCAGTGAATACATATGGCCGTCACAGGTTTTGGCCAAAATGGAATATCTTCTAAGAATTGACGAAGCCATTCTGCCTCTTCGCCTGCTTTATCTAATGCGATAAACTCAGAATCCGTGGTGGATCGAGCTATGCATGTTTGTTTAGTAGATTTTCATGACACTGCTGCTCCTGCAAGGGTAAAGACATAACCACTTGTGGATTTAGATTCCTCTGAATCTGCAATCCAGTTTGCATCACTATATCCTTCTAAGACGGCAGGATATTTTCCATAATGTAAGGAAAAATTAGTGGTATTCTTTAAATATCCCAACATTCTCATTAGTGCTTTCCAGTGTTCCTTCCCTGGATTACTTGTATGCCTGCTTAGTCGACTTACCACGTAAGCAATATCTGGTCTGGTGCAATTCATCAGATACATTAAGCATCGTATTACACGAGAGTATTCTAGTTGCATTGCACTCTCATCAGTGTTTTTATGCAGTACTTCCGATGGATTAAAAGGTGTCCTCACTCCTTTAATTCCATACTTTTGGAATTTTTCAATCACTTTGTCTCTATAGTGTGACTGAGATGGTTCAATTCCATTAGGTGTTCTTATTATTTTGATTCCCAAAATAACGTCCGCAACTCCTAAGTCTTTCATATCGAAATTGTTGATTAACATCTTCTTTATAGTCTCTATTACTTTAGTATTAGGACCAAAGATTAGAATATCGTATACATATAGACAAATCATCACATATGATTGTCCAACCTGTTTGTAATAAACACATTTATCACATTCATTTATACGAAAACCATTTTTCATCATGACACTATCAAATTTTTCATGCCATTGTTTTGGATCTTGTTTTAGCCCGTATAGTGATTTCACTAACTGACATACTATGTTTTCATTTCCTTTGGAAATAAAACCCTCAGGTTGCTCCATGTAAATCTCCTCATCGAGATCTTCATTTAAGAATGTTGTTTTGACATCCATCTGATGAATTTCCAGATTATATATGGAAGCAATTGCTATTAACATTCTTATAGAGGTTATTCGTGTAGCCGGTGAATAGGTATCAAAGAAGTCTACTCCTTCTTTTTGACGATATCCTTTGGCTACCAATCTGGCTTTATATTTATCTATAGAGCCGTCTGATTTCAGTTTCTTCTTGAAAATCCATTTGCAGCCAATTGGTTTTATTCCAGGTGGAATATCAACTATTTCCCAAGTTTTATTACTTAGAATTGAATCAATCTCACTTTGGATTGCTTCTTTCCAACATGAAGATTCAGAAGATGACATTGCTTCCTTGTACGTTTGAGGTTCGTGTTCTAACATATAAGTTAAAAAAATCCAAACCAAATGTTTTGGAAGTTCTTGCCCTTACGCTTCTTCTTGGTTCAACCTCCTCGTTGTCCTGATGAGTTTCATCTTCACATATCTCATCTCTGTTATCTCTTGTCCTTTTTGGGACAGGATGTCCATCGTTTCTTTTATGTGGGAACACATCTTCAAAGAACGAGGCATCTCTTGATTCCATGATTGTATTTACATGAATATCATTTATATCAGACTTGAATACCAAAAATCTGTAGGCACTACTATTTTGGGCTGGCCCTAGATAATAACAATCTACGGTTTTTGGTCCAAGTTTGACCTTCTTTGGAGGCGGAACTGGAACTTTTGCCAAGCAACCCCACACTTTGAGGTATTTAAAACTGGGTTTGTTCCTTTCCATAACTCATATGGAATTGTTCCTGTTTTATTGTGAGGAACTTTATTTAATATGTGATTAGACATATTTAAGGCTTCCCCCCACAAGCTCGTCGGTTGACCAGAGGTTAAGAGCATTGCATTAATCATATCTTTTAATGTTCTGTTCTTTCTCTCGGCTGTACCATTTTGTTGTGGTGAATATGGTGCTGTTGTTTGATGAATTATTTCATTCTCTGCACAGAACTGTTCAAACGGTGACTCACATTCTCCACCTCGATCAGATCTCAATATCTTGATCTTTTTATTTAACTGATTTTCTACCTCGGCCTTGTATTTTATAAACGCGGTTATTGCTTCATCCTTACTATTTAAAAGATATACATAGCAATATCGCGTATAATCGTCAATAAAAGTAATAAAATACTTTTTCCCACCTCTTGTAGGTAGTGATTTAAAATCACACAAATCTGTATGTACCAAACCTAATGGTTCGGTGCTTCTGTCAACAGATTTAAATGGTTGTTTGACCATTTTTGCTTCTACACATGTCTCACATTTGTAGTTCTTATCTACCTGGAAATTTGGAATCAATCCCAAGTTTGATAATTTCTTTATTTTTCGGAAGTTTATGTGTCCTAATCTATCGTGCCATAGTAAAATTTCGTGCTCAAGCAAGTAAGAGACTTCAATTTTATTAATAGCACAATCAGAATACATAGATTTATTGCCGATAACGGCTATGTTTGCCTTAAATAGGCCATCACATAAATAACCCCTTCCGATATACATTCCAGCTTTGAACAGAACCATCTTGTCTGATTCGAACACAATTTTGAATCTTTTTTTGATAGCACTGAGCCGGAGATCAGATTCTTGCGTATGTCTGGAACGTGAAGCACGTCATTCAATTTGACAGTTTTTCCAGAAGTGAACTTGAGGATAACTGTGTCACTGCCTTCGATCATGGAAACTGCGGAATTACCCATGCAGAGTCTTTCTTTCTGATCGAATTTCTGGTATGTTGAAAACATGGATTTTTCAGAGCAAACATGACGAGTAGCTCCTGTATCAACCCACCGTTGTTTAGGGTTCTGAACCAAATTGCATTCAGAAATAACCGCTGAAAAGTTGGACTTATCCATTTTCATGTTGTCAACTGTTGCCGTCCCTGTTTTAGCGTAAAACAGTAAAATTCTTAAGATGTTAGTTGGCCAGTGTACTAAAACAGATAGCACGCTACAATAAACTCGTTGCACAAGTTTATTAATTAGAATTCACTACGCTGGAATTCTGTATTAGATAAGTGTAACAATAAGTTACGTTGTAAATAAATTACAACAACAACGTTATACTATTGTAAGAAATAGTACAACTTACAAACGGGAAAGATTACAGTGAATCTAACCAGTATATAAAGGAAATTCCGTCTGAGGCTTGTCGTAACAATTTCCTTAAGAATTTTATTTCAAAACTCTCCCAAGATACAACAGATACAACAGACGTAATCTGCACGAGAGTGTAATGAGTATGTCAACTCTGTGATATATATGGAATATTGAGCAGTAGAGCAAAGAAGCAGAAGAAATTAGATTGGAATCGGATGAGAATGTGATCAGTATTCTCTCCTATTTATAATTTCGTCCGCATCCCTTCAAACAGTCGCGTCCGCTTGACGGGTCGCACCCGTTGTTTTTTGGTCGCTGCTGTTCGTTAACGGGTCGCACCCGCCTGCTACTGTTTCGCACCCGCTCGTACCGCCTGGTACTGTTTCGCCTGTACCACTTCAGTCGGGTCGCATCCGCTCGCGTTTGGCCGCACCTGTTTGCTTCTAACGGGTCGCACCCGCTACTGTTCGCGTCCGCTTATGAACAGTCGCATCTCCTCAGGCAAAAACCCCGCGTCCGTCTTCACCCGCCCGTTTCTCTTCAAATTACAGGCCCAGCCCAGTTTCAGACGAAGCCCAAAACCGTTAAACGGTGGCCTAGTAATAAGAATGGTCATTTTAGACCCGTACCCGTAATTCGGTGATGCACGATCTCCCTCCTCACAACGAATCATATATTTGGGAACCTCAGACCCTCAATCTCCACTTGAAAAAACTATTAATATAGTTGGCTTTCTTAGTATATTAGGCGATGTGGGACTTATGTTTGTTATCATTCACTTTGTTTGTTTTAGGAATTCCAACAAAATAATAGTAATCCAAAACAAACTTGTACGTTTTAACTAACTAACAAATGGAGACTTTCTGTCAGATCTTTGATTTTTCTATGGTTATGTACTAAATAAATATAAACATTAGATTAAGAACGTAATTCATGGATCGAAAACACTAGATGAACAGACTCCGCTGTTGCTTATGGAAGATTGCATAAATATGATTACTTCTTAGGCAAAAAAAGGTTGAAATTTATTATTAATTACTGTATTTTAGCAATAACAGAGAAATTGCTAAATTGGTTTTATTATTTCATCTATACATAAGTTAAAAGTGCGAAAGATCATTATTTGTATTATCAAATTTTTAATAACTTCCATAAGCGCTTTTTTTTCCTGAACAACTTCATATAAATCACCAATGTTAATGTGTGATAATTTAGCTGACCTTACTGTGTAATTAGATTACATATACTACTTAAATATACATAAATGATTATGTAATTAGATTACATATACTACTATAATACATGCATGTATTAATGCATTTTGTGGTTACACTACAAATTGTAGGCAAACCGAGAATTTATCAAGCTCTCGTGCAGCATACAGTTGCGTTATTTACATTTTACAGTCATGTATTCGTACAGCATATTTTGGTTCAAGCTCAGTGGTTGAATCCAATCTGACCTGCACCGTTACTGCCAGTCCATGTCACATTCTGACATGCACATTTGCATCTCAGCAATTCAGATTTTTTGACTGTCAAATTTAATGAATGCCCCTTCATGCACTTTATTGTGCTCTCAGCAGTTCACAAACGGACACTAAATTCACATTTACAGTCTGGCTTTGTATCCAGACAGGTTTAGATTGTAGAATCAATTAGTAATTTAAACTGAAAGCACTCATATGCCATTAAATTCATCGCATGGTTTGTCTTTCTATTTACATGCCTATGCGGCTATGCCTATGTTATAACCAACTCATTATAAAAAAAAGATAAACAAACACATCATTTCATATTATATTACAGGGTGACTTCTACAGCCAATATGATGAGCATAGTTCTACAGTGATCTGTTTTTTTTAGATCCATTCTTTCGCTTGCACCGGGTTTTGCTTTGTTTTTCAAGAACTCATCCCAATCTTTTTGACTAATTGTTCGTGATCAATTTCTCAACCTATTTTTATCGTGAACGAATTTGCATAATAAGTTGTTCTCAATTCCCACTTAAGCTTCCTAAATTATTCAGACATTGTTTTAAAAATTCCTTCATATGTGATTCTATTTTAGAAAACGTCTACGAAAGTTAAAAGTTATTTACTTAAGAAAGAAACAATGTGGCAAAATATACGTTACACAAAAAATTGAAAGTGGTATAAATTGATTTTGGCTTACTAGCAATTCAGTCCAAACATCATCGTTATATTTTTGGGTACTTTATTTTAATATGAGATCGGCACATGAATTCATACCAATCTACCAATTCAACTGTCTATCTTTCCATCATTTTTTAAAATAGTAGCAAAATATGCGTTTACTTCAACTTTCTAAGGTTGTGTAGAGGATAGTTGCGAAATTGAATGGATTGACAGTTTTACGGTTTTGACATTGTTTCATGCGATACTAGAAACTATAATGGATTCAAAAATTAGGTTGTAACTTCAAGAATATTATAGTATCTAATTTTCCATAAAAGGTAAGTAGATCATCACAACAGCAAACCCTTCTAACCTAAAATCTTTGTGCTAATTCTATAAAAACATCAGAAGATGAATTTAGACGACACAAGTTGTTGGATAATCTGTTGATGATTCGAGAATGATGAAGATGATAACTGTTGTACATCCGACTTCAAGAATCTACCGCGTAGATTCTTTTAGACAATAGTTCAACCCGTACAAGCGGGTTATCGAATTATCGACTTCAGGATTCAATTAAGTCTTCAAACGGCGTAATCGGATTCAAAACTTGTATGATTTTGATCAGACCAATAACACTCAAATTTGATCTCTGATGATGCAATTTAGCAGTGAATACAATGAAAAAGAAGAAGAAGAGAATAGATCTGCAACGTTTCTGCGTTTGTAACACCTTACAGGCGTTGCAAACTGTGGTGGAAACGATTGTGTTTTGCAACACTTTCTGGGCATCGCAGATCTGGAGGAAGAAGAAGAGACAAGCAAAAGAGATCGATCTTCTGAAATGGTTCCTGAGCGTCACTATTTATAGTAGAAGAGGAAGTATCCATTCGTCAAGCGTTGCATCCTTTCAACAGTTCAAAACCGTTACAAACGGTCGCGCCTTTTCGCAACGGTTTAAAACTGTTACTAAACGGTCGCGTCTCTTTATTCAAATAACCCACCAAAAATCTGTCCGTTCAAATTCTGGATCCGGCCCGTTAACAAAAATTAATTTGTCATTTTAGACTTGAACCCGTACCCAGTCCAGTCGGTCGGACGGATGACAGCGGCGCGCGCGTGTGGTGATGATGCACAACTTTCCTCCTCACATCAAAGCAAAGCTTTGGTTGTCCAAAAGACACAACCTTCCTTAGAGAAATGCATATATAAATGAATACATTCTCTTAATTTCCTAGATATGGGACTATTCATCCCCTCTTCTTCCTTCTTCTTCCACTTCTTCTCTCTTCAAAAACAAACCCAAACCCAAAAAACTGTCTTGAAAATTTCCAAAAATTTACCCCTATTTTCAAAATAAGTAAAATAAATAAAATAGACGGTTGCATCACCAGAGTGACTACCTACATACCCAAGTGGGATCAACCGAATGTCGTTTCAAGATCAAGTTTTACATCATCGTGGAAACCAATACATAAATGATAGGTATCTTTTGAATTTGAACCTTCACTTAGTAAACCATTCAAAGTTCTATCGAGGTATATGGTGAATGTATCTTGAACCAAGTACCCCTAATGATAGTACCAGAACAGTCACACATACTGATTTTCGTATATAGAGTGTTCTGTATGCTCAGCACATTAATGACCATGTGCTTAAATCATGAGTTCATGAGTCTACTTTAAAACGCGGTCTTACTTTCTTAGGAAACATCCTGATTTCCATACTCATATAGTTAAGTCTCTTAAAGTGTTTGTACGATACACCTTTTTAAGGAAACTAGACTTATTAAGGATATATTATCCATCTTTTGTTCTTGCAGAATCCAACACTAAATATTATGAGATTATTGTTTTAGTGTTCCATAATCATTCTCTTAACTTGTTGGTACCCATTGAACTTTGTCTATCTTTTTTGAAATATAAGTTGGGTTTCTGTTAAGGATGATCAACCTTCATTCACAGACCTTAGTCTCATTTCATTTGATTTTATAGAAACCATTGCCTTTGAAAGACTCTTTGTGAGTGGGTCAGCCAAGTTTTTCTTTGTTTTTATGTAATCAACAGTTATTACTCCACTTTTGAGTAACTGTCTTATCATTTGATGTCTTAGACTCACATGTCTAGATTTTCCATTATATGTCATATTAGAGACATTGTACATTGTAGCTTGATTATCACAGTTAATCAAGACTACTGGAGATGGCTTCTTCCATAAAAGGATTTCTATTAATAAATTCCTATGCCATTCCACTTCCTTACAAGCATCTGTTAATGCAATCAACTCTGACGGCATTGTTGAGTCAGATATACAGGTTTGTTTCTTGGAAACCCAAGACACAGCAGCACCTCCTAATGTAAAGATCCATCCAGTCGTAGACATGGATTTTGATCCTACATTGTTCCAGGTTGCATCACTATATCCTTCTATTACAGTAGGATATCCTTTATAAGATAAACCATAGGTAACAGTTCCTTTCAAATAAGCTAAAACTCTGGAAATAGCTTTCCAATGTTTGAAACATGGATTACTCGTAAAGCGACATAACATATGTAACGACTCGACTTTTTGACGCTCGAAAACCGACATCAATACGTCCACTGTATCAACTGCCGAGCAATCGAATGTCGGAAAACCGTACCGTTATGGTTAAAGAAGAAGAAAAAGGTAGAAGAAGAGAAAAAAAGATAGAACAGAACAGAAAGAAACAACAGAACAATAACAGAATCTCACAATCGCAGCGGAACAACATATAATAGATAAATGAATAATCTTTAAATAAAGAACTATATCAGTTATTACATTACATCATATTACATTACATTTCATCATCAGAGTGTATAACAACAAACAACAACAAATAGCGGAAAAGAAATACTATATACTACTAATACGCCATGCCATCCAGCTTGCCTCCTGCAACTCCTGAATTCCAGAATATCCTGATAAACCCGACTCTTGACTGTCCGTGTGGAAATTGGTGGGCACCCAGAGTTTAGGAAGGAAAACAATAAACTCCAAGTCAGTCATGAGACTGGTGTGAGAACTTAAAACAGTTTATCTTTAAAACAAAGTACACGATAATTTTAAAATAGATTCGCAATGCTTTTTAGAAAATGAGACTACCATAAGGCCTCCCGCACATACACACAATGCAAACGCAGAATCGGAGGAGATTTCTCCTTATGATAGTCAAAGATGCTTGATACGCATTAAAAAGAAACTTTTGATATTATTACTAGTGCATAGTGTAGGAAAAATCATTTTGAAAGTAAAGATATAAATCTTAGCCAACATACGACCATTATCGTACGCCTACTATAGCAACCATCCAAACAGTGGGGCGCCACCATAAGTGAATGATAGGTTCTACAACTAAAACCGTACAAGATCGTTTGTTACTTTGGATTTCCAACAAATGGTCAGACCAAGGAACTTCCTATTGTCACATGGGTACGCCTCTGGAAAGACGACCCGAGAACCTAACCGGATCTCTGCCAATACAAGGCCGGGTTACCCCTAACTGGGTAACTACTGACACGAATATGTCATTTCTCGATCGTAACCGATCTATATCCGAGTATCCTCCGTTTCCAACAACCACAAAGCAATAAATTTGCAGCAACAACATAGGTTAAATATCTGGGCTCCATACCATGATACCACCTCTATCCAAAAGGAATGACATACACTAAAGGGGCGCTACACCCTAATAACCTTGTCGCATCCTTCATGTTTTGACCATTTTCGGGGTGTGAGGTCCGACGAAGTCTCGTCCAAAAACCCACGCTTTATACAAAAGCTGTGCTTTGATCACAATGCTCAACAGCACTTCGTATGCCACATTACCAATTTGGGAATGTATCACTAGTAACCATCAACTACATAACCTCTAAGGGTGTTAAGCTAAGAGAATAAATTCTCCGCCACCAACGGAAATATATTTGATAGAAACCAGATTTACATCTCAACCTGTAATGTCAGACACACAATCCATACAAGTCCGTTCCGGGATCGAACGGAACCGAAGGCACTTACAAAGAAGTCCTTGCAATCCGGATATTCACTAATCATGACCGGACTTCCCATCACAAAGGGTAATAAATTTCTATATTGGAGATCAGCCGATGCAGAAACATTCGACGGTAATCCTTCTGTTTTCATAAATATCCGATCTTCAACACCGGTCATCAAATGCAATCCATAACGACGTATCACATATTCGGAATGGCTTATACGACCCCAAGGTCATTTCCCGGCTAACCCGAATAGTGAGCGCTTATTTAAAAATAAGTGTGGCATTCAAATTCAAACAAATCACAACAAATACCTATTTAAAGGTAAATATTGATAGTCGGTTATTTAACTATCAATAGGCGTGTTCGACATCACCAAATTCCAAATAATTTTCCAAATTATTTACTTTCCAAAATATCTTTACTAGATACTTCAACCATTTGAAAACAAATTTTCAAATCACTTTTCACCTTTACCACCTTTGAAAATAAATTTCAATCATTTTCCTTACGCGGAAATACTTTCATTTCAAAATGGTTCATTTAAACCAATTAAATAAATCCTTACTGATTTACTTTATATTTACGTTCCAAATTCGTAAATTTATTTCCCACTTCAAAAATAAATCAATGTTTATTTTTTTTAAACAATTTCCCTTTCTTTTATAAATTCCATAGTGAATTTATACTTCCAAAATATCTATGAATATATCATTTTCAAATCGATTTCTAATACTCATTTTTTAATTTATCTTTAAAAGACAAAATCTCAAAACATTCACTTCATATTGGAAAACATTTCCATACTTATTTAATAATAAGTAATTCACAAATTTATTTATTTTCAACACTTGGAAAATATTCAATATACTTAAATCGAAATTAAGTATATATTTCATTCTTTAAGGAAAACATTCTCTTAAACACATTTATTTGAGTCAAAACAAATGTTGCGTAAAACATCGTTACGACGACCCAAAATCACTAGTATAGGGATTCGAAATTTTAGATAGATATATAAATCCCAATACTATATACCTTTCGGAAATCATTTACTATAACAACGGTGTTATAGTCCACTATTTCCTTCTATTTCTCGAAAACGTCTATTTCAACAATGAATGTTGAAATCTATGGTTTCGATAGTCAATACATTTTTAAAATTCTTTAAAATAATTAACTTCATTTGATAATATTCATTTTTCCCAAAACATATCCATTTAATTTAATAATGTATTCACTGTCCAAAATCGTGAATATACTTCACTAACCAAATTCAATATTTTCTACACATTTTATTTCAAGGATAATTCTCTATCCAAATCGCGAATATATCTCCTTTAATAAACTTCTATGTTTATTTCACCAAATTCAGTTGATTTCGGATTTATAAACAATGTTTATAAATTCCATTTCTATTTATAAAAACTCCAATTATAAAATCCCTTTTTATAAATCAGTTCAATTTATAACTCAACTTTATACCCAAAATCCGATTTATAAGTTAATTATTTATAAATCTTTTATTTTACAAAATCTATTCATTTCATAACTTCACAATTTATAAATATATAAATTTTATTCACTTGTGAAATCCATTTATACTTCATTTTAACACTTAATAAAACTCGTTTCACAATTCTTATATTTTTAATTTATAAATATTAATCTTAGAAATCTTTTATATAAACCGTTTATAATAATTCAAAAATCTCAATTTAAATAAACCAATCCTTTTAATAATTTACAAAACGTTATTTAAAACTTATATAACTCCAAAATCATACTTAAATACTATTTTCCAAAAATATAACTTTTATAATAATAATTTTAATGTTTATTTATTTTAACAATTTCAAAATTTAATAAAACGTATACTTTCAAAAATCACTTTAAAAACTCTTTTTAAAATCAAAATCATTATTTTAAAACTTCAAAAATGGATCTGATGATGCAACAACACCAAATAGTCAGTCACGACATCCAAATATCATATATCGATATGATAATCAACAAACATCACAATATCTGTAATCAAATAAATACTGGTGAGGAATCTAGTTGGATCCCTCCAACCTGTTTCCCTGCATCCAAAGATGTTAGCACAATACCAATTCCGTTCCAATACGGAATATCGCGGTATATATGATTTATAAAATATCGTCCGCTATTATGCGGCGCAATAGGGTCTCATCTGCTATATAATGCGGGAAAATCAACTCCAAGTACGTAAATAATACCAATTTCACTTTGCAGTGAAATATTCGCGGTATATGTTTTTAATAAATAACCTCCGCTTACTAACGGCGTATAATGTCTATTTAACAATCAATAGATAATAATTCATTATTCAGGCATACAATCAACAATTTTAAATCTAACTATTTAAAATATAAATCGAAACAATTCGATTGAGTGAGAAGTTCTCACCTTGATTTCAATTTCGTTTTCAGCTTTTATTTCGAATAAAATTAAACACGCGTTTAATTTTACCTGAAATTCTCACTAGCTCCAAATGACTCCAATTCAATTCCATAGTGTAGTGCTCGACAAAAAGATTGCAACGCAATTCGTTTCGTCTCAATCCGACCTCGTATGAACAAGTTACAATATTTTAAAGTTTACACAATTTTTAATATAACTAACTTCACAATTTTTATTTATTATTATTTCAACCTTCAATCACAGCCGTACATTTCAAACGAGCAGATCGTGGCCGCATCCTGCTTCCTTCCCACTCACGCTACTTTCTTCTCCAGATATAACGCACGAACGTGAACCCAAAATCACGTTGAAACCTTCCAAGTCGCCCCTCCTCCACGATCGATTCCACGTCGATCAACCACCATCGTTGTGTGCGCCTTCACGAGCTCTACACTCGGCTACAATAGCATAGCACTCGGTCGCGTATATGCCTCGGAATATGAGCTCGAACGTTGCGGTTTCAACTCCATTTTGCCGTCGATTCGTTGAGTTATTCGTCACTCCACCGTATGGATGTGCAGATCTCTCCACGTTCTACAACATTGTAGTTGGGGATTTTTCGAATAGGTGAACGGATTGGAAGATTTTGAAGGAAGAAAATCTGAAGATTTCGGCCATTAAAATAAGAGGGTGACGGCTGACCTAGGTTGCTTAGGGTTTTGCAAATTAGAAAGAGATGGGTCCTTTTATAGAAAAATGGCCAAAACACTATTCATCCAAAAAAATTCGAACTCCAAATCTCGCGCGATGACCGACGTTTCTAGGGTTTATCCCACGTTCCGGACACAATGGAATAGGTTTCAGAGGCTAATTCGATCATCTGTGCGAGTTACGGCAATAAACGATCAAATTTAAATTAAATTGATTAACTAAATTTCTGTGCGTTTTAGCTTGCCCCAGACAAACCATAAATCCGTTTGACACGAAATTTGAAACCTTACAATAATATCACATTATGGATCCGATGAAACTAATTTCGTCGAAATCCGACACTGTTTGAAAAATGGCTATTTTAACTCGTCAGTTAAATATTAAAATAATCAATTTTCACAATTTAACTTTTAATTCGATTTTAAAAGTTCTATAATATTATTATAACTCCAACATGATATAATAAAATTTTACAAATCAATTTTAATCATATTTAACCCAATTTCAATTATTTCTGTATTTTCACATATTAAATTATCGATTTAATTATCCAAATAAATCTAGATATTCGAAATAAAATTTATTCGACTTATAAATTTCACTTATTAATATTTAAAATCAATTACATATACAAATTTTAATTGACAGAAATTCTGGGTCGTTACAAACTTCCACCCTTAAAAGAATTTCGTCCTCGAAATTACCAAGTAAGAAAAAGTTGCTGAATCCATTAACTTTCCAAAACAAACCATACAAATTGGATTTTACAAATCTCTTAAGCGTTTAACTTTCCCAAAATTCACAGTTAAACTTCTTACAACATCTTTACTTAGTTTCCAAATCCAACTTAGTCAGTTTTCTCAAAAAATTCTAACGCCTTAAATTTTCGAAAAATTTTTGCCAGAGTCTCCTTTGTGCGGCTCAAAAATGACAGTATATATATCACAAATATACATCTCATCAAGTGATGAGGCATCCCGCAGGGAAAAAAGTGTAAAAGTACGATATTTAATCCGAGATATGTACCTTATATTTTTATTAGCGAGCGTATACGGCTAATATAGCGTGAAAGCGAGCTCCAAATGCGAAGCAAGCGCAATCCGCACCTACTAAACACTCAATCAAACAAATGAGAACATGTATATATGAAAATAATATCAATATACAACATATATCAACAACTATATATGCCAATATAGCAAATACAATAAAAGCAACAAATGCAACCATCAAACAACTATCATCCAACAAATCCATATCAAATCAATATACATTCACTTCTTATTAATATTCAATGAATTGGTTTTCAATTTAATCACATTTGATTTGTTAACATTAGATGTTTTTACTAATATTCACTTATTCATATTCAATTAGTTTACATTCACTAATTTATATTCACGATGGTTCACTTCCAAATCAAATTCAATTCTATTCAAATTCATTTTCTTACAATTTGAATTCAATTACATAGCTTTTAATTTCGCTAATTCAATTTCATTAATCACTTAATGAATCATACATATAATCAATTTATAATCATATAATAACCAATGTATATTCAACATAACCAAATTATTCAATTTACATTCAATTTGGTTCAACACTTTTAATTCCAATTGGTTTATATTAAATTGATTTTCATTCAATTATTCAACTTCCAATAACTTTAGCTTTTAATGAATTAATACTTACATTCATTATTCCATATCAATTTATTTTACATTCAATTGATTAATATTTCATCCATTTATCAATTCAATTGCTAATTTATTTAACAAATAAGGTTAACTTTCTTTTATATAACTCAAGTCCATATTCCTAATGCCTTCATTTCATTAATTCACTTATTAATTTTACTTTGATACCAGAATCAACTTCATTCAACATCACTTAAGTTATATTCTCTTTCAAACATCATTTGTTTAACTTAACTTAAGTTTCCACTTATAAATCCAATTCAGATTTCATTTCTATTTAACTTTTTACCAAAGCCAAATTTTCATTACTTATTCAAATTCAGATTTATTTTGCCTAACAAACCGTTTAACCATTTTTAACAATTTGTTTCACTTTCATTTTCTCATTTCATAAGTTATACAACTTATATTCAACAATTACCACTTGGATTTTTTTATTGATTTACTTATACTTCCTTTAATTTAACTCCATCCTTTAAGTTAAATTTATACTATTAAAACTCAAATTGTATAAGTTATCAACTCATTTATCATTCCTATAATATTTTAAATAGGATTCCATAGTCTTTTCAACCTTTCAAAACCATTTTTGAAATCAATTCAAATTACCTTTTGAATTTCCAAAACCCAAACTCAAAATTTTCCAAACAACTTTCATTTAAAACAATTTGGCAGCAATCCCTCTTTTGGAAACCCGAAAATGAACACCGGTGATGTTGCAATCATCATCGGAATTATTTTCCAACGACCAAAAAGAGTTTAGAGCTTTAATTTCTCCAAAACAATTTTCCAAAATATCGAATCCTTTCAAAACACTTCTCTGGAATTTTATTATAAATCATATTCGCAAATCTTTTACTTATATAATTCCACCGCTTATATATAAGATTATTTCACAAGTGTAAATCATTTTAACTATAATTCCATACTTATATTTCCATACTTATAATTCATTCGCTTATAAAATTTATTCTTTTACAATATGTTTCATTCAACTTATTCAAACAACTTTTATTAACTTGCATATATCTTATATTGTCAACAACCAAACAATCAATTGATATACACTTCAATAATTCTAAAAAATTATTTCTTTATAGATAAAATATAATCAAGGTAAAATTATTTCATTTACCTAATTTAAAATGATACTATGTCGGTTTATCTCGTTTAAGAGTTTAGAAACCCCTATCGATTACAGTTGTACACCCCGCACCGGCCAGAATTCATAAACAGCTTAACGGATAAGCAAACACAATATAAAACAATTTCATATTCACTAACAAATACGCGCTCATAGCTATTATTGCACTCACACTCATTCTAGAGTACTACTGACTCTATCTCTAATGGGTAATACCCAACAGAGCCATGGTTGTCGCTTAACCATATGCTCTGATACCAAATGTAACGACTCGACTTTTCGACGCTCGAAAACCGACATCAATAGTCCATTGTATCAACTGCCGAGCAATCGAATGCCGGAAAACCGTACCGTTATGGTTAAAGAAGAAGAAAAATGTAGAAGAAGAGAAAAAAAGATAGAACAGAACAGAAAGAAACAACAAAACAATAATAGAATCTCACAATCGCAGCGGAACAACATATAATAGATAAATGAATAATCTTTAAACAAAGAACTATATCAGTTATTACATTACATCACATTACATTACATTTCATCATCAGAGTGTACAACAACAAACAATAACAAACAACGGAAAAGAAATACTATATACTAGTAATACGCCATGCCATCCATCTTGCCTCGAGCAACTCCTGAATTCCAGAATACCCTGATAAACCCGACTCTTGACTGCCCGTGTAGAAATTGGTGGACACCCAGAGTTTAGGAAGGAAAACAATAAACTTCGAGTCAGTCATGGGACTGGTGTGAGAACTTAAAACAGTTTATCTTTAAACAAAGTACAGGATAATTTTAAAATAGATTCGCAATGCTTTTTAGAAAATGAGACTACCATAAGGCCTCCCGCACACACACACACACAATGCAAACGCAGAATCGGAGGAGATTTCTCCTTATGATAGTCAAAGATGCTTGATACGCATTAAAAAGAAACTTTTGATATTATTACTAGTGCATAATGTAGGAAAAATCATTTCGAAAGTAAAGATATAAATCTTAGCCAACATACGACCATTATCGTATGCCTACTATAGCTACCATCCAAACAGTGGGGAGCCACCATAAGTGAATGATAGGTTCTACAGCTAAAACCGTACAAGATCGTATTGTTTCTTTGGATTTCCAACAAATGGTCAGGCCAAGGAACTTCCCATTGCCACATGGGTACGCCTCTGGGAAGACGACCCGAGAACCTAACCGGATCTCTGCCAACACAAGGCCGGATTACTCCTAACTGGGTAACTACTGACACAAATATGTCATTCCTCGATCGTAACCGATCTATATCCGAGGATCCTATATTTCCAACAACACAAAGCAATAAATTTGCAGCAACAACATAGGTTAAATATCTGGGCTCCATACCATGATACCACCTTTATCCAGAAGGAATGACATACACTAAATTGGCGCTACCCCCTAATAACCTTGCCGCATCCTTCCTGTTTTGACCATTTTCGAGGTGTGAGGTCCGAAGAAGTCTCGTCCACAAAGCCACGCTTTATACAAAAGCAGTGCTTTGATCACAATGCTCAACAGCACTTCGTATGCCACATTACCAGTTTGGGAATGTATCACTAGTAACCATCAACTACATAACCTTTAAGGGTGTTAAGCTAAGAGAATAAATCCTCCGCCACCAACGAAAATATATTTGATAGAAACCAGCTTTACATCTCAAATTGTAATGTCAGACACACAATCCATACAAGTCCGTTCCGGGATCGAACGTAACCGAAGGCACTTATAAAGAAGTCCTTGCAATCTGGATATTCACTAACCACGACCAGACTTCCCATCACAAAGGGTAATAAATTTCTATATCGGAGATCAGCCGATGTAGAAACATTCGACGGTAATCCTTCCGTTTTCATAAATATCCGATCTTCAACACCGGTCATCAAATGCAATCCATAACGACGTATCACATATTCGGAATGGGTTATACGACCCCGAGGTCCTTTCCCGGCTAACCCGAATAGTGAGCGCTTATTTAAAAATAAGTGTGGCATTCAAATTCAAACAAATCGCAACAAATACCTATTTAAAGGTAAATATTGATAGTCGGTTATTTAACTATCAATAGGCGTGTTCGACATCACCAAATTCCAAATAATTTCCCAAATTATTTACTTTCCAAAATATCTTTACTAGATATATAATTTCCACACTTCAACCATTTGAAAACAAATTTTCATATCACTTTTCACCTTTACCACCTTTGAAAACAAATTTCAACCATTTTCCTTACGCGGAAATACTTTCATTTCAAAATGGTTCATTTAAACCAATTAAATAAATCCTTACCGATTTACTTTATATTTACGTTCCAAATCCGTAAATTTATTTCCCACTTCAAAAATAAATCAATGTTTATTTTTTTAAACAATTTTCCTTTCTTTTATAAATTCCATAGTGAATTTATACTTCCAAAATATCTATGAATATACGATTTTCAAATCGATTTCTAATACTCATTTCTTAATTTATCTTTAAAAGACAAAATCTCAAAATATTCGCTTCATATTGGAAAACATTTCCATACTTATTTAATAATAAGTAATTCACAAATTTATTTATTTTCAACACTTGCAAAATATTCAATATACTTAAATCGAAATTAAGTATATATTTCATTCTTTAAGGAAAACATTCTCTTAAACACATTTATTTAGTCAAAACAAATGTTGCGTAAAACATCGTTACGACGACCCAAAATCACTAGTATAGGGATTCGAAATTTTAGATAGATATATAAATCCCAATACTATATAAAACATTTCCTTTCGAAAATCATTTACTATAACAACGGTGTTATAGTCCACTATTTCCTTCTATTTCTCGAAAACGTCTATTTCAACAATGAATGTTGAAATCTATGGTTTCGATAGTCAATACATTTTTAAACTTCTTTAAAATAATTAACTTCATTTGATAATATTCATTTTCCCAAAACATATCCATTTAATTTAATAATGTATTCACTGTCCAAAATCGTGAATATACTTCACTAACCAAATTTTCTACACATTTTATTTTAAGGATAATTCGCTATCCAAATCGCGAATATATCTCCTTTAACAAACTTCTATGTTTATTTCACCAAATTCAATTGATTTCGGATTTATAAACAATGTTTATAAATTCCATTTCTATTTATAAAAACTTCAATTATAAAATCCCTTTTTATAAATCAATTCAATTTATAACTCAAAATTATACCCAAAATCCGATTTATAAGTTAATTATTTATAAATCTTTTATTTTACAAAATCTATTCATTTCATAACTTCACAATTTATAAATCTATAAATTTTATTCACTTGTGAAATCCATTTATACTTCATTTTAACACTTAATAAAACTCGTTTCACAATTCCTATATTTTTAATTCATAAATATTAATCATAGAAATCTTTTATATAACCCGTTTATAATAATTCAAAAATCTCAATTTAAATAAACCAATCCTTTCAATAATTTACAAAACGTTATTTAAAACTAATATAACTCCAAAATCATACTTAAGTACTATTTTCCAAAAATATAACTTTTACAATAATAATAATTTTAATGTTTATTTATTTTAGCAATTTCAAAATTTAATAAAACGTATACTTTCAAAAATCACTTTAAAAACTCTTTTCAAAATAAAAATCATTATTTTAAAACTTCAAAAAGGGATCCGATGATGCAACAGCACCAAATAGTCAATCACGACATCCAAATATCATATATCGATATGATAATCAACAAACATCACAATATCTGCAATCAAATAAATACCGGTGAGGAATCCAGTTGGATCACTCCAACCTGTTTCCCTGTATCCAAAGATGTTAGCACAATACCAATTCCGTTCCAATACGGAATATCACGGTATATAGGATTTATAAAATATTGTCCGCTATTATGCGGCGCGATAGGGTCTCATCCGCTATATAATGCGGGAAAATCAACTCAATGTACGTAAATAATACCAATTTCACTTTGCAGTGAAATATTCGCGGTATATGTTTTTAATAAATAGCATCCGCTTACTAACGGCGTATAATGTCTATTTAACAATCAATAGATAATAATTCATCATTCAGGCATACAATCAACAATTTTAAATCTAACTATTTAAAATATAAATCGAAACAATTCGATTGAGTGAGAAGTTCTCACCTTGATTTCAATTTCGTTTTCAGCTTTTATTTCGAATAAAATTAAACACGCATTTAATTTTACCTAAAATTCTCACTAGCTCCAAATGACTCCAATTCAATTCTATAGTGTAGTGCTCGACAAAACGATTGCAATGCAATTCGTTTCGTCTCAATCCGACCTCGTATGAACAAGTTACAATATTTTAAAGTTTACACAATTTTTAATATAACTAACTTCACAATTTTTATTTATTATTATTTCAACCTTCAATCACAGCCGTACATTTCAAACGATCAGATCGTGGCCGCATCCTGCTTCCTTCCCACTCACGCTACTTTCTTCTCCAGATAGAACGCACGAACGTGAACCCAAAATCACATTGAAACCCTCCAAGTCGCCCCCCTCCACGATCTATTCCAGATCGATCAACCACCATCGTTGTGTGCGCCTTCACGAGCTCTACACTCGGCTACAATAGCATAGCACTCGGTCGCGTATATGCCTCGGAATCCGAGCTCGAACATTGCGGTTTCAACTCCATTTTGCCGTCGATTCATTGAGTTATTCGCCACTCCACCGTATGGATGTGGAGATCTCTCCACGTTCTACAACATTGTAGTTGGAGATTTTTCGAACAGGTGAACGGATTGGAAGATTTTTAAGGAAGAAAATCTGAAGATTTCGGCCATTAAAAGAAGAGGGTGACGGCTGACCTAGGTTGCTTAGGGTTTTGCAAATTAGAAAGAGATGGGTCCTTTTATAGAAAAATTGACCAAAACACTATTCATCCAAAATTTTCCGAACTCCAAATCTCGCGCGGTGACCGACGTTTTTGGGGTTTATCCCGCGTTCCGGACACAATGGAATAGGTTTTGGAGGCTAATTCGATCATCTGTGCGAGTTACGGCAATAAACGATCAAATTTAAATTAAATCGATTAACTAAATTTCTGTGCGTTTTAGCTTGCCCCGGACAAACCGTAAATCCGATTGACACGAAATTTGAAACCTTAAAATAATATCACATTATGGATCCGATGAAACTGGTTTCGTCGAAATTCGAGACTGTTGGAAAAATGACTATTTTAACTCGTCAATTAAATATTAAAATATTCAATTTTCACAATTTAACTTTTAATTCGATTTTAAAAGTTCTATAACATTATTATAACACCAACATGATATAATAAAATTTTAAAAATCAATTTTAACCATATTTAACCCAATTTTCAATCATTTCTGTACTTTCACATATTATATTATCGATTTAATTATCCAATTAAATCTAGATATTCGAAATAAAATTTATTCGACTTATAAATTTCACTTATTAATATTTATAATCAATTATATATACAAATTTTAATTGACAGAAATTCTGGGTCGTTACAACATGCTTATAGCATGTGCTACGTCTGGTTTAGTGCAATGCATAGCATACATAAGACTCCCAATAATACCGGAATACTCAAGTTGAGAAAGGGTACGTCCACTATTCTTTTCTAATTTAATACTAGGATCTAAAGGAGTAGGTGATGGTTTGTCATTAGAATGACCACACTTTTGGAGGAACTTCTCAATGTAGTGAGATTGTGTTAGTAACAACCCCCACTTTCCTGATAATTTTAATTCTCAGAATTACGTCAGCTTCTCCTAGATCTTTCATACCAAATTTCGAAGATAGAAACTTCTTAGTTTCATTCAATATGATGTATTAGAACCAAATATTAGCGTTTCATCAACATATAAACATATTATAACATAATCGTTGTTGTACAATTTGCTATAAATACATTTATCAGCATCATTAACAATAAATCTATATGACAATACTATTTTATCAAACTTCTCATGCAATTACATAGTAGCTTGCTTCAGGCCATAAAGAGACTTTACTAAATTGCAAAATTTCTTTTCTTGACTTGGGTTTTTGAAAATTTCAGGTTGTTTCATATATATCACTTCTTCTAAATCTCCATTTAGAAACGCAGTCTTTACATCCATTTGATGTATGTCCATTTTATGAATTGAGGCAAGTGCCATTAAACAACGTATAGAAGATATGCGAGAAATGGAGCACATGTATCAAAATAATCTACTCCATGTCTTTGCTTATATCCCTTAGCAACTAATCTGGCTTTAATCTTATCAATGGATCCATTTGTATTTAACTTTTTCTTAAATATCCATTTACATCCTATAGGCTTAGCACCAGGAGGTAAGTCAGTTAAAACCCAAGTTTGGTTTAACAATATGGAATTCATTTCATCATTAATAGCTTCTTTCCAGATTATTGAATCTCTAGAACTTATAGCCTCAGAATAAATTTTGGGGTCATCATCGACGTTCATGACATATCTAGTCGCATTAAGGACTTCGTCCTTACTGCCTTCTATAAAATATGTAATAATGTCAGGACCATAGTCCTTCTCTAGTCTTGCTCTTTTACTTCTCCTTTGTTCAGTACTATTATCTGGTACTGATACTTTCTTGCTGTTTTGAGCAGGAGCATAGTCATCGTCATTGATATCATCAATTGTATTAGGTTCTGAACTAGATGATCTCAATGGAATCTCAACAATTTGATTTTCAAAGAATTCTACATCTACGGATTCAATAACTTCTAAGGTGTCAAGAATTAGAAATATATAAGTTATGCAATTAAGTGAGTATCCTATGAAAGCGCATTTAAATGCCATATTTCCTAACTTTGGTCATTTATGGCCTAGTTTTCTAACATATGCTAAACAACCCCAAATTTTAAGTTTTGTAAGATTAGGTTTCCTATTAAACCATAATTCATAAGGGGAAACATTATTCTTTTTAAGTGGTACTCTATTTAAGATATAACATGCGGATAACATAGCATCACCCCCTAGGTTATAAGGTAAGTTTGAACTTATGAGCATGACATTAACCATTTCTACTGAAGTTCTATTTTTCCTTTCAGCAACACCATTTTGTTGTGGTGTATATGAGGCAGTGTATTGGTGAACTAAACCGTGTTGTTTACAAAATAACGTGAATTCATTTGAGAAATATTCACCTCCTCGATCTCAATGTAATACTTTTATTTTAACTCCTAATTGTGTTTCGACCTCTGCTTTGAAAATTTTAAATTTATCAAAAGCCTCATCTTTAGTTCTCATTAGATATACGTATGCATATCTAGTATAATCATGATAAATGTTATATAGTATTGGTTACTGTCATTGGTGATATGATTTTTTTAAGTCACCCACATCACTATATACTAAATCAAGCAAGCCAGTTTTCTTTTCTACAGATTTAAAGGATTTTCGATGTATTTTTTCTTGAACACATATTTCACATTAAGAGATAGTATCGAAATCACAATCAGAAATTAATCCTAGTTTATGCATATTTTTAAGGGAATTATAATTAACATGTCCTAGTCTACTATGTCATAAACTAACAGAATCAACAGTATAAACAAAAGATTTATTTATTACATTTAACTTAATCATGTCGTTATAAGAATATCCATGTCCAATGAACTTTCCGTTTTTGGACAACACTAGTTTGTCAGACTCATACACTATCTTGAATCCTCCTTTGTTAACAAGGTATCCAGAGATCAAATTCTTACAAATGTCAGGTACATGATATACATTAACCAAAGTAAGAGTCCTTCCAGAAGATAACGGTAATTCTATAGTGCCTTTACCAATCACCTTACTACGAACATTGTTTTCTCTAGTAACTTGATTCTTATCTCGGCTAACATCTTCGTAGTTCTTGTAGATACTATAGTCCTTACATACGTGAATGGTTGCTTTAGTATCAAGCCACCAATCATTTCCCATATTCTCAATGGATTTTTCCTCTTGCACTACTGTAACTAATTTTTCTTCGACCATATTTACCTTTAATTGTTTCTTTCGTAGACGACAGTCACGAGCATAATGGCCGGACTTGTTACAGAAATAAAAAGCACCTTTCTTTTTCCCTTTCTTAGAATGATTTTCTTCTAAATTGTGTCTCATTCTTAGGTTTTAGATAATTTGATATTTCAGCGTTATTTGCCTTATAATGAGACTCAGTTTGTGGATTATTAATTAGTTCTCTTTTATGAGAGTCCTCTTCTATACGAAGATGATGCTGTAAATTCTCTAAATCATAATCCGTCTCCGCATGTTTTAATTTCTTTTTATAATCATTCCAAGAGTGAGGGAGTCTAGAAATAATAATTCCAACCACAAAGGATTCAGGGAGTTCAATCATGACATCTTTCAGTTGATTGACTATATATATTATATCACTAACTTGTCCAATAATGGACTTACTATCATGCGTTTTGAAATCCATAAATTTGTATACTAGGAATTTCTTATTACTTGCCTTAGATATTCGATATTTTCTCTCCAAGGTAGTCCAAAGTGCTTTGGCTGTTTCCAGACTTCTATGTGCGTTATAAACTGATGTAGATAACGCGTTGAGAATGGGCCGTCTACACAGGAAATCATCTTCTTTGTGCTTTGCTCATTTTGATTTCAATTCGTTAGTATCTTTATTAGTTTTCTCTGGCATTTCCTCCAAATTATCTTCAAGAATATAGAACAATATGACCGTGTTCAAAAAGAATTTCATGGACTCTTGCTAACAAGTGAAGTTTTCACCATCAAAATTCTCCAGTCGCGTCAAATGCTGATTCATAACTTGAAGAGCATTGATATTGCTTGAACTCGAACCATCCATGGTTGAAGCTATTTTCTAAAAATTGTTGGATAATCTGTCGATGATTCGAGAATGATGAAGATGATAACTGATGTACTTCTGACTTCAAGGATCTACTGCGTAGATTCTTTTAGACAATAGTTCAACTTAACAGGCACAAACAGATTATCGAATGATCGACTTCAGGATTCAATGAAGTCTTGAAACAGCGTAATCGGATTCAAAACTTGTACGATTTTGATCCGACCAAGAACACTCAAATTTGATCTCTAATATGCAATTTAGCAAAGAATACAATGAAGAAGAAGAGAATTGATCTGCAACGTTTCTACGTTTTTAATATCTTACAGGCTTTGCAAACTGTGGTGGAAACGATTGTGTTTTGCAACACTTTCTGGGCGTCGCAGATCTGGAGGAAGAAGAGAAGAAACAAGCAAAAGAGATTGTTCTTATGAAATGGTTCCTGGGCTCCACTATTTATAGTAGAAGAGGAAGTGTCCATTCGTCAAGCGTTGCATCCTTTTCAACAGTCCAAAACCGTTACAAACGGTCGCATCTTTTTGCAATGGTTTAAAACTATTACTAAACGGTTTCGTCTCTTCATTTAAATAACCCGTCAAAAATCTGTCCGTTCAAATTCTGGATCTGGCCCGTTAACAAAAATTAGTTCATCACTTTAGACCAAAACCCAGTTAGGTCGGTCGGACGAACGGCGACGGGGGAGCGCGCGTGTGGTGGTGATGCATAACTTTCCTCCTCACATCAAAGCAAAGCTTTAGGTGCCCAAAGGGCCCAATCTTTCTTAGAGAAATGCATATATAAATGAATACATTCTCTTAATTTCCTAGATGTGGGACTATTCATCCCCTCTTCCTCCTTCTAATTCCACTTCTTCTCTCTTAAAAAACAAACCCAAACCCAAAAAACTATTTTGAAAATTCCAAACACAAGTCGGAGAATATTATTGTCATCACATATCATATCTCCTATAATAACTGCATGAAGCAACTTCCTTTTACTAAGGGTGCCGTTTGTAATTTTGATTAATGCCATAAATATTTTTGAACAATATTTATGATTGTGTTACATCTTATGGATCACTCCAAAAAAACCTACTACAATTGCGTTTTTACAACGGTCACAAAATGCCCATTGTAATAAAGGTTTTTACAGCATTTTTCCAAAGAAAGTTGTTGTAAATTTATTTTCAACAGCTCCATTTTTTGTCAGTTATAACAGGTATCTATTACAACGTTTTTCTTTTGTTAGTTGTAACAGATGCCAATTTTCAACAACAGTTTTTTTTTGCTAGTTGTAATAAATACATATTACAACATTTTTGCTTTGCACGTTGTAATAAATAAGTAATAATAACAATAACTAATAATAATTAATGATTACAAAAAAATTAATAATTAAATAAATAATCCTTAAATAATAATAATTAAAAATCAATATATAATTACAAACAGCTACTATTAAACACTAATGATAAATAATTAATTTTAAATATGAAATAATTTCTATTAATAATTAATAAATAATAACTAAAAATATAACAAAGAATAATTAATTAAACAATAATTAAATAATAATAATTAAGTAATAACAATTAAAAATAATTAATAATAATAATTAATAATTGATTTGAAATATGAAATAATTCATACTATTAATTAGTTAATAATTAAAGCTTAATTAATTAATAATAAATAAATAAATGATAATTGATAATTACTATTAAATAGTAATCAGTAATAAATAACAATAACTTCGTTTGAATTAATTAATAATTTGTATTTAAAAGAGGTATTTGTATGAATTCGGTAATTATTTGATATTATTGTTGTTAATTTATTTTAAGTATTTTAAATTATATTAAATTAATATTTAAATTTATATACAAGTATAAATTAATATTAAATTCATTATTTAAATTAATATTAATTTATACATGAATAATGTCATTATTAGCTAATAATTAGAAAAAAATTCACCAATAAATAGGAGAGTTCAAAATATTCAAAAATAATATATCTCATTTGAATTTGAATAAATATTCATATAGTATTTTTTTAATTTAACTTAATTATGCAATACTTAAAAATTATGCACTTCATATTCACTTAAAATTATCACTTAATAGTCTATTTTAAGTTAATGAAATTTTGGGTCCATTCGAAAAGTTGGCTCCAACTCAAATTTTTGGCTTCCATAGGCAAAATATTGGCTCTAAGGCTCCACTTGTGAGTTTTTTGCTACCAGTTATGATAGGTTTTGAGAGTACCAATTTTGACAGTCAATGATCGTAGCGTTTTTGATTGGTTCGCATGAAATGTTGTTATAATCGATCAATACACGCTTGAGAGTTTAACATACATTGGTTTTGAGAGTTTTCAATTACAGTAATATTACACATATACCCTTATATTTATTCTCTATTTTTGTGAAGATTAATTTTACAATATAATTAGTGGCATATAATAGAAAAAAAGTTATAATCCCTCAAAAAACATCCCAATTTGATGGGTTTAGAATTCCCATCAAAACTATACAGCATCGGTTTTCACTGGTTTTATAATCAACGACAACCAACGTGAAAAAACTTACAAGCAAGAATTATGATAACAGCTGAAATATAAAGCATTTAAAACCAATCAAAAATAAGCTCCCACTTTGGAGCCTAAGAGCCAATCTAATTATTTTTATATTTTTTTACTCCGTCCCTTTGCCCCTGCCTTCTCCTATTCCTCCGCCTCCTCCTTTATTTTACCTAAAATAATTACAAAATAGAAATTGAATCCCAAATAATTCTGCCTCCTCCCACTTTTCCATCGCCTCTTTCCTCATTGTCTCTACCTACTTCAAAGCTGATTCCGCCCCCAACCTTCAACTGCCGCATCATCGTCCTCATATCTGTGGGAGATTAGTTTCCTTTGATTTCTTCGGAGGCATAGTATATGGAGAAATAACAGAGGAGGGAAGACGAGTTTGAATTTTGAGAGCGAAGAGAGAGTTTAATACTTCTGGTGGGAAAATGTAAAGTATATTTTCTGATTCATATTCTTTATTTCATTATAGATCAAAATTATATATACTCACACAATGACTGGGCTTTATAACATAGCCTAACAACTCGCAATGCATACAACCTATTTGACATAATTCGTAAGTGATTAGTTCGCCTTCTTCTTGATTGGTAGCTTCATTATTAGCAATGATTTGTTAGCATTGGCATGTGAAGGATCGTAACAACTTCCCTGCCCTTTAAATTTTGACCTTGTCTCAAGGTCAAACGTTGGAAATCTGGCAACCAACTTCCAGTAATCTTCTCAGCTTGCTTCTTCCAATGGTCGATTCTTCCATTTAACCAAGACCTCAGTGATGCTTCCTTTTATACTTGGAGCAGGACTATGTTGTAAAATTGTTTCAGGCTCACAAAGTACTTCAGCATTGGAATCAGGTATGTCTTTATGAATTATAATGTTTGAACCTACTCTTACTTTCAATTGTGAAACATGAGATGCTGGGTGGAGCTTAGAAGAAAGTGGCAACTTAAGTTAATAAGCAACAGAGCTGATTTTGTTTCAATTTCATATGGACCAAAGTATTTAGGAGCTAGCTTAGTAGTTTTTTGGCATTCTGCACCAATCTGTCTGTATAGTTGAAGTCGTAGATATACCCAATCTCCTACTTGATGCTCTCTTTTAGTTCGTTTATTATTAGCATATTTAGTCATCCTTTCCTTAGCCTTGTTTATACTATCTTTACGCAACTGTAATGCAATATCTCTAGAAAATAATTCTTCATCAACTTGATAGACTCTAGCAGATTTAGGAATATAAGATAATAAGGACGGTGGTGGTCTACCGTAAACTGCATCAAAAGGTGTGCATTGTATGGGCATTTTCCAAATGGTGTTGTACAAGAATTCAGCAAGACTAAGCCATTTAACCCATTCATAGGGTTTATGATTATAGGAACACTTCAAATAACATTCAATGGATTTATTTGTGATCTCAAATTGATCATCGGATTGTGGGTGATAAGCATAATTCAGAGCTAAAGAACAACCCTAAATTTTAAACAATTTATACCAAACATTACTTATAAAAATTGCATCTCTATCACTGGCAATTGATCTAGGAAGGCATGTAGTTTATAAACTCCATCAAAAAATACCTTTGTTACATGGACTGCTATGTAAGGATGTGCCAAGGGGAAAAAAATGAGCATATTTGCTTAATCTGTCTATTACCACATAAATCACAGTGTATTTTTTCATTTAGGTAGCCCAATAATGAAATCCACACTAATACCTTCCCAAATTTTTTCTAGAGTAGGAAGTGGTTGTAGCAACCCTGGGTACTACACATTCTCAGATTTGACTCTTTGACATGTATCACAAGCTTGCATAAATTTTTGTAACAGGTTTTTTGCCTTGCCAAAAAAAACCTGCTTAAGTTTTTTTAAGGTTCCACCAATGCTTGATTGACTAACTAAGGGTATTAAGTGATATTCTTGCAACAAAATTTGCTTGATAATATTATCTATAGGATTAATAATAATTTTCCCTTTATAAAAAAAACAGGCCATCAATTTTTTATATACTTTGAATTGTCAATAGCATTAGTTTGCAACTTTTTCTCTAATTTTTAAAAGGTAGAATCATGTAAAATTCTATCCTTGAGGTCTTGTAACCAAGAACTTTGAACCATAGAAGTTGCAACAAGATGCATATCATTTATGATGGTCTGGTCAGTAAAATCATCTCTTCTAGATAAACAATCTGCAACCACATTTCCTTAGCCAGCTTTATACCCGATTGTGTAATCAAACCTATGTAATTTTGCCAACCACTTGCTCTGTAGACCTAATTGTAGATTTTGTTCAAGTAAATACTTCAAACTCTTATGATCAGTTTTGATTATGAATTCCTTCCTAACAAGTATTGGCTCCATTTTTTTGTTGCAAGCATTAATGCTAATAATTCTTTTTCATAGACTGATAAATGTAAAGTATTGCCTTTAAGTGCTTAACTAAAGAAAGCAATTAGTTTATCTTGTTGAATTAGAACTGCTCCAATGCCATCTCCAGAAGCATCACATTCTATTGTAAACTGTTGAGAGAATCAGGCATGGCTAAGGCAAGTGGGGAAGTTAAATAGTGCTTAAGAGTATCAAAAGTAAGTTGAGCTTCTTCATTCCAGTGAAATGCATTTTTCTTTAAAAGATTAGTAAATTGTTTGGCTATGACCCCATAATTTTTCACTAGTCTTCTATAGTAGCATGATAAGCCTAAAAACCCCTTAACACTTTCATATTTTGGGACAAGCCACTGTTTGACTACTGAAGTCTTCTCTTCATCCATTGCAATTCCTTATTAAGAGACAATATGACCCATTTATGCAATCTTGGTTTGAGAAAAATGGCATTTAGAACACTTAACCACCATGTGTTTTGCTTGCAAGGCTTGTAATGTTAATGACAAATGTAACAAATGCTCCTTCCATGATTTGCTATAAATAAGAATGTCGTCAAAAAAATATAAGAATGAATTTTCAGAGGTAAGGTTTAAATATTGTGTTCATTAATGCTTGAAAGGTTAATGAAACATTAGTAAGGCTAAATGGCATAACAATAAATTCATAGTGGCCTTGGTGTGTTCTAAAAGTAGTTTTAGGAATATCAACCCCGAACATTCTAATTTGATGATACCCAGATTTGAGATCTAATCTAGAAAAATAAACTGAACCAACAAGCTGATCTAATAATTCATCTATAAGTGGTATAGAAAACTTATATATAATGGTAATTTTGTTGAGTTCCCTGTAGTAAATACACATTCTCCAGGAACCATCTGATTTTTTACCATTACAATAGGTGCAGCATAAGAGCTAGAGCTTGGTCTGATTATGCCTGTCTCTAGCATGTCCTGAACTATTTTCTCAATCTCGTTCTTAAGATGAAAGGAATATTTGTATAGCTTCAGGAAGATTGGCTTTGAGTGTGGTAATAAGGGAATTTTGTGGTCACATTGTCTTGGAGGAGGGATGGAAGAAAGGAGAGAAATTACCGCAGGAAATTCGTTCAATATTGTTTGCAAGTCTGGTGGAATTATAGATTGGGATGAAGATGGTGCTTTATGAAGTAACTTCAAAGGTGAGTCCTCAACTGAAATATTATAAATCTGGACCATGAAGTCAAGCAATGGTAAGCAATGTCCTTTGCTATAGTATGCGCAATCACTAAAGTTGCTTCTTTATTTTGTAACCCTTGCCAAGTGATAATTTTCCCCTTTTGCTGAAATTGAATTTGAAGTTTCTTGGAGCTAAATGTAATATCATTAAGCTATTTCATCCATTGTACACCCAATACCAATTGGCAAACACCCATAGGCAATAAAAGAAAATCTACACATATTTTGGTGACTTGGCAAGATATTAGGACAATAGAACAATTGCCTTGACCCTGTATTTTTCTCCACTAGTAATATGAACATAAAAGGATTTTGTAAAATCAACGTCTAACCCCAATTTCTGCGCTAATGTATTATTCAAAAATTTATGTATTAAGTCGGAATCTGTCAAAATAGAGACAGGATGACCCTTAACAAAACCTTGTATTCTGATGGTGTTATTTATAGTAACAGCACTAATGGCAGTTAATGAAATTGTTAGTTATAAGTCTTCTGTTTCTTCATCTTTAACTTTAGTTTTAGTTTCTAAAGAAAAATCTAAACCTTGTAGTACTACTTCTAGAAAAAATACTTGTTTACCTAGGCATTTATGGCCTAGAAACCACTTTTCATCATAAGCATAACATAATTCTTGACTTCTTCTATGCATAATTTCAATTGGGGGGTAAAAAAATTTCAAGAGAAAATTGGCCAAATTTGTATGGAGCATCAGGAGTTGGTTTGGAAGTGAATGGCTTGGTTGCAGGAGAAGTGTTATTTGTTGTTCAGTAACGTTACAAAGGTGTTATGAAACTGTTACGACTATGTTGCAAAATTTCAACAACAACAAAACTGTCACAACATTGTCGCAAAAACTGCTACGAATATAACTATGTAGTAAACAGATTATGCAGTAGATATAATACCGATTAGATCATCCAAGTCCAGTGAAAACTGTTTCCTTGAATCAATATTGCTCCCTCTATGGCGCTTAAGGATATCGAGCAATTGTTTCTCAAGATGAAACAGACCTGTCTCTGTGATGCTGCGCAACAATCACAGAGCAACGACGAACTCAAGAGAATGTAATTTAAGAACAGAGTTTTGTAGGAGAGGAAGAAGTGCTGAAAAAACTGAGTGAGTTTTCTGTATTCCTTCTGCCTATATATAAGCGAGAGGAGGTGCACCTATTCGGTAATAGGTGCCTGTTCGAACGGTTGCGGCAGTTGGAAAGGTTGCGACACTTTAACAAGCGGTACGATCGTTTAAGTTTGAATGGTCAAAAACAAAAACTATTTGGTCTGAACAGCCAAGCCAAGCCAACTGCAAAGTGCTAATTGTCTCCAATATGCCTTGAATGCCCATTCATCCACACTGTTGATGCGGATGCAGGTGCAGGATTAGGTTCAAGCTCAGGCACGGACGCACACGTGCGGGGTGGTGTGTTGCACCACCCTTCATGGCTATGTCTCTCTTTGCCTCATAGGAAATATAATAGTGTCCACATCTTAGTATATAATCACAAACTGTTTATTTTATTCTAAGATGTAAGACTATACATTTTCTAAGGCATTATGCCTTCACATTTTCGATGAAATGCTCATTCATTTCTAACAACCCCCCACATGAATGAGTCATTGCTCAATTTTGCTCTTAAATTTTACGATACGTTTATCGTATCGATTAAAGTAGCACATTAGACTTGAACTTTCCTAATGTTTATCTTTTTGACTTACTGGCGAATCAGTGGACTAAGGTTGTCTTTGAACTATAAGTCTTTTGTGTAAATATAAAATAGACAACATGCAATAAGTGTTTCTAATCTTCCTTGGTTCATCGTTTGTGTTCGTTTTTGTCATGAATATCAGCTTGGGCTCGTGAGTGCTTTGGAGAATTTTGCCTTGTAATTCTCCTTAAAGCGGTGCCTTTGCACTCACATTGGTGATTTTATAACAGGTATTATTTTCACAATACTCTGCTTAGTTCTTAATATTACCAAGTACAGACGTCATTAAAAGTCTTAAAACTTATCCTATTCTCCGGCAAGTAGTGCACTAACTTATCGTAGGAATTATTCGAATATTTATAATGCTATCAAGTTTATCTAAATCTAATTGTCCCTTTGAACCTAGATCTTGGAATCTCCAGTCAGCTAGGTTGGGTTTCTGTTTAAAGAAACTTTTTAGTTTATGAGCCTTAACCCCATTCATATCGATAAGATATTAACCTTCGCTCTCTAGGTAAACCTTTTGTTAGTGGATCCACAATATTATCATTTGATCTTACATAGTCAATTGTGATAACCCCATTGGAGAGAAGTTGTCTAATGGTTTTATGTCTATGACGAATAAGTCTAGACTTGCTATTGTAGAGCTTACTATTGGCTCTTCCAATAGCTGATTGGCTGTTGTAATGTATGCTTGTTGGAGTACAGGATTTTCCCAATTTGAAATACCTTCTTAAAAACCTCGAAGCCAATCCGCTTCTTCCGCGGCTTTGTTTAAGGCAATAAATTCTAATTCCATAGTTGATCTTGCTATACAAGTTTGTTTAGAGGATCTCCAAGATATTTCCCCATTAGCTAAGGTAAACACATATCCACTAGTGGATTTCGCAAATTATGAACTAGTTATCTAGCTTGCATCACAATATCCTTCTATTACAGATGGTTACCTATCATAATGTAGTCCATGATTTTATGTATACCTTAGGTATTCTAGTACCGAATTATAGCTTTCCAGTGATTCTTTCCTAGGTTGCTAGTATATCTGCTGAGTTTACTTAAAGCATATGCTATATCAGGCCTAATGCAATTCATTACATACATATTGCTGCCTAGTATACGAGAGTACTCAAGTTGGTAAATGCTATCACCGATATTTTTAACCCAGTTTTGGTTCAAATCTAGGGCGATTTTGCTGATATTATATTGTGTTGTTTAAAATTTTCAAGTATTTTCCCAATGTAGTGTGATTGGGACAATACATATCCTTGGTTGGTTTTGTGTACTTTCACATCAAGTATAACATCAGCGATTCTCAGATCTTTCATGTCAAATCTAGTGGAGAGCATATCTTTTGTAGATTTTATTATCTCCTTGTTGCTTCCAAACATTAGTAAATCATCTACATAGAGACATATAATGACATATCCCATATTTGTATGTTTAGAATAGACATATTTGTCACATTCATTTATATGAAATTCATTTAGTATCATATTTTCATCAAATTTTTCGTACCATAGTTTAGGTGCTAGTTTAAGTCCGTACAGTAATTTTCTTAATCTACATACCTTGCTTTCATTTCCAGTTTCTAGGAAACCTTTAGGTTGTTTTATGTATATATCTTCTTCCAGTTCACCATTTAAAAATGTTGTCTTTACATCTATTTGATGTATATCTAAATCAAATGTGGATGTGATTGCTATCAGCATTCTTATTGATGTTATTCTAGTTACTGGAGAATATGTATCAAAATAGTCCACGTCTTCTTTTTGTTTGAAACCTTGAACAACAAGTCGAGCTTTATACTTGTCCCCTGAACCAACAGGTTTCAGTTTCTTTTTAAATATCCATTTATTACCCAAGATCTTGCATCATTAAGGTAAATCAAATAACTACCATGTATGGTTTGCCATAATGGATTCGATTTCATTGTTAGTGGCCTCCTTCCACTAGAAGGCATCAGTGGAGGACATAGCTTGTTAGTATGTTAATGGATTGTCTTCTAACATAAATGTATAGAAGTCTAGTCAAAAGGTTTTTGATATCCTTCATCTTTTGCTTCTCCTTGGTTCCTCTACTTGTTGATTAGCACTGTTTTACTGATCATTATCAATATTTTGTTCAGTTTCCTCAAGAAAATTGGAGACTTCAGTTTCTTTTTGTCTCTTTTGAGGATAATTTTCAGTACCCTATTTAAGGGTATACATGTTCAAAAAATCTAGCATTTCCCGACTCAATGATGGTTTTTACGTGGATATCATCGATTTTGGATTTGTGTTCCAAAAACTGATAAGCGGCACTATTTTATGCATATCCAATGAATACACAATCAATTGTTTTTGGTTCAATTTTGATTTTCTTTTGTTTAGGTATCTCCACTTTCGCAAGGCACCCTCACACATTTAAGTATTTGTAGGATGGTGGTCTATTTTTGCAAAGTTTGTAGGAAGATTTAGATGTTTTCTTTCGTGGTATCTTATTCAGAATATGATTTGCAGAAAGAATAGCCTCTCCCTAGAAGTTATCTGGAAAGCCAGAAATAATTAGTAAGACATTCATCATTTCTGAGTTCTATTTTTCTATTTGGCTATACCATTGGATTGAGATGAATATGGTGTTGTAGTTTGGTGTATAATACTATGTTCGGTGCAGAATTTCTCAAAGAGAAATTCATATTCTCCTCCTCTATTGCTTCTTAAAGTTTTTATTTTCTTGTTGATTTTCAACTGCTGCTTTATGCAATTTAAATATGTTGAATGTCTCGTCCTTACTTCTAAGGAGATACACATAACATTACCTTGTATAATCATCAATGAAGGTAATGAAATATCTTTTTCCATCTATAGTTTGACACATTTTTAAGTCATATATATCTGTGTGCATTAGGTCTAGAGGTTCAGTTTCTCGTTCAACATGGTGAAACGAGGTTTTTGTCAACTTTGCTTCTACACAAACTTGACATTTATAGTTGGAATTTATTTTGCAATTTGGTATAAATCTAGGTTAATCAATTTTTGCAAAGGTATCAAAATTTATATGGCCTGATCTAGAATGCCATATGTTAGAAAAGTCAACAATATAAGTAAAAAATTCATTTTTATTCATATCATTGTTTGGTGCAATAGTGATTACATTTGCTTTAAATAAACCACCATAAACATATCCTCTTCCTACATACATTGCATTCCTTGACAACACAAACTTATCAGCCACAAAGGTGAGAAAGTCATGCTTGCTAAGCAGCGATCTAGAAATCTGGTTCTTTCGGATCTTTGGAACATGAAGAACTCTACCAAAGGTGGCTCTTTTCCAAAAGACATTTTCAGTACAATCTTTCCCTTGCCTTCGACTTTTGATGCGGATGAACTACCCACAAAAAAATTCATCATCGGTGGTAGTTTTGTAGGTTGTAAACATCCACTTATTTTCACATATGTGCCGTGTGGCTCTTGTGTCAACAAATCATTCCTTGGGGTTATCAACAAGGTTGCATTCGGACACTACTGCACATAAGTCCATATCAGACACGCTATCTAAGAAGTCAGTCATGTTTGCTTCTGATTTCTTGTTCTTGGTGCACGACATTCAGCGACTTTGTGTTCTTTCTTTCCACAATTATGGCATGAACCCTGAAATTTCTTTGATTTCTTAGGAGCATGCTCACGTTTTCTTTGTTGGGTTTCTCTAACTCGACTACGTTTGCTATGGCAATCATGTTCCCAGATTTCCTGCTATCTTCCTCGATCCTCGATCGGATTACAAGTTCCTCCATTGTCACCTCCTTGCACTTATGCTTGAGGTAGTTTTTGAAATCTTTCTATGATGGAGGAAGCTTTTCAATTACAACAGCAACTTGAAAGGATTCGCTTAGAGTCATTCCTTTGTTATGCAGTTGGTGAATGATGACTTGTAACTCTTGAATCTGGTTGATAACGGCCCTTGCATTAATCATTTTGAAGTCAATGAAATTCCTTGCTATGAATTTCTTCACGCCCGCATCTTCGGTTTTGTACTTTTTCTCTAATATCGCCTAGAGTTCTTTGAAGGTTCGAGCAGTACAGTATACATTGTATAGGCTGTTGTCGAGTCCATTTAATATGTAGTTCTTGCATATGAAATCAGACCTCTTTCATACATTCAAGGCTTTAATTTTGGTTGCATCGGGTTCTAATTCTTCAATTATGGGAGAATCTTCTGCAAGAAACTTTGCAAGGCCCAAAGTCGTCAAGTAGAACAACATCTGTAACGACCCATACTTTAACCTGTTAGAATATACCAAATTAAATAAAATTTCGGAATAAAAATGGGTAGAAATAAATTTAATGATCTATTGATGTAAACTCATTGGATATGAAGTTAAAATGAAATCTTAAATGACAAATTGTGATATGAGGAGTGGGTAACAATTATTGGATTGTGATTCAATGATATTAATCTATAGGTAATAATTAAAAGCAACTGAATAATAAAGATCAATGTGAATAAATAATAAAATGAATGCTATTTAATTGGAGAAACAAAAATTTATTTATTAAATTGTATATGATAAGTTGACCTCTAATGAGAAAGCATTTAATGAAAGAAGTGGATAAGAAGAATTTATTTGATAATTAATGTGTGTATTTATTATATGAAATAAATTAATAAATATTGGAATATATAAAATGTAAAGAAAATAGCGGTTGTATTATTTGTATTCATTTTTAAATTTAATATTAAACTTATTACAATTGAAATTATTGGAAACCTGTTAATTAAAATAAAGAGAAATTAATGGTAAATTTATGCAATATGAGCACCATCCATTTGTGTTAAATTAGATTTAAACATCATAACAGAAACAAAACAAAGCTATGATAAAAAAATGGATGTTTTTAGTGTAATTTTATAAGAAAAGGAGACTTGAATTCAGACAAAAGTTACATATATTAATATGGTGGAAATAGTCGGTACAAAGTGATCGTAACAGAAAACGTTAATTACCATTAAACTGAAGTTAAATGTTATCACATTTTTATGAATAATGCAAACTAAATTTAATGGAATTTGAAATTTGTTTTAGTTTTGTATTTCATTTACAATCATTTATATTCAAACGTAAAATGTTAGTTTTGAAAATATAATTATTCAAATTTGATTCAAGTGTGTAACCAATGTTCAAATGGAAAATTTCATGAAAAGTCAACTTTTCGTCAAACTAAGTCAAATTTTAAATTGTAGTTGAAAATTTAAAAGTTTTAAAATTTAAATATTATCATTGGAAAAAAATCTAAACTTTATTCTAAGAAGGATTCCACTTTTTGTTTCGTCAAAATCAAACTTCTAGAACTGTAGATATACAATTTACAGTGAAAAGCTCGCATAAATGTACAGTATATTCTCTTGTACATGTATATATTGCATCTCCTATTGTAATTTTAGTGTTATTCTCTTTACATTGACTCTTGGTTTTCCACTTTGGCTATTGGGCTTCCTAATGACTATTATGCTTCTTAGGGATACTAATGGACACTTGGAAACTAAAGGGCCTCACCCATTCACATATATGCACTTCTGATGAAACAAAGTACGTACAATATTTCTCACTTCCCCATTTCTTCTCTCTAAAAAATTTCTTTATATTCTTCTTCTTCCTCTCCCCTCTCCCCTTGCCTAAATTTTCAAATTCCTAAACTAAAACTCTAATCTCCTCTCTCCTCTCCTTTTCCTCTCCTCTCCTTCCTCTTTCTTTCTTCCCCATTTTCATTACAATAGAAATTCTTCAATTCTAGCCGAGGAATGTCATTCTTTTCTCAAGTCATTTATTTTTCCACTGACTTCAACTTTCTGTTAGATCAGTTCTTCAAATTCCTTCAGTTGCTATGCCAAAAACTCAAATCCTTTCAAAGTGTTTTTGTACTCAGATTTTCAACTCAGAAAATACCTCTGTTTGTTTTAACCATAACTTACTCAAGACAGATGCTTTTTGAGTGATTCATTTTTTGAAAGTGGAGAGAAAAAAATTTGCAACAAATTTCTAGTTAGTTACTTTTATAGATTTAGTAATATTCTGGTCCAAATCTTTTCTTAAAGACGACCTATTTTCAAGTATGGTTTTGGTGGAATCGAAAATCATTCGAAGTCGACCACCATCACCTATCCACTTTGGCCAAGCACTACACTTCTTTGCAAGCATAGACCCAACCCTATGCTCCCTCTTCTCCTCCCCCTCTCTTTTTTTTAAAAAAAGAAAAGAAATGAAAAGAAGAAACACATTTTTTGCAAGCTTGTTTGTATCATTAATTTGTTTGGATCTTGAATTGCTTTGGATCTTTCTATTACTTTGGATTTGGATTTTTTTAGCTTGTGATCTCCACTCGTATTCATTTATGTTATTATCACCTTCGTAGCCACGAAGGGTGAGAAATCATTAATGACTAACATGGTAATGATAAGTGAATTGATGACAATTGAAATGTCATTTAAATGTTAGTTTTGGCTAAGAATTTTGTTAGTAAATGTTTTATATGAATTGATATGATGTTCCCCTTTGACATATAATCTGATACATAGATAATATGTTAGTTTGGCACATATATGATATGCTGATTTACAAGATATGTTATTTGTTGCTATGTGATATGCTATGAAACATGTATGGTTATTGTTATGTTATTTTATTTGTTAAATCACAGTTCAAGTTCCCTTTTTATATATGTCATGTTATTATTATTTCAATCACATTGCAAGTTCCACTAGATGTTAGGAAAGTTAATGTGGGTTGAAATGATACATACCTGAATAATTATATAGATTAGGAAATTTTCGACTTGGGATGCGGGTTGAAATGATATGTACCCAAAAAAATTAATAATTTTGGGTTGAAATGATAAATACCCGAATCATTTGACCCTTGGATAGAAAACTATATACGGACACCGTTGGTTGATTTTGAAAGTGATTTTTGAAATATATTTGATTCAATAAAAATAGACTTTTAAATTTAATTTAAAATTTATTTTAAATATATATACACTTTAATTTTAATTTTTTTAATATGTTTTGAAGTTTTAAATTTATAAGTTAATAATAAGCCTAAAAAAGGTAAATTATAAGATTTCTAACTTATAACTTTATTATTTTAAAATATAATTTAAATTTTGATTTAATAAATTTTAATAAAATTAAATTTTAATTTAATAAAATTAAATTAAATTTAATATAATTTTATAAAATAAGATTTAATTTAATAAAAATATAAAATATGTTTTAAAATTAATTAAAATTTAAAATAATATAAATGAAATAGATTTTTGTAATAACTCTAAATAATAAAGATTTGGAAAGATAACTAAGATTAAATTGTAATTTAAAGATTTGCTTCAAATAAGATGTGATTTAAACTTATTTTTTTATAAGATTTTCAAAGGATATAATTTTAAATTGTAATAACTTGATTTGATTAAAATGTTACGTAAATTGTTTCAAAATTAAATATAATAGAAGTTAAATATTTAAATATTGATTTAATTTGTGACTTGGGATTTAAATTCTGAACATGTTTTTTATAAATGATCATGGTGTGAAATAAGCATTTGATTGTCAAAAAGACCGGAGTCAGATATTGTCATACTCTCTATCAATACCAAACCACTTTAAAAACTATGCACATAGTGAAGAATCTAGAATAAAGTGGGATGGTTTGGAGAACGCTACTGGAATAAAGTAAGAGAACGATGATGGTAGCCTTGACTTTTGGGTCATAATTAAAATGACTAAAACAAGAGCTATATCGGGCCAAGTGGGGTCGCTCTCCCTATCGAACACGCTTCTTCAAAACCATATCTATTACTTTATGACTTGATTGGTATGCACCTTTGATTATGGGAATGTGTCTCGAGGTGGGCGGTAGTAGCTGCTGTGCGTTACCACCAGTCCGGGAGTGCAAAATGGTAGAATCCTATCCTGGGCATTGTCTCACGTGCCTTGTCATATTTATCCTGGTCGAGTCCGCTACGACTTGGTTTGTATCGTACCTAAAAGGGTGCTCCTTGAGTATCTCACCAGTTTACGGTGGAGCTTACAGTACTGTATAGACTATGATATTTAAATAAAAATGGGTTAAGGGGATATGTGTAACGCCTTAATGTTAATTTAATACTTTACTTTATGATAGATTTTATATAGCGTATTATATTATATATGTAGATAGTTTATCAGATCCTTAAAGGATGGGAATCCCAAGCATTCTTTGAGTTATAGATGCATTTTACTTGTATATTCACTTGAGTTGATTTACTTTCATAAGAACGTTAATCCTGACTCGAGCATTTTATTTTTGCTTTATGCTCGGGTCAGCCTGAGTATCACAGCATTCGAGATTCATCGTTTGGACTCGGAGATTGGTTGGAGATTTATCTATCTATTTAGCTATTTCAGTCATTTCAGTTATTTCTGTTCATACATTTGTCATTTGCTCATGTATCAACGAACCTCTATGTATTTGGATTTCTATTGTATTGCTTTAGAATCTGATGTTTATGTAGTAGCTTCATGAACTACTATGTTTATTTATTCCACGGCGTGATGTTGTAATATTCTATGTCTGTGATCTTGTGATTGATTCTTATTTACCCCAAATTTATATAACAATCTGTTATTTTGAACAATTCAAGTCAGACATATGTGGTTTATTGTCGATTTGAATGGTTCGAAATAGCGGATCGTTACTGCATCTTTTGCTGCCAATGTTTGAAGTCTATCCTTGTGAACTTTCTGACCATTCTCCATGAGACAGCGCCATTGTTGGAACCGTAGTTGCAAACTGAGTAGCAATCATGGTCTGTGTTGGTGCAGAAGTGTTGCTTTCATGAGACAATATCATCTACACGAACAACAAAAAATAAATCAGTGTTGTTTCAAGATTATTTTTCAGCAATGTTACAAAAGTGTTACGAAACTGTTACGATTACGTTGCAAAGATTGTTAACAATAACGTTACAAAGATGTTATGAAACTGTTACGATTGTGTTGCAAAATTGCAGCAACAATAAAACTGTCATGACTATGAAGAAAAAACTGTTATGAATAGATCGTGTAGTAAACAGATTATGCAGTAGATATAATACCGATTAGATTATGGGAGTCCAGTGAAAAACTATTTCCTTAAATCAAAATTGTTCCCTCTATGACGCTTAAGAATATCGGGCAATTGTTTCCCAAGATGAAACAGACCTATCTCTTGATGTGGTGCAACAATCATAGAGCCATGACGAACTCAAGAGAATGTAATTTAAGATCAGAGTTTTATGGAAGAGGAAGAAGTGTCAAAAAAAACTGAGTGAGTTTTCTGTTTTCCTTCTGCCTATATATAGGTGCGGGGAGGTGCACCTATTCGGTAATAGGTGCATGTTCGAATAGTTGTGACTGTTGGAAAGGTTGCGACCCTTTACAAGGTCATGCGATCGTTTGAGTTTGAATGGTCGAAAACAAAAACCGTTCGGTCTGAACAGGAAAGTCAAACCAACTACCAACTGCAAACTGCCTCTAATATGCCTCAAATGCCCACTCTCCCGTAGTGCGGATGCATGTGCGGGTGCAGTTTAGGGCACGGGCGCAGCAGGGTGGTGCGTTGCACAACCCATTATGCATGTGTCTCTCTTTGTCTCAAAGAACTTATAATAGTGTCAACATCTTAGTATATAAACATAAATTGTTTATTTTATTATAAGATATGAGACTATTTATTTCCTAAGGCATTAACTCCTTCACATTTCCCCATGAAATTCTCATTCATTTCTAACATTACTTTGTGGAGGTTTATTTGAATTTGGAAGGTAAGTGGAGGAAGATGAATAAGGTTTAGACGATCTCTTCAATTGTAAGTATTTTTCTTCAAAATTGCACCTCTCAAAGTTTTTGGCTGATTAGCAAGTATGTCATATTTAATCTCGGATTTTAAGCCATCATCAAATCGGTCCAACGTATATTTGGAAGGTAATTTGCCTAAAGAGCTTAAGATCTGTTCAAATTTACTCAAATGCTCTCTCATTGTTGTAGTTTGTGTAATATTGGATAATACTTTAAAAGGTCTTTGAAATTCAAAAGTGCTGAATCTGGTAATTATTTCTTCTTTGAAAACTTCCCACTTAAAGTAATTATCAACATTTACCTATAACCAATGATACCATTGTAATGCTTCTTCACGTAAATGGAATGAACAGATCTTAACCTTATTAGTGTTGGAAAATTTGTAATATCTGAAAATAAGTTCGGTTTGCTTGATCCAAGCCAGAATGTCAGTAGAACCATTGTAAACTGGAAATTGTAATTTCATGGGAAACAGGGGATAATTATGAAATTAAGAGTGGAAATGTTCCTTATTTACCTGAACTTGATCAGGTACATCATTAGTATCAACTCGAGAATGATCAATAGAAATAGATCTAGTACCATTTGAAGGATTAGAACCCAAAAAACCAACATATGTAACTGATTCAGTGTTAGATCCGGATGCATACTCTTTAGTTTGCTTCAACTCCTTCAAATCTTTGAAAATCAATTGCAGTGATTATTATGAATGGAGGAATTGATTTGAATGCTAATAGCTGCGATCTGGTTCGAAAATTGATTATTCATTGATTCTTCTTTCTACAATTGGATCTCAAGTTTTTCTAAAGTGGATCGAATTGAAATTTCATCGCTGAGTTTGTGACCCGAATCTGATACCACCTATGGGAGATTAGTTCCCTTTGATTGATTCGGAGGCACGATAATGTGGAGAAATAAGAGAGGAGGGAAGATGAGTTTGAATTTTGAGAGGGAAGTTACCGACTGCTTTCACTTCGTCACCGAACCGCTTCTTCAAGCTCCAACTTCCATGTGCAAATCCGACTCGGTCCTCGCTTAAAATCACGATGATGGCGGCCAGAAACTTGACAATAAGCATTTATGGCATAAGAAGCATTGTCCAGAATGCATTTTCTCATCTTTTAAGTTCTACTTCATTTCGCATCCCCAAGCTTAACAACATTAGTTAATTTGTTTGTAAGTTTCATTTTTAATTACTGTACTACAATGATTTCCGATATTATTAATTTGTTTGTAAGATGCACTTTATCTCTAATTACTATATACACTGATTTCCCAGACAAAGTCTTTATTTATAATTTAAGGCTATATATTTATGTTAATTCATAAAATTTGATTACAACAATTTATTTGGTCATAAAATTTTCCTTCAAAAAGATATCGCCAACAGAATTCAAAGAACATGCAAGCTTTTACTTCGCACTTTTTTGCCTTTTCACCTTGGATCTCATTTTAAAACGTAATTCGAATCGCTTTTGGATAATAGTGGCTAAAATATACAGGGGTTATTCTATTCAGTGCATTTTTGGTTGTTTTTGTCAAAGTGACCATAAAGTTGCCTATTTAGTGTAAGGCTAATTCTATTCCAACCCAAAACTTTGCTTTGTATCCCCCCTCCAAATAATTAAAATTATTATGACTAAATTACCCTTAAGAAATTTTCTTCTTTCTCCCCTATTAATAACAGTACGTAAGTTGGGTTAGAACAGTGCCAAAAACCCTAATTTACAAATTTCTTGAAAAAAGTTTGATTTTCAAAGAAATAATTGATGAATTTTGAAGAGAATGATGATACTCTATCACAATCACAGCAGGTTTGTTAAGAAATCATATTTATATCAATTTTTTTATGATTTTCTTTCCCACAGTCGCTGTTGCGAAATAGAGTGGATTGCTATTAATTCCCACCTGAATCGTACTAGGATGAGGTAGTAATCACGCATAAGAACAGTGAGAATTTTCCGAAAACCACGTAGCCAGAAAGGAGATTTCGATCAAAACCACGCAAATACTTGCGTGATTGGTTATAAATCCACGCAGAACATATACGTGGTTAGTTGTGTAACCACACATTTTAGGGCGTGGTTGTTAGAATCAGTTCTGCCAATTGACTTTGTCTAATTTTATTTCCATTCTTACATTTTTGTTGTGTGCTACTTCTTTTTGCAGAATGTACCATTTTCAAGCGATGAAGAAGCTTGCGACGAAATGGTGTTGGATTATTCTAATGAGTTTACGACATATGATGTAAGAGTAATTTGAAACATTTTTTGTATAAATTAATCTTCATACTTTTCCTTGTACGTTACTTACATTTCATTTTACATTTGTATTGCAGATATTTCCTTCAAGGAACAAATTAGTTGATTGGGTTCGTGATACTGAAAAACGTCTTGGTTTTGTTATCATTATTCTAAAATCAGATACAGGTACATCAACCAAAAAGCCAAGAGTTATGTTTGCTTGTGAACGAAGTGGTGTGTACAAAAAGAGAAAAGCCAAAAGCCCGAAGAATCTCTGAATGACCGGGACGAAAAAATGCAACTGTTCTTTTAGACTTAGAGGTGAGAAACTTCCTACTTTAGATGATTGGCGATTGCATGTTGTTAATGGTGTTCATAATCATTCGGAATTAAGAAATACTGAAGGACATTCGTATATTGGTCGACTAAATGAACATGAGACCAAGTTAGTTATTGAGATGCATAGGAACATGGTAAAAGCAAAAGAAATTTTACACACCATCAAAAGAAATGATCCTACAAATTGTACGACAATCAAAACCATATACAATGTTATCCGAGCTTAAAATGCTATTGAAAGAGCAGGGCGATCTCAAGTTCAATATTTGCTTAGTAAATTGAAAGAATTTGGTTATTTTGAATGGCACCGTAAAACAGTTGACAGAACAGATATTATTAAAGACGTTTTTTGGGCTCATCCAACCAGTGTGGATTTTCTACGCGCCTTTCCCCGAGTTATCATATTAGACTGCACATATAAGACCAATTGGTACAGAATGCCGTTACTTGAGGTTGTTGGTGTTACTTGCACTGATCTTACATTCTGTATTGCGATTGCTTAGTTAGTTGCTGAAGCTGAAAAAAAATTATTTATGGGCCCTAGAACGATAGAAATCTGTTTTGCTTGATTGTGAAGTGGAATTGCCATCGGTATCCATTTCTGATAGGGAAACAGTGCTAGTTAATGCTATTGGGGTTGTTTTTCCAAACTCTGCTCATATGTTATGCAGGTGGCACATTAAAAACAATGTTCTAACGTATATGCACAAAAAAGTGAAAGGTAAGGAAGTTGAGGAGAAGAAGTCATTTTTATTTGATTGGAATGAACCTGTTTGTTCAAAAAATATAGTTGTGTACAATGAAAATTTGCAAGTGCTTCATGAAAAGTATGCGAAGCATAGTTCACTTCTGAAGTATATTCACGAGACTTGGTTGGATACATACAAAGACCGATTTGTTCGAGCATGGACGGATGATTACAAGCATTTTGGAAATTATACTTCTAATCCGTACTTATCTTTCATACTAATATTAATATCTAGTCATATTTTTATATAATAATATTGTTGTGTCATATGCAGGGCCGAATCCGCTCATTCAAAATTGAAGAAACATTTAGCTAGTTGTCAATGTAATTTCGAACAAGCTTGGATGAAGATGCATTCATTATTGGAACTCTCATTTACCGAACTTAAAGCATCATTCGAGCAAAGTTTAACAAAAGTAAAGCACATATTTCATATAGGGGAATTCAAAATTTTAAGAGGCTTTATTTCTATCAAGGCACTGGATTTGATTCATTCAGAAATACAGAGAACAAAAGATGTTGGCGAGGATGAATTGCTATGTGGATGTGTCATTCGTAGAACACATGGATTTCCTTATGTGCATGAGTTAGCACATCTTGGGCCTGGTACCATCATATGCCTTGAAATGATTATTGTTCATTAGACAAGACTTCATCTTGTTGACATTAGTGGAAAGAAAGATGTTGGTGTTGTAAAAAAAATGGAGGTACTTTTAAATGATGTTAAAAAGATGGATATCCCATACCAAATGCAAATTTATAAGAAGATGTTAGAAGTTGTTGAACCCCAGACGTCTACTCTCGCATCACCGAAAAGCAAAATAAAAACATGTGGAAGAGAAAGCAAAAAAAGTGCTAAGAATTCAAATAAATGAATGCCTTCGTCATTTGAGCTTGTACAAAATGTGTACTCCCAAAGTTTGTGTACTTCAAAAAAAGCTCGTGGCGATAAACTTCCTATTCGAAAACAAAAAAAGGTACGTAAAAGACTTGCATGTTATTTGCATACATATATTATGTAATTACTGACTTTACTTGTCATCTTATTTCCCAGTTAGAACAACTAACCGTTGGCATGAAAACTTATTTGCCCCAAATACCGTTGGCGATGAAGGCATTTGTTACCGATATTATTGACGTCCGATCAGATGGTAACTGTGGATATAGGTGTATCGCGGCTTTGCTTGGTATGGGTGAATCTAGCTGGGGCCAAATTAGGCGGGATTTGTACGAAGAATTATATGAAAATCAGAGTTTATACGCTCGTGTTTTCGTTGAGCATGACAAAACTACTACACTTCTCAATAGCATTAGACATGAAGGTGAAGGGTTTGCGCCGATAGAAAAGTGGATGTCGATGCCCGATGTTGGTTGTCTCGTTGCAACTAGATACAATGTTGTAGTGTTCAATATTAGTGAAAGACTCATGATGACAATACCACCTTGAAAGGTAAAGTGCCACCGCCGATACAACGCACGGAAATTGGATTAGCTTTTGTAAATCAAGATCATTTTGTGCAGGGAGTAACATACATATTAACTCTGTCATTCGTAATTTTAACTTAAACTTGAACTAAAATTGTATATTCTAACTTGTAGGTGAAACTGGAGCCCAAACACTCGGTTCCACCAATTTATTCGAAATGGTTCACAGCTCGTGATGTGGACGCAAGTAGATGGGAGGACGTGTTCACCGACCGAAGACAAGCGTGGGATGAAAGAAATGAATATGCTGAATGGATGTAGTTGTTTTTTTACTTTGATGTTGTTGACATTTGATATGAATTTGTTGAATGGTTGTATAATTGCATTGAATGAAATTGAATTATATTTTATGTTCTGGATAAATTACGGTTGTATAATTGCAGTCGAAATGGTTCACTTTTCCAGAAAGAATATTTTTTTTCCCTGTTTGAACTAACCACGTACAACCGACACGAGAATTTGGTTCCAGTACGGGAAACAAAAACGTGGTTTGTTCTTTAACCTCGGAAAAACACTACGTGGTTCGTCGAAAACTATCTACATGGTTAGCGCTTAACCACGTATGATCACTACATGGTTTCTCAGCGTTCCACGCACTTACAGTGCATGGTAAACACAGAGACTAAAAAAAATAGTTTGACATAATGCATTTTCCATATGCAACGCCGAGAAGTACAAACAACATACGCAAACAACATGTAGGGACGATAAAGCATAGGTAAACAACATTCGCAAACAACATACATTTCATAATATGCAAACAACACACATTTCAAAATATGCAAACAACATACATTTCATACAACAGTTCCTAACACCATTTCATACAACAATTCGTCCACCATTTCATACAACAATTTTAACTTAAACTAGTCTATTCCAAAAAGCCATTTAACCATACATTCCAAAAAGTCATTTCAGTTAACCATACAACATTTGCAGAAGTAACTACACTTGACGACGAATGTAGCATGATGCGGCGACTCTGGCACTATCAACTTGAGGGTTAGCTCCATCCAAAAGACCATGCACATCATGTAGGGTCTGCAAAAAAAAAATTAAATTGAAAATAAACTAGTGTAAACTAAGTGTCATCAATTTAAATGAGATGAATCATACCGCGTAGAGTTGGTCATAGGTCGACTGAAAATGTGGAGCTCCAATCTGTACATCATCAGGTAATCTTGCTGGATTTTGAACACGCAAAACACTATGCTCCCGATACCACTCCATATAGTCCTCAGTGCAACTCATGAAAGAATGTTGAAGTTGTATGGATCTACGGGCCTCTGCAATCACATGATTGTACCAATTCTCCCATATACTTTCTAGAAATTGATAACGCACTCGAGTGTATGTGGTTGAAGTTGAACCTCGACGTGCGTTTGTTGCTACTGGAGGAATATGAGGCACTGGAATGTTCTGAACTCGGCCAAACTGTCTAAGTACTCTATCGGGATGATAAGGCTCCACAACATTGAAGTAGAGTATGCAGCCACTATACCAAGCTATAGGATAAAATGGATGATACTGACGTGCGAATATGTAAGGATCAAAAATAACCTGTTCAAAGATATAGTTAACACCATCATCATTATAGTCCTAATACATCGTAAAAAATTATATACATAATTACCCGCTCAATCTGAATAGTATCCAGGAATATGCGATAATCAATGACTGATGCACCACAGTCTGTAGATGGATTCCACCGAGCTGCACGGGGTAAAGTCTCATAGTACAGATTAGTGGATGGATGAAAACATGGAAAGTGCTCAAATATCCATGACTCTAGTAAGCAAAGGAATCCTGCAATTTGTTTCACACCCATGCAAGTCGCTAACCCAAGCTGCCTGTATAGAAATGCGAGTGTTGCTGATCCCCAAGAATAAGTACTGACAACATCCAACTGTTTTAGTGGATCCAACAGTGAAATGTGCACATGAGACTTGCTTTTATCTGCAAACAGTGTGTTACCGAGAACGAATAGAATATAAGCACGAGCAGCACGCCTAACTGCTCGATCTGTCCAATCATCACTAACATCTTCAAATATATCATATAATTTAGACAAACTTATTTTATACCCAACCCTCTCATTCATTTCCAACCTAGCTTCTGCTTTGCTAATGCCAAGATATTTCGAAACAATATTGACTGCTTGTTCCATTTCATATCCCATGCTCTGTATGGGCTTACCTACCACTGGTATATGTAATAAAGAAGCAACATCATCGAGAGTTATAGTCATCTCACCGAATGGTAAATGAAAGGTATTTGTCTCAGGATACCATCGTTCTACAAAAGATGATACCAAATTTTTGTTAACACTCCTGTAGCAAGTGCTAACAATAGAAAACAAGCCAGACCGTCAATGATTGCTTTGAATCTTGTAGCATTATCTGGAATCTTCCACTCGGACACCTTTTGTGCATGGTTAACACAAGTGAGCGGTGATCGTTCCTACAGGAATAAACGTTAGAATTAGTAAATGCAGATTATCGATATCGATATTGTAGAATAATATTAGGTACATACCTGACCAATCCATATCATTGAAGCAACGTGAGTATCAAACTCTCTAATCACATCATCAATTCTCGGTCCACCTTTCTCGTTTACATCTTCCTCGCCTTCACCCTATTTCCCAGACTCATCATCTGTCTCGTTGTCATTACTGGTATGTGAATCATCCCTCGTGTCATCTCCATCGTCTTCAAATGAGTCTGAACCACCTTCTCCTTCCTCACCTCCCTCATCTCCCTCACCTCCCTCATTTCCCTCATCTCCTTGATCACTCTACTCCCGGGCAACAATTTCACATGCGGTTGCATCTGTACCTTACTGCTCCTCTACCGTATCATCTCCAGCTTCAACTACAGTGTCCACACTAGTACCTCCGGCCCTTTGTATCATTCTCCATTTTCGTTCTGAAGCAGTCATTCATGCTCTACCCATCTGTAATCATGTTTAGAAAACCCATTTAGCATGACCATATTCGTAAACAATGAATAGCAGAACTTGTTCGCAAAATATATTTTTTGTTGTATACAGTTTACCACGCAGGGAAAATGCGTGGTAAAAATGCGTACCACGCATGGCCAATGTGTGGTAAAAATGAATACCACGTCGATCATCTGCGTTGTTTTCATTTTTACCACGCACTGGGCATGCGTGGTACGCATTTTCCCTGCGTGGTAAACTGTATACAGCAAAAAAAATGAGGCTTTAGAAGTGTGTATGTGTATGTATGTATGTAAGTATATTTGTGTATCTCCGTGTATACATATAAACATACACAAATTCATAAATGATGGTTTGTTATAGTGTATGTTTTATCACTTGATTTGTATATCTCCATGTTTGTCTAGATTAGGTTTCTTCCAGTAGTAAATCTTGCAACTTTGCAAATGATATATTGAAAAAAAAAGAACTAGTGGCCACACTTAATGCATTTCTTTGTATTAAACATATTGGCCAACATGGGTTTTCGGCTTTCTTGTTTTTAGTTGGCTTTTTCACTTTTGCATTTACTTTATAAAAAAATATTAATGTGTACTCATTTTAATGATTCTCCAATAATTGTAGACAACATATCCAGATTAATGTGTATTCATTTTAATGTGTCATATTCACCCAACTATTATCATATTTAGGATATCAGAAATGCCATAATTGAAGAATGAAATCATTTGATGAAAAATTAGGTGATTCTTAACTAGATTAAAAAAATATAATTACAAATTTAGTTTAAGGAAATTTAATAATTTATTTATATAAGATTTAAAGTTACAAAATCATAAAAAAAATTAATAATTTATTGATTATCGCATATTCCTGGATACTATTCAGATTGAGCAGGTAATTGTATCTATTTTTTTTATAATGTATTAGGACTATAATGATGATGATGTTAACTATAATTAGGACTATTTTTTTTTTGCTATATACAGCTTACCCTGCAAGGTTCCAGCGTGGTAGAAATGAATACCCACAGTTCGAAAGCGTTGTTTACATTTTTACCATGCATTGGCCCTGCGTGGTACGCATTTTAACCATGCATTTGCCCTGCGTGGTAAACTGTATACAGCAAAAAAAAATTGCGTTTCAATTCAACATTTTTAACTTGCGTTTCTGTACGAACCCAAACTCCAATATAAATCATCGATCAACATATATAACTCGTGTTTCTTCAAATCCAAACTCAAATAAATCATCGTTCAACATATATAACTCGTGTTCAAACCCTAACTCGCGTTCAATTATATAACAGAATAGAAAATTGAGGAGGATGAGGAGGAGGAGTATCGTACCTTTAGCTGCTGAGGAGGAGTCGCGACTTGAAGAACAGAGAATCGCGAGTAAAAGAAGGGGGGAAATTGCATACGTGAAAGTGGAAGGGTAGTATTGGAAAATAGGGGGGCTACTAATTAAAGCAAGAGGTATGCAAAAAATAAAAATAAAATGGGGGGCTACAAAGCAAAATTTTGGATTGGAATAGAATTTGCCTCAGTGTAATTAGGTTCAAAGAAGCTTATTTTCCAACTAGTTTGATGTTGTGGTCCAGATTGAGAAAATAAATTAAATATTAAATTCATGTTCAATTTTTACATGCGTATTAGCATTTATTCTATAAGTACATGTTATAGATGAAGTCATCCTTTTCATTTACTATTCTATGTTTTCAGTATTATCGGAATGCAGCACCTTGATGTTACATTTCGACCGACCAAACTACAGGCCGGTGCTTTCCTTTGCTAGGTTTCGGTGTTGGATGTATAATGTGCTCAAAGGTAAAAGCTGTGTAGTTAAAACTTTAGTGGCCATCTTTATATCAGGTTTACTTATAAGCTTTACGGGGTACGCCTTATATACCCTTTTTGGGCAACCCTCTCAACAACTAAGGGATCCATTCGTGGAATGTAGGTAGTGGTTATGATCGATTCGATATAAAAGAAGGAATAATGTGTATTTTTTGTTGGGGATTCCCCGGAATAAATGGTCAACACTGCTATATCTCTTATCGGATTTCTACCGCTACGATTTTTCCATATAGCCTCAAATATAGCCTTTCCGCTTTAAGCTCCATTATTTCTGCTATATCCCGTTATTCTCGCTATATTCGCTATTTCTGATGTACCTTCTTTAAAAGAAAAGAAGTGAAATATGAAATGTATACATTATAAAAATTGTGAAATTAATTTATTTAATTGAATTTTTAAGATATTTTCAAAAATGAACATACTCTAACATTGTACTATATTCTGTTGTGTTATATAACAATTTTACATTTATTTACAGTATATTCGCGCATGTTTTTGTTTAAAATTATTTATGTATTAATTATAATTAAATTGAATTTTAATTTTTCATTTAACTACCATTTATATAATTGTAAAAACATTAATTATGCATTTTATAAGCTCTTTTAGAGTTATGCGCTATATCCCGCTACATCCTCGATGTATCCCCGCTATGACTTGTTGCACCTCCGCCGTATTGAATCTGCCGAGCGTTTTTACTGCACAGCGTAAAACGTAAAAGTACATAAACTTACGATATAATTGTGTCAAAAGATAAAGAATACATGTAATTTCTTTTTAAGGAATTATTGGTTGGACACATTAGAGGCACCCTATAGCGGTAAAGGTAAGATGACTTTTCATCATATATACAAACAGTTAAACCTGAGTTTCTAATTAATCATATGAGTTTTGTTCTTTCTTCTGTTTCTTGAGCTTCATTAACATTGCTATTATTGATTTTCCTTATTTATTAGAAAGAACACTCCTGGTAACACAAAATGACTAATGTTATCAATCTAAGGCAAAGTTTGGTAGTTCTGCATAAGCCATCCACATACAGCAAAGTTTTGTCAGTTTCATCTATGATCTACATATAACAAACCAAACATGAGACTGCACTTGACGAGGTAATGACTTTTCATGCTTGGTAACCAATTTTCTTTTTGTCGTATTTCTTTGCCTCCATCAAAGCTTAAAGCAGTTTCATTTTGTGAAAAGGCTTTCACGTATTTATTACCATTGCTGTTGTTGTTTGATCCGCCGCTTATGTTGTTGCCACATAAATATTAGATAATATGAAACAACAATATATGTCTTTAGCTTCCTAGGCAGTGTACGGATTGTAGTCTTCTTTACGTTTCGTCAGTGGCTTCAGTTGGACTTCCGTCTATTGAGATCTTTGTGAAATGTTTATGTTATTGCTGTATTTCCAATTTTTCGTGCATTCCAAATCACTATTGGATTGAAAATTTGTGATTTGTATGAATAGGTAGTTGTTGAAAAAGCTAACCCTAGGGTTCAAGTTGTTAAAGTTCGTCAACACATGCACAAAGTTATGAATCTTTTGGGCATTTGGAAATATAAATCTTTTTGTTATTTTTAGTAGATATGAATGAATATGTTTGCTATTGGTACAATATTTTGGTTTCAATAACAAATTAATTTTAAATTTATGAATGCAAAGTAATATTATGTATATATTTTTCATTTGAATTTTTTTAACAACGCCAAAAATAAGTGTAAAAGGCTCTATTGCAACAAACAAAAGCAGTTGTAGAAGATCCTATAGCAATGAACAAAACCAGTTGTAAAAGGCTTTTTTTTGCATTGGACAAAAACAGTTGCAAAATAAACCAACTTAAGCACAACTTTGCATGTTATGACAGTTGCAAATCCGTTATTAAACATCTATTACAACTGGCATTGCCCGTTATAAAAATAGTTGTAGTGTTGGGGAATGCATTAGGGACAATTCTATAATTAATTTAAATTATTAACTCTGTAATAAACTTTCATTTGAAATAAAGCTCTTTTTCATTCCGTTATATGCTTGTTATAATATTATAATTAACTAACTGTTTAGTTTAGGTATATTTAGTAGAAAATCCATAAATGATGTATTTAGTGATAGTAATTACAATTTTTGTAATCATGAGTATTTTACCACAATATAATAAATGAGTCAGTTTAAATATTTCTAATTAAGATGTATCGAGACTCGATGTCGATGAATCCTTTGAGACTGGAGTATGTAATGCTTTCCGAATGTTGGGTAGTGTATTAGATAACCATGGAATGACTCACTCGATGGTTTTTATTGATTGATATAACTAAGGTCAGATAGAAGATATCGATGTGACAATGTTACACGGTTCTCTTGTACTAATAGTACCACTCATCTTCAATATAGAAACTCCACTTTGATTATAGATAAATCGTGGCACGGCTTCCGTCGAACGACTATAGTTGGGTCGAGTAGAAGCATTGAAAATGAAATGTTATTCAATAGAGGATTCATTTGCTCGGTTATATGAGGTTAGTATCACCGTCAATTGAAGTTAACTCAAAGTCAAAATCACTAACTAGAGTAATTCGATTAATAATAATTGTTATTATTCAATCAAAGGCTTTGCCTTTGGACTGTAAAGTTGAGTATATACGATATTGGAATTTTGACCATTAATGTGTTATACTTTTGACGAAAAGAATTGATGTGAATAATTCACTGGGAGATGCATAAACAAGTAAAATTGGAATTTACCAAAGCTATATAAACAATAAGTTTGGTCACTATATCACACCGCCTGCTAAGTGACGTGTGAACATTATTCGAATTGTTCGATATTGATCGCTGATCGAATTTACACCTAAGAGTCACACAACTGAAATGTTAATTATTCCTACTGCCACTTGATTTAATTAATAAAATTGTTATAAATTAATTAATATTTATGAAATATTAATTATAAAATTTTATTTATATTTGTTGATTGATATGAAATAGTGTATACATAATAATTAAAGACACATATATTTGTATATGATATCGATGTGCATTTTAATTAGATTTAAATGCATTTTTATTGGTTAGGCTTGAAGCGGTTTTGAGGTCTAGAGAGGAGCCTAAGGGGGCCGAGGTCAGGTGGAAATTCGATTCAAAAAAGAGGTGAATTGGTAAGCGCAAAAGGAGGATTTGGATCCACTTTTCTTTCCTTGCTATCTTTCTATATATTCATCTCTATCTCCACTTTAGTTCCGCTTTCTTTTTTCTCCTCCTAAGATCAGATTTGGCCAACCCCTACGCTTTCCCTTCTCCTCATTCTCAAGCTTCCAAAAACACAAATCGAACACAAATCGATGACTGATCGGTCCTACTTTCAGTTTGGTAGCTCTTTAAGAAGGTTTGGATATTGATTAAAGGAGTGAACGGATTCAACATCTTAAGATGTTTCATCTATGCTTTGGATACGATATCAATCCAATTCATATTATCTATACATTGTTTATCATGTCATTATACCATTATTATCTATGTATATATTATCACGAATTCAATATTAGATGAATATGTTTTTATATGTGTGTATTAAAATTTATGAAAAAAATTGTGTACGGATAATTATATATATATATATATATATATATATTTAATATGCTTATAAATTTATCAACATATATATATACCTAGTATGTTTTCAAAAAAAAATTAATCATACATACACACACATACACATTTTATATAATTATTTTAAAAAAAACATCTAACTTTTATATTATATATAATATAGTATTTAAATATATATATATTTAACAAATTTTGTATACGTTTTTGTTTTTGATAAAAAAATTAATTTTTTATACTTAATGATTTTCATATGAAAATCAAATAAAAAAACAAATTTTAAACTGTAAGATTTATTAAAAAAATATTTGTTCATCCGGCTGCATGTTGGGATGGCAATGGAGCGGGTCCAGGGTCTACCCTTGTAGACCCGACCATGTTTTTACCTGCGAAGACCCACCTTATTGGGTCATTAGAGTAGGTAGACCCATGACCCGTTCTTAAGAGCTTCTGGTGTAGAGTAGGGTTGGGGCTTGGCTGACCCGCCCCAACACGGCCCTCACTATTGAGATATCACAAAATCACTTTATTATGATAACGATGATTTGTTAATCTTTTTACATATAAGCAGTTATAACATGGATATTCTAATGTTTCATTCAATAAGTTATACGATTTTTATAATATTAAGTTGCATTGCTAATAATCATATAATGACATATGCAGGTTTTTCTTAAATTGTTATCAAACACCTCATTTTTATTACCTTACATTTTTATTACCTTACACATCATTGTGAGTACACTGATATTTATATTTATTTTATCATTTAGTGCAGTCCCTCTTCAAATAAAATAAAATAAATAAATATATGTACATTAATACATAATCTTGAATGATTATATAATGCTTCACTGGACCTTTGGCGGGGTGGGTCTACCCTGATCTGTATAAGTTTTGGGTACATGGTGAAAGATCAAACCCACACTGGGTTTATGGGGCGGATTTGGGGTAGGGTTTAAAAAACCCGGGGTAGGTCTGGGGCATAAAAAACCCGCCCCAACCCGTACCATTTCCATCCTTAGTTGCATATGTGTGTGTGTATGTAGATATATAATTATTTATTTGCATGCAAACCTATTTACATATATTTAATTATTAATAGAATTCTCAATATTAATTTAATATGCATATATACGATTATATATACAATTTTCTTTTACAAGTTTCAATATATATATATATATATATGTGTGTGTGTGTATTATACATTTGTCAAATTAATATACTAGATTAAATTTATATTTTATATATTTTATGTATAGATCTTGAACTAAGATTTTGAATTTTAATTTTAAATTTTAATCTTAATTATTTATATTAAATTAACAATCTCTACATATTATAATATTAACTATATATATTTATTAACATAAACCTATATACTTGAAAAATATCATTTTATAATGCATACACATATATACTTACATAATTTATGGCACATATTCATATGAAGGGGCTAATATGTCCGTTGCAGCGTAAATTCCAATATTTAAACATGCGAATGTTAAACCATATACACGTTTTATATTGCACGTGCACGTACCCACATATGTGTATATGATATGCATATTATACTATAAATTAAACATAACATTAATTTAAAAAACTTTATTATAAATCAAGTAAAATGTTGATTTTATTTAAAATAAATTCGGATATGCTTAATAAATTCAGTCTTCGTGGTCCCAATAAGATCCAAAAGGATTTTTTTTCCAAATTTACCCATTTACCCTGCTACTTGCTGGCCCGGATCCAACAACGGTATCATGGTCCAATGGTATATGTGTCTAAATTAGTCGTGTTAGAGCTATCTAATTACGCTTACCTATTTAATAGAGTGTTTAGAAAAATATGATCGAATGGTGGGTTTGGGTAATCAAGCACCGTTCCCTACCTAGCTACCAGCTTGGTACGAAAGTTGAACTGATGTCAAAGGTTACCCTTAATAGAAAATACCAAATTTTGATTAGGCTTTGGGCTAATTTTCAATTTTTTTAAATAGAAATAAAATTTAAAATTTAAAAATCAAGTAAAAATAAGAAATATATTATAAATTTTATAGTATAATTTTCGAAAATGCTTTGAAAATAAAATGAATTGTGAAACTGCCAATGTTAATAAGTATAATTTAATTAATAAATTAATTACCTATATATATATGATATATTATGATATATATTCCATTCATGACTTGAATTGTTTAAGACAATGTAAGTGTGTATATATGTATATGTATATAAAAATTATTGAAACTAATAATATCTCATTCAAAATGTTTGATTAATAGATTAATTAAAAGTTAAATAATAAAATGCAAACACATACATATATAAAGATATATGTGAATAACTATAAGGGGTGTAGTATACATATTCAATATAGAATGTTATGATTGAATACTACAAAATTAATTAAAATGTTACTTAATTAAATTCATTAAATAAGATTTAATTAATATAATATTATGCATAAGAGTTTATATAAGTAAATTAAATTATAAAAGTTATACAAGAATGAAACTTATATAATATGAATGTATAATGAAACTTATATAATAATAATGATGATATAATTGAAATGGTCCAAAGATTCTAGTACAGACCTTTCCCCCAGATGTAAATTCTTATCTAGAGTGTTTATTGGTCCTGCATATGCAAGCGTTCTCAATGTAGCGGTTATTTTTTAGTGACCAGTCAATCCTTACGTACGAGATGCATTAGGTTTCAAGTTGAATTATTTAGACTGATTAGTAGATTGTGGAATCCTAGAAAGTAAAGGTCGACGCATTTGAAATCTTCTTCTAAAATTACCGTCGGTAAAGTTAGGATTTGGAATAAAATAATCTTCCACAAGTCTTTCATTATACGAGGAATGTTTGCGATTTTATAGAGATGACCAACAAATGACGTACCTTGTTTCCCACTGGATTGACCAACTTGCAGCACAGACATAGCTGTTAGCTCTCTTTCATGATGGAAATGAGCTTCCATCATTTCATCAAAGCTATCGTCGCTATCGTCGAAAAATATAAGATCTTCAGTTGACATTATTATTGTAGTTGCCAAAATATAAGATCTGAATTAACATGAATGAACAAGATTACCATAGGTATTTATAGTTGCGAAAATATTTGATTAATGGAGACACATGCCAACTTGATTAATGGCGATAAAGTGGTTTGGTGTCCCATCACATCAAACACTATAGCCACATTGTACAACTTCCACACACACACCAGCTCGATTAATAGAGATAGATTAACTCAATGTCCTGTCACGTCAAACACTATTGCCACATTGTACGACATTGCGCACATTCCAACTCAATTAATGGTGACAGAGTGGCCCTGCGTCCCGTCATATCAAAAACTATAGGCACATTGTACATCTTTCCACACATGCCAGTACATTTAATGTATTTTATTATATATATCGTATTGCTTATCATGCTGCTTTGCAATCACATCATCCCATTAGTATGCAAAAATTGGAGTATAAACATAATTCCTTCCCCTCATCATACTCATATGAAGGTCCTGTAATCCATGATACCCCGCTGGCTACGTCTTCTCCCTAACTACCAACCTATTAGTAAGTTGAAATGGAGGAAAGACACTACGATGATGTAAGAGAGCATGAGAGAGAGTTGCAAGAGCGCAAACTTTTGGAGGATGGAAGAAGACAAAGAGAAGAGGGAGTATAACCACAATGTAAAAAGCAAACAAGGCATGAAACACACCACCAACTACCTCAAACAGATCAAGAGGTAAATTATGGAGCAGTATATTGTAACTATGGAGTATTTGTTCTATTTTCTATTATAAAAAATGGAAATGACATCAGTCGATGTCACTATAGATGCCACAGTTTTCCGGATGGATGTTCACTTTGTTAATGGCTTGATGATCCTTTGCCTCATCGAGTAGTGGGTGTTTGCCACTAAACCTGAAGAGCAAATTGAAACACTTCATAGGAGAGTAAGTTCAATTCAGTTATTAGGTGGTCATAGATAGTTTTAATCATTCTGTGTGTTTATTTTCAATTTATATTGTCATTTCTTTTTAATGTTTGTTGTCTTGTTTCTGTCGTTTTAATTAAGTATTTGTCAGTTTCTTATCTTAGGTACTTACTTAAATTTGAAAGTACATACAACTTAATTAAAATATCTTAACTAACTTACTTGAATTTGAAAGTACGTAGAACTTACTGAAGGCAAATAACTTAATTAACTTACTTAATATTCGCGCCAAAAATGATCACAAACCCCGAATGTAATGAAAGCAATAGTGTTTGAACATAAACCCTTAGTATCCAGTCATAGATCTCAGATCCAGATAACGTAGAGAGCAAAAATGAAGAAATAACCAAATCAAAATGAAAGAAAGTAAGAAAAAACATGGGATTTATAGTGATTCGGCCATTTCTGGTCAACATCCACTTTAAATTGATCATTTTTATTTCTTTTATACTATAGTTACAATTACAATCCTTTGAATGACCAAAATGACAGAGTTTTTCCAAAAGAGAAAAAGATCCCCTTTTTAGTTGCCATGCAGTGCTATTTATAGGAGTAAATCTGAAAAAATCTGCCCAAAACTCGGAATACCTCTTCCCACATGGAGTTGGGCCCACCTGATCGATCTAGAGTGGTTTGGGATCGATCCTCGATCGATCCATATGGATTTTGTATCGATCAAGAATCACTTCAAACGTGATGAGATCGATCATAGTGAAAGATGACAGTGCAAAGACTTTGCTCTCCAAATTTCATGAAATTCCATTGTGTAGTTTATAAGATATGATCGGTCCAAGTTTCGATCTTCCAATGTTAGCTGATGCCTTCGTATCCATGATTCGTATCCATTACTTTTGCATCGATCCGAGTCTTCGTATCCATCATCTTGTGTCCATGGCTTTCTAAGCGATCCGCTACTCATGCTGTAATCCATGTTTCATGCTCCACCTTGACCGTTTCCTTCGTATCGATCGATACGAACTCGATCAATATGAAAATGGCTTCTGAATATTCTTTGTCCATCCAGAACTTTGTTCTTTGTATCGATCCACCCATGCCTTCCTTCGTATCTATCCCTGAATGTTCCCTTTTGTATCCATCTCCTGCATCTACCTTCGTATCGATCCCGAGTGTTCTAGTGAAGCATATGACTTCGTATCCATCAAGTCTGTATCCATCCAAGTCTTGCTTCCTTCATATCGATCAAAGATTGGATTGATACGAAGTGTGCCAACATGCCTTGCCGTATCCATCCAGTCGATGCGCATTGCATCTATACGCCATCGATCCAAAGCAATACAAACTTCCTTGAATATTGATCCATCCATAACTTGAGCATACGAACTCTGGTTGGCTTGAAATTTGAAATATAGCCTCATCGAGCCTTGTTTAGCATTCCCCATTGGTCCCACCTTGATTGGAGCGTGGTCCAATTTTGGTTGTATCGATCATAGCCTTGTTTTCAATCGATCTCCAATCCTGATATCCTTTTTAGCCAATTGGTTGATGCCTCGGCCTTGACCAAAATGTGGGATAACATTTGCCCCCCAAAAAATGCCTTGTGGTAGGAAGGCGTGTTTTGAATAGCTTTAAATACGACATCTAAAGTCCATATTCCATCCATGGCCATATCGTCCAAACCATAGTCCAATCCATTACCAAGCCATTCTATCCAAGTGCCACAACCATATCCTTATCTAAATCCATGACTACTCTGAGTCGATATCTAATTCCGAATCCAATAACCAAAACCTTAGCCAATTCCATATCCATCTGAACCCGACATTCGAGTCCTAATCCATCCACATCCAGCAACCAATAACCAAATCCAAGACCTCTTCGGGTCAATATCCAAATCCGAGACCACTCCGCGTTCATAGCCAATCCTTAGTCATTCAAAGCCGAAATCCGAATCTGTAACCTCTCCGGGTTCTTGCCAAGAATAATCCACACTTGATGACCTATGTGTCAAATCCTATGCGAGGGATCCTGGCCTAAGTCCTAGGCCAAACTTGGTCATCCAGGACCGTTGTCGAGCATAATCCATATTCGATGACCTGAAACATCAAATAAAAAATCTTGTTTATTGAAGCATAGCCTAAGTCCTCAGCCGACCTTGGTCACATTGGATCCTTTTCGAGCATAGTCCATACCCGATGACCTTTTACCAATAACCATATAAAAATGCATTCGAAATCCAATCCGAAATCCAAATCAAACCAGAAATCCAGATCAAAAATCCAAACTAAGATCCAAACCAAAAAAACAAGCATTCATACCAGAAAATCAACAAAACCAAGAGTTCAAACCGAACTCCAAAACCAAACCAGAAAAAGCAAATATCCAAACCAGAAAGGAAAAACAGATTTCACAAACTAGAGCATCATTTTCTATCATCACCTAAGTGCATTCCTAGGAGCTATCTATGTCCCCATACATGAGTAAGTGACTTGGTCGTCTATCCAGATTTTGCTACTTATTCCATACCATCCTGATTAGCTAATGACCAACCGACCATGATTCCTAGGCCTCACGCTGTCGTTGTTTAAGGTAGATGGTGGCTTCTCATGTTCCACCACTACATTCTGAGTCCCGACATATTTCCGCAACTAACCATTCATTATGTGCTCCTCGATTATATCCTTTAGATGCTAGTAGCTATTAATATCATGCTTGTATAGGTCATGAAAGAGACAATGCCTTCCTGATGCCCTCTCGCGTTCTAAGGGTTCCCTCCTTGCTGGCCTTCATTAAGGAAGGTGATCTCTAGTTTCCATATATATCCATTCCAATGTCTCATTCAGTCTTGTGTAAGTGGATAATTTTGGTTCTCCCTAGTGCTTCTTTGCCCTACCAGAATTGTTGTCCGACTTCCTCTTCCCTTTATTCTTATCCTTACCCGAGCTTTCGTTGGATGGCCCTCCATCCTCAGCCACTTTTACTTCCTTTGATTTCACATCCAAGCTTGCATCCTCTTGCCGAAGAAATATCTCGGCCTCTTGAAAGAATTCCCCAAGATCCATTGGTGGATGCCATATAAACGATATCTTGAAATCTAAATTGTCCCCGACTCCTAACACGGTCGCCATTAAAACCATCGATGGGTTTGGTAGATCCATCGAAGACACTGCTGCATTAAACTGGGTTAAGAAAGTCCTGAGTGATTCTCGTGTTCTTTGTTTTATCGACATCAGCATCATCACATTTTTCAGCCATCTAAGCGAACTAGACGGGAACTCGGTAGCTCCTCCGGGCAAGGGGACACCTGGATAGTAGGCAATTATTAAGGGAACGTTGCTCAATTAGGAAGTGCTTGTTCGATTTATTAGCGGTAGATCGAGGCAGCTAATAATTAAGAAAGTAGGCCACTTGATATGAACCCAAAACTGCTTCAGAAACCTGTCCACCAATTCTATACATGTCCTAATAGACCTGTCTTCGAACTGCCTAAACCACATAGCAGCAATATCCGTCAAGTACAAGGGAAAACACTGAGCCATAACCTCCTATGATGCCCTCAGCACTTCCATATGTCTTGTATATCTTATCAAGTGATCGGTAGGATCCGTCCAATTGTTATATACTGCTAAAATGGGTAGCTTGAACTCTGGTGGATTCCTAATCATCCTGATGTTATGGACGAATGGACTCCTGTTTACTCCTTCCAGATCCCTATTGGTCAGATCTCCGCACATTGTTCGCCTGATAATTTCAGCCAATACAGTGTTATCCACAAAGGGTTCCCTCCTGCCTTCATTTCCTAACTGCCCCTCAAGTCCTTAAGGGAATTTGGTACACTCCTTGTCACATACTTCTGTATTCCTGTTGGTGTCGGGTTGTGCAACATCACATGTCATTTAGATCTTCCTAGATTGATAGTGGTGCGCTGATTAGGGGCTGCCCCATGCTGAATTGCCCTATCTGGTTGCTTGTTGAATCCCTTTGATCCAGCTCCATGGATCTATGCTACGGCAGCTCCTGCTTCTCCTGCATGTCCAAACTGTCTAAAATGGTTCTGGATCATTTCCTCATGCGTTTCATCAAATGCTCCTGCATAGAATCCATCATGGTTTGCATCTCATCCCTCGTGATGTACGTGGATGCCCGATCTGCTCCAGCTCTAAAGGAAGCCTCTTGACTTCCCTCTTAATTGTTTATTTCTATCACCTATCTCCTTGTTGATTGCCTAACAATGGTTCCTTCTAGATCCGATCCTTTAGTTTCCAAATCTGAGCTCCAAATCCAGTATAATAAATGCTATCCTTCTCAGTGAAAGCACCAAAGTATTTGCGTAAAAAATGGTCACAAACCCAAATGTAATGGAAGCACCAACGTTTGCACACAAACCCTTAGTATCCAGTCATAGATCTTAGATTCGGATAATATAGAAAGCAGAAATGAAGAAATAACCTAATTAAAATGAAAGAAAGTAAGATAAAACAAAAGATTTATAGTGGTTTGGCTATCTATGACCTACGTCCACTTTGAGTTGATCCTTTTATTCCTTTTATACTGTAGTTATAGCTACAATCCTTTGAATAACCAAAATGATAGAGCTTTTCCATAAGAGAAGAAGAAGATCCTCTATTTTAGTTGCCATGGAGGGGCTATTTATAGGAGTAGATCTGGAAAAATCTACCCCAAAAGTCGAAATACCTCTTCTCACGTGCAGGTAGGCCCACATGATCGATCAAGAGTGGTTTGGTGTGACGACCCGGAATTTTCGAGCATTTAAAATCAGGATATTTAATTGATTTTAAATATTCAATAGGGTAATTTTAACTTGAATTACGAATATCACAATTTATTTGATAATTAAATTATTGAATTAAATAACTTGAAGTTGAATAAAATGTTGAATCTGGAATTTTAAGCCTGTTAAAAATAAATTGAAGGCTCATAAAATTTATATTGATGATAGTGAAGATAGTAAAAGTGTTAAAATTTAATTTGGAAGTGGTTTGTTCAGTTTTGAATTTAATTTGAATATTTATATTGGTCAAACTTTCAGCCGCAATTATTTCACATCGTAACTTTTCGAAACCACTGTAACTTACCTTCTGAAATACGCCATCTGATATCCATTCCTCAGCACGCAAAACGTCAAGTCCTGTTCCCTCGTTCATCTTTGAGATGCAAATAGCCTCAGAGAGTAACGAAAATAAAAATATCTCGTGCCTGTTTTCTTTAATGGATGAAAGAAAATTGCTTCCCTCTCTTCTTCTTTTTTAGTTAGCATCTCGTTCGAAAGGGCAGCCCTCCTTTTCAATCGTTCCTCTCCGTAATAATCGAACAGAAATTGTTTGTTAAAAAAAAATCGTCGTTCCTTTCTTAAATCAATTCGAAGCTAGATCGGCGTGTGGGGGAAGGGGGTAAGCTCGAGTGCACGACTCGGCGTCAGGATTACGGTGGCGTTCAAATGGGTGGGCTTAGGCGAAGCCGAGGTCGCGACAAGGGTTTGTTCAAATCGTATTCAATTTCGTTTCAAATGCTTGAGCTGAAGATTTGGGGTAGCTCGATCTCGAGCTAGGAGGCGTCAGAGGCACTGTTCTGTGTGGCTTCGAGTTGCGGGAAGGGTAGCGCGGTGGTTCAGGCAGTGGGATCTGGACGTGGACGCGACAAAGGTCATGGGGTTGGTAGGTGAACTCGACGCAGCCGATGGGTCACGGTTGTGGAGGTTGCGATGACGAAGCAAGCTTGGCGAACGCGATGGGTAGTTCGATAGTAATGGAGGCAGTCGCGTGGGAGAGGCCGTGCGCTAGGTTCCCAGTGGACTGTGAGGTATCCTCCTTTTATTTTCAATTTAAACTGAATTTATAATCATATGCATTTATAGACAGAAAATAAAATAAAATAGAGACAAAGTGTATGTTTTGTTATTCTTAAGTTTATTTAATTTATATATATATACAGGAAAGTTTATTACAGTAAGCTAAAGTATTAAAATATGGCTTTCACAGTAAAGAAACAAATCCTATTTTGTTTATTCACAGAAGCAAAAAAATAATATATAAATATCTTATATACATGTGTATATATAGTAAAGGAAGTATTAATAAATACACACACACCTATTTAATTTGCTCGGTTGTTTTAAAAATAGTGTATTGTTGGAAATTAATTTATTAAATTAACTTATTAAATTAATTGGTTGCTAAAATAATATGTTAAAAGGGAACTAGTTTAAATTTAAAATTTATTAGTTAAAATAGAATCATTGGTTAATTAAATTTATAAAATGGAAATAAATTGTTCAAGTTATTTCAAAGTGTTAATAAATCATATGATTGCTATACAAGGTCAAAATCTGATAGAAGCAAGCCAGGTTGGGTCGGATTGCAAAAACAAGAATCAAAGGTGAGTTAATCTCACTCAGTTAAATTTAAATTTAAATAATTGTTTGAATGGTTGAATTGATTGATGTGTTATGGCATGGTATATTTTGGAATTGGCATATTATATTGTGCTAACATCTGTGGATGCAGGGAAAACAGGTTGGAGGGATCCAACTGGATCCCTCAACATTTATTTAAATTATTTAATACCCTCTGTTGTGGTTATTTTATATTCTGTGATGAATATTATTGATAATTGGAATATTGGATGTCATGGTTTGCCTGAATATATTCGAGTACACTAAGTTATCAAGATATATAGAATTGGATTTTTGAAATAAAACGAAGAGAATTGGTAAGTGAAATAATTATAGAAAATTTTAAGCAAATTAAGAATAAATTGGATAAGAATAATAGTAGTTTTAAATTCTAATAAATAAATTCCGTATATGGAATGGAAATTTGAATTAAAAGAAGATTAATGAATTTTAAATTTCAGCATTATTATTTTAAAAGAACAAAACATTTGTTTAATACTTAAGACTTAAATTATTGAAAAGAATAAAGAAGAAATTGGGAAAAGCTGAAATTCTTTTTAAAATCAAACGGAAAATAAAAATAATAAAGTCCATAATTAATGAATGTTAAAATGAATTAAGAAAGTAAAGATATTTATTTCAAATGGAATGAATTGGAAATAAATTTAGGAAATTGATTTAAGTGATTGAAGTTGGAATTTTCCTGGATAACCAAGTACGTTTTCAAAGTAAATTTTTAAATATAAATTAATAGTTTTAAAATTGTTTTAAAAAGGGTATGTTTTGAAAATTTTATTATTTCTAATATTTAAAGTCTAAAGTAAGTATTTCCTTTAATTTATTTTAGCAGTAATTATTTAAAAAGTGATTTGGTGTTTTGTTTTGTAAAAGTGAAAATTTAGTTTTATATTTTATTAAGTAACTTTATTTTCAAATATTCATATAGAATGTATTTTTAAAAAATTATTGAAATAGTTTAACTTAAATGTTTTGAAGGTATATATTTCAAAGTAAAGTATTTTAAATTAATTTAGAAAATCTAGTTTTGTGCTTGGTGATTTCAGTGGAAATATAAATACTTGGAATTTATTCTGAGAAAGGTAAATATGTTTTGAAACCGTTTTCAAAGGATTAAAAATAGAAATATATCTTGTGAAGATAATTTTGAGGTTAATAAATAATTTGGGAAATTATTTATTGTTTGATGGGTGTTTGTGAATATTAATTGATAGTTAAATAACCGACTATCAATATTGGCCAAACTACGTTGATCGTTTCGAAGAGACCGGGATCGAGATTTATTTCTCGGAAACCACTTCAATCCAGTTTGTACGTTTCGTGGAAACGATTTTGGATTCGAAGATGGAGCAATGAAGTGCAAGGGCTAGTCGCTACTAATCCGGAGGATATTTCCAAAATGGATGTAGTAGGAATAGTGCCTTCGGTTTCGTTCGAACCCGGGACGGACTTGTATGGATGAATGCTTGCAAAACATCGTCAGGTGGACGATGGGCATTCTAAGGGATATGTTCTATAAAGGTAATGCTTAGCCTCAAGCCTCATCAAATGGGAATGACTGAAAATCAGGGGTTATGCAGCAAGGCTAGGTGGGTAGCACCCAAGCAGGATGAGGTCATTCCAGTCTAGATGTCCCTTTTTATTTCGGCTTAGTGGGCGGTTGCTGATCCCAATCGCGGGGTGATGTCACTCGGGATTATCCAGTAAGGGGTTGTCCCGGCCTTGTGTTGCAGGAGAGCGGGTGTACTCTTCGGTACGGTGATCTAGGCCCCGTACTGTGATAGGTGGTACCCCAGTGCCTAGTCATTAGCTGGAAATCCACTCTCCCTATGAGCCTTGTACGAGTTTTGTTTGTATTACCCACTCTGTGGCTTGTAGCTGGAATTTAATAGATGTAACAATTTCGGCTATTTTATAAGTATTTGTAGATAGACCCTATTATAATATCAGAGGATTTCTATAAAAATTGTTTTAGCTATCATAAGGTAAAAACCCGACATGTTTATTTGTGGCATGGTCTTACGAGATGCTTTTGTTTTCAAAGGATTTTGGAATCTTTAATAATTAATTGGGTGTGATTTTCTCACGCTGGTATTCCAGACTGACTCGGGTGTTATTTAACTATAATGCTCGGGTCAGACCGAGTATTATAGAATACAAGATATGATGTCATGGAGCTCTGGAGACGAGCTGGATGACGATACGTACTTCCGTACTTGTTTATATATATTCCGCTGTGTTGAGTTGCTGTGTATCCATTTGTATGTTGTTGTTGTTGAGCTGTGATTGATGTGCTCTGATGATGTAATATATAAACAGCTATATTTGATTTTGAGTAAAGATATGTTAATATCTATTATATTTTATTGTGCTGCGATGGTTAGATTCTGTTGTTGTTTTTCTGTTTTCTCTCCTTCTACCTCTTCTTCTTTAACCTAATGGTTCGTATTTTTATGCAACTTGAGTTGATTGTGGTAGAATGGTGTCGACTCAAGGGGTACGGATTTGCGGGCTGTTACAGTTGGTATAAGATCTTAGGTTGGTGATAACCTTGGCTCTGGTGGGAATTACTCATAGAATAGAGACCGTAGTACTCTAGAATGAGTTTGAGAGTATTAATAGATATGATTGTGTATTTGTTAGTGAATATAAAATTGTTTTATATTGTGTTGATATATCGGTTGAGTGTTTATGGATTCTGTTCGATGTGTGGGACGCCATGTCATCGATAGGGATTTCTAAACTCTTAAACAAGATAAACCGACACTTTAAATAGGGTAAATGAAATAATTTTACCCAAATTATTTTTGTATATAAAGGAACTGATTTTTCGTAAACTGTTATAGTTATATAGGGATGTTTGGTTGTTGGAAAGTGATAATATTTAATTATTATCATTGTATGATAATTGAATAAGAATTGAAATAATAACTAAAGATTTAGGAAGAAAATTAATAATTAATGGGATTTGCAAATATGATTCATAATTGAATAAGATATTGAAACCATAATTAAAAACTAAGAAATAAATTCAAATACAAATGAAATTTGTAAATGTAAACAATAAATAGGAATTATGGCGTGATTAATAATTAAAATAAGATAAAGTTTCAAGGTAATGCTTGAATATAAGTTCAAAAGAGTTTGGAATTTGGAATTTAGATTCCTTTGAATTTGATAATGTTTCTCAAAAGTTGGGAAGATAATATATATTGAGAAATATTTCTGAATCAGATTTGAAATCTACTGAGATTTGGAATTTAAAAACATTGGATGGATTTTAAAAAAGAGATAAAAGCATTGAACTCTTTCGGTCGCTAGAAAATAATTTCGGTGATGACTGCAGCATCATTGATGTTCATTTTCGAGTTTCCAAGAGAAAGATTGCTATCAAGCTGTTTGAAATTGAAATTGTTTGCAAAACTGGGTGAGTTTTGAAATTCAAAGAGATAAATTGAATTTATCAAAGAAATATTGGATATAGAAGATTTCAAAGGGAATTTTGAAATGTTGAATGATTGTTTAAACTTTGGAATTTTAACTAAGAATGTTTATGGCATATAAAAAGTTTGATGACTGGAAAATTTGGAATTTGTTGAAATAAATTCAACTGTGTAAGTAAGTAAAGTGAAAACTGAATACTGAAATCTAAAAATTTAAAAGGAAATTGAAATTTAATGTTGAATTTAGGTTTGAAATTTTATTTAGACAAGTTGGATTAAATAAACAAAGTTTTAAGGATAAATTATAAGTGACTGATTAATTAATTTGTTATACAAATGAAATGAAATTGGATATTGGATGATGTTTAATTTAAATGTGGAGCAAAATAAGTTCAAATGGACTAAAAATAGTTAATGTTTGAAACAAAATTCATTGGTTGAAAATGAATTTGTGAATGAATAAACGAATCAACTATTGAACTGATAAAGTTAAGTTGATATGAATAAGAAGGGATTGAAAATTTTAATCCGGCAAATAAAATTTAACTTAAGTGAATGAAAGTGAAGAAAATATATTTGAATTTAACTTGAGATAAGTTAAATAAAATTTAAATTTAAATTAAATTAAATTGGATTATAATTGGAAGTGTTTTTGAATGAATTGGATTAAATTTGATATAAAGTTGAAAGGTAAATGATTATAATTGTGAAATGAATATGTGTATATATTATAAACTTGGATTATAAATAAATTTGTGACTTGTAGAACTTAGAAATGGAATTGTAAGTGAATTAAATATAAGTGGAGTTGGTTGAAATTGGATTACAATAGAAATGAGGTAAGTTGCAAATAAAATCCAATATGTATATAACGAGCTAATTGTGTGCTTGGATATTATCTTGATAAATTGAGAATGTGAATTAAAATTCAAATGGATTTGAATTAATGATATACAAGCATGGGAGACGGTTGAGCTTAAATAAAAATTTGGCGAGTATAAAATAGATTGATTTTAAAATCGATTAAATTTGATATGAGTTTGTTTCAATTGGAAATGGTTAGTGATATACAAAACATAAAATTTTGTCGAGCTAAATAAAAATGGGTTCGTATGGAACCTATGCACTATGAAATAAAATATTATGTAAGATAATATAGAAATGAATTGAGTTGGAGATCAATTTAAAATTTGCTATAAAACTTAAGAAATAAAATTCTATGAACTGGTAAATGTAAATAAAATTGATTTTGAAATCAATTGATTTGAATATGAGCTTGTTAGAATTAAATATGAATTGAAATTGTATGGAATTGAATCAAAATAAAAATGATTTGAGATGAAAACAAATCCAATTAAAGCATGAATTGAATAACCTTCTTACTAATAAATGCAATAATGAAATGTTAATGTGAACTAAAGTTTAAAACTGTATAAAAGAATAAACTACTCTGATAAATTAATAAAATGGTTGGGATTTGACCCAAGGAAAATCAAGTCAAAGATTTGAAGGGAAGTTGGTTGAATAAAATAAACTTAAGTTATTGGGTGGAATAATTGGAAATAAATAAATAAATAAATAACTTAAGCAAATTGTGAGATGGTTATGTTGGTTGTCGAGTGTGATAAAATAGTTTAGAATAGAACTCTTTGGATATGAAAGAAATGCAATGGGAGTTTGTGAATAAATTAAAATGGAATGGAATCAAGTATAAATTGAGTGGGAATCAATTTAAATGGTTATAAAGCTCAAGTAATTATTTATTCACACTAATATTGTCGAATTGCATAAGAAAATGGATCGTTTGATGTAAACGAGATTGGATAAAATTCTATAAATTATTAGAAGTGAAATAAAATAATTTTGGAATCAATTGGAATGAATGTGAGGTTGTTTTGCTTAAAATGAATTAAATATAAGCGTATAAGCTGTAAAACACTTCAAGTGAATGGAATGGTTTGAGAATTGATTATAAGCAATTGCAATAAGTGTCTCAACCTTATTTATGCTTATGAAAATTTTATAACATGCATTTTAAGTGAAATTTATGTGTTTATGCCAGTATATCATATGCATTGTTACAACATTGATGTTTTAGCTATTTAAATTTAAGTGAAATGCTATAAACCTTATATATATAGTACTTATATGTTTAAATGGAGTAAGTACAGGTACTGGAAAGCCGTTTGGCTGGAGTTGGTTGTGCTATTTCTTAAAAAAATAAGCTGCTTGCTTAAAAATGCTAAATAAGGTACGCCTACGCAATAAAAATAGAAAATATGAACTGTTTTTGGTTTTTCCGACCGTGTGGGTCGATGTATATATATTTATATCTTTTTTCAAATTGCAAAAGCTCCTCCGTACAAAGGGGACTCTGCCAAAAAAATTCAGAAATTTTGGGAGTTAGAAAATTTTTGAAAATTTTTGGAAAATTTTGTTAATGACGAAACGATTTCAAACTGGAAATTGAAATAAGTTAGTAAATGAAACTAATTAAAATAATGATATGAATTAGAAATAAATGACAAATAAAATTTATATATTCAGAGTTAAAAATAAATTGAATTCATATGGAAATGAAAGAATTGATTTGAATAGAAATAGATATAAACTAAAGTGGGAGATGAAAAGGAAATATAAGAAACTTATAAAATGCATATACTAACTTAAGAAAGGAATGGTGAATTCTTGATTGGGAATTGATACTACAAATATAATCTAAGTTAATATTTGAATGAATAAATATCGACAGTTTGTAAGAAAGTTGGTATGATGTTTTGAGAATATTGTGATTGGGTATTAGTGCTGAGCAGGATATGCAGGTAATATAAAGTGAAAAGAGAATTGATTTTGATTTCAGAAAATAAATTTGAAATGCTCGACAAAGAGGTATGTATTTAAATTTGGTATGAAATTTGATTGGGATTTGGATTGAGCCACTTGGCCTTTTGTTTTCTTTTTGAATTTGGGAGCCCGTAGAGGCCTTTTGTAGTTGTACCGAGCTAGCCGCGCAAAGGAAACGCTGACGAAATTTTTCGGAAATTTAAGGAGATAGAAAAATTTTGAGGAAATTTTGGTAATTCAAAATTGGTTTTAAGATTAAAACTTGAATGGTTGGGCAAATAGGATTGTTTGCAAACTAGGGAAAGGTTTGGAAAGTTAATGAGAATGATGATGGTCTTTTGTAAAAGATAGTTGGTTGGATGTCAAATTGTTTGGTTTTAAGGATAAGTAAATGAGTGTTGGACCATTCTTCCTAACTAGTAATTTCGGGGGCGAAATTCTTTTAAGGGGGAGGAATGTGACGACCCGGAATTTTCGAGCATTTAAAATCAGGATATTTAATTGATTTTAAATATTCAATAGGGTAATTTTAACTTGAATTACGAATATCACAATTTATTTGATAATTAAATTATTGAATTAAATAACTTGAAGTTGAATAAAATGTTGAATCTGGAATTTTAAGCCTGTTAAAAATAAATTGAAGGCTCATAAAATTTATATTGATGATAGTGAAGATAGTAAAAGTGTTAAAATTTAATTTGGAAGTGGTTTGTTCAGTTTTGAATTTAATTTGAATATTTATATTGGTCAAACTTTCAGCCGCAATTATTTCACATCGTAACTTTTCGAAACCACTGTAACTTACCTTCTGAAATACGCCATCTGATATCCATTCCTCAGCACGCAAAACGTCAAGTCCTGTTCCCTCGTTCGTCTTTAAGATGCAAATAGCCTCAGAGAGTAACGAAAATAAAAATATCTCGTGCCTGTTTTCTTTAATGGCCGAAAGAAAATTGCTTCCCTCTCTTCCTTTTTTTAGTTAGCATCTCGTTCGAAAGGGCAGCCCTCCTTTTCAATCGTTCCTCTCCGTAATAATCAAACAGAAATTGTTCGTTAAAAAAAAAAAATCGCCGTTCCTTTCTTAAATCAATTGGAAGCTAGATCGACGTGTGGAGGAAGGGAGTAAGCTCGAGTGCACGACTCGGCGTCAGGATTACGGTGGCGTTCAACTGGGTGGGCTTAGGAGAAGCCGAGACAAGGGTTTGTTCAAATCGTATTCAATTTCGTTTCAAATGCTTGAGCTGAAGCTTTGGGGTAGCTCGATCTCGAGCTAGGAGGCGTCAGAGGCATTGTTCTGTGTGGCTTCGAGTTGCGGGAAGGGTAGGCGCGGTGGTTCAGGCAGTGGGATCTGGACGTGGATGCGACAGAGGTCATGGGGTTGGTAGGTGAACTCGACGCCGCCGATGGGTCACGGTTGTGGAGGTTGCGATGACGAAGCAAGCTTGGTGAATGCGTTGGGTAGTTCGACAGTAATGAAGGCAGTCACGTGGGAGAGGCCGTGAGATGACCCACTTTCCTACCCTAAATTTTTTGTATATATATAGTGTCATATTGTGGTCATCTACCCAAGAGAGTGTCAGCTCTAACTTTTCCTCTATCCAGGATCTTTAGCCAATATAAAAATATTGTTGTTCTCTAAATTATCTTAAGCTCTCATATGTGAAAATATATAAATAATGCTTTGTGTTTTTTTAAATCAGAGTAGAGAAGTTTTGGAAGCAAAAAGAAAAGGTAAATTCTATTTGGAAATCATTATATGATTCCCACATAGCAAAATAATTTCCAAAATAAGTTTTTCAGTCATATACAATTTTTGCCAAGCTCTTGATATCATCTTTTCTGGTCTTAGCATTTATTTGTATTTTCATGAATTTATTTCTATCCTGTACAGGTGTAGGTGCATGTTTTCTGTGCATATGTGTTTGAATAATTTCAGGTACTCAGTTTTTTTTTTGCACAAATAACTTAGCTTCCTTGATAATTGAATTGTTCATCTCTTATGCAAATTAAGGTATAAGGTATTGAAAGGTGGTCAAACCCAGGCTTAGTGGCAATGGTCAAGTTAGCCTTATTTTCTTTTACCACCATTCTCAAGCAAATTATATATAATTCTGGGTTCCTTTAAGTGCCTCAAAGCTATTGTTTTCCATGCTTTTTATATCATCTTTCAAACATAAGCTTCTCATAACAGTTACCAGATCATTCTTTTAATTTGAATATACTTGTCATTTTAGATTTTCTAGTACTACACATTTTTGTTAAGTATTCTGGAAGTTAAGGAAAGAAACTACATTCCACAATAAAACATTTTCAAAAGCAACTCATGAAATTTTAACTGAACTACACCATTTAGTTCAATCCTTACAAAACAGAAAATAACACTACATAAGTTTCTTTTCAAACAACTTAACTAATCATATCATAAATTCAACTTAAACTTCTATTTTAATATCAGTTAATCTGAAACTATTGCATCCAATTCCTTAAGCAGCTATCTCATCCAAAGCTTGATCAGAGAAAAACCTATTTGCCTGCACAATCACCATGAACTGCCTCATATAAATATGAGACACCCAATGGTGTATAAACACACGAGGGTCGGACTATTGTCTGGTATGAGTACCCTACCTGAAAGCACATACCTATCTTAATTACATTATATTTAAGTATTTTATATGAATAAGGAAGCCAAAATCATCACTGTGCATAATTCTATAAAGCATGTACACTCATGTCAGTGCAAAACTGATTATGTATGGTTTAAGCAATTTAATTCAGAGAAAAATAATCATAAAACTCAACAATAAACATCACAGCCTTCCAATACAAGCACTAGTTCAACCATCAAGTCCCCTCTTCAATTTTTACTGGCCATCAGGATTTCACCCAAGCCTTACTTGACCCTATCTTTATTGTTCACTATCAAGTGTCAGTTTAAGGTCTTTATCTACTTTCTCATATTATAACACACATTGCCTGGGACAAATCTCTGTTAACCTAGCACACTCAGGCCCCTGGGTATAAACATACCATGTGTGATCTTGCAATTTTCCCCTTGCCAAGCCTTCTTTTGTAGCCTTAAGATTCATAGTCCTTAGTTTAAATTACTAAGTGTTATTTTCCCTTTTTCTTAACTGTGCTAATCTCTTTTGCAGGACATATTTTCAATCAGAGGAAAAAATAAACATTTCACCCAGTCATACATTCATTCAGAGATGTATAAATCATTTTCTTAGAAACAATTATCTACTCATGCAAATGGATACGGTCGCTTATCAGGTTATTTTTGCCTAGGGGTTCTAGTAGATCAGATCATAAACATATGGTCCTATTTAGTTTTTCTGGTTACCTTTTTTTTCTTTTCTTTTACCTCTAGTTCAATCAATCTTCATTAATTTCCAGATCTGGCTAAACTACAAGTATAATCTATAATTTGGGAGATTCATAAAGTCATAGAAGCTCAGCACATGTATCACATTGCACTTATATATATATATATATATATATATATATATATATATGTATGTATGTATGTATGTATGTATGTATGTATGTATGTATGTATCCAATTTAATATGAGGCATAAGCATCAACACAATGTTTCTTTCTTTTCATTTTAGACCATATATTTACCACCCAAATCCTGGAATTTAAATGAGCATTTTTAAAGGAAGAAACCTACAAAAGAAATCACTTCATTTCAAGGTTAATCCATAATCAGGTAGTCATTTTAAAAACATGAAGCACAAGACCCTTTTACTTTGAATAAATCACTATGCAGAGTTTTGTACTTAAATAAATCATTCACTTACCAAAAGCATCAAATCATAAAATGAACACAGCTTGCAAAATAAAACATAAAATCAATTTGGCTGCCTCAATATTCAGGACTTAATGCTAAGCTTTTCAGTGAGGTTACTCACCTTAATTTCTTTTCCTAAGCCTTCCTTTTCCCTTTGATCCTCTGCTTCCTCTTAAATCTAATGGCCAGTGCTCTTCATTGCCCCTGGTTTATATTTTTATTGCTACTCTTTTTTTTCTGTTTTAAAAATGGTGACAGACCTCACTATCCGTAAGCCTTCTTATACTAGACCCTGGCTGCCACTAGAGTTTTAGAAAATTACCCAATGTCAATTTTACCCCATTAATATGATCTGCCTTTAGTTTTAATTCAAATGAAAGAAGAAAAAGGGTATGTGGTCCTCATTATATTTTCAGAAAAATAAAACTTACTCTTTTAATCCTACCCCGGGTCATGTTATATGCATGACTAAATTTTTCTAAGCAGAAGAATTACTGAAAATAGCTAAAGTGTTTATTTAAAGATCCATACTATTTCCATGCAAGCCTTGTCTTCTACCAGCAGTACTTGCCTGTGCACATGCATATCATATGTAAACTTATTTTTATCTAATTCTTTTTATTTTTCTTTCTTTTGCTTTTTTAAATAATTTTTTTACTATCTAACATTCTTACAAGTATTATTATTGTAACCTATGTTTATTTTCTTTTATGCCAAACTTATTAAAGACATAATCATGTCTTCCATACTATATATATATTCCTTAATTATTTTTCCTAATTTATACATTGATTTCTGACTATTTTCATTATGCAGAGAAGTATGTGTATGTGTGTGTACTATCTTATGTACACATCCATATTCAAACAATACACTTGCAATAGTTTATTTTTCTATGCAAAAATTTTGAACAAACATGAACCAATTTAAATCATAAAACTTGTCTATAAAATCAGGGTTATCACATATACCCTTCCTTTTAGGAATTGTGACCTACAATTCTTTCACACTTAATTCAAATATCATCAATCCAGAAAATAATTCATCTTCTTAACCAATCACTTAGTCAAACTCTATGCATATCAAGAAAAAAAAATTCATAATGCATAATCAATCAAAACATTCATCAAAATATTTATATTTTACCTTTTATTTAACCAAACAGTTATGGATAATCAGTTTTTATTTTATCTTCGACCTCCCATGTGCAATCATTTGGGTCAAGACTCCATTGCACTTTCACTAATTTTATTTCTTTGTTTCTCAATTTCTTAATCTCTCTAGCTACTATGCCACTGGCTCTTTTTCATACACCATTCTGGGATTAATCTGTGCTTCCTCAGGAGATTTTATAATTGTTTCTTTATCATGAACCCATCTCGTTAACTGAGATATATGAAAAACATCATGCATTGCTCTCATTTCCTCTGGAAGTTCTAACTTATAGGCTACATTTCCAATTCTTTCTAGAATTTTATATGGCCCTATATATCTTGGAATCAACTTTCCTTGTTTCCCAAATCTCAAAATCTTTTTCATGGGTGATATTTTAATAAATACATAATCTCCAACATCATACTGCACTGCTTTTCTCTTCTGATCAGCATATTTCTTTTGCCTGTCTTGGGCAGAGGCAATTCTTCTCCTGATCAAAGCTATCTTTTCAGAAGTCTCCTTTACATTTTCTGGTCCTAAGACCACCTTCTCCCCAGATTCATTCCAACTTGAGGGTGATAATTATGGCCTACCATAGAGTGCTTCAAAGGGTGCCATGCCTATGCTGCTGTGATAGCTATTGTTGTATGCAAATTCTGCTAGAAATATGTGATCTTCCCAGCTTCCTCCCCAATCCAATACACATGCCCTCAACATGTCTTCAAACAATTTATTCACAATTTCTGTTTGACCATCAGATTGAGGGTGATATGCTGTGCTCAAGCATAAATCAGTCCCCATTGCTTTGTGAAAACTTTGCCAAAATTTTGAAGTGAAGATGGTATCTCTATCACTCATTATGGTTTTTGGTATTCCATGCAATCTAACTACTTCTTTAATAAATAATTGAGCTAATGTGCATGCATTCCTTTCTGATTTTACAGGTATGAAATGAGCTGATTTGGTTAGCCTATCAACTACAACCCAAATACTATCATTTCCTCTCCTAGTTTTAGGCAAACCATCAATGAAATCCATTGATATATCTTCCCATTTCCACTGTGGTATTTGTAAAGGTTGAAGCATCCCTGAAGGTCTTTGGTATTCAGCTTTTACATGTTGACAAACCATGCACTTAGACACATAAGTTGCCACTGCACTCTTCATACCTTTCCACCAATAATCCCTCTTGAGGTTGTTATACATTCTTGTGCTTCCTGGATGTATTGTATATTTGCTTCTGTGGTAAGCATCCAAGATTTCCTTCCTCAACTCATTAATTTCTGGGACACATATTCTTCTTCCTTTCTTCAAGTGTCCTTGATCATCCAACAGAAAACCTTCCACTGCCTCTCCATTTAATATCTGAGTTTTCTTCTCAAATAAAAATGGATGTTGGTCTTGTAGCTTTTCAACTTTAGTTTTTAATTCTGACCCAAAAGTAACAAAACTTAACTTTTCCATCTCTACAATCTCATTGCGTATGCTCATATTTTCTACACTTTCACTTCCTACTTCTAAGTCAATCAATAGTGATAGAGTGTTAAACTCTTCTATCATTAACCTAGCTACATTAACATGCTGTCTACTTAAAGCATCTGCTACTTTATTAGTTTTGCCAGGTGTGTATAATATTTCAAAATCATATGAGGCTAGTAGTTCAACCCACCTTTGCTGCCTCATGTTTAATTCTTTTTGTGAAAACAAGTACTTAAGTGACTTATGGTCTGTGTAAACTTCAAACTTTGCCCCTAACAAATAGTGTCTCCATAATTTAAGAGCATACACTATAGCAGCCAATTCAAGGTCATGGGTAGCATACTTTACCTCACTGGGATTTAACTGTCTACAGGCATAAGCTATCACTTGATGTTGTTGCATCAATACTGCCCCAAGTCCTTGTCCACTTGCATCAGTATATATCACCAAATTTTCATTTCCCTCGGGTACTTTTAGTATTGGAGCTTGTATTAGTGCTTCCTTTAACCTCCCAAAGGCTTTTTCACACTTCTCAGTCCAAGCAAATACCTGATTCTTCCTAGTCAATCTAGTTAATGGGATTGAAATTTTTGCAAAATCTTTTATAAACCTTATATAATAACCAGCCATTCCCATAAATGATCTGACCTCTGTGACACTGGTAGGCCTTTTCCATGCTTGAACTGCAATTACCTTATTGGGATCTATAGATATACCTTCTTCTGATATCACATGTCCTAAAAAGTTTACCTTACTTTGCCAAAAAGTACATTTTGAAAATTTTGCCTTCAAATTTTCTTGCCTCAATTTCTGTAGCACTATATGCAAATGATTCTCATGCTCTTTAACTGTCTTAGAGTAAATTAGTATATCATTAATAAATATCAATACAAATTTATCTAAGTGTTTTCTAAAAATTCTATTCATCAAATCAACAAAATAAGAGGGAGCATTTGTCAAGCCAAACGGCATCACTAAAAATTCATAAAGTCCATATCCAGTGTTGAAAGCTGTGTATTTAATGCTTTCCTCTTCTACTTTCACTTGATGAAATCCTGAAGCTAAATCAAGTCTAGAGAATATTTTTGCACCACTCAGTTGATCAAAGAGATCATCAATTCTTGGTAAGGGGTATTTGTTTTTAACTGTGATTTTATTTAACTCCCTGTAATCAATACATAATCTAAGAGATCCACCCTGTTTCTTAACAAAAACCACTAGTGCTCCCCAAGATGAGCTACTGGGTCTGATGAAGCCTTTCTCTTCTAGTTCAACCAGTTGCTTTTTCAATTCTATCAATTCTTTAGGCCCCATTCTAGTTGGCCTCTTAACCACTGGGTTAACTCATGGAATTAGTTTAATTGAAAACTCTACCGGTCTATGGTTTGAAACTCCCTTAACCTCACCAAACACATCAGCATATTGGTTTACTATAGGGATTTCTTCTAATGCAGGCATGTGCTTCTCACTGGACAAATTAACAAGGGTGGCTATATTTTTGTTCTTATTTGCTTCACAAAGAACAACTACCCTTTTTCCATCAGAAGTTCTCAATGATATGGTGGAGGTCTCCATGTTTATAACAGCCTTATAGTTTCTTAACCAATCAACCCCTAAAATAACTCCTATGTCTGGGTATTGCAACACATATAGGTCTGCACAAAACACATATCCCCCTATATTCAATCCTAGTTGCATACACATCATGCCCAAAACACAGGAACTACCTAAAGGACTTCTAATGAGCAATGGCTTATCAACAATCATACAATTTAATTTTAGTTGTTGTGCAATATCATGGGAAATTAATGAGTGTGTAGCCCTAGTGTCATACACTACTGCAAAAGGTATTGAGTGAATAAGCAAAGTACCTTCAACTTGGCCATGATTCCCAACATTTGGTTCTTCAGTTGCTTTGCCTTTCCCCTCCAAATTTCCCATTTTCCCTTGCTTAAAATCTGGACAATTCCTCCTTATGTGACCTTCCTTCCCACACTGGTGACATTTGAAAGATGCTGGTCTGGGATTTGTGCACCTATTCTTCATATGCCCCTCTTGTCCACAATTATAACAAGTGATCTTCTTCTTAACTTCAGTAGTCTTGGCTTCTTATGGTTTCTTGGTGGAAGCCACATCTGTTTTCTTTTTGTCATAAGGGTGAAACTTACCATTTCCTTTCTTATTTTGATTATTCCTTAGTGCTCTGAAATTTTCCCTGTCTTTATCATGTTGTTCAATACTCAAAGTCAGATCCAAAACTTGATCAAATGTCCTGTCCTTATATGGCAACATAGCTCTACTAAGGCTAGCATTCAGCCCTTGGATGTATCTGCCATTTTTAGCCTCTTTGGTTGTGATAAGCACTGCACCATATTTTGCTAGTGATTCAAACCTCTGTGTGTACTCAGTAACACTCATAGTCCCCTGTCTTAATTTAATGAATTCCTCTAGCAAAGACTCTTTAGCCGATGCAGGTACAAATCTTCCTTCCAACATTTCCTTAAATTGATTCCATGTCACTTCTCTTTCAGGTCTTCCAGCTATGATAACTTCCCACCAGTCCAGAGCTGCTCCTCTCAATTGTCTAGATGCTATTTGCCTTTTCTTTTGGTCTTCAACTTGCATATCTGTAAAAATTCTGTCCAAAATTCTAAGCCAGTTTTGAACTCCCATGATCCCTTCTGTTCCATCAAAAGTTTTGCCTCCAAGATTGGTAAAGGTCTTGAGTAGTTTGGAAAGCTCTTCATATGGATTCTCTTGCCTATTGCCTACTCCATCTCTTATAGCTCTTAATAATTCTTGCATATTCACCATGGGTGGTTCACTTGGTCCTACCTCTTGTTGTCTGGGTCTCACCATAGTTCTATGGATATGATACTTAAGTCAGTTCATCTTGCCTAACCCTCTATAAATTAATTCACTTTAATTTATCCTTATTTAGTTATAAGAGATATTAGTAGTATATGTATTAACAAAACAAATCACCCAAAGCAGTCAACACTTTCATACATTCAATGCAAACAAATTCATACAAAAAATTTCTATGTTACTTAGCAACATAGCTCTGATACCAAATGAGATGACCTACTTTCCTACCCTAAATTTTTCTTCTTCTTTTCTTTTTTTAAATAATTTTTTTACTATCTAACATTCCTACAGGTATTATTATTTTAACCTATGTTTATTTTCTTTTATGCCAAACTTATTAAAGACATAATCATGTCTTCCATACTATATATATATTCCTTAATTATTTTTCATAATTTATACATTGATTTCTGACTATTTTCATTATGCAGAGAAGTATGTGTATGTGTGTGTACTATCTTATGTACACATCCATATTCAAACAATACACTTGCAATGGTTTATTTTTTTATGCAAAAATTTTGAACAAACATGAACCAATTTAAATCATAAAACTTCTTTATAAAATCAGGGTTATCACAGGCCGTGCGCTAGGTTCCCAGTGGACTATGAGGTATCCTCCTTTTATTTTCAATTTAAACTGAATTTATAATTATATGCATTTATCTACAGAAAATAAAATAAAATAGAGACAAAGAGTATGTTTTGTTATTCTTAAGTTTATTTAATTTATATATATATACAAGAAAGTTTGTTACAGTAAGCTAAAGTATTAAAATATGGCTTTCACAGTAAAGAAACAAATCATATTTTGTTTATTCACATAAGCAAAAAAATAATATAAATATCTTATATACATGTGTATATACAGTAAAGGAAGTATTAATAAATACACACACCTATTTAATTTGCTCGGTTGTTTTAAAAATAGTGTATTGTTGGAAATTAATTTATTTAATTAACTTACTAAATTAATTGGTTGCTAAAACAATATGTTAAAAGGGAATTGGTTTAAATTTAAAATTTATTAGTTAAAATAGAATCATTGGTTAATTAAATTTATAAAATGGAAATAAATTATTCAAGTTATTTCAAAGTGTTACTAAATCATATGATTGCTATACAAGGTTAAAATCTGATAGAAGCAAGCCAGGTTGGGTCGGATTGCAAAAACAAGAATCAAAGGTGAGTTAATCTCACTCAGTTAAATTTAAATTTAAATAATTGTTTGAATGGTTGAATTGATTGGTGTGTTATGGCATGGTATATTTTGGAATTGGCATATTATATTGTGCTAACATCTGTGGATGCAGGGAAAACAGGTTGGAGGGATCCAACTGGATCCCTCAACATTTATTTAAATTATTTAATACCCTCTGTTGTGGTTATTTTATATTCTGTGTTGAATATTATTGATAATTGGAATATTGGATGTCATGGTTTACCTGAATAATTCCGGTGCACTAAGTTATCAAGATATATAGAATTGGATTTTTGAAATAAAACGAAGAGAATTGGTAAGTGAAATAATTATAGAAAATTTTAAGCAAATTAAGAATAAATTGGATAAGAATAATAGTAGTTTTAAATTCTAATAAATAAATTCCGTATATGGAAAGGAAATTTGAATTAACAGCAGATTAATGAATTTTAAATTTCAGCATTATTATTTTAAAAGAACAAAACATTTGTTTAATACTTAAGACTTAAATTATTGAAAAGAATAAAGAAGAAATTGGGAAAAGCTGAAATTCGATTTAAAATCGAACGGAAAATAAAAATAATAAAGTCCATAATTAATGAATTTTAAAATGAATTAAGAAAGTAAAGATATTTATTTCAAATGGAATGAATTGGAAATAAATTTGGGAAATTGATTTAAGTGATTGAAGTTGGAATTTTCCTGGATAACCAAGTACATTTTCCAAGTAAATTTTTAAATATAAATTAATAGTTTTAAAATTGTTTTAAAAAGGGTATGTTTTGAAAAATTTATTATTTCTAATATTTAAAGTCTAAAGTAAGTATTTCCTTTAATTTATTTTAGCAGTAATTATTTAAAAAGTGATTTGGTGTTTTGTTTTGTAAAAGTGAAAATCTAGTTTTATATTTTATTAAGTAACTTTATTTTCAAATATTCATATAGAATGTATTTTTAACAAATTATTGAAATAGTTTAACTTAAATGTTTTGAAGGTATATATTTCAAAGTAAAGTATTTTAAATTAATTTAGAAAATCTAGTTTTGTGCTTGGTGATTCAAGTGGAAATAGAAATACTTGGAATTTATTCTGAGAAAGGCAGATATGTTTTGAAACTGTTTTCAAAGGATTAAAATAGAAATATATCTTGTGAAGATATTTTTGAGGTTAATAAATAATTTGGGAAATTATTTATTGTTTGATGGGTGTTTGTGAATATTAATTGATAGTTAAATAACCGACTATCAATATTGGCCAAACTACGTTGATTCGAAGAGACCGGGATCGAGATTTATTTCTTGAAAACCACTTCGATCCGGTTTGTACGTTTCGTGGAAACGATTTTGGATTCGAAGATGGAGCAATGAAGTGCAAGGGCTAGTCGCTACTAATCCGGAGGATATTTCCAAAATGGATGTAGTAGGAATAGTGCCTTCGGTTCCGTTCGAACCCGGGACGGACTTGTATGGATGAATGCTTGCGAAATATTGTCAGGTGGACGATGGGCATTCTAAGGGATATGTTCTATAAAGGTAACGCTTAGCCTCAAGCCTCATCAAATGGGAATGACTGAAAATCAGGGGTTATGCAGCAAGGCTAGGTGGGTAGCACCCAAGCAGGGTGAGGTCATTCCAGTCTAGATGTCCCTTTTTATTTCGGCTTAGTGGGCGGTTGCTGATCCCAACCGCGAGGTGATCTCACTCGGGATTATCCAGTAAGGGGTAGTCCCGGCCTTGTGTTGGAGGGGAGCGGGCGTACTCCTCGGTACAGTGATCTATGCCCCGTACTGTGACAGGCGGTACCCCAGTGCCTAGTCATTAGTTGGAAATCCATTCTCCCTACGAGCCTTGTACGATTTTTGTTTTTATTACCCACTCTGTGGCTAGTAGCTGGAATTTAATAGATGTAACAATTTTGTCTATTTTATAAGTATTTGTAAATAGACCCTATTATAATATCAGAGTATTTCTATAAAAATTGTTTTAGCTATCGTAAGGTGAAAACCCGACATGTTTATTTGTGGCGTGGTCTTACAAGATGCTTTTGTTTTCAAAGGATTTTGGAAACTTTAATAATCAATTGGGTGTGATTTTCTCACGCTGGTATTCCAGACCGACTCGGGTGTTATTTAACTATAATGCTCGGGTCAGACCGAGTATTATATAATACAGGATATGATGTCGTGGAGCTCAGGAGACGAGCTGGATGACGATACGTACTTCCGTACTTGTTTATATATATTCCGCTGTGTTGAGTTGTTGTGAATCCATTTGTATGTTGTTGTTGTTGAGCTGTGATTGATGTGCTCTGATGATGTAATATATAAACAGCTATATTTGATTTTGAGTAAAGATATGTTAATATCTATTATATTTTATTCTGCTGCGATGGTTAGATTTTGTTGTTGTTTTTCTGTTTTCTCTCCTTCTACCTCTTCTTCTTTAACCCAATGGTTCGTATTTCTTTGCAACTTGAGTTGATTGTGGTAGAATGGTGTCGGCTCAAGGGGTACGGATTTGCGGGCTGTTACATTTGAGATCGATCCCTGATTGATCCATATGGATTTCATATCGATCAAGAATCACTCCAAACGAGCTAAGATCGATCATCGTGAAAGATGATAGTGCAAAGTCCTTGCTCTCCATATTTCATGAAATTCCAATGTGTAATTTGTGAGATATGATCAATCCAAGTTTCGATCTTCCAGTGCTAGCACATGACTTTGTATCCATGATTCGTATCCATCACTTTGCATCGATCCGAGTCTTCATATCCATCATCCCGTGTCCATAGCTTTCGAATCAATCTGCTTCACATGCTGTGATCCATGTTTCATGCTCCTTCTTGACCGTTTCCTTCGTATCGATCGACACAAACTCGATCGATACGAAAATGGCTCCTGGCTCTTCGATGTCCATCCAGAACGTTGTTCTTTATATCGTTCCACACATGCCTTCCTTCATATTGATCCCTGAATGATGCCTTTCATATCCTTCCCTTATACCAATCTTCGTATCGATCCCCAATGTCCTAATGAAGCATATGACTTTGTATCTATCACGTCTGTATCCATTCAAGTCCTGCTTCCTTCATATCGATCCAAGCTTTGATCGATACGAAGCATGCCAACATGCCTTGCCGTATCCATCTAGTCGACGTGCATTACATCGATACAAAACCCATCGATCCAAAGCAAACAAGTGGGTCTACTTTGATTGTTACGAAAGTATCGATACGAACTGATTTTCCCTGAATATTGATCCATCCATAAATTGGGCATACGAACTCCGATTGGCCTGAAATTTGAAATGTAGCCTCATCGACCTTGTTCGTCATTCCCCATCGATCCCACCTTGATTGGAGCTTAGTCCAATTTTGATGGTATTGATCATAGCCTTGTTACCAATCGATCTCTGATCCTATATCTGTCCTTTTTAGCCAATTTGTTGATATACCGCCCTTGACCAAAAGACAGGATAACACTTAACTTGAATTCAAAAGTAAAGACAACTTTCCAACCTAGTTAACCCAAAGATCATTTAGATTGTCTAACATATCGAACCTAAAGATCATATGTAGCATGTCCAACACAATTAGTATGATACTCCCAAAAATATCATGAATCAAATGCCAATCATGTTAATTGAAATAAGTCTTCTTCCTCCACTGTATTTATAATCCTTCTGTATCTTCGACGAGCTCTAGCAAACGCAATCTAAGTACCTTGAGTTTCCAGAATCTTTCGAATTAATCTACAATCAAGATGATTATTAAATGCTTCATTTGGATTAATCCAATAGTCTTGATTCAACTCCTCTTTCATATGCCTACGATCGGATTTTATGTATGGTTTAATTACTACCAAACAATCTTGTGGAGTCCAACTTTCATTTTTTATTGAATATATTGTGAATTTTCAATACAAAAGTTTGATTTAAACAAAAAGTTCATAATCCGTGCCATATGAATCAAGTTTCATCTGAACGACCTCATGGCAAACATCAGCGAACTTGTGAATGTGTTTGTTTCTTCATGACTATTCAATTTATGCTATAAATATAGTACAAAATGAAAATAGAATATGAATCATCATAATATGACTAATAAAAGAATACGTACATGAGAATGCATAAATATCACCATCAACATTCTAAATATATTAGTCTGAAATACATGTATGAACGTAAAAATAACATCAGTGTATATGAAGGGACCCAATACCACTCCCTCCATCGATGCTACCGTCGTTGTCACTATCATCATCGACGTCATCCAAGTTATGTGGATCTAGTGGTGGTTGATGCTGAGGTTGAAGCTACTAATTTTGAGTTTGTAATCATGAATCCGAGCCTCGTATTGAGTCGCCTGAGTCTGGTAATCAATATGATAATGAGTCTGCTACTACTGTAAAGCAGTCCGATAAACCTGGTACATAACCTGAGTATAATCAAGTGTCATGCGCTCAAAAATAGCAATCACCCATCTATCCTGATCCACTACATCAAAATACGATGTGAAAAAGGAAAGTTATACTTATGTCATGAAAGTAATCGATAGTGAACTATACGAAAACTTAAACTTCATACGTACCCGATACAGATGATATAAACTAGCACAAGGTATACCCTAAACATCCTCATCTGTAGGATACCGTAGTGGATGTAATGCGTACACTCTAAATGCATGCTTAGGAGGATCGAACATAGGAAGTTGTGTGTACCAAGATGACATACGCTTAAAAGTAGCTAGTGGTAATGGTACTCTATCGGAAGAGATACACGGGCCAATAGGATTGGAGTTCAAACGCCATATATAATCAGGTAACGAGTAAGCACGTGGAGCTACTCAATTCCAATATGCATTGAAATCCCCGAGTACAACAAAAGGCTCAAATATCTACCATCCCATGGCACTCATACTAGCAATATAAGCTAGACCAGCCCGAGTAGATCTATACATATCATCCCATGGAGGCGAATTAGAGGGAATGTGAACAATACCATGCAACTGCAACCAACATCACTCCCCTAAATACCATATGAGATGACATGGGAACCTAAAACCAAAGCCTACTTCTTGAAATAGAATACTAGAAAGTGATGGGATGATCATCGTCGGGATCTATAAACTGAATATACTCATGCCAGGGACGAATGATAATGTTGCTGTGCAGCCCTATATCCACCAATCATATGGCCATCATCAACTCACTACGTACCATCTGTGCAGCATGGTGCACATGCATAGCATTCCCTCAACGATGGAATCTAAGGAAGTAAGTATATGGAGTAGTATTTGCTTCATTGCTAAATCATGGGTGCATATTAGTCGTTTACTCGTAGTACAAAAACAGAGAGGGTCACCAAAAACAGATATATATTGGGACTGTTGCAGCACATACGTATCCAATGCTACATACAAATAAGTATGGCACTACAATAGTCACAAATATAAAGTCTATCTACATTTACCAATCCATCCAGATATCCAAGCCTATTCATGCCCTTATTGTTTGAAAAAAATGTAAAAGCAAACAGATAATAAAAAATCATGTATGACAGGTGTGTGCATCTCCTTAAAGTCCTTATAGTCTGCTATATACCTTTGTAGGCATGTCAGTATAATAGCACCTTCTCTAACCTCAACATAGACCAAAATCGGTAAACACGTAGAATATGACCTAAAATCCTCAAAAAAAAACCTATCAAAGGGTACCGACGCATGGTTTGGTCGACCAATCCCTATATCGATCGGCATATAAAAGTCTAATGGAGTAAATTCAAACCCAAAATCTGATAAACGAAACGTATGAGTGGCATGCCACCATGTAACGACCCGTAAATTTCGACAATTTAATTTGTTTATTTAATAGGATTTTTTTGTAATCTATTTTTTGTAGAAACAATAAAGGGGATAAATAAATGTTAAAATGAAGGCTAAAATAAATTATGCAAATGGTGACTTAAAACCTTTTTATAGAAATTGAATAAAATCCAAATTGAATTAAGTAGAAAAAGGATTCTTACCTGGATATAAAATTTAATATGAGAAATTAATGAAAATATTAAATTGATTTAATGCAATAAAAGAGTGTAAACGGAAATTGGAATAAATTAAGGAATCATGTTATTGCATGTTAATAATTTACGACTTGAATGAAATTCCAATTCATTAAAATCATTTAAATGTTATGTTTTGATTTTAAGTGGAATATGAGAAAAACAAATGTAAGGATTTGATTAATATATATGTTATTTATTCAGGGTATTGAATAAAATTGGGAATCCAGTTGTAATTAATGATAATAATGTTGGTATTAGCAAATAAATTAAATTTCAATGCAATACCCATAAATGAATGGAATGAAATGAATGTATGTGAATGTATACTAGGTTATTTATCAAATAGAAGGAAAGAAAAGTAAGTATCGAATTGATTAATGAATAAATATGCATTCAATAGTAATTGAAGGTAAAGTTAATGGTGATTGTATAAAATCAACATAAGAAAATAAATTGCAATAATTGTGGGTTGATAATAAGGTGTGAATGGGAAAGTGATTGTATGGTAAATGAATGGAATTCAAGTTTATTGGGAAAGGTAAATGGGTACTTAGTAGTAAATCTAGTGTGGGAAAACGAAATGGAAATATTGAATTAATTAATTTGTATATATATAGTAAATGGTGATTATTGGATTGTAAATAATAAACTTATTAAAGGTGATCAAGAGTTGTGACCACAAGTTATTATGAGTGATACATATATATTTAGTTCATTAAATTGATTTGGAAATCATTGCAATAAATATAAATTAAATGTTACATTAAATAAATTAAGGTAATAAATGGAGAATAACGCAAATGTTCTTCATAAATATGATGATGTGTGAATAAAGAATGGAAATAAAGTTGTATCAATATATCGGGATTTAATTTATGATAACAAGGTTAATTGCAATTAGATGAGTTAAATATTTAAACGGGAATCAAGCTTTATTTATTCATTTGGATTTAAAATATGATAATTTGAATCTATTGAAAATTAATGGAAATTGAATATTACATTTTGCGTTAATTGGAAATAAAGATGGAAATAGGAAGGTTTTTAACTAAGGGAGGGATATGTAATAATTGCATTAATTTGAAAGTAGAAATAAAACGTTAATGAGAACAAGTATTTAAGATTAACCATATATTTAGTATATAAAGTTATAACGGATAATCAATTGCAATAATTAAAAATATATTTATTACATTAACGATAATGAAGTAATATTTGAAATTTAATATTTAGATATTGTGCAAATATAAATTTAGATGAAATTTGAGAGATTTACGTAATGAAGTATAAATCCAATGATAAATTTATCTATTTAACAAAAATATATGTAAAGTAAATTTAATTTATAATTTGTGAATTTAATAAAAAATTTAGAATTTATAGATTTTAATTCGAAAGTTAAATTTGGTTTAAGTTAATAAATATGATTTGAGAAATTTATGATGATAAGAATCGTCAATTATCGAAGTGAAATGGGAAATTTGATTTAATTGACTAATTTTTAATTTATTTAAACTATATAAAAATAGCCATTTTGGTCACGGATTCGCATTTCGACGAAACTAGTTTCATCGGATCCGTAACAGTGAATTATTGTAAGATTTCAAGTTTCGTAGCGATCGGACTTATCGTTTGATCGTACGAACGCGAAACGCCTTGAAAACGATAAGTTGAAATCAATTTGAAAATATTGATTTCAGCATAACTTCTTCATACGATCGAATTTGGACGTGAAACCTTTTCCATCGCGTTCAGAATATTTTAAAACACCTATTTGGATATATTGGTTTAACCAATTTCGTTCCGGAGTCAAAACGGGCTTTTTGGGCCAATTATCGTTCAGCACGTTTGTTTATCGGATCCATATACTCTAGCTTCTAACCTACCTATATAAACCCAGATATAAACCCTAGCCTCCATCTATTCTCATTTTCTTGTGAGTTCATTTCCTCAGCTCCTCCTCTTCCAATGGCTGCAAACTCTAGATCCAATTTCAAAATTCAAAAATCAAATCCAAAGTCAAAAATTCAAAGGGCTCAGAAAAATCTCAAAAAAATATAAGTTAATGCTCTCGACGAGCGTAATTCAGTGGTGTAATTCGTTTTTCGATTTGAGTCACCATTCGTCCTGAAATCAGAGATTTAGTTCCGGCCGTTCGTTTTATCTTTGTGATTCAACGGTGGATCTACGTCCTTTGGTCGATCGGGGGGGCATGGATGCGTAGAGGGTGTCGAGTAGGTTCGATCTATGCGGTTAGTTCGTCGAGATAGTTGTTGGAATCGCCAGGATTGGGCAAAAATTTACGGCGGCAGCGTATGGTGCAAGGGGACTCGGGGGCGTGCGCGTGGGGTCCTTACGGTCGGCCGTGGATGGGGGACTCGGAGATGCTCTCTGATTTGGTCGACGACGAGAGGTTTAGGCTTGGCAAGTGGCGGCTTCGGTGGTTCAAAACGTAACCAGTAGAATTAGGGTTCGGTCGGCACCTCAACGCGTGAGGAAACGCGTGCTCCAGGAAGAAAGTTGACGTGGCAAAATTTTCAAGGGTGGGCATTGTTTTTTATTTATTTTCAACTCGTTTAATCCAATAACTTTCACATACTTTATCCAATTCACGCGCGGTTTTCTCCGCTAGGTTCGTATTGGGATTCCGAATCTGTTAACGCTTGTTTGAATGAATTCTGAGACTGTCAAATTTTTGGGTTTAAATCGGATTTAAATTCGATTTAAATTCAAAAGGTGAGTGTTTTTACCCACTCACAACTTCTAAAATTTCTTATGTTTGTTAAATTAATTTTAGATATGAGTAGAAATTTATTTATGACTGTTTGGCATGTTTTATTCATTATCTCTGTTAAATCGCATTTATTTAATTTAACTGTTAATTAATTTTATAATTGCATATAAATTTGACAGTTAAAATTTATTTACTTGCATAAAACTACTAGTTAAACAGTTATTAAATTTATTTTGAATATAAACTATTAGTTAATAACTGACATTTATTTCCTGTTATATTGCATATGCTATCTATTGATGTTGTTTAAATTGACGATGATTGAAATAAATTAATGATGATTGAAATAATTGGTTGATGATTGATATTGGGTGAATGGATGATGTGTTCTATCTTATATAAACTGCAAGTTATCATGCATTTTCATTTCATTCGGGTTGCGGTTTGAAATGATATATAACCGCAATTTTTATTTTTAAATTGCGGATTGAAATGATAAATATCCGTATCACTTGACCAGATAGAAAATTTTATACAGGCACTGCGGTATATATATATATATATATATATAATTATTTTTGAAATAATTTTTATGGTTTGGATATGATACGGTTTATTAAATATTAAGTTTGGACATGATACAAATATATTTCATATATATATACATACAAAGTTAAATTGTTGAATTTAAGCTATGTATAAATCTGCTAAATAAAATGAATAAGTTGTAAAATGGCATTTGATAATTTATATTATACGATTTAGTATGAGTTTAAGTTCTTGTATATTTATAGAGTTATAAATGATTAAAATAAATTAAGATTGAAAGATAAATTGGAGATTTAATTGGAATTGAGCTTATTTGAAAATTTAACTCCATAAGTTGATGTAACTTATTAAAATTGGAATTTTAAGGTATGATATTATAGCTTGATTTAATAAATAATTCTAGTATAAATAAATGAAAGGAAATTTTAGTGTTAATAAATTTATTTTATTCTAAATGGTTATGGATTTATCATATAAACCTTTCAAACTAAATAATAGGAAAATGAATTGTTGTTTTGAAATTTCCTACCTTAGTTTTGAAATTCATTAAATTCTCGAAGTTTCGAAATATTGAAATCGAAGTGTTTTATTTAAACTGAAAGTGAATCTAAAAGTTATGGGTTTAGATTGAATTTAAAGTGAATAAAAATAAGTGAAGGTGTGGAAATTATTTACTTTTAAAGAAATTTTAAATTCAACTGTTTTATTTTATATACTGTTGAATATCCAAACCACTTAAGTATTAGAAGTTATGGTTTTAAAGATATGAATTTTGAAGTATTATGTTTTGAAAGCTATAATTCAAATATTTGGTTTCGAGATATTATAAATTTTAAAAGTGGCATGATTTTGGAAAGAAATATATTTGAAATAAAATGATATCATATTATTTGGGTTTTAAAAGGAGATGATATCGTATTTATGGGTTTTAAAATGGATAATTATATTCTGATTTTGAAAGTATAATTATTTTTAAAATGACCGCGGTGTTATAATAACGTTGGGTTGTTGAAGAGACCGGGATCGGAAGTTGTTATACTCTCTGCCAACCCCGAAAACCACTTTAACAACCGTGTACGCGGTGGAGATTCCGGAATGAAGTAGGATGGTGGTGGAGTTTCCTTTAAGGTAAATACGTGGACCCGACTCCCATGAGTTGGCATAAGTTGGCTAAAACAGGAGCGATTGACGGGTTAATAAGGTAGCACCTTTGATCGGACACATCCCTTCGATATTATACTTTGACTTTTGGATTGACTCGGTGGCCACTTTGGATTTCTTTGATTTGGGGGTGTGGCTCGAGTGGGCGATAGCTGCGGCTATGCGTTACCACCGACCCGGAAGCGTAATTGGTATATCTACCCTGGAATTACCTAGTTGTGTCGTGTCACCTACCCTAGCGCGCCTTATACGATTTTGGCTTTGTACCATACCTATGGAGTGCCCTCTGACGACGCCCAGTACGGGGGAGATTACGGTACTGTATAGACTATGGGAATATATTTTGTGTTAAGGGCTATATGGGTAACCCCTTAACGCTATTTAAAAGTAAGTTTATTTTATAAATAGACACTATTATAATAGCGCAATATACTACATAGTAAATAGTTTAACGGATCCTTAGGAGATGTAAATCCTAAGCATCTCTTGAGTTATTGTCCTCATATTTATTTCTGTTAATTTAACTCACATAAGATCTTTTAGTTCTGACTCGAGTGTTTTTGTCTTTTCAAATTCGCTCGGGTCAGTCCGAGCGTTTCAGGATCGAAGACTTTAGATTTGGAGGACGAAGATGGAGATTTCTACTATTATTATTAACTATATTCCACTACACTATTTAATTCCGCTGCATTGATTATGATTGGTATCTGAACTCTGATATTTATTGTATAAAGAAGAATCAAATGTTTGTAAACATTTTATGAACTGTACATTTATTATTATATTTTATCCTTCCGCTGTGAGATTCTATATTGTTTTTCTTTCCCTGATTTTTTTCTTATTTACCCCATAACAATCCGCCCTTCCGTATGGTTTGAATTGGCACGTGTGTTGGTTTAAAGCGTGCGAAAAGGCGGGACGTTACACACCATCTCTCAGTAAGAGCCTCTACTATAAAATAATCAAAATGTGCAAATGTAGGTAACTGTAGAATATCACCTAAAGGTGATGCATATAGCCTGTCATAATCAACTTGGTAATATGAGAAAATACTCGATAATGCATCTACGCCAACTGCCGTGCATAGCTATATGACCAACCTATATAAGTAATTACTTGATGTTAACGACAAACTATGCAAACCAATAACATTTATAGTTTGTGATAGATATGTTATCTAGTAATTACTTATTAAAGATGTACTTGCGACGTCGCTAGCGCTACACTTGGTCGATGTGCCCTTGTCGTGGGCAGCTTATGCAGGCACCGTAGATCGACAGCTCACATGGTAGCATCTGAAATGATATATGAATTGCACCGTCATCAACATTGGCCGTGTAACACACAATCCATCTAGCAATTTTGACGAGTCGTTGTGGCATTTTGACGTCTTGTGAATGAAAAAAGAAACTGGGAAATAGAGGTGAAATATTAAAAAAGTGAGGTGAATACTGAAAAAGGGTATGATATTGACATCATGGCTTAGGAACTGGTTGAACAAGAGCTTAGGCCCTTCTCAAACATGGGCGCTTGTTTAAAAAGCGTCAACCTTCAACAAACGTCTAAAGACCTGACTCTAGTCAAACAAATGCCTGATTCGGCATTTCCTTGGCCAATTCAAGAGGATACAATTTTATAAGCAATGAAAATGTAATTTATGCACCCAAAACAGTTGAGATACCCAAATTGAATTATTTAGGGGTAACTTATTCTGGATTAGTCTAAAAATAATAATATTTAAATACCGGCCCACCTTATTCTTTGAGATTGCTCTTATCATTATTGTGTGGTGTGTTAACGAAAAAATTTAAACGCTAACACCCTGGTGTATAAGATGCGATTGTGAAAGCACCACCCGTTTGTACGGGAAACAGAAATAAGCAGAAAGTATGTAGAAAAACAGTAAGAGACACAGTATTTATAGTGGTTCGGCTTATAATCCAGCCTACGTCCACTTTAATCTTTTTATCACTAGTTTGATTACAATTCTTTACAAGATCTTTCAATTACAACACACTTCAAGTGATAGGACATGTGAAACAAGTAGCTCAAGCTTTGATGTTGACAATCATCTTCAAATCCATGGTGAATGTGGATGATTCCTTCATGGAGTTCCTTTAGAAGTTTGTTGGATCTAAAAAGCTTTGAAGTCGTCTGGAATTCGGCAGAGTAATGGCGCTTGAAGAGAATGAGCCCAAAGGTCCTTTGCATGTTGGAGATGGTTTCATATTTATAGAGAGTTCTGGGCGGAAAAAGTGCTAAGTCCTAACTCATGGCCGACTTAAGATAAGTCGTGTTCGACTTAAGGTAAGTCGTCCCCGGGTCACTGAGCCGAGTCTATGGCAGTTCCCCTTTTTTGAACCCATCCCTAAGTTCTAAGTCGTGTGCGAGTTATCTGGCTGCAATTGCTAATTTCCTTTCTTAAGTCGTATACGACTCTTTTTATGTCGTAAGTCGTAGTCGACTTAACTAATTGCAACTGGTTTAAAGCAAGTCTTAACTCGTAGACGAGTTAAGAGGTGTGTCTTTAGGTCGTATCCTCCTTAAGTCGTATAACTTCTTTAAGTCGTAAGGGTCTTAAGTCGTACAAACTGCAGTTATCATTAAGTCGTAGGCCATCAATTTCCTTAAGTCGTAAAGACCTTAAGTCGTTAGCTTTTCTTAACTCGTATGCCTGCTAACTCGTAGAAGATCTTAACTCGCAGAGGATTAACTCGTAGAGGCTTAACTTGTGGAAGATCTTAACTCGTACACTTGCTAATTTGTAGATATGCTAACTCGTAAAGGCTTATCTCGTAAGCTTGCTAACTCGTAGAAGATCTTTAAGTTGTAGGAAGTTGCTGACTCATGTATCCTTTAACTCGTACATGCCTTGAGTCGTACATGCCTTGAGTCGTGGACCTGTTAACTTGTGAACGAGTTAGGGTTAACATTTGCCCCTCGAAGCACACGCTTAAATCGTAAGTCGTGTGCTTCGACTTATCATAACTCGGTCATGTCGTTTCAAATCCCAACCCCTCCCAGATATAAAAGCCTGAGTCGTCCTTCTTCCCATCACTTAACCTTTTAAACTGCTTTCTGCCATTAACGCATCTTCAAGCTCTCCGAGGCGATTTCGACCCGATTCATCTCTGATTCTTTCTAGCATCAAACAATCGTAAGAGATCTTGCTTCAAACTTCGACCGTTAACCATTGTTACTTTATGTATTCAGTTCATCATCTTTGGTTTGCCCCATTCAAACCCTGCGAATTCTATTCGAATTGATTACCGATGAACTAAAATTCATCTGATTTGGCCTATGGTGATTCGCGCTCTGGGGCGATTCATAGTGTAACGGGTTAAGGTTGTCGCTGCTGAAGAAGCCAAGGATGAACAGGTTAAGAGATTTGAAAGGGAGGCGAGTTGGTCGAATAGGTTGATTGAAAATAACAAGGGATCGTCTCATATATGACTCGGCTTCTTCCACGTGACTTAGCGATTTCCATGAGCCGTAGCCGGGTTAAGACTTGGAGGATTTCTAGTTGTTTTGGATCAGAGCCTTTCTCCTGTTCCCCGAGTTACGACTTAGGACTTAGAGGATAAGCAGCTTGATGTGTTTGATGGCTGAGGATAGGAACGACTCATCCCTTGAGTCGGTTGCGACTTAGTACTTGAGTCGGTTTTGACTTAGCACTTGAGTTCGATACGACTTAGCACTTGAATTGTTAAACCTTGAATTGTTGCAGTGATGTTGAACTGTTGAACTTTGATGCCTTCTTTTACAAATTACTTTGACTCGCAAGTTAACAACCTGTCCAATACAACATTTACAGAAAAACCGGGGCGAATATACTGCCATTGATCGCCCTCTTCGAATGACAGATTAGCTAATAACAGTCATTAAACTTAAACAGATTGTGTGAATGAAGTGCTCAACTTATTAACTTCAAGTAAAATACTAAAGCAATACTGAAATAGTCAATTAAAATTGACCAGCTCGCATTAATATTATACTTGAACTAAAGACTAACAAGTTCTGAAATTTTTGTAATCGATCAATCGTCGACTAGTCTTATTTCAGTTATATTTACTTGTTATTTTTTATTAGTTTTTTGCACAACACTTCACACTTTTTTAGGAAACGTGCACCTTCATATTTGAATATCCAGTTGTTTGTGTAGAATGACTTCTCAGGAAGGTGATGCAACAGTTCGGACTGGAGAGGTAACTGTTCTTCCGGCTCCACTGGTTAATCCTCCCGAAAGAGCTCCTACTTCACTATCATACAAAGTTTTTCGCCAGTTGTGTGCTCAGTTTGGTATCGTTGAATCAGATGCCATTCTTCCCGAAAGAAATAACACTGCCGATATAGCTCCTTCTGGCTTTGTGACAATTAACCGGCAAATGTGCCTAAGTGGAGGCATTCCTCCTTTCAACGACTTTTTCCAACAACTTCTCCGTCAACTGGCCATTGCTCCATCCCAGCTGCACCCCAATGGCTATGCCATTCTAATGGGGTTGTGTGTGCTTTTCAGGAGAACACTTGATCGACTTCCAAGCTTTGGTGAAGTTTGGTATCTATGCTCTTTTACTCGGACTAAGGATCATCCTTCCATTACTGTTGTGAGGAGCGCCCGAAACCGCAAACTGATTGTTGGCCTCCCTGATACTGCTCACGGGTTTTTAACCCAATTCTTCTATGTTCGTTGCCCTCCGGGGTTTTATGGTGTGTGGAGAGTTGGAAGTAAGGGCGTTCAGCTTTATTCCTGACACATGTTTTCCTTATAAAATCTTTTCATAGCCTGAGTAGTTAGATGTTAATTTCCCTTTTTACTTTTCAGCGCTTCCACCTCCTTCTAGAGACCCAGGCTATAAGCAAATTTTTGAAAGATTGAATGCTGTGCCAGTAGAAGAGAGGAGTATAAAGTTTTTGCTGAGAGATGACTTTTTACATCAATACGGGCTTCTTCACTCTTCTCGCTATACTCAGCCTCATGAAGCCCCGACTGAAGTTCCCGATTCCCCGACTGAAGCATCGGATGCCCCCGTTACTATCGAACAACCTTCATCAAAAGAGTCTAACATCGAAGCTTCATTGGTGAAATGTTCCACCCCTACCGACATTATGGGGTCATCTAGTAAGACGGCACTTGCCCCGATTGAGGAAGAAGAAGAACCTTCACAGCCTCTCGGGGGATTAGCTGATGTAGGAACTGAGAAAACAAGTCTCACCGAGCATGATGGTGACGATGTTTATGATGGGTTGAGCGACATAATAGTGACCTCACAGGAGCTTTTTAGGGATGACGTGTCTAAAACCATCTCTCCTATAATTGAGGCGACGTCCCTTCTTCGACTAACACCAACACAAACACCAACCCCTCATACCCAAGCTATCATCACCTCTACACCAATGAGTGGTTTGTAGCTTAATGCGCGTAGCTTGCACATCACACAACACTTAGGATTTTTTGGCATTTGTTCATATTTAACTTCTTTTCTCCGGAAGTTTCTAAGACTTGCTATTCTTGCCTTTTCAGATTCCTCTATGGGGCGCAGCGGCAGCGGTTCTTATTACAAGGACTTTCGACGCTATGGAGGGCGTGGCAGCTATGATTACAAGCAATACTATGCCGATCCCAGAGAGACCAATGAGCAGAGAGCTGCGCGAAAAGCTGAAGAGAGGAGAAGGTATGAAGAACGTCATGAGGGAGCGGGCACGCGACATGAATCCTTCCCAAGGGATGATGATTCCCATAAACGTAAAACGCACGATGATAGGGGGAAGAGCCATATTGAGGATTCGAGAAAGCGGACCAAACTTGGCGAGGAGCACGTGCCCGTGACATCTGAGAGGCCTGGTGCCTCAGTTTCTATTGACGTCCCTTCCAAATCTCCTGCTCTAGAAGGAAGTGCCATCCAAACACTTCTCAACAGGCCTTCGTACCATGTTGAAAGGGGCCCCCCGACATTGCAGAGCCGATTCCCGAACTGGTGTTTGAGGGGGGTACGCTTCGACCTCGATTTGGTCCCCATCGACAAAGAAGCTATGTACAGAAATCTCGATGCTGTCAAGCTTGATATCGATAGAATGTCTGGATGGCAAAAGTTGGTTGATGAACTTCAAAGAGTTAATCGGGCTAACATCGAAGCAATGCTGACCATGGAAAATGACAAATCCGAATGGCAGAAGATTCTTGATCAACACAACGCTGAGATGAAGGAGATAGCCGAATACAATGAAAAACTCGAAGCTGAAGTAAAGCAGCTCAAAGATGATCTTGTCTCTTCTACTAATACTTACACCCAAAGAGAAGAGGTATTGCAAAAACAAGTGCGAGATGCGCACGCCAGCCAGAGGGACGCTGAAGCTAAAGCTGAGAGGTTGGAACAAGCTGTAGAGAACCACCGCACTGATGTCACCCAGCTGCAGAATACACTGAGCGCCCGGGACATGGAGATTGAAGCGCTAAAAGCCCAACTTGCTCAGACCGAAAAAGATCGAGATGAGGCCATGGCTGGCAAAATTGCAGCCGAAGAAACTGCTCAGACCATGGAAAACGATATCAATTCGACTTTATTCGATTTTTATTTACATTGTGTCTTGGGACGCGGCAGCCTCTCTTTTCTTGGTCCTAAGTATGAAATCACCCTGGCCGAGGTGTGGGAAGCTGCTCTTAACATGTTTAAAGACGCCGGGTATGGCGATGAAGATTTTGAGGCGCGTTACCTGGATGAGGGAGCTCGCGCTGCTCTTGCGAAGGGGCGAGAACAACTTGCCAGGATGAGAACTGGAATGGCGGAAGAGGAATGTTCTGGAAAGGAATTAACGCTTATTTCCTCTGTCCATCCTCCAGTTTCTCCTGTGGTTGACATCACGGGTTCTAGCTCCTCTACTCCGCCTGCAACTAAGACAGTAACTGAAACTACAAGTGCACAAGGCGGGGATGAAGGTGGTGAAAGCAACGAAGCACAGCGATATGAAATCAGCCTCAGAGATCCAACTACCCCAGGTAAACTTGACACCGGACCAGCTCAAGTGGTGAACTGCTCGTTCGCTCCTTGTGAACTTGACGATCTTCTTGATTATTTTTCAAATGTCAATGAATTCCCGACTTTTGATGAGCCGTCATCCCCTCTCTTTTCGAAAGATACTGATATTTTAAGTTTTTTCTCCTTTGTAGAGAAAGCACCGAGTCAAACTCAAGCTTCTTCTCCCCCGGTGATCCTTCCTCCATCTCTTCAAGTGGCGCCTCCTTCTGCTTCGCAACCTGGGTCACAAGAAGAACAAATAGAAGCTCTCCATGGCCTGGATGATCCCATTGCTTCGCAAGAGCAAAAAGATGAGGGACTTGAGGGAGGTGACATATCTCCGGAGCGGACTCCTTCTGACGATATAACTTTATCTAAACTTGTCACTCCAGGAAGTGAGTCTTCCTCAAAGAGGAGAAGGAAGCAAGGAGCATCAAGGAGGAGAGGGAAGATAATCACTGCCACTGAAGAGGAGCCAGAAGTTGGGCCAGCTGCGCCTACCTCTCCTTCCTCCCTTATACCCACTGGCCGACCTGAAAAGCTGGTCATTCGGTCGGGTAAAGGGTCCAAAGGCAGTAAAAAGAAGTGAAGACTTTAGCTTTTTGTCTTTTGTATGAACTGGCCGAGAGTTGTGCGGGTATCGGCCTCCGCTTTTATTTTGAGAACCTGTATCTGCATTATAGTTGAATAAAATGATTCTTCGTTTGTACAAACTTCTGTTTGAATTTGAGAATGCATTTACTATTTATTTTTGCACAAGTTTGTTTATATAGTGTTGCAGCGGGCTTGTGGTATGTTGCTTGAGTATTACTCTGCTGATGCATCTATACTACTATACCATGTTGCCCCCATACCTTAAGCTTGCTGCAATATTTTATACTTCGAGGGGACTTGCACTCTTATTTGCTAAAGAATAATTATTTTATTCTTTAAAGAAAATTTTATAGAGTACAACTCCCTTCGTATAAGTTTTTACGCTTGGTCGTTCGAAGAAATCACTTTTTTCTTTTGCTTATGTGCATATCTCATCAAGTGAATTCCTCTATGTGGTAAAGCGGACCTCTGAAGGGTACTTTAACTTCTTTTCTTTTTACGATCATTTCCCATAGTAGGCAAATTACTTTTCCTTTGAAAGTTAAAGTACGCTTTTGATGAGGATTTTTTTTATAGAAAGTTGTACCTCTGAGGAGGGATTTTTTCACGTTTCAACACTTGGAAGTTTTATTTCAATCTCGGTGAAACGTGTACCTCCAAAGAGTTATGCTTTAGAAATCCTTTTCACGTTTCAACACTTGGAAGTTTTATTTCAATCTCGGTGAAACGTGGGTTTCCAAAGAGGTCTTTCTTCTTAATTGTGTTCCCGGGAGGGGGTTGTACGTCTGAGGAGGGATTTCTCACGTTCCAACACTTGGAAGTTTTATTTCAATCTTGGTGAAACGTGTACCCCCAAAGAGTTGTGCCTTTGAAGAAAGCCTTTTCACGTTTCAACACTTGGAAGTTTTATTTCAATCTCGGTGAAACGTGTGCTTTCAAGAAGGTCTTTGTTTTTACATTTCAACTTTGGTGAAGTGAAATTCCGAAGAGCGGCTGCTACACTTCAACTCCTGGCGAAATGGGCCTCCGAAGAGGGCTTTTATTTTGTTTACATTTCAACTCTGGTGAAGTGAAATCCCGAAGAGCAGTTATAACACTTCAACTCCTGGTGAAATGGGCCTCCGAAGAGGGCTTTTATTCTGTTTACATTTCAACTCTGGTGAAGTGAAATCCCGAAGAGCGGTTATAACACTTCAACTCCTGGTGAAATGGGCCTCCGAAGAGGGCTTTTATTTTGTTTACATTTCAACTCTGGTGAAGTGAAATCCCGAAGAGCGGTTATAACACTTCAACTCCTGGTGAAATGTGCCTCAGAGAGGGTTTTCATCGCCTGGAAGTTACTCTCTCATGGTTGGAGGGTCATGACTCCTCCAATCTTTTTTGTTGAGTAGAGAACTTTCTTTTTTGTGGCATATGACCCATTAGAGGTCTTTTATTATCCGAAGAGTTGCGCCTCCGAAGAGGACTTGTGGCGCTGATGGTAGCTTTGGTTGTTCCTCTGTTCACTTGCTTATGCCTTTTCAGCGATCCTTTTTTTTTTTTTTTTTTTTTTTTTTCTTCTTTCTTTTCAAGTTTTCATCCCCCTTTTTCTCACAAGTGGCTTGTTTAATCCAAGGAAGTGTACTTCATTGCCAGGCAAGTTCGTGAGAACGGGCACTAGCTTCCTAATTGGATGTTTGTTTGTTTAAACAATCTCAATTTATCAGCAAGGGCTCGTTCCTATCGAAATCATTAGCCGTTCAATTGAAGCATTTCCTATCTAGGATTTGAATTCGGGGTCTTTGTGACTTGAAATTTGTTTGTTGAATGATGGTGAGAATCGCTCGGTCTTATTATGCGCAAGTTTTATCTCCACTGTCTGCAAAAATTTAAATCGATATTTCAGCAATACATTTTGTGTATTTTTATATCGAAAACAAAGCAAACATATAATGATAATAAGGAACACAAGATTTATAGTGGTTCGGCCATGAAATTGGGCCTACATCCACTTTATATTCTTTCATTATTTACTTGCATCAGTTTCACAATTGCTTTCAATTACAGGAATCATACATTCATAATTCTTTTTACAATGTTTCAACAAAATTTTCAAGTAAAGTATGGACGCAAGTGATTGCTGTTCCATGCCCTTGGAATTTGATCTCCATCAACTGTGGTGAGCTTGAATGTGCCGTCAAGAAGTTTCTGACCTATCACATACGGTCCTTCCCAATTTGGCCCAAACACACCTGTCGCTGTCATAATTCTTTTTAGGACTAGATCTCCAATTTCAAAGCTGCGTTGACGAACTTTGGAATTGAAATGTCTGGCTATCCTTTGCTGATGAGCTGCAACTCTGAGGTTAGCTTCATCTCTTTTTTCATCAAGGAGATCCAGCGCTTCAAGTTGCAGCTTTTCATTTTCTGCTTGATTGAAATGGATTCTTCTGTGTGAAGGGACCTCTGTTTCAACCGGGATCATTGCTTCCGATCCGTATGCTAACGAAAAAGGAGTATGCCCAGTTGCAGTTTTGTGAGTAGTTCTGTATGCCCATAGTGCAAGCGGTAGTTTATCGACCCAACCACCTTTTGCTCTTTCGAGTTGCTTTTTGATGGTTGATTTGATGATCTTGTTCACTGCTTCCACTTGCCCGTTTGCCTGCGGATGAGCTACTGCCGAAAAGCTTTTCTGGATTTTGAATCGCTTGCAAAAATCCTGGAATTCCTCGCTTTCAAACTGAGTACCATTGTCTGTGATTATTTTCTGAGGCACACCGTATCTGCAAATGATATTCTTAGTCACAAAATTTATCATCTTTTTGGAGGTGATAGTTGCCAATGGTTCAGCTTCAGCCCATTTAGTGAAATAATCTACAGCAACAATGGCATATTTGATTCCAGATTTGGCGGTTGGTAAAGGTCCGATCAAATCTATTCCCCAAATCGCAAACGGCCACGGACTGGTCATTTGTGTGAGCTCAGTAGAAGGTGCTCTAGGAATTTTGGCAAATCTTTGACATCTGTCACATTTTCGAGAGTAATCTGCAGCATCTCGATTAATTTCTGGCCAAAAATATCCATATCGGAGAATTTTCTTTGCTAAAGTTTGACCACCTGAATGATCCCCACATTCTCCTCCATGTACCTCTGATAGGATTATTTTGGCTTCTTCTTTGGATACACATCGAAGCAATGGCATTGAGAATCCTCGTCTGTATAATTGACCATCCTGGATTATATATCGAGAAGCTTTTCTCAGTAGCTTTTGTCGTTCTTTAGAGTTTTCTGGTAAAGAGCCATTGAGTAGATACTTTGTTATTGGAGTCATCCATGATTCTTGCTCTTGCGACATACTCATAACCCAATCGATATCCATTTCATCAATGCTCGGATTTGACAAAACTTCCACTGGAACTAACCCTAAGGATTGGGCTTCGCCAGAACTTGAGTATTTTGCGAGAGAATCTGCTTTCATGTTTTCTTCTCGAGGAATATGACTTATCGTGTAATGGTCGAATTCACATAAAAGTTCCCAAGCCTTTGACACATAAGCGGGCAGATTTCCTCCTTTCGTTTGAAACTCCTTCTTGACTTGACATACTATAAGCTGCGAATCACTGAAGATCTGTAACGCTCGAATGTTTAGTTCTTTAGCAATTTTCAAACCAGCGATCAGAGCTTCATATTCTGCTTCATTGTTTGTTGAAGGAAATTCTAATCTTAGCGCATAGCATAATGACCGGCCTTCAGGAGTTTCAAGAACAATTCCAGCACCTGAACAGTAATCATTTCTTGCGCCATCTACAAATAACTTCCATTGGGTTGGGGAGTTCTCGATTGTTTCTTCCTCGCTGTTACCCTTGTCTGTAAATTCTGCAATAAAATCTGCCAAAGCTTGTCCGTTGATCGCTTTTCTAGGATGATAAGTGATGTCATATTGGCTCAATTCAATATTCCACTTTAAAAGGCGGCCCGAAGTCTCAGGGCGAAACAAGACTTGCTTTAAAGGTTGATCAGTGAGGACTTTGATAAGATGAGCCTGGAAATATTGCCTCAACTTTCTTGAGGCAATCAATAGACAATAGGCGAGTTTTTCCAACTTGGAGTAATTCATTTCTGCCCCAGTGAGTCTTTTGCTGATATAGTAAACTGGATGTTGAATCCTTTTGTCTTCCCGTACCAGCGCTGCACTTAAAGCATGAGATGAAACTGCCAAGTATATAAGAAGATCCTCGCCATCGCCGGGCCTGGAAAGTATTGGAGGCGTTTCCATATGTTGAATCAATTCTTCAAAAGCTTTCTGGCATTCGGGAGTCCAGTCAAAGTTTTTCTTTCCTTTCTTTAGAGCGTCGAAGAATGGAATGCATTTATCAGTAGCTTTGGATATGAACCGACTTAAGGCGGCAATTTTTCCATTGAGACTTTGCAATTCCCTCTTTGTTTTAGGAGCTTTGACTTCTTTTAGAGCAGTGATTTGAGCTGGACTAGCTTCAATGCCCCTAGCGCTCACGATGAAACCCAAGAACTTCCCAGATTCTACCCCGAAAGAACATTTTAAAGGGTTAAGCTTCATTTCGTATCTTCGGAGAATTGCGAACATTTCTGCTAAGTGTTCGATGTGATCCACTGCTTTCTTAGATTTTACTAGCATGTCATCAACGTAAACTTCCATAGTCTTTCCCAACTGCGGTTTGAACATAGCATTTACCAGTCTTTGGTATGTTGCCCCCGCATTCTTCAACCCAAAGGGCATAACTCTGTAACAGTAAAGACCGACATCGGTGATAAAGCTTGTGTCCTCCTGATCTGGCTCATGCATCATGATCTGATTATATCCGGAGTAGGCATCCATAAAAGACAACAATTCATGACCCGCTGTTCCATCTACCAGTTGATCGATCCTGGGTAATGGGAAGCAGTCTTTGGGACAGGCCTTGTTTAGATCTGAAAAGTCGATGCACACTCTCCATTTACCATTGGCTTTCTTACTAGCACTGGATTTGAAACCCAATTTGGATAGGTAGATTCTCTGATGAAATTATTCTCCATGAGCCGGTCAACTTCCTCTTTCAATGCTGTCGACCTTTCTAGACCTTGGATTCTTCTTTTCTGCTTTACTGGCGTGAACTTTGGGTCAATATTCAGAGCATGTACCGCAACTTCTGGGGATATTCCGCACATATCGGCATGGGTCCAAGCGAAAACATCCAGGTTTGCTTTCAAAAAAGATATCAAGGCATTCTGAACTGACACATTAAGTTGTGAACCCACATTCAGCACCTTGTTTGGGTCCTTCAGATCAACGGGCACCGGTATCGTTGTTTCTGCTGGTACCACCCTACTCTCCCCCGCACTGGCCTTTCTAGGATCCATCACTTTTCGTGCCCCGCTATGCTCGCCAGTGCAGGGTCCGCCCTGTAGTTGCTATAGGGTTGGTGTTTTGATGCGGATTGGGGTTGCCGCATCTTTCCCCATTTCTCTCTTCCTTGTTTCTCGCAGCTCTGTCATATAACATTCTCGCCCAGCGTTCTGGTCTCCTTTAATAACTCCTACCCCATTGTCTGTAGGGAATTTAATAGTAAGACACCATGGGGCAAGGACAGCTTTGAATGCAGCAAGAATAGGTCGACCAAAGAAAGCATTATAAGCAGAAAATTCATCTACTATCACAAAAGTCTGCTTGCGAACTACTTTTCTTTCTCCTTCTCCGAGTTCCACAAGCAAGTCAATGGTTCCTACTGGTTGCTTTGGCTCCCCAGTGAAGCCAACAATCTTCTGAGATGAGGCTTGCACATCCGCCATCGGGATCCTCATCTGGTCAAACGTTTTCTTGAAGAGGATGTTGCAAGATGCGCCGCAATCAATAAGAACTCTTCTGACAATAGCCGGTCCAATACCGGCCGAGATGACTAACGGGTCCAAAGTAGGGGCCTCAATGCCCGTGGAATCTCTAGCCCTGAACACAATATCATCATTAAAAGTCCTTTGTTGTTTCAGGGGTGTAGAGTCCTCTAAAACAAAGACATTCTCTTCAGTTGGCATATGTTTCAGAGCTCGAGTGTACCTCTCCATTTCACCCCAGCTTCTGCCTGCTGGGTGGGGTCCTCCTGTGATGACATTAATAACTGGCCTTCCAGATTCATGTCCTGCGGCCTTCTCATTTGTCCTGGGCTGATGAGCAAGAGCTTGTTGCCCCTGACTTGACGAAGCAGGATCATTACCACTCTTCTTCACAAATTGCTGCAGCTTATTTTCTCTTAGCAATTCTTCGATTATATTTTTCAATTGACGGCAGTCGTCTGTGTCATGACCAGGCTGATTATGGAAGCGACAGAACTTCCCACTTTGCACAGCTTTTCTTCCGGTTCTGAGAACAGGAGGTTTGGGATACTCAAAAGAATCTTTTGTAGCCAGGTAGATGCGCTCTGGTGTCTCTAACAAAGGAGTATATTCTGATGGCTTGAAGGATCGAGGCTTCTTTGAATTGTGTTGTTTCCTTCCATCATTATTTTCTCTTTTCTGTCCCACAGATCCATTCTTACGTGGCGCAGCAGTGTTGTCTTCAGCTTTCTCTACTGTTGCCTTTGCCGGGACAGGACGGCTTTCCAAACGCATGAATTCATCCGCCTTTTTGTAGAACTTTTCCAGAGAATTTGGCTCCTTCATGTTCAGCCACTTTCCGAATTCACTTGACTTATCAATAGCTCTCATCAAATAGGTCAAGACCATGCGGGGTTCTGCATTATCCACCTCAGCTAACGCTATATTAAAGCGATTTAAAAAAGACTTGATAGTTTCCCCCGGATTCTGTTCCAAACCGGACAACGACATGATGTCTTTTGCCTTTGAAGCATACAGCCTAAATTGCTCTTTAAATTTCCTGGTTAGGTCTGAAAACTGATCGATGGACCGGACAGGCAGTTTTGTGAACCAAAGCAGAGCTACCCCTTCCAAATACACAGGAAAATAGCGGCATTTTATCTCGTCAGAAGCTCTGGCACCTGTCATGTGCCAATCATATTTGTACAGGAACTCATTTGGATCACTTGTCCCTTTGTAAGCTGGAATGGTCGGAGGGACGAACTTCCTTGGGAATTCAGCTTTTAGGATCTTTTCAGTAAACGGAGTCTTGCTCGGAGCGAAACCCCACTCTTTCTCATCTTCGACCCTTTGCATACTTTCTTTCATAATCTGTCGAACCATACCAGAAAGATATTCTTCGTCATTCCTATTTCTGGATCCTCCAGCCTCAGGCAATGTCTGTTCAAAGGGGCTAGCAGCCCTTTCGGGAATGTTTCTAGTTTCAGCATCATGGACATTACCGACAAAGTTCCTTTCATTATTCGCAGGTTGACGGTTTGCCCCGAGCAGATCGTTTAACCTATTCAGAATCAGAGCATTCTGAGCATTCTGAGCTTCCAATTGCGCGTTCTGGGCGTTTATTTGCTGATTCAACCCAAAGATAGCAGCGTCCAATTCCGCTTTTGAAACTCCAACAGCTGGAGTGGCTTGATTTGGTGTTGGGGAAGCGGAGGTTCCCTCTTGAATGTTTGCAGATCTCACAGATTTACTTTTCCTTCCAGGAGCCATGATTTCGGATAGACTTCTGGTTCTTAAAGAAACTCTATCTACAAATCTTTCTGAAACAATGATGATAGATGTCCTGAGTTCAATTCTCAGTGAAAGCACCAAAATGTTAACGAAAAAATTTAAACGCTAACACCCTGGTGTATAAGATGCGATTGTGAAAGCACCACCCGTTTGTACGGGAAACAGAAATAAGCAGAAAGTATGTAGAAAAACAGTAAGAGACACAGTATTTATAGTGGTTCGGCTTATAATCCAGCCTACGTCCACTTTAATCTTTTTATCACTAGTTTGATTACAATTCTTTACAAGATCTTTCAATTACAACACACTTCAAGTGATAGGACATGTGAAACAAGTAGCTCAAGCTTTGATGTTGACAATCATCTTCAAATCCATGGTGAATGTGGATGATTCCTTCATGGAGTTCCTTTAGAAGTTTGTTGGATCTAAAAAGCTTTGAAGTCGTCTGGAATTCGGCAGAGTAATGGCGCTTGAAGAGAATGAGCCCAAAGGTCCTTTGCATGTTGGAGATGGTTTCATATTTATAGAGAGTTCTGGGCGGAAAAAGTGCTAAGTCCTAACTCATGGCCGACTTAAGATAAGTCGTGTTCGACTTAAGGTAAGTCGTCCCCGGGTCACTGAGCCGAGTCTATGGCAGTTCCCCTTTTTTGAACCCATCCCTAAGTTCTAAGTCGTGTGCGAGTTATCTGGCTGCAATTGCTAATTTCCTTTCTTAAGTCGTATACGACTCTTTTTATGTCGTAAGTCGTAGTCGACTTAACTAATTGCAACTGGTTTAAAGCAAGTCTTAACTCGTAGACGAGTTAAGAGGTGTGTCTTTAGGTCGTATCCTCCTTAAGTCGTATAACTTCTTTAAGTCGTAAGGGTCTTAAGTCGTACAAACTGCAGTTATCATTAAGTCGTAGGCCATCAATTTCCTTAAGTCGTAAAGACCTTAAGTCGTTAGCTTTTCTTAACTCGTATGCCTGCTAACTCGTAGAAGATCTTAACTCGCAGAGGATTAACTCGTAGAGGCTTAACTTGTGGAAGATCTTAACTCGTACACTTGCTAATTTGTAGATATGCTAACTCGTAAAGGCTTATCTCGTAAGCTTGCTAACTCGTAGAAGATCTTTAAGTTGTAGGAAGTTGCTGACTCATGTATCCTTTAACTCGTACATGCCTTGAGTCGTACATGCCTTGAGTCGTGGACCTGTTAACTTGTGAACGAGTTAGGGTTAACATGGTGTCACTTCATTCTTGATGTGTTAATTGATTCCTACTATATTTATGCATACATGCAGTAATGTCAAAAAAAATCATTACTTTCTTAAAAGGAAAAAAATATTTTAAAAGACAACTTATCATAATAATTTAAGCACAAGGATACAATTCTACGTTTTTTGCTACAAGGACGGGCCTAAAGCCTATCGTTCAATTTTTATGGCGTCCAAAGAAAGTCTCATTCTCTTTTTCAAATCAATCACTCTAACTATTAATTTTAAATCAACCCACTCTAACTGCTTTAAGCAGTGGACCCAACTTACAACATCATTATCCTCATCTTGTAAATGGGAGAGAAGACGTGGGGCCATAAGCAGGCTGAGTTGGCACCTGAGTAGCGAAGAAATGGTTCTTGATATTTATGGACCCGGTCTCGGAAGTAGATAATATATCCAGAAATGGATCTAAAGAGGGCAATAGAATGGTGTTGCAACTAAAGAATGTGAATGATTAGTTAAACGGCATCAACCTTTAATTAATTTGCACTCTATAATAATATTATAAACAATCACGCACAATCAGTCCAGAAATTCAATTATCACATAATAGATCATTGTGTCCATTCCAAAGCATCAATAGCTTTTTAGTGTAATAGTTGTTGTTGCAAAAGTAGTTTCCAAACAAACATGACACAATATTCAAGGCATCTTTGACGCAAAATGGGAAATGACAGAATGGACAGGTACATTAATTTATTTATTTTACTTATAAATCAAAATAATAACAAAATCAAATACCCAGTAGCTACTTGATTGGAATTCATGCTTGGTTATTTTATAAATTATTTTGAATGTTATTTATAACAGAACAGATACCTATATATGTGTAAAAATGTTACCTAGTTTCTGTTTGATATAAGTTGATGCTCTATAAATTTATTTATTTAGTTGACCGTCATGTATGACAAAAGTAATACCAAATAGTGCAAAACTAATACATAGTAGCTGTTTAATTGGAATTCATTCTTGGTTACTTCATAAATTATTTTGTTATTATTTATAACAAAACTGATACATATATATGTGTGTGCAAAACCAATACCTAGTTTCTGTTTGATAAAAGTTGATGCTGTGTAATTTTAATTATTTATTTGAATGTAGGTACGGAAAAAGTGATACCAAAATAATGCATAATTTATATCTGGTAGTTGTATGTTTGATGTTGACGCTTACTTCCTTTATAAATTATTTTGATTGTTATTTATAACAAAACCAATACCCATACTGTAACGTCCCGCCTTTTTGCACGTTTTAAATCGACACACGTGTCAATTCAAACCATATGCGAGGACGGATTGTTATGGGGTAATAAGAAGAACAGAGAAGAGAAAAAAACTAAACAGAATCTCACAGCGGAAGGATAAAATATAATAATCAAATATACAGTTCATGAAGCTATTTTACAAAAACATTTGATTATATTTACATAATATATATCAGAGTTACACATACCAATAACAATGCAGCGGAACAATATGAGTGTAGTGCAGTAGAATAAATAATAATAATAATAATAATAATAATATGAATCTTCGTCTTCGTCCTCCAAAGCTAAATCTTCAAATCCTGAAACGCTCGGACCCGAGCGAATTGAAAAGACAAAATACTCAGTCAGAACTAAAAGATCTTATGTGAGTTAAATTAACAGAAATAAATATGAGTGTGGTAACTCAAGAGATGCTCGGGATTTACATCTCCTAAGGATCCGTTAAACTATTTACTATGTAGTATATTGCGCTATTATAATAGTGTCTAATTGTAAAATAAACTTACTTTTAAATAGCGTTAAGGAGTGACCCAATATTCCCCTTAACACAATAATAGTCCCAGTAGTCCATCCAATATCATAGTCCCTCCTGATCGGGAAGCCACCAGAGGATACCACAAGGGCTACGGGAGAAATCCAAACTCGTACAAAGCGTGATAGGGTAGGTGACACGGCACAACTAGGCAATGCCAGGGTAGATATACCAATTACGCTTCCGGATCGGTGGTAACGCGTAGCGCACAGCTACCGCCCACCTCGAGCCACACCCCCAAATAAAAATTAAAAGTGGCCACCGAATCAATCCAAAGTCAAAGTATAATATCGAAGGGATGTGTCCAATCAAAGGTGCTACCTTATTAACCCATCGATTGCTCCTATTTTAGCCACCTTATGCCAACTCACGGGAGTCGGGTCCACGTATTTACCTTAAAGGAAACGCCACCACCATCCTACTTCATTCTGGAATCTCCACCGCTTACACGGTTATTAAAGTGGTTTTCGGGGTTGGCAGAGAGTATGACAACTTCCGATCCCGGTCTCTTCAACAACCAAACATTATTATAACACCGCGGTCTTTAAAATAGTTTATACTTTAAAAATCAGAATATAATTATCCATTTCAAAACCAATAAATACGATATCATTTCCTTTTAAAACCCAAATAAATATGATATCATTTTATTTCAAATATATTTCTTTTCTAAAATCATGCCACTTTTAAATTTATAATATCTCGAAACCAAATATTTGAATTTTAACTTTCAACATAATACTTCGAAATCCATAGTTTTAAAGCCATAACTTTCAAAACTTAAATGGTTTGGATATTCAATAGTATATAAAATAAAACAGTTGAATTTAAAATTTCTTTAAAGGTAAATAATTTCCACACCTTCCCAATTTTTATTCACTTTAAATTCAGTCTAAACCCGTAACTTTTAGATTCACTTTCAGTTTGAATAAAACCCTTCGATTTCAATATTTTCAAACTTTGAGTATTTAATGAATTTCAAAACTAAGGTTGGGAATTTCAAATCAACAATTCATTTTCCTATTATTTAGTTTGAAAGGTTTACATGATAAATCCATAACCATTAAAAATAAACTAAATTTATTAACACTAAAAATTTTCTTCCATTTTTTTTTATATACTAGAATTATTCATTAAATCTAATTATATGTATCGTACCTTTAACATTTTCAATTTTTATAAGTTAACATCAACTTATGGAGTTAAATTTTCAAATAAGCTCAATTCCAATTAAATTTCCAATTTATCTTTCAATCTTAATTGATTTGAATCATTTATAACTATATATATATATACACACACACACACACAAGATCTTAAACCTGTACTTAATCGTATAATATAAATTATCAAGTGTCATTTTTCAACTTATTCATTTTTTTATTTACAGATTTATGCATAGCTTAAATACACCAATTTAACTATGTATTTATATCATATCCAAATTTAATATCTATTAAACCGTATCATATCCAAACCATAAAAAATCATTTCAAAAATAATTTTATATATATACCGCGGTGCCTGTATATAATTTTCTATCCTATGGTCAAGTGATACGAATATTTATCATTTCAAATTCGCAATTTAAAAATAAAAATGCGGTTCTATATCATTTCAAACCGCAATCCCGACGAAATGAAAATGCATGATAACTTGCAGTTTATATAAGATAGAACACATCATCCATTCACCCAATATCAATCATCAACCAATTTATTTCAATCATCATCAATTTAAAAAAACATCAATATATAGCATATAAAATATAATAGGTAATAAATGACATCTATTAACTAATAGTTTATATTCAATAATAAATTTATTAACTGTTTAACTATCAGTTTATATGCAAATAAATAAATTTTAACTGTCAATTTATATGCAATAATAAAATTAATTAACAGTTAAATTAAATAAATGCGATTTAACAGAGATGATGAATAAAACATGCCAAACAATCATAAATAAATTTCTACTCATATCTAAAATCAATTTAACAACCATAAGAAATTTTAGAAGTTGTGAGTGGGTTAAAACACTCACCTTTTGAATTTAAATTGAATTTCAATCCAATTTAAATCCAAAATTTTGACGGTCTCCAAATTCGTCCAAACCTGCGTCATCAAGTTCGGAATTTAAATACGATCCTAACAAAAGAAACCATGCGTAAAACGAAGTTCGTATGGGAAAGATATAGCGAAAAATATGGTTGAATTTCAATTAAAAAAAATAAAAATAAAAGAACACTTTACCTATCAATCCACGTCAGCCTATCTCTTCCAAATCCCTATACGCACACGAAACAGTTGAAGCTGCCTCCAGCCTATCAAATCCCACGCGCCGCCTTCAACAACCCTAACGCTCAAATTCGGCCTCGCCAGAAATCGCCATCGACCCTGAGCCACATGTCGAGACGTCTCCTCGCCCACTCGCGTCCCCTGGTCGTCGTTCGACGACGTTAATTAGCAGCAGCCGCCTAATCCAATTAAACCCAATTGAAAAATTGACGCCGATCTAACCATCAAATCGAAAAACCAAATATATAGATGTGATCCCCTCGGCTTCCTCTCCAAAACCCAGAAACCGTTTACCGATCCGACGAAATTTATCGCGACGATGATGAACGGTTGAAAATAAACGCCCAATTTCTGGACAAACCACAACCCGAATCGAAAAACGAATTGCACCATTGAATTTCGCTCATCGAGAGCATCAACATATTTTTTTTTGAGATTTTTCTGAAGACTTTGAATTTTTAGCTTTCGATTTGATTTTGCAATTGTGTTTGGATCTAAGGTCTGTATCCATTGAGGAAGAGAAAGAGTCGAAGAAATGAACACACAAACAAATGAGAATAGATGAAGGTTAGGGTTCATAACTGGGTTAATATAGGTAGGTTAGAAATAGAGTAGATGGATCCGATAAACAAACGTGCTAACGCTAACGTGGCCCAAAAAGCCCGTTCTGACCCCGGAACGAAATTGGGTAAATCCATATATCGAAATAGGTGTTTAAAAATATTCTGAACGCGATGGAAAAAGTTTCACGTCCAAATTCCATCGTATGAAGAAGTTATGATGAAATCAATATTTTCAAATTGATTTCAAATTGGTTTCAACTACATAAATTTCAAGGCGTTTCGAGTCCGTACGATCAAACAACAAGTCCGATCGCTACAAAACTTGAAACACTATTATAATTCACCGTTACGGATCTGATGAAACTGATTTCGCCAAAATCCGAGATAGTGGCCAAAATGGCTATTTTTATATTAATTAAATTTACAATTACTTGATTGAATCAAAATTTTAAATTCCAATTCAAGAATTTGTTAATTTTATCACCTTTATATTTCTTAAACCTTTACAATGATTTAACAAATTTAAATGTCAATTTAGTGAAGATTACTTAATAAATTTCAATATTAATTCTCAATTTCATTAAATTCAAAATTATAAATTAACTTTCTAATAATTCTATTAAATCAAAGAAATCAATGATTATTCCATTCATATATTTCAAATAGATGGACTTGATATTGGATTCAAAATCTATTATCTTAATATTATTCGACCACACTTAAATCCCTATTAACGTAATATTTAGATGTTAACTTTTCATTTATTTCAATTTAACCTACAATCATACATTATTCCAATACTGACAAAGCTTACTTTTGCACCCTTTCATTTACACAACTGCCATTTTATAAATAAATTTAACAATAGATTCATACTTTATTACATAAATGTCTACCCTTTCATCTAAATTAAAATTTTACGTAAATTTCAAACATTTAATCCATTTAATTGCAATTAATCCTTTCATTAAATTTTAGATTCAAATCAATTTATAAAGCTTTATTTCCATTCTCTATATACACTAATCATCATTTTATGAAGAATATATTCATGTTATTCCCTATTATTACCTAAATTTATTTTAACGTAACATTTAGTTCAATGATTTCCAAATTGAATTGAAAGAACTAAATATACATAGCTCATAATAATGGTTGTCAAAACTCTAAATCTCACATTTATAAGTTTGTTATTTACACTCAAATATTATAGATATCTACAGAGTATTTGTTTCATTAAATAATTATTTATTATATATATTAATCGAATAAATTCAATATTTAAGTCTGTTTAAATTTATTACCAAATACACATTTACTTTTCCCAACAAATTTGAATTCCATTCAATTAATATAACCAATCAATTTCCATTCCTTTTTACATCAACCATCACTTACGAATAAATTAGCATTTCCTATTCATTTTGTTACATTCACTTATATTCACTTTATGAGCAAATTGGTAATCCATTAATTATTAACTTTAATTATTGCAATTCATTGTCTAACATAAATTTTGAATCTATTTCCTAATTTTCATATTTCAATTAATTAACACCTTACAATAGTTTACAAATTAAAAGGAATTGTGCTAAATAAATTATTTATTGTCCTGCATTACTTTATTACCTCCATTTACATTCACTTTCCATAAATCAATATTTAATTTCATTGATAAATTCAATACTTGCCTTTACTTACTTATTTTTAACTTTATATCCAAATGCCAAAAAAATTCACTATTACAATTTCTTGCAACATAGAATTAAATTTGTAAATTTTAATTACCCTTGATACATCAAATTTCTACATTCGCTTTCATGTTAATTAATAGGATTTTTATTTCCTTCTAAATTTAAACTACAATCTTATTAATTTAATTCATTTTAAACGTCGAATTTATACGGGTCGTTACACTCTCCCCCACTCAAAACTTTTCGTCCCCGAAAAGGAAAAAGAAGGGAGAAGGAAGAATTTAGAGATCAATATATCTTATTCAAAATATTTACTTATAAACCATAATTTACAAAATTTATTACTTTAAATAAGATATACCCATTTTATATTCATTACCTCTTTTTTTCTTAAATAAATAAAGTTTGGAAAAATATTTTCAAAATAATTTCTAAGTTCAAAATTTACGGAAAATTTCGGCAGAGTCTCCTTTGTACGGAGAGGCTTGGGAGAAAATATAATATCAAATATAAAAATTTTATTACATATATTATCCAAAATATTATATCCCAACACGGGAAAATATAAAATAGCGCTATAAACCATTATCCGAAACATACCTATTTGTCGGGCAATTTACGCTTAATTTATGGAACCAAAAGTAGTAGCGATTGCTTCCATAACCTGCATTTCACTTGTAAAATCCAAAGGCTAACAATTTATATAAAGTGAAATATTTAAGTGGTTTCAATCACTAACAAAAAATCAATACGACAACCATCACTTTCAACAAACAGCATACACAACAAATACAAAACAACCATTCAATCAAACAAACAAATAGTTGTTCGGGTTCAAAACTTTTAAATTGTACGGAATGAGGAATAAACTACCAGCGCATCATTTACTCAACAGTCTTAGATTATTCATTCACCTTAATCCAATTTTTAAAGTATCCTTTCCCAAACAACCATCAACTAATCAACAACAATTTCAAACAACAATCAACTTAACTTATTATTAATTTCATTTCATACCTTTATTGTTTGGTTTTTTTATTTATACAGTGATTTATCTTTTTAATTTACTTATTACTTACAATTATTCAATCCCATTAACTTAGGTCAATGCCAGTTCCTTTTATTTGGTTATAATCATTCATTTATTATTACATGTCCACATTTATTTATTACTTAATTTCATTTATTACAGTATTTACTTTTCTACTAATTTTATTTATAAATATCTTCAACTGTTTACTTGAGTTCATTATCATTCATTTATGCTACTTCATTTCATTTATCTATCAATTTAAACTTAAGTTTATAACTCTATACCACCAATTCAAATAAATAAAAGCAATTTATTGAACACTTTGATTACATACTTTTACTGTACAATTTCCATTACATTTCCTATTAAACATTTCAACTTTTAATATTTGGTAAGTTATATATATGCTTTTAAAGAATGTAATTGGAAGTTATACAAGTTTTCTCATTTGTTTTAATTAATTCATTGTTCAATAAATTTTTACCCTTTTTCCTTATAAGTTACAATTCAACTTCCTTTTTATTTCCTTTATAACTTGGCATTAAATCTCTTACCTAAATTAGAGGTTTCAATTATTAATTACTTACTTTTCCTTTCACTACAATAATTGAAACAATTAATGGAATTTAAGAAATTAATACCGGGTTAAATTTCAATTTATTTTAAAATAATAGATAAATATATTCGTGCAACTTATATATCTCTAATTATACTAAAACAATTAAAATTTATATATTTTTCAAAAATGAATCTGCAGTAAAACTACTACAGTGGCCTTCGCCCTTCGAAACTCGAAAATGAAAGTCGATGATGCGGCCGCCATCACCGAAATTATTTTCCAGCGAAAGAGAGGAAAGTACAAAACTTATTTTCTTCAAAATCTTCTTTAAAACAATTCTTCCGAATTGCATTGAAATATTTATACCAGAAAATACTTATAAACAAAATTATCATATTCCAAAATTTATTCGAAAAATTTCAAAACCCCGGATCTTAAGTTCTAAGTTTCCAAATTTCATTTATTTTATTTTTCAATCTTATTTCTATTATTATTTATACACTTTATAACCTAACCACCAATCTATTGCAGCCAAATACAGATATCACTTGAAAATTTTATTTTATATAGAAAATATAATAGGCAAAATTATTTCATTCACCTATATTAAAAACAAATATTATGTTGGTCTGTCCTATTAAGTGTTTAGAAATCCCTATTGATGTCATAGCGTCTCATGCACCAACCGGAATTTATAAATATAAAATGGAACAGATTAACACAATATTAAAACCTTTTTATAACACAAACAAATAAGCTCTCTCATATATATACACTCAGCGACTCCCATAGGGTATTACTACCCCATTAATAAAGAGTCAAACCCCACAAAGCTAAGATTTATCGCTAAACCAAAGCTCTGATACCAGATGTAACGTCCCGCCTTTTTGCACGTTTTAAATCGACGAACGTGCCAATTCAAACCATACGAAAGGGCGGATTGTTATGGGGTAATAAGAAAAACAGAGAAGAGAAAAAAACTAAACAGAATCACACAGCGGAAGGATAAAAAATAATAATCAAATATACAGTTCATGAAGCTATTTTACAAAAACATTTGATTATATTTGCATAATACATATCAGAGTTACACATACCAATAACAATGCAGCGGAACAGTATGAGTGTAGTGCAATAGAATAAATGATAATAATACGAATCTTTGTCTTCGTCCTCCAAAGCTTAATCTTCAAATCCTGAAAAGCTCGGACTGACCCGAGCGAATTGAAAAGACAAAACACTCGAGTCAGAACTAAAAGATCTTATGTGAGTTAAATTAACAGAAATAAATATGAGTGCAGTAACTCAAGAGATGCTCGGGATTTTCATCTCCTAATGATCCGTTAAACTATTTACTATGTAGTTAATTTCGCTATTATAATAGTGTCTAATTGTAAAATAAACTTACTTTTAAATAGCGTTAAGGAGTGACCCAATATTCCCCTTAACACAACAATAGTCCCAGTAGTCCATCCAATATCATAGTCCCTCCTGATCGGGAAGCCACCAGAGGATACCACACAAGCTACGGGAGAAATCCAAACTCGTACAAGGCGCTATAGGGTAGGTGACACGGCACGGCTAGGAAATGCCAGGGTAAATATAGCAATTACGCTTCCAAGTCGGTGGTAACGCGCAGCTACCTCCCACCTCGAGCCACACCCCCAAATAAAAATCAAAAGTGGCCACCGAATCAATCCAAAGTCAAAGTATAATATCGAAGGGATGTGTCCGATCAAAGGTGCTACCTTATTACCCGTCGATCGCTACTGTTTTAGACACCTTATGCCAACTCACGGGAGTCGGGTCTATGTATTTACCTCAAAGGAAACGCCACCACCATCCTACTTCATTTTGAAATCTCCACCGCGTACACGGTTGTTAAAGTGGTTTTCGGGGTTGGCAGAGAGTATGACAACTTCCGATCCCGGTCTCTTCAACAATCAAACGTTATTATAACACCGCGGTCTTTAAAATAGTTTATACTTTAAAAATCAGAATATAATTATCCATTTCAAAACCCATAAATACGATATCATTTCCTTTTAAAACCCAAATAAATATGATATAATTTTATTTCAAATATATTTCTTTTCTAAAATCATGCCACTTTTAAATTTATAATATCTCGAAACCAAATATTTGAATTTTAACTTTCAACATAATACTTCGAAATCCATAGTTTTAAAGCCATAACTTTCAAAACTTAAATGGTTTGAATATTCAACAGTATATAAAATAAAACAGTTGAATTTACAATTTCTTTAAAGGTAAATAATTTCCACACCTTCACAATTTTTATTCACTTTAAATTCAGTCTAAACCCATAACTTTTAGATTCACTTTCAGTTTGAATAAAACCCTTCGATTTCAGTATTTTCAAACTTTGAGTATTTAATGAATTTCAAAACTAAGGTTGGGAGTTTCAAATCAACAATTCATTTTCCTATTATTTAGTTTGAAAGGTTTACATGATAAATCCATAACCATTAAAAATAAACTAAATTATTAACACTAAAAATTTCTTCCATTTTTTTATACTAGAATTATTCATTAAATCCAGTTATAAATATCATACCTTTGACATTTCCAATTTTTATAAGTCAACAATAACTTATGGAGTTAAATTTTCAAATAAGCTCAATTCCAATTAAATTTCCAATTTATCTTTCAATCTTAATTGATTTGAATCATTTATAACTCTATATATATATACAAGATCTTAAACCTGTACTTAATCGTATAATATAAATTATCAAATGTCATTTTTCAACTTATTCATTTTTTTTATTTAACAGATTTATGCATAGCTTAAATTCACCAATTTAACTATGTATTTATATCATATCCAAATTTAATATTTATTAAACTGTATCATATCCAAACCATAAAAAATCATTTCAAAAATAATTTTATATATGTACTGCGGTGCCTGTATATAATTTTCTATCCTATGGTCAAGTGATACAGATATTTATCATTTCAAATCCGCAATTTAAAAATAAAAATGCGGTTGTATATCATTTCAAACCGCGATCCCGACGAAATGAAAATGCATGATAACTTGCAGTTTATATAAGATAGAACACATCATCCATTCACCCAATATCAATCATCAACCAATTTATTTCAATCATCATCAATTTAAACAAACATCAATATATAGCATATAAAATATAACAGGTAATAAATGATAGCTATTAACTAATAGTTTATATTCAATAATAAATTTATTAAATGTTTAACTATCAGTTTATACGCAAATAAATAAATTTTAACCGTCAATTTATATGCAATAATAAAATTAATTAACAGTTAAATTAAATAAATGCGATTTAACAGAGATGATGAATAAAACATGCCAAACAGTCATAAATAAATTTCTACTCATATCTAAAATCAATTTAATAACCATAAGAAATTTTAGAAGTTGTGAGTGGGTTAAAACACCCACATTTTGAATTTAAATTGAATTTAAACCAATTTAAATCCAAAATTTTGACGGTCTCCAAATTCATCCAAACCAGCGTCATCAAGTCCAAAATTTAAATACGATCCTAACAAAAGAAACCGTGCGTAAAACGGAGTTCGTATGGGGAAGATATAGCGAAAAATGTGATTGAATTTCAATTAAAAAAATAAAAATAAAAGAACTATCAATCCACGTCACCCTATCTCTTCCAAATCCCTATACGCACGCGAAACAGTTGAAGCCGCCCCCAGCCTATCAAACCCCACGCGCCGCCTTCAACAACCCTAGCGCTCAAATTCGGCCTCGCCACAAATCGCCTTCGACCCCGAGCCACATGCCGAGACGTCTCCTCGCCCACCTGCGTCCCCTGGTCGTCGTTCGACGACATTAATTAGCAACAGCCGCCTAATCCACTTAAACCCAATCGAAAAATTGATGCCGATCTAACCACCAAATCGACAAACCAAATATATAGATGTGATCCTCTCGGCTTCCTCTCCAAAACGCAGAAACCGTTTCCCGATCCGACGAAATTTATCGCGACGATGATGAACGGCCGAAAATAAACGCCCAATTTCTGATCAAACCACAACCCGAATCGAAAAACAAATTACACCATTGAATTTCGCTCGTAGAGAGTATCAACATATTATTTTTTGAGATTTTTCTGAGGACTTTGAATTTTTAGCTTTTGATTTGATTTTGCAATTGTGTTTGGATCTAAGGTTTGCATCCATTGAGGAAGAGAAAGAGTCGAGGCAATGAATGCACAAATAAATGAGAATAGATGGAGGCTAGGGTTTATAACTGGATTTATATAGGTAGGTTAGAAATAGAGTAGATGGATCCGATAAACAAACGTGATAACGCTAACGTGGCCCAAAAAGTCCGCTCTGACCCCGGAACGAAATTGGGTAAATCCATATATTGAAATAGGTGTTTAAAAATATTCTGAACGCGATGGAAAAAGTTTCACATCCAAATTGCATCGTATGAAGAAGTTATGCTGAAATCAATATTTTCAAATTGATTTCAACTACATAAATTTCAAGGTGTTTCGAGTCCGTACGATCAAACGACAAGTCCGATCGCTACGAAACTTGAAACACTATTATAATTCACCGTTACGGGTCCGATGAAACTGATTTCGTCGAAATCCGAGGCAGTGGCCAAAATGGCTGTTTTTATATTAATTAAATAAATTTACAATTACTTGATTAAATCACATTTTTAAATTCCAATTCAAGAATTTGTTAATTTTATAACCTTTATATTTCTTAAACCTTTACAATGATTTAACAAATTTAAATGTCAATTTAGCGAAGATTACTTTATAAATTTCAATATTAATTCTCAATTTCATTAAATTCAAAATTATAAATTAACTTTCTAATAATTCTATTAAATCAAAGAAATCAATGATTATTCCATTTATATATTTCAAATAGATGGACTTGATATTGGATTCAAAATCTATTATCTTAATATTATTCGACTACACTTAAATCCCTATTAACGTATTATTTAGATGTTAACTTTTCATTTATTTCAATTTAACCTATAATCATACATTATTCCAATACTAACAAAGCTTACTTTTGCACCCTTTCATTTACACAACTGCCATTTTATAAATAAATTTAACAATAGATTCATACTTTATTACATAAATGTCTACCCTTTCATCTAAATTAATAATTTACGTAAATTTCAAACATTTAATCCATTTAATTGCAATTAATCCTTTCATTAAATTTTAGATTCAAATCAATTTATAAAGCTTTATTTCCATTCTCTATGTACACTAATCATCATTTTATGAAGAATTTATTCATGTTATTCCCCATTATTACCTAAATTTATTTTAACGTAACATTTAGTTCAATGATTTCCAAATTGAATTGAAAGAACTAAATATACATAGCTCATAATAATGGTTGTCAAAACTCTAAACCTCACATTTATAAGTTTATTATTTACACTCAAATATTATAGATATCTACAGAGTATTTGTTTTCATTAAATAATTATTTATTATATATATTAATCAAATAAATTCAATATTTAAGTCTGTTTAAATTTATTACCAAATACACATTTACCTTTCCCAACAAATTTGAATTCCATTCAATTAATATAACCAATCAATTTCCATTCCTTTTTACATCAACCATCACATACGAATAAATTAGCATTTCCTATTCATTTTGTTACATTCACTTATATTCACTTTATGAGTAAATTGGTATTCCATTTAATCCATTAATTGTTAACATTAATTATTGCAATTCATTATCTAACATAAATTTTGAATCTATTTCCTAATTTTCATATTTCATTTAATTAACACCTTACAATAGTTTACAAATAAAAGGAATTGTGCAAAATAAATTATTTATTGTCCTGCATTACTTTATTACCTCCATTTACATTCACTTTCCATAAATCAATATTTAATTTCATTGATAAATTCAATACTTTCCTTTACTTACTTATTTTTAACTTTATATCCAAATGCCAAAAAAATTCACTATTACAATTTCTTGCAACATAGAATTAAATTTGTAAATTTTAATTACCCTTGATACATCAAATTTCTACATTCGCTTTCATATAAATTAGTAGGATTTTTATTTCCTTCTAAATTTAAATTACAATCTTATTAATTTAATTCATTTTAAACATCGAATTTGTACGGGTCGTTACACATATATTTGCAAAAATGATACATAGTTTCTGTTAGATATAAATTGATGACCTGTAATTTTAATCATTCATTTGCCTTTTATGTATGACAAAAGTGATACAAAAATAATGCAAAACTAATACCAAGTAGAGTTGATGCCTAGTTATTTTATAAATTATTTGACTGTAATTTATATCAAAACTGATACCAAAAATATATGCAAAAACAATGCCTAACAATGATACTAAAACTGTTAAGTATTTTATTCCAAAGTATATAAGCTATTTTCACCATTATCTCTTAAATATAATGTTATATATTTGTTACATGCCTGATACTACAAGTGATGCAAATTAATACTAGCAATATATTTTGCTTTAAACAGCGTTGACTACGGTATCTATGTCATGATATTCATCATATCATTGAATAAAGACCAAATACCGATCAAAATAAAACGTGTACAAATGCTGCAAACACATATTGACGGACAATGATCACTGTCGGAATTTAGCCAAGTTCATGTCGACGCTGGAAGATGAAGAAAATATAAAGAAGTGAATTTGTTCTAAAAAACCGCTGTGATGTTATGTTCAACTAATATACATTTGAGGTGTTGTGTTGGAACTAATTAAATTTAGCTTTGTTATAATGTAGGTACCAACTTGTTGAAATTATGTCAATTTGTTGTAAAAACTACAATCTTATTTCTGATGTTGTAAAAATTAGCTTTGTTTAACTTTTTATACACGCGATGTTATGTTATGACTGTATTGTATATTAATTTAAACTTGAAATTGATATTGTAGCGCATGAACTGATACTATTTTTTGTTATACTTAAAAATACAATGAAAAACTGATACCATGTTATGTTATAACTGAAACCAATACTAATAGCATGCAAAAAGTGATATTATATTTTGTAATCCCTAAAACTGATATTAGTAGCATGCACAAATTGATACCACACTTTTACAACTCTGAAACTGATGTTAATAGTATCAAAAATTGATACTAAACAACTAATATTGAATAAACTAACCAGCATCACCACATATCCTACAAACAAACAAATAATAAAGCTGATACTGCTACTGCAAAACTGATAAGATAATTGAAACTACAAATGATACTATATAACCAAATTTAATTATAAAGAGAAAATCAATAACAAACTAAAAATATGCTAAACCAATATACTAATATAACTAGGTTCAATTACATAAAATTGCCAAAAAATCATACAACAAAGTATAAATCTCAACAAATTCATAAAAACATGAAAAACAAATCATATCATCTTAAAAGCTTGACAATTATGTTTATTGTGACCAAATTGCTTGCATATACCAAATCTATTTTACTTATTTTCAAAATATGGAAATCCTCCTTTCCGTTTTATAGAAGGTCTACCGGCACCACGTTTTTCCTTAGGTGGCTTAGTAAAATCTTCAACACTTGCATCAGTAATAGGCTAACAAAAATAAGGAATATGATTAATAGTATTAGCATAAGAAAAACGATAAGCATCCATGGTGAAATAATACTCAACATTTTCTTCAAGTATTCATACTATATAAAGATAGGAATAATTATGAAAGGATAAAGGAAAAACTTCACAAACAACTAAAATCAAACCTTGATAGCAACCCGACGTAAAAACCTAATCATGATCTATTTGAAGCATTTGTTTTAAATGATTCAAAAACTTTTTTCAATTATCCATGTTTTCTAAGTAAACTGTACACACAGCTAAAGGAAAAAACTTGCAAATAAAAAAGCATTAAAACAAAATTTAATCACATGTCAACTTAAAATTGATACCTAAAAATTTCTACCTGAAAATTGATACCTAAAAATTGCTACCTGAAAATTGATACCTAAAATCTAATAACTAAGGAATAATCTAATACATACCAATGCCATGAATGCAATATTACAAATGATAGTATTTTCAAGGTAATAAGTTCTAAGGGCAATACTTCTAAATACTCAGTTTTAAGAACAATTACAGAAAAAATGATAAATTCATTTATCTTTTTAAGTTATATAGGAAAATGATAAATTAATTTATCATTATTTCCGTATAACTGAAAATGATAACTTTATTTATATTTTTTCTATAAACTGTCCTTAAAACTAAACTTTCAGAAGTGTCGCCCTTAAAACTTATTACCCTGCACACAAAAACCCCTTTGAGTGAAAATCTAGAAAAAAAAATCTACAAGACAAATGAATGAATTCTCATACATCTTCATCATTAAATGAATATTGCAGTTTGTTTTGAAACTATTTTCTTTACTAAACAATCACCTAATTAACTCTCCCTTTTATCCAATGCTCTAAACTTTTTACTTAGTACCACTGATGTAAATTTTTATGGCTTGCGGCGAAGATCACACACAAATACAGTAAGACCAATGTGACATCAAAAGCATTGCCACTTCCTGCTATTATAAACAGTACATACTACAGTTTAACACAACTTAATCTAATGAACACTCACAAAATCTCTAACCAGCCTACCCGTTAAAAGCACCCACTTTAAAAAAATCAACACATTAAAATGAACCACAATTGATTTAAAATTTATACAAGGATTGACAACCAACTAAAAGACCATCACATATCCATGTGCAAAGCATCGGTCTTATGCTGCTTATTTAGTTAAGAGGCATGTATTTTGAACTTGGACACGTCTGGTAGGTGGAGGATACCACATCTTTGATATGGGAATTGAAACTGCTTATTTTTTTGTTTGAGTGATCAGTAACCCTTGGTAGAGTTTGAAAAACTATCGGTGACCCTTGGTAGAGCTTGAAAAATTATCTCTATAACGACCTGTAAATTAATCACTTTATATTTAAATATTTAAATCATTATTAAATACTTAAATAATGGATTATTATAACCAAATAAACCTATTTAAATAATAATTAACAATGTTAAAATCATTTTAAAATATGTTTACTAAAATAGTTAGTTCAAATAAAAACAGAAAATGTGATCGAAAAGCGTTTTTCGAAATTTCGACTTTTCAACATCGTAAAGTCATCGGAAACATCGTGCACATTTGCATCGACGTGCATACATTTATATATATTAGGATTATTAATAATAAAGCACACTTTAATATATTAACATATACATATCAATACTAAAGCATAGATGTGACATATTATGTTATAAAAGGCATATATATACATATAAACAAACTTATATGTATACAAATCATCCTCATACCCTAAGTACATAAACATGGAAGGAGTAGCATGATTTAGTGAGGTAGGACTGAGAGGGGTTAAGTGTGCTAGGGGTGGGAGATGCATGGTGTAGCATGCATGAGATTGTATTATTTTATGCTAAGGGTGTTTTAGTAAATTCTAGTTTTCTATGCTTATAAATACCACTACCTCTTCATAATTTCCACTTTACAAATCCCTTTTCTCAATTCCTACTTCTCTCTTCATTTTCTTCATTTACATTTCCATGGCTTCCATCTTGAACTTTATGGCATAACACACTTGTTCTTCCACTTCCGTCTATTAAAACTAGGTTATTCCTTCTCTACTTCACTCTATGTTCAAAACAGCACCCATAACTCCACATTTTTCATCATGATCGAGCCCTATAGACTCTAGGCGGAGAAGCACCTCCAACACCCACCAAGTCAATTCATTTGCATAGTAATACATTGTTCTACTCGCATTCATGAAGTTAGCACAAGTTAAGTTAGTAAGCAATTTGGTGAGTAATGCTTCAACTTCTAAACCAAAAGTTTTAACTATATTTATGTTCATAATTATGACCTATGAATGCTTTTTGTATATGTGTAGTGATGGTTTGGCAATTGATCTGGTTCATGTTGCAAAAACTTATCGCATTTGAAAGTTAGTAAGCATGCAGTAAACTATATGAAAAGTTAGTAGTTAAAGTTAATATAATTGTTCGTAAACACTTACTACATGTTGTAGCATAGTAAATCACCATCTATATATGCTCATATCCTTGATATGATTTGTCTGGTTCAATGATAATGCCATAAACTTGAGCTGCCTGTATAACGATAGTCGCTATGTTGCCACTTTCGGAAAATCACATTTTACCGAATCCATTTGGTTTCATTCTCGTGCTTGGAATAGTTTTACAAGCAAGATTTTGATTAATGATATTTTCTGTAACGACCCGCAAATCCGTACCCTTTGAATCGATAATAATCCACACATGTCCGACCCAAAAAGCACAAACTGACAGAAAGTCAAGATAAAGAAAAGAAGAGAGAAGAAGAGAAGAGGAGAAAGAGAGAAGATAGAACCAAACGGAACAATACAGAATCTCACATCGCAGCGGAAAATATATAATATCATATCAATGATCTTTACAAAACAGAAACTGTATATACATACATCCATCAGAGTTCAAAAATCAATCATGGTTATCAGCTTAAACTGTTATAATAACCTGTCCTCACAATTGCTGATAATATAAACAACTAAGCAAAGTGGATAATCAAGCAAATACGGATGTATGAAAATGAAGATCTCCAGCTCTCCTGCGGAAGCTCCAAAAGCATCAAATGTAGACCTAAAAATATACTCGGTCTGACCCGAGCATTGAAAGTGGAGAACGTCCTGATCAGTCTGGTAAAGCAGCGTGAGAAACACACTCAACTGAATTTATTAAATTACCAAACTTTTCCTTTATCAAAACAAAAGTATCTCGTAAGACAAGTCCACACATAAACACGGACATGTAATTATCTTACGCTAACTAAAATATCATATCAAATCTCATGTTATATTATAGTAGTGTCTACTATTTACAAATAATATTAATCGTAGCCGAAATTGTTACATTGATTAAATTCCAGCATATAGACCAGTTGGGTAATACAATCAAAATGACAAACACGTAGTGGAGTTTGGATTTCCATACAAATGACCAGGTGAAGGGACTACCTTCCGAAGGGGTACACCCCCAGATGGATGTCCCGACGCACAGAGCATCTGCCATTTACCAACACAAGACCGGCCTACCTCTATAACTAGATGGTACCGAATATGTCATCCTCCGGTAGTTACCAATCTTTATCGAGGGCCCTCTAGCATACAAACCACAATAATCAGATACATGACGTCATAGCGTGTAAAGATATATCTAGAAGAGGATGATCATATCCTACTTGGAAATGGCCCACTTAGCCTTGCCGCATATAAAAATGTTTTGGTCATTTCCGGTTGATGAGGCTAGATGTAACGATTACCTTTCACAAAGCACAATCACATCACCTAGAATGCCACACGGCCATTTCTTTTGACTACTAATTGCCTTCCACCAAAATACAACTCTTAAGCTCATGTGTGTCAAGGAGGGTGTTAAGCTAAGAGAAGTTGCCTTCTCCACCACCACTGATGTACGTTTGTAAAAATCAATGTACGTAATCTATAGATATGTAATGTCAGACAAACATCTATACAAGTTGTCCAGAAACAGGACAAACCGAAGGTACTTTCCTACCACATCCTGTCGCGAAATCCCTAGGTTTAGTAGCGAATAGTCCTTACATTAGATATTTCATAATGAAGAGACCACTGCTACTGGATGTATATTAGGATTTTAACCCCAAACGATCAACAAGCAGTCCCCCACTATGAAACTCCGAAATAACAATATCATCATAAAGCAACCTGCACAATCGTCGCATATACGTTGGTCCGAAGTGGTTTTCAGATAAATCTAATCCCGGTCTCTTCGCACCAACAATGCAAAAGCGTTTCTCAACGTCACACAGAAACTAAGTCTCATAGACTTATCACGTCTTTCAACTTGCTATCCTTCGGGTCAAGAAGGAAGCTCGATAGATTGGAGTAATACTCCGCACCACACGAATCAACATCCTCAACACAAACGATAATCAAGCCTACACAGAAGGCTACGTACTAAGTGTACGACTAAATAGTTCCCACATCAAGTCGAGGAACTAAATTTTTTGGCCAAGTCTGATAGTCGGTTATTTAACTATCAAAGCAAACAAACAAATATTTAGCACCATATACAATCACTAGGCCCTTTTATTAATTAAATCATTTGCCAAATATTCACTTCAATTTATCTTTAAAAAGATATATTCTCAAAATCATTTCAACATTGGAAAACATTTCCTAATACTTATTTAATAATAAGTAATTCACAATTCAGTTTATGTTTTCAACACTAAGAAAATATTACATATACTTAGATCATGATTGAGTATATATTTTATTCTTTAAGGAAAATATTCACTTTAAACACATTTATTTGGGTCAAAATGAATATTGCGTAAAACATTGTTACGACAATCCAAAATCACTAGTATATGGATTCGAAAATTAGATAGGTATATAAATCCCAATACTATAGAAAATCATTTCCTTTCGAAATCACATACTATAACAACAGTCTTATAGTCCATCATTTCCTTATTTCTCGAAAATGTCTATTTCAACAATAAATGTTGAAATCTATGGTTTCGATCCTTAACATATTTTAAAACATCTTTTAATCATTTTATTCCATTTAATAAATTCACTTTTCAAAAATATCCATTTATTTGATATATTATTCACTGTCCAAAATCATGAATATAAATTGTTTACTAAATTCATTGCTTCTATATATTCATTGAAGGATTATCCACTGTCCAAAATCGTGGATATATCTCATTTAATAAGCTTTCCTATTTACTTATCAAATTCAATTGATTTTGGATTTATAAAACAATGTTTATAAATTCCATTTTATATTTTATAAAAACTTCAATACACAAAATTCCTCTATTAACCAATTCCATTTACATCTCATTTATTTGCCAAATCCAAATTATAAGTTAATAGCTTATAATTCATTTATTTACAAAATTCATTCTTTTAATAACTTTACAACTTCATAAATCTTATTTACTTATAAGATTTACTTGTACTTCATTTTAACAATTTTAAAACTCCTTTATAACTCAAATATTTTGATGTATAAAATATCAATTTTATAAATCTTATATATAAACCATTTAAAATAAATCAAAAATCTCAATTTAAATAAACCAATTCTTTTAATAAATACAAATCGTTATTAGAGCTTATATAACTCCAAAATCATACTTAAGTATTATTTTCCAAAAATCATAACTTTTATAACAATAAAAATTATAACTTTCATTTATTTAAAATAAATTCATTTCCTTAACAATTTAAAATTCAACAAAACGCATATTTTCAAAATCACTTGAAAATCCTTTTAAATTTGGAAATCACCACTTTAACATTTTTAAATTCCAAAATATAGGCCCAATGCTGCATCAGCACTAAATACATCAATCACAGCATCCAAAACATCATATATAATATGATAACAGCGTATATCACAATATCTGTAAATAAATCAATACTGTTGGGGAATCCGGTTTGATCCCTCCAACCTGTCACCTGCAACAAATATACATATTAGAATATGTGTACAATGTCTGCTTCAAGGCAGACGCGCGTATAAAGGGTCATCCGCTTATACACGGGAACGTATAGGGTCATCTTCTCCACCAGGCAGATATATATCCAAATACCAATCAATATATCATATATCATCCAAACAATCATCAATCATCATAATAATATTATTTCTCACTAATATAAATATATTAGTGAGTCAGAAAGAGTGAGTTGTACTCACATTGCTTGCAGTCGTCGCGTTAGCGATTTATTCTAATTAAAATTAAACAAGCGTTTAATTTCAACCAAAATTTTCACTAGCTCACATAAATCCTAATCCAGCTCCATAATGTACTGCTCGTCAATACGAACCCAACGCAATTCGTTTCGTGCGAAACTGGACCTCGTATGAAAAAGTTATGCATTTTAAAGTTCGTACGAATTTAAATAAATCAATTTCAGTTTATATTTTATTTTTTTAACCTATTTCCAATCGTGGCCGCTCATCTTTGAAACACCAGATCTGGGCCATTGTTTATGCTTCTTCTCCCTCCAGTTTAATACGTGACCGAACATACCCATAGCCGTCGTTTTTCTCGAAATTTTTGCTCCACCATACGACGTTTTGAAGACGATCGAAGACAAGAGTTTCGAAGCCCAACTCGAGAGCCACCATCGGCTTGAATCTCGTACAGGTCAGCCCTGCATCTCTCTCGAAAAACGTGCCTAAACAATGAATGAACGCAGCCAATTTCCCATCGATCCACTCAATAAAACTCGATCACCACCGTTGAGATTGAAGATCTCATCGCCCTCTACAACTTTGCAGTTGAACACTTTTTAAATCGATTGATGGATTTGAAGAAAATGGAGGAAGAAGATTAGTGCATTTCTGGCCATTAAATGAAGAAGTGGCGGCTAGGGTTTCTAACACTAGGGTTAGTGCAAACAAGAAAAAGCGAGGTGAAAATTTTCGCGCACTATTCACCCGAAATTTTTCCTAACTCCAAACGAAGCGTGCTGCCTGGCGTTTATAATGTTTTACCCCTATTCCGAACACAATGGAATATATATCGGGAGCCAACTCGATCGTATTTGAAAGATTGGTTTTCGAATCGACTATTTAAATTTAAATTTCACTTAAACCGATTTCTACGCGTTTTAGCTTGCCCCGGACAAACCTTAAATTCGATTGACACGAAATTTGAAACCTTACAATAATTTAACATTACGGATCCAATGAAACTGGTTTCGTCGAAATCCGAGACTGTTTGAAAATGGCTATTTTTACCCGTCAATTAAATATTAAAATAATCAATTTCTACAAATTAACTTTTAATTCGATTTTAAAAGTTCTGTAACATTATTCTAATTCAAATAAGGTTTAATGTAAATTTATAAATCATTTTCATTCACATTAAATTAATATTTCAATTATTTACGCAATTTTAAATATTAAACTAATAATTTAATTATCCAATTAAATCACTATGTTCAAAATATTATTTATTCAGCTTATAAACTTAACTTCTGAATATTTAAAGTAAATTAAATATACGAATTTCAAATGACTGAAATTCCAGGTCGTTACATTCTCCCCTGCTTAAAAGAATTTCGTCCCCGAAATTACCATGTAAGAAAAAGTTACAAAATCCATTAACTTTTCAAAACAATTTGTTCAAATTAGATTTACCAAATCTCTAAGTGTTTAACTTTCCCAAAATCCAATAGTTAAACTTCTTATAAAAACTTTTCTAAGTTTTCAAATCCATAACTATTTATCTTTTCAAAACCAACAAATATCGCTTAATTTTTAACTCAAAATCCAAATTTCACTTATCAAAAATTATTCCAAAATTTCTCAAAATTTTCCTAACGCCTTAAATTTTCAAAAAAATTCGCCATAGTCTCCTTTGCGCGGTTCGTACCGGAAAAAAAATAACAATATATATATGTATCACAAATATACATCTCATCATCAAGGATGAGGCATCCCGAAGGGAAAAAAGTGTAAAAGTACGATATGTGATCCGAGATATGTACCTTATATATTATTAGCGAGCATATACGGCTAATATAGCGCGAAAGCAAGCTCCAAATGTGAAGCAAGCGCCATCCGCACCTACTAAACACTCAACAAACAAATGAGAAACATGTATATAGAAAGTAATATCAATATACAACATGTTCCAACACTATATATGCCAATATAGCAAATGCAACAAAAAGCAACAAATCCAACCATCAAACAACTATCATCCATCAAACAGTATCTATCCAATCAATCAATAACCAAATCAATATAAACTCATTTTCTCATTAATATTCATTGAATTGATTTTCAATTTAAATCACATTTGATTCATTAACATTGGATTTAACTAACATTCATTCATTCATATTCAATTAGTTTACATTCACTAATTCATATTCAAGTTTGTTTACTTCCAATTCAAATCAAATTCAATTCTACTTAAATTCACTTACTTCCAATTTGAGTTCAGTTATTTATCTTTTAATTTTATTAATTCAATTTCATATGAAATTTTTGTACAACCAACTAACAACCAATGCATAACCAACATTACCAAATTAATTCACTTTACTTCGTTTACATTCACTTTATTAATTTACTTCGATACCAAAACCAACTTGATTCAAAATTACTTAACCTAGATTTCATTTTATAAACATCACTTGGTTTCACTTAACTTAAATTTCAACTTATAAATCTAAGTTAGATTTCAATTCTAAAGTCAATTTTATATAACTTAAGTCAATTTCATATCACCATTCAAATTCAGATTTTGTTTTTCTTAACAAAATTGTTTAACCAATTTGACAATTGATTTTACTTACATTTTCTCATTTTATAAGTTATACAACTTGTTTATCAAAACTTTCATTTTCATATTATATAATCACAACCACTTAAGTTTAATTTTCATTCCAATAACATATCTAATCCAATTCAATTTATTTAACTTTCCTTTAGCTAAATTTCAAATCATATAATTTATTATGCTAACTCAAATTTATTTCAACTTTACCAAATTTAAATTTATACTTCTTATTATAAATCCAAAACTCGTTTTACTTATATTTATCAATTACAACTTGGATTTAAAATTCAAATTTGTTTATCAAAACAAAACTTCAATTTTCAATTTACTATTGGTAGCAAATCTATCACACAGAAACTCGAAAATGAAACTGATGATGCTACAATCATCACCCTTATTATTTTCCAGCAACAGTAGTGAATTCAGTGCTTTATATTCTTTCAAAAATCCTTTTATTTATAAATCACATTTACAAATCTATACTTATATAATTTCACTATTTTACTTTACTTACATAAGATCAATTCAATTTCTTTTATCTTATTTAGATTTATAATAATATAATCACTTTAACTTTTGAAAAACAACTTTCAAAATCAACGGGATTCAAATTTTCAAATAGTTAGTTTAAAATCCATTTTTCATTTACAACTAACATTTATAAACATATTTATGTTATTTCATTTCTATATATAAGATTATTTCGCGATTGTAAATCATATAATCATAATTCCATACTTATAATTCATTTGCTTATATAATTCATTCTTTTACAATTGTTGTTTCTATTTAGATTATTTAAACATCTTTATTAACTTTTGTATATTTACATTTTCAAACAATCTAACAATTCATTTATATGCACTTTAATAATTCTTGAAAAATTATTTCCTCTATATATAAAATATAATCGGGGTAAAGTTACTTCATTTACCAAATTTAAAATAATACTATGACGACTTACCTCGTTTAAGTGTTTGGAAATCCCTATCGATAATATGGCGTTCCACATACCGACCAGAATTCACAAATAGCTCAACGGATAAGCAAACACAATATAAAACATTTTATATCAACTAACAAATGTGCGCTCATATATATAATACACTCAAACTCAATCTAGGGTGCTACTGTCCCTATTTATACTGAGTACACATCAAAACTTAGGAATTTACAAAATCTAAGCTCTGATACCACGTGTAACGACCCACAAATCCGTACCCTTTGAATCGACAATAATCCACACATGTCCGACCCAAAAAGCACAAATTGATGGAAAGTCAAGAGAAAGAAAAGAAGAGAGAAGAAGAGAAGAGAAGAAAGAGAGAAGATAGTACCAAACAGAACAATACAGAATCTCACATCGCAGCGGAAAATATATAATATTCATATCAATGATCGTTACAAAATAGAAACTATACATACATGCATCCATCAGAGTTCAAAAATCAATCAAAGTTATCAGTTTGAACAGTTATAATAACATGCCCTCACAATTGCTGATAGTATAAACAACTAAGCACAACGGATAATCAAGCTAATATGGATGTACGAAAATGAAGATCTCCAGCTCTCTTGCTGAAGCTCCAAAAGCATCAAATCTAGACCTGTTAATATACTCGGTCTGACCCGAGCATTGAAAGGGAAGAACGCCCGAATCAGTCTGGTAAACCAGCGTGAGAAACACACTCAACTGAATTTATTAAATTACCAAACTTTTCCTTTATCAAAACAAAAGTATCTCGTAAGACAAGTCCACACATAAGCACGGACATGTTTTTACCTTACGATAACTAAAACATATCATATCAAATCTCATGTTATATTATAGTAGTGTCTACTATATACAAATAATATTAATTATAGCCGAAATTGTTACATTGATTAAATTCCAGCATATAGCACAATTGGGTAATATAATCAAAATGGCAAACACGTAATGGAGTTTGGATTTCCATACAAATGACCAGGTGAAGGGACTGCCTTCCAAAGGGGTACACTCTAGATGGATGTTCCGAGGCACAGAACATCTGCCCTCTACCAACACAAGACCGGCCCACCTCTATAACTACATGGTATCGAATATGTCATCCTCTGTTCGTTACCGACCTTTGCCGAGGGCCCTCTAGCATACAAACCACAATAATCAGATACACGACATCATAGCGTGTAAAGATATATCTAGAAGAGAATGATCGTATCCTACTAAGGAATGACCCACTTAGCCTTGCTGCATCTAACCCTGTTTTGGTCATTTTCGGTTGATGAGGCTAGAGGTAAGGATTACCTTTAACAAAGCATAATCACATCACTTAGAATGCCACATGGCCATTTCCTTTGACTACTAATTTCCTTCTATAAAAGTATAACCCTTAAGCTCATATGTCTCAAGGAGGGTGTTAAGCTAAGAGAAGTTGCCTTCTCCGCCACCACTGATGTACGTTTGTAAAAACCAATGTACGTAATCTATATAAATGTTGTGACGACCCAGAATTTTTAACAACTTAGATTGGAATATTTAATTAATTTTAAATATTTAAAATTTGATTTTTAACTTGAATTCAAATATTATTATTATTTAGAAATTAAGTTATTGGATTTAATAAACTGAAATTGGATGAATTATTGAATCTTCAGTTTCAAGCCTGTTATAAATAATTTGAAGGCTTGTAAAATTTATAATGATGATACTGAAGATAATAAAATGGTTGAAATTTAATTTAAATTTGATTTGTTCAATTTTAATAATATATCGTTTGAATTGATATTTAAAAATAGCCTTCCGAGGCACAGTCTCGGAATTTGACGAAACTAGTTCCATTGGATCCTATAATAGTTAGTTATTATTGGATTTCAATTTTCGTAGCAATCAGAGTTGTCATTTGACCCTGACAGCTAAAAACGCTTAGAAACTATTTTAATCGATTTAATTTAAAATTGATCATTTTCTTCTGTAACTCGCGCATATGATTGAATTATCTTCCAAAACACATTCCACTGTGTTCGGAATGCATGTAAAACCTTATAAACGCCTAGCGGCACTCCTTAAGAGGAGTTCAAAATTTTAAATGGCGATTAACGAGACGTTTTGGAAGTTTTATAATATAATAGAATTGGAAGTCAACTAGTCAAAGATATTCTTATAATAATCAAGCGTACTTAAGAAGCCATTCCCAATTTTATAATACGTCTTCGTCCCCAATCCAGAATCGAAAATGGATCATACCTCATTTTATAATGGCCGAACTCGAATTCATAAAAAAGGATAAAATAAAATAAAAAGTGGGAGAAAGGGGTCGTCGTTGCTTATACCTCGTTCTATTCCTCTAAAATTAAATCGAAGTTGAAGCCTAATCCAAATAAAAAAAATATGAATCGAGGAAAACTTCATGACAGCCACATTGTTCTACTCGAACTCGAGCACGGCGAAGGAAGAGGAGATGCGGGGGTGGTTCGTGATTTAGGGTTGGGTCGCGATCGGTTGTGGAGGGTTCGGAACCCGAGCTCGGGTGTGTTGGCTGCAGTTTCATGGAAGGTCGCGACGTGGCAGGCTCACGCGACTCGCGCGCGTTTCGGTGGAGGTCATGGCATTGGCGAGCTTGCGTGAGGCGTGGCGACCGCGTGGATTTAGGGCAGGAGCAAGGGTTTCGATTTCTGGGGATCGGTGGTGTGTTAGAAGCTTGCAGCGAGGTATAGCTAACCTTATTTTCACTTTATTTAATTAAATAAAGTATGTATATACATCTACATATACAGTTTTAAAATAAATAAATAAATGAATAATGTATAGTAGTAAGTTTTGTAAATGGTTGATTTATATATATACAGAAATTATTTTTACAATAAATGAAATCTTAAATGGTTGAGCATTTTTAAATTTACGTCGTTTTTAATTTAATTTAAATATATGTATAAGGAGTCAGAATATATATGCATATTTTCACTTACTAGCTTAACTTTAAATTTTTGTTTTATGGAGATAGATTTATTTAGTAAACCTATTCAATTATTTTAGTAGCTAAAAATATTTTTATTAAAGGGAAATCATTTTAAAATAAGATTTTTAGTTTAAAATAATTCATTGATTAGTCGAATTTATAAATGGGAATTTAATTGTTCAATTTCGTAAAATATTAATAAATCGTATAACCGTTTATACAAGTTTTAAATCTGAAGGAAACAAATCAAGATCGGATTTGGATTGCAAAATCAAAGGTGAGTTAACCTCACTCTCCTGGATTTTTATTTGAATTTAAATGGTTAAATTTAAATAATTGGTTGAATGATTGAATTGATTTGATGTGTACTGATGATCTGGTGAATTTGGTTTTTGGTTGGTTCTCGAGTTAATTGTTGCTTGACTCGAAGTTTTCAAATTTTAAATTGTTTTGAACTTTAATCATAAATAAGAAAATGGTTCATTTTAAAGTTAATAAGGGTTTAATGATTGGTGATTCATTAAATAGGTAGGGTAATTTAAATGGATAATTAATAATTAAATTAATTAATGATTTGGGTTAATTAATTAAGTTTAATTAATTTTGAATGGTCATTGGGTGGTTTAATAAGTAATTACTTAATGTAATTAATAAAATATAATTCTTTGTGCAAGAAATCAAGAGATTAAATAAGATAATTAATTAAGGAGAAATTAATTTATTTAATGAAGTAAATAAAAGATAGTTAAATACAGGTTGAGACTAATCGAGAGCGATTAATATCCTGGTTTAATTAATGTAATTAATTTAGATTAGGATAAATTAAAATATAATTAGAAATCATTAATTTATATAGTTAATGATATAATTAAAGATTGATTAATCAATAATAAGTGACTTATGAGAAATTAATTAATATAAGTAATTAAGGATTGATGTAATTAAAATAGTTAATTAATTCATGAAGTAATTAAGATTTCTTATTGATTTTGGTTAAGAATAATTAATATTGTAAAATTAATTAAAGTTAATTACTTGACTATAATCGAAGGATAACTAATCCAGGGTGATTAATTAAGATGAATAATGAAGGGATGATTGATTAATTGATTTGAAATTAATTAATGTTAAATGAAGAAATCTAAGTCGTTGAGGTTAGTAATTTAGTCGGGATTAATTAAATTTAATTTGTATGTGATTAAGCTTTGCTTATGAATGATTGAATGGTATTAGATGCTTTGAATGAGTTGATATCTATTTCTTTTGGATAACTTAGGTTAGGATGACATGAGACTCAGAAAGACCGGGTTTGGGTACTAGGAAATACCCGAAACCACTTCGAATTTTCATAGATTGGTATGTGGAATCTATAGGCTGGAATGAAGTGATTTAAAGGAATTGGACTATTTAAATCTAAATCTTAGTACTTAGAAAATGGATGCGTGGAATAAGTGATGTCTAAATAAATTGCGACCTTGTAAATTAATAAGAGTTACCCGGGCTTATATAAGTTGTTTGCTTTGGTGTTCCACGTTAGTTGGGTTTACTCAAGCTGGTTTTCAGCCTGACCCGGGTGTTACTCTGATGTAATTCTCGGGTCAGACCGAGTATTACAGATTTTCAGGTAAGGCGTTCTGAAGCTTGGGAGACGGGCTGGATGGCAAGAACGTATAGAGTATTTCCGCTGTATTATATTATTGTAAATCTGAGACATAATAATTGTGTATATCCAGTGTTTGTATATATCTGTAATTCTAATGTATTAAAAGTAATCGACAGATATAATATTCCCTGGTAAACTGTTATTATTTATTATTATATTTTATCTGCTGTGAATGTGAGATGTTGATGTTTCTGTTCTTCTTCTATCTCTTTCTTCTTTTTCATAACTATCTGGAATATTCGAGATCGAAAATTTTGGGTCGTTACAGTTGGTATCAGAGCTGAAAGGTTAAGCGATAACCTTGACTCTGGTGGGGATTACTCATTAAATAGAGTCTGTAGTACTCTAGGATGAGTTGAGTATATATATATGAGAGCGTACTTGTTATTTTCTTATATAATTTTTTTTAATGATTTCATATAAAAATATATTTTGATATATAAAGCAATATTTCCTTCTAATAAATATTAAGGTGATTGGTTGTTAAATTATTGAAATTAAATTAAGAAGTAATATAATACAACCAAACTGAAATCTTGAACTGGAATTAAATTAAGTGGTAACAGAAATACAACCAAATTAGAATTAAATTAGTTGAAAATGAAATTCTAGAATTAGAACTCAGAAATTAAATTGTTAAAAAACTTTAAATGAACAAAGTTAATTTGGTTTAAAAAGTTAAACCAACCCTTGAGAATTTAACTCGAATTTATATAATTCGAGATGGTTTAAAATTGAGATTGAAGTCGAATTAGTTCAAATTGAATCTGATTCGAATTAATTGGATTTAAGATTGAAGATGTATGAGTTTAAAAAATTTAATGGAAAATTTGGATTGGATTAAACTGAAATGATTTGAAATTGAAGTGGGTTCAATTGATATTAGTCCAAATTGATTGGAATAATTTGGGATTGTAATTAAAGTTGAACAGGATTAAAATCAAATGGAATTTGATTTAAATTGGGAAAGGAATCAAGATTGATTCAACTTGAATTGGGGTTAAATAAATTTCAATAGAAATTGAAGTTATTCAAGTTAGAATTGATTCAATTTAAATAGAAATGGAAATTTAAATTGAATTGATGGGAAAGTGAATAGTTTTGACTCTGGACTATTTTCAATATAAATTGTTTTAATATAAACTTGTTTTTTTCAATCTATTAAGTATATACAACCTTTCTTTTTAAAGCTAAATTATTTTTGGAACTATTTAACAATTTTTCAACTGTTTTATAAACTAATTATTATTTTTCAACTATCTTACAAATTAATTGCTATTTTACAACTATTTTGCGATTAACTAAAATCTCTATAACTATTTAACTATTTAACTATTTTCCAACTATTTTACAGCTATTATGCAAACTAATAATTATTTTTCAACCACTTATCCATTTTTAAAATTTCCAGGCTATTTTCTAAAAATAAACTGGTTGGAGTTCAAACAGTTGTTGATTAAATACCCAACTGAGATAAGAATTGAAGATATAATCCAAATGAGAATTAAGGCAAATGTGATTAAGTGAATAAAGTTCAATGTGAGGATGAATAGAAAGGAAATTGATTTGGCTAATAACCAACTAAGTTAAATATGTTGAATGTACGTATATTATTCTATTCGCATAGTGATTTGATCCAGATTCGAGCACAGAATTTTGAGATAGTTATATTGATCCGAGTTGGGATTTTTCACTCGAATTTCGACTACGAACCTGGATATGGATTGTTGATTGGTTCTGGATGTTATCTATCATAGTTATGGCTATGCAAGGTGAGACGGTTTCTGATCAAGAAACCAGATCTGTGTCCGTACTAGGAAGTCGGATGGACGATACTAGTTCGGAAGTGAAATTATGTGATCGAGTGAATGATCAGATTGGTATAGTGTACGGATGATAAGTGTACATCGTACGAATTTGAATGAAATTGATATTGAAAAGAGTAATCAAAATTTGAATATTTTTTTTAAATAAACAAAGCTATATATCTTTGTTATATAAGATAAATCTCCCATTGTTGAATCTATTACCAGAAGGAAAGGATTTTGAAAGTGTTTGAAGTATAAAAGGAGTTTTATACAAGTTTGAAATGATCCAAAGTTTTAAACAATTTGTATATCTGAATATATATATTAAGGATCTTATGAGGATTTTGGGAAAAGATTTTGGGAACCTTTGGATTTGGAAAAGCTTTTGATTTTTGGGGTAAAATCAATATTGGAATTTGGAAAGCCTAGTTTGAGAATTATCGATTTTGGAATAATCGATTTTGTGTAAAGGAGCTTTGTATGAGATCATACTAGGTGTATGATTTGAAAGATACTATATGTGTATGGCATAAAGTGTTTTGATGATGGCTCTGGGGAAAAAGGCGCTCCCTTGAAATGAACTTCTCAGGAGTGCCACCGGGTGGTGCAGCCTTGAGTCCCAAGGGGGGTTCTAAAGTAGATCGTGTGAGGAGTCCGGACAAAACTAGTTCCTGAGGATTAGTGAGTAGTGTGTACCATAGCGAAAGTCGTGTGTGCCGTTGAGAGCCAACGGTCTACGTTTGGTTTTATATCGGTAGACTGCGACCTATGGTAACATAGCGAAAGTCGTGTGTGCTATAGAGAGCCAACAGCCTACGTTTGATTTTACATCGTTAGACTGCGACCCATGTAGGAGTGGAGAAGTTTCATTTTTGACAGCGAAAATCGAGGGGCGCTGATGCCTACAGTTACATGGACTTTTGCTGCGATGGAAACGTAACCCTGGAATGTAATTGCGATCTGTTGTGGGTTCCATGGCATAATGAGGGGCGCGGAGTGCCTACAGTTGCATGGACTTTTGTTGCGATGGCAACGTAACCCAAGATGTAACTGCGACCATTGATGGGGGTGATGATTTCCAGAGCATTCTCACCAAAGATATTTCCTCTATTTTCAAAAACTGTTATTTATATTTTCAATAAAATTATTTCCAAGTATTTTCACTGGATGTTGAAAATGGGATGCTAAGTACTTGTAGATTTTCAGTCCTACGCCTGATCAACTTATGACTGAATTTTTGTGAGAGCAAGGATGGACTGGTTGAGACATCGAGTTATAAGAAGTATTTTTATAAAAGAAATTATTTTAATAGTATTATGTGAATTTAAATGTATTTCTAAAATTTTAAAATAAAATGTTGGAATTTTGGAAAATGAAAGAAATCCAAACTGGAATTATGAAAATTTTTGAATTCAGGAAAATTTAATGAAGTGATTTTTTGTAATAAAAATCGAATATTGATTTAAAAGTTGAAAGTAAGCTAATCAGCTAAATAAGTTATTTGATAGAATATATTAATAAAATTTAACTCGGTTAAATAAATGGATTGTAAGTTAATAATGGAGTTTGGAAATAAATTCGAATTTTAAATAGAATTCGACTTGGATTTGATGATGAATTAAAATAAGTGGAGATGTTGTAAAAATAATATTTAACGTAATTTTCTAGTAAATTAGATATAATGGAAGTGTTGTTGGATGAAATGGAGTTGAATTATAATAGGCATGGTTTGAATTGCAAACAAAACCCAGGTAAGTAAAAATAAATTGAGAATGGTTTTGTATAAATAAAATAAATTCGAAAATGAATTAAGTAAGTGAATTAAAAATATAAAATGGGGTGAATAAATAGGTTAATTGAATTAAATAATAAATGGATGAAGTCTGATTGAAAAAAAAACTAAATCAAAGTTGTCATTGGAATGGGATTATTAGAATGGACTTAAGTTGTGAGGCGAATTAATTTGAAGTAAAATTACTTAAATAAAAGCTTGGTTTCGAGTGAGAATAGTAGACCATTGAATAAAGATTTGGGTTAAATTTATTTGGAAAATGGATATTAATATAAGCATCGAAGGGTGTCAAATTCAATGAAATGGTTTTAAAATGAACCCAATGCGGAGATGAAATGAAATGTGCGATTGGTGAATAAATTAGAAATGAATGGAATTAAATACAGAATGAGTTGAAACTAATTTGAAGTGGTTATAAACTAAAATGGATACTTTATTAAGCAAATATCGCCGAATTTATATAAAAATAGTTGTCGTTGGACGTAAACAAAGGTAATTAAAATTCTATGAGTTGATAGAGATTAAATAAATTGATGTTACGATCAATTGAATTGAATATGAACTTGTTTGGATTAAAATAAATTGAATGTAAGAAATTGAGTGTAAACCATTAAAATTGAATGAAATGGCATATGAATTGGTTGGAAGCAATTGAATTAGCTTTAAATCATATAAATAGCTTATGGGAAGCGATTGGTGCTTGTTGCTTATGAGATACATGTGTTTAGCTATTGAAAGTAGGCGAAATGCTAATAAATTTTCTATATATGGAACTTACATATTTAAATTGAGTAAGTACAGATATTTGAAGGCCGTTTGGCAGGATTTGGATTGCGCTAATTGCTTAAATAATAAGCCGCTTGCTTAAAAAAATGCTAAATAAAGGTACGCCTACGCAATAAAAATAGGAAATATGAACTATTTTTGCTTTTCCGACCGTGTGGGTCGATGTACATATATTTATACCTCTTGTCAAATTACAAAAGCTCCTCTGTACAAAGGAGACTCTGCCAAAATTTTCTGAAAATTTTGGGAGTTAGAAAATTTTTGAAAACTTTTGGGAATAATTTTTGTTAACGACTAAACGATTTCAAATTGGGAATTGAAATAAACAAATGGATAAAACTAATTTAAAATAATGATATGAATCAGATATAAATGGAGGATAAAATTCAATATTCAGAATTGAAGATAAATTGAAATCATATGGAATGGGAAAGCTAATTTGAAATAGACATGAGAACTATGTAAGGAAATGTATAAAAGGATTTGAAAAGTTACGATTGGATATTATGGCTAAGTAAGATATGCAGGATTGTAAACGGAAAGGAAAATTGGTTTTGATTTCGAAAGATAAATTTGAATGGCCCGACAAAAAGGAATGTATTTAAATTTCTGTATGAAATTGGATTGGTCTTTGATCTAGCCACTTGGCCTTTTGTTTTCTTTTGGAATTTGGGAGCCCGTAGAGGCATTTTGTAGTGGTACCAAGCTAGCCGCGCAAAGGAGATGCTGGTAAAAAAATTCGAAAATTTAGAGAGTTAGAATTTTTTTGAGAAAGTTGTGATAATTTAAATTTGAATTTTAAATTAGATTTGAATAAATGAAGTAAATAATGTTGTTGGAAAATTGTGGGAGAGTTTGGAAAGCTAGTAAGAATGATAAGGGGTCTTTTATAAAAGATAGTTGATAGGATGTTGAACTGTTTGGTTTTGAAAAAAAAAGTGACCATTCTTCCTACCTAGTAATTTCGGCGACGAAATTCTTTTAAGGATGGAGGAATGTGACAACCCGGAATTTTTAACAACATAGATTGGAATATTTAATTGATTTTAAATATTTGAAAGTTGATTTTTAACTTGAATTCAAATATTATTATTATTTAGAAATTAAGTTATTGGATTTAATAAACTGAAATTGGGTGAATGATTGAATCTTCAATTTCAAGCCTGTTAAAAATAATTTTAAGGCTTGTAAAATTTATAATGATGATACTGAAGATAATAGAATGGTTAAAATTTAATTTAAAGGTGATTTGTTCAATTTTAATAATATATCGTTTGAATTGATATTTAAAAATAGCCTTCCGAGGCACAGTCTCGTAATTTGACGAAAGCAGTTCCATTTGATCCGTAATAGTTAGTTATTATTGGATTTCACTTTTCGTAGCAATCGGAGTTGTCGTTTGACCCTGACAGCTCAAAACGCTTAGAAACTATTTTAATCGATTTAATTTAAAATTGATCATTTTCTTCTGTAACTCGCGCATATGATTGAATTAGCTTCCGAAACACGTTCCATTGTGTTTGGAATATAGGTAAAACCTTATAAACACCTAGCGGCACTTCTTAAGAGGAGTTCAAAATTTTAAATGGCGATTAACGAGACGTTTTGGAAGTTTTATAATATAATAGAATTGGAAGTCAACTAGTCAAAGATATTTTTATAATAATCAAGCGTACTCAAGAAGCCATTTCCAATTTTATAATACGTCTTCATCCCCAGTCGAGAATCGAAAATGGATCATACCTCATTTTATAATGGCTGAACTCGAATTCATAAAAAAAAGTGGGAGAAAGGGGTCGTCGTTGCTTAAACCTCGTTCTATTCCCCTAAAATTAAATCGAAGTTGAAGCCTAATCCAAATATAAAAAAATATGAATCGAAGAAAAATTCGTGACAGCCACATTGTTCTTCTCGAACTTGAGCACGACGAAGGAAGAGGCGATGCGGGGGGTGGTTCGCGATCTAGGGTTGAGTCGCAATCGGTTGTGTAGGCTTCGGAACCTGAGCTCGAGTGCGGTGGCTGCAGTTTCATGGAGGGTCGCAACGTGGCAGGCTCACGTGACTCGCGCGCGTTTCGGTGGAGGTCATGGTATTGGCGAGCTTGCGTGAGGCGTGGCGACCGCGTGGATTTAGGGCAGGAGCAAGGGTTTCGATTTCTAGGGATCGGTGGTGTGTTCGAAGCTTGTAGCGAGGTATAGCTAACCTTATTTTCACTTTATTTAATTAAATAAAGTATGTATATACATCTACACATACAGTTTTAAAATAAATAAATAAATAAATAATGTATAGTAGTAAGTTTTGTAAATAGTTTTTGTAAATAGTTGATTTATATATATACAGAAATTATTTACAATAAATGAAATCTTAAATGGTTAAGCATTTTTAAATTTTAAGTTGTTTTTAATTTAATTTAAATATATGTATAAGGAGTCAGAATATATATGCATATTTTCACTTACTAGCTTAACTTTAAATTTTTGTTTTATGGAGACAGATTTATTTAATAAACCTATTCAATTATTTTAGTAGCTAAAAATATTTTTATTAAAGGGAAATCAGTTTAAAATAAGATTTTTAGTTTAAAATAATTCATTAATTAGTCGAATTTATAAATGGGAATTTAATTGTTCGAATTTGTAAAATATTAATAAATCGTATAACCGTTTATACAAGGTTTAAATCTGAAGGAAACAAATCAAGATCGGATTTGGATTGCAAAATTAAAGTTGAGTTAATCTCACTCTCCTGGATTTTTATTTGAATTTTAATGGTTAAATTTAAATAATTGGTTGAATGATTGAATTGATTTGATGTTACTGATGATCTGGTGAATTTGGTTTTTGGTTGGTTCTCGAGTTAATTGTTGCTTGACTCGAAGTTTTCAAATTTTAAATTGTTTTGAACTTTAATCATAAATAAGAAAATGGTTCATTTTAAAATTAATATGGGTTTAATGATCGGTGATTCATTAAATAGGTAGGGTAATTTAAATGGATAATTAATAATTAAATTAATTAATGATTTGGGTTAATTAATTAAGTTTAATTAATTTAGAATGATCATTGGGTGGTTTAATAAGTAATTACTTAATGTAGTTAATAAAATTTAATTCTTTGTGCAAGAAATCAAGAGATTAAATAAGATAATTAATTAAGGAGAAATTAATTTATTTAATGAAGTAAATAAAAGATAGTTAAATACAGGTTGAGATTAATCAAGGGCGATTAATATCGTGGTTTAATTAATGTAATTAATTTAGATTAGGATAAATTAAAATATAATTAGAAATCATTAATTTATATAATTAATGATATAATTAAAGATTGATTAATTAAGATTGATTAATCAATAATAAGTGACTTATGAGAAATTAATTAACATAAGTAATTAAGGATTCATGTAATTAAAATAGTTAATTAATTCATGAAGTAATTAAGATTTCTTATTGATTTTGGTTAAGAATAATTAATATTGTGAAATTAATTAAAGTTAATTACTTGAATATAATCGAAGGATAATTAATCCAGGATGATTAATTAAGATGAATAATGAAGGGATGATTAATTAATTGATTTGAAATTAATTAATGTTAAATGAAGAAATCTAAGTCGTTGAGGTTAGTAATTCAATCAGGATTAATTAAATTAAATTTGTATGTGATTAAGCTTTGCTTATGAATGATTGAATGGTATTGGATGCTTTGAATGAATTGATATCTCTGATATGAAATGTTGTGTGTTCTTTTGGATAACTTAGGTTAGGATGACATGAGACTCGAAGAGACCGGGTTCGGGTATTAGGAATTACCTGAAACCACTTCGAATTTTCATAGATTGATATGTGGAATCTATAGGCTGGAATGAAGTGATTTAAAGGAATTGGACTATTTAAATCTAAATCTTAGTACTTAGAAAATGGATGCGTGGAATAAGTGATGTCTGAATAAATTGCGACCTTGTAAATTAATAAGAGTTACCCGAGCTTATATAAGTTGTTTGCTTTGGTATTCCATGTTAGTTGGGTTTACTCACACTGGTTTCCAGCCTGACCCGGGTGTTTCTCTGATGTAATGCTCGGGTCATACCGAGTATTACAGATTTTCAGGTAGGGCGTTCTGGAGCTTGGGAGACGGGCTGGATGGTAAGAACGTATAGAGCATTTTCGCTGTATTATATTATTGTAAATCTTAGACATGATAATGTGTATATCCAGTGTCTATATATGTGTAACTCTGATGTATTAAAAGTAATCGACAGATATAATATTCCTTTGTAAACTGTTATTATTTATTATTATATTTTATCCACTGCGAATATGAGATGTTGATGTTTCTGTTCTTCTTCTATCTTTTTCTTCATTTTCATAACTATCTGGAATTTTCGAGATCGGAAGTTTTGGGTCATTACAAATGCATTGTCAGACAAACATCCATACAAGTTGTCCAGGAACAGGACAAACCGAAGGTACTTTCCTACTACATCCTGTCGGGAAATCCCTAGGATTAGTAGCGAATAGTCCTCGCATTGGATATTTCATAATGAAGAGACCATTGCTACTAGATGTATATTGGGATTTTAACCCTAAACGATCAACAAGCAGTCCCCCATTATGAAACTCCGGAATAACAATATCATCACAAAGCAACCTGCACAATCATCGCATATACGTTGGTCCGAAGTGGTTTTGAGATAAATCTGATCTCGGTCTCTTCACACCGACAACGCAAAAGCGTTTCTCAACTCACACGGAAACTAAGTCTCATAGACTTATCACGTCTCCAACTTTCAACTTGCTATCCTTCGGGCCAAGAAGGAAGCTCGATAGATTGGAGTAATACTCTGCACTACACGAATCAACATCCTCAACACAAACGATAATCAAGCCTACACAGAAGGCTACGTACTAAGTATACGACTAAATAGTTCCTACATCAAGTCGAGGAATTAAATTTTTTGGCCAAGTCTGATAGTCGGTTATTTAACTATGAAAGCAAACAAACAAATATTTAGCACCATATACAATCACTAGGCATTTTTATTAATTAAATTATTTGCCAAATATTCACTTCAATTTATCTTTAAAAAGATATATTCTCAAAATCATTTCAACATTGGAAAGCATTTCCAAATACTTATTTAATAATAAGTAATTCATAATTCAATTTATATTTTCAACACTTAGAAAATATTACATGTACTTAGATCACGATTGAGTATATATTTTATTCTTTAAGGAAAATATTCACTTTAAACACATTTATTTGGGTCAAAATGAATGTTGCGTAAAACATCGTTACGACAACCCAAAATCACTAGTATATGGATTCGAAAATTAGATAAGTATATAAATCCCAATGCTATACAAAATCATTTCCTTTCAAAATCACGTACTATAACAACAGTCTTATAGTCCATCATTTCCTTATTTCTCGAAAATGTCTATTTCAACAATGAATGTTGAAATCTATGGTTCCAATCCTTAACATATTTTAAAACATCTTTTAATCATTTTATTCCATTTAATAATATTCACTTTTCAAAAATATCCATTTTATTTAATATATTATTCAGTGTCCAAAATTGTGAATATAAATCGTTTACCAAATTCATTGCTTCTATATATTCATTAAAGGATTATCCACTGTCCAAAATCGTGGATATATCTCCTTTAATAAGCTTCCCTATTTACTTATCAAATTCAATTGATTTTGGATTTATAAAACAATGTTTATAAATTCCATTTTATATTTTATAAAAACTTCAATACACAAAATTCCTTTATTAACCAATTCCATTTACATCTCATTTATTTGCCAAATCCAAATTATAAGTTAATAGCTTATAATTATTTTATTTACTAAATTCGCTCTTTTAATAATTTCACAACTTCATAAATCTTATTTACTTATAAGATTTACTTATACTTCATTTTAACAATTTTAAAACTCCTTTATAACTCAATTATTTTGATGTATAAAATATCAATTTTATAAATCTTATATATAAATCATTTAAAATAAATCAAAAATCTCAATTTAAACAAACCAATTCTTTTAATAAATTTACAAATCGTTATTAGAGCTTATATAACTCCAAAATCATACTTAAGTATTATTTTCCAAAAATCTTAACTTTTATAACGATAAAAATTATAACTTTCATTTATTTAAAATAAATTCATTTCCTTAACAGTTTAAAATTCAATAAAACGTATATTTTCAAAATCACTTGAAAATCCTTTTAAATTCGGAAATCATCACTTTAACATTTTAAATTTCAAAATATAGGTCCAATGCTGCAACAGCACTAAATACATCAATCACGGCATCCAAAACATCATATATAATATGATAACAGCATATATCACAATATCTGTAAATAAATCAATACTGTTGAGGAATCCAGTTGGATCCCTCCAACCTGTCACCTGCAACAAATATACATACTAGAATATGTGTACAATGTTCGCTTCAAGGAAGACGTGCGTACGAAGGGTCATCCGCTCATACATGAGAATGTATAGGGTCATCTGCTCCACTAGGCAAGTATATATCCAAATACCAATCAATATATTATATATCATCCAAACAATCATCAATCATCATAATAATATCATTTCTTACTAATATAAAAATATCAGTGAATCGGAAAGAGTGAGTTGTACTCACATTGATTGCAGTCGTCACTATAGCGATTTATTCCGATTAAAAATAAACAAGCGTTTAATTTCAACCAAAATTTTCACTAGCTCAAATAAATCCTAATCCAACTCCATAATGTAGTTCTCATCAATACGAACCCAACGCAATTCGTTTCGTGCGAAACGGACCTCGTATGAAAAAGTTATGCATTTTTAAAGTTCGTACGAATTTAAATAAATCAATTTCAGTTTATATTTTATTTTTTAACCTATTTTCAATCGCGGCCACTCATCTTTGAAACACCGGATCTGGGCCATTGTTTATGCTTCTTCTCCCTCCAGTTTAATACGTTACCCATAGCCGCCGTTCTTCTCGAAATTTTCGCTCCACTATACGACGTTTTGAAGACGATCGAAAACAAGGGTTTCGAAGCCCAACTCGAGAGCCACCATCGGCTTGAATCTCGTACAGCTCGGTCCTGTATCTTTCTCGAAAAACGTGCCTAAACAATGAATGAACGCAACCAATTTCTCGTCGATCCACTCAATAAATATCGATCACCACCGTTGAGATTGAAGATCTCGTCGCTCTCTACAACTTTGCAGTTGAACACTTTTTGAATCAATTGACGGTTTGAAGAAAATGGAGGAAGAAGATTCGTGCATTTCTGGCCATTAAATGAAGAAGTGACGGCTAGGGTTTCTAACCCTAGGGTTAGTGCAAACAAAGCATGCCGCTTGGCATTTATAATGTTTTACCCCTATTCCAAACACAATGGAATATATACCGAGAGCCAATTCGATCGTATTTGAAAGATAGGTTTTCGAATCGACTATTTAAATTTAAAATTCACTTAAACCGATTTCTATGCGTTTTAGCTTGCTCCGGACAAACCGTAAATCCGATTGACACGAAATTTGAAATCTTACAATAATTTAACATTATGGATCCAATGAAACTAGTTTCGTCGAAATCCGAGACTGTTTGAAAATGGCTATTTTTACTCGTCAATTAAATACTAAAATATTCAATTTCTACAAATTAACTTTTAATTCGATTTTAGAAGTTCTGTAACATTATTCTAATTCAAATAAGGTTTAATATAAATTTATAAATCATTTTCATTCACATTAAATTCCTCAATTATTTACGCAATTTCAAATATTAAACTAACAATTTAATTATCCAATTAAATCACTATATTCAAAATATTATTTATTCATCTGATAAACTTAACTTCTGAATATTTGAAATAAATCAATTATACGAATTTCAAATGACTGAAATTCTACGTCGTTGCATTTTCAAAAGTAATTAACCATTTTAATAATGATTATTTAATTAATTATTAAGATTAACTAATTAAATTATTAATGACCTGTTTTAAATTTAACTAATTACTTTGTTAATGATGATTTAAATTAATTAATCATTTTATTTAACTATGCTTAAGGATAATAGATCATTCAATAATGATGGATTAAAGTTAATTAATCAATTTTCTAATGATGTTTTTGAATTAATTAATCTTTTTTATTAATGATTTTTAAAATAAATCTATTTATTTTAACTTAAGTAATCTTTCCTTTAATGGTATTTTAAAGGTGTTAATAATTTTAAATAATCATATTTAATTATTTCAAATTAATTTAATAAATTATATTTAAATTTTACTAATTAATCACTTAATTAATGAAGTTTCAAAGTAAATTTACTAAAGTAACAAGAATGTTTTGTCTTTTTTATTCAATTTAAATAATGATAATTAATTATTTATTAATTTAGTTAATTATATTTTATTGATTAATTGAATTAATGATGTTTTAAAGTTGATTTATCCTTTTTAAATTAAAGGCATTGAAGTGAATTTATCAACTTAATTAATGAAATTTTAAAGTGGATTAATCATAGTAAGAAGGATGTTTTGAGTTATTAAATCCTTTTTATAATGATGTTTCAAAGTTAGTAAACTCTATGAACAAAGTATTTTAAAGCTAATACTTGTATTGTGAAGCCAATCACGAATTTGATTTTTGAAAATAAGGTTTGATTCATTTATAGAAATGAATTGATTTTCGTGAAGCGATATCGCTTATATGGAAATAATTTATTTGTATTCTTAACACTAAATGTCAAAGAAATAGACTTGTCACTATTTAGAAATTTAAGACTAACTGTGGATGTGACTTTGAGGTAACACTACATTAACTTGTTTGGTATTATTATTAACCAAGAAATAGTACAACTTTGAATTCAATGAGTGGTGATAAGTATATAAGACTTAGTTTCCACATACGATTGTTTTATATCCTCTATGGTTGGTTTCTCGGATGTTGGTTACTTCAGCTTCTTTATTATTGTCATTCTAAGATGATGTGTTACTCCGTTGAGCTATGTTATCCTTTGTCGGTAAATGACTGAACCTAAAGTGTGAAAGGACATCCAGCTATGTGGGGTTGCTTCCATTAGGGTATTTTCATATCTCATTTAGATCGAATTCGTTTGTGCATTTAGATGCGAAATATTCGGATACTTGGTAAGGTTCATCGGGGACCGACTTGTACATTTTCGAGAAGTGTCATGGAGTATATGAGCTTCTCAGAAGTATATTACTAGAGGTATACTTCATGGGTGGTGCACCATCCTGGTCATTGTTGGAAAGGATTCGAACCTTTGAATTGTTTTTTTTTAGTTTTAATGGAAAGATTCAGCCACTCTTCACGATGTTTAATTATAGGTTTTATCTATTCTATCAAGTTTGGACTGTTATCTTGTTTTATCCGTTTTGTCTAGTTTGGATTTTGTTCAATCTATTTCCATTCTTTCAAGTTTGGATCTTTATGCTATTTTTTCTCTCATCATCTATGTTTGAATTTGTTTCCTATTGTTCTTTTCCATTCTTATATTTGTTTGTTATTTATGTGGAAGCAAACTAGTTCCGCGTTAGCGGAATGGTACCACATATTATTGTTATATACACTCTCTTTTGTTTTAGAATTTTACTCATACCGGACATATTGTCTGACTCGAGTTGTTTATTTCCCTAAACTCTCGGGTACTCAATTATATTTGAGTAGTCCGAGAGTAGCAGGTTTCTCTTTGGAGCTCTTTGAAGATAATGATCGAGTAGGGGGCTCCTTAGTAATCTAGTTATTCCTTTCCGTTATATGATTATGAAGATGCATTTTGTATCTAGAAAATGACAAGTCAGAATGTGTTGCATCAAATCTGTTAGATGTAGTACTTTTGTATAACTTTGATCACTCCATGTAAGGAGTAACCTTTTATACTATATCATTTTGAATTATATATAACTATTCCATTATGAGGTTTTTCTATTCTATGTTGTTATGTTCTTTATTTTACCCCATGAAAACTTGTCTTTCGAACGCTTGGGCAATGACACATGAATACTATGGATGTATTAAGTGTCATTCCAAGGGGTCAGACAGGTGAGTCGTTATATCTGATATCAGAGCTTAGTTTTAGCGAACCCCAAACCTTGGCAGGGTAAACTCTCTAAGGATAGGATTAGTAATGTCCTAGAATAAGTCTGAGAGAGAGAGAGAGAGAGTGTGTGTGTGTGTGTTAAGTGCGTATTTGTTAGTGTATAACAAAATTATGTTGTGCTGTTTGATCCTTGAGTGGTATATGAATTCTGGCCAATGCGTCTCATCAACGTTATCGATAAGGATTCCTAAACACTTGAACAGACCTACCGATACAGTATTGTTTTAAATTGACAAATGAAATAATTTTACCTTGGAAATCTATTATATATATATATATAAAATAATGATTTTCAAAATTAGTATAGTGTTATTGGTGAGTTGATTATTAGGAGATGATAATATTTTATTATTATCATTTAGGATTTGTTTAGTTTTGCTCGTCCAGTTTGAGCATTAACTATTGTTGAATAGTTCATAAGAGATTTTCCTTAGTAATTATAGGTTAGATAGATGGGACTTAGGGAACCTTGAAACGAACCCTTTGTGAATTAAGTTTCACAGTTTTATTACAAGATTTTTGGTGAAACGGTTAAGTTAAAAGTCATCTTTTAATAGTGATAAGCTAAAAGTAAACTTTTAAGGTTGTTTAATATAATCTAAATGGTAGGATAATACAGTTAGAGAACAAATATATGAGAAAATTTAGTTATAATAAAGGAGAATTATTTAAATGTGAGTTTAACTCACACCCAAATCTACTATATCATATCTGTGATGCTATAAACTATTGTTGACTGCTTGGATGTTAGTTAAATTGTCTGATTGATTGTTTAATTGAAATTAATCTAGATATTCCATTTAAACTGTTTAAGTGTCCTTATAGCAATTTTCGCTATACCGTCATTTATTAAATATCATACCCTAAACCCTTGTGTGTATGTCTGAGCTTGAGCTTGTGTTTTCACAAAAGTAGCAGTTTAAAATTCATCAATCATTTTGACTAATGATATTTAAATTAATTAATCATTTTAACTAATGATATTTAAAATTAATTAATCTTTTTTATTAATGAGATTTGAATTTAATTAGATCAATTTAATTATTGATATTGAACTTTAATTAATCATTTTAATTAATGATTGGTTAAATTTAATTAATTGTTTTAAATAATAGTGTTTTGAAATTTAGCTAATCATCTTAATTAATGATATTTATTTAACTAAATCATTTTAATCAATGATATTTGAAATGAAATTAATCATTTTACTAATGATCATTAATCTAATTAATTGTTTTGATTAATAGTATGTAAAAAAATTAAATTATTTTAGTTAATGGTAACTGAGATTAATTATCCATTTTAATTAATGGTTGTTTGGATTTAATAAATCGTTTGATAAATGATATTTTAAGATAGTAATTGATTTAATAAATGATTTTTAAGTAAATTAATTGATTTGATAAAAGTGCTTTGGAAGTAATTAACTATTTTATTAAAGATAACTGATCTGTTTATTAAAGGAAATTATAAATTTGATTCATTATCTTTTGGGGATAGGTAATATTATTTTAGATTTATAAAAGATATTATAAATGTGATTTATTACCTTTCAGGATAATTAATATTATTTTAAATTTAATAAAAGAATTTAATTTAAATTTATTTTCTTTAGAAGATTTATGCGGTTTTAAGGTTTTAAAAATAATATTATAAATCATCCTCCAGGATGGTTAACATAGTTTGGAATTTATAAAAGATATTTACATTGTTTTATTAACGTTTGGGATAATAAATATTGTTTAAATTTATTAGTGATGGTTTCTAAATGAGAAATCTTCTTAAATAGAGTTTTTTTAAAATAAGGCTAACTGTAAATTGTTTTGATTTTATAGTAAACCATGTTTTAATGACATTTGTTTTGACCTTTGTTTTAATACACTTAGTATTATAAATTTGTCTTTTAAAAGAACATATCAAAGAGATTTTGAGTTATTGTTTGAAGTTGTTTTATAAAGAAAATTTTAGGTAGTACGCTTTCAAAGATGAGTTTTTAAATTGAAAAACTGGGTATTTCATTTTTAAGTTCCCTAAGAAGGGAATTTATTTAAAAATAAAAAGTATTTTTGGTAAAGGCTTGTTTTGGATAAATGAATTTTTACCTTTAGATAAGATAAGGGATAAATTAACATTGATTTCAATGGGTTAGATTGGATAAGAAGGTTTTGATAACATTGTTTCATCAAAACCATATATTTTATTTATAGCCTCCAAGTAGTGTGAACTAATTGATGTTATTGGGCCACTCCATAAACATCATTCACTATAACACATTAAGGTAAAATGGGTAGGAAGGTTTTAATAAACATTGTTTTATTAAAACCGTAGCTTTTGTTTAAAACAGATAAGTTGTAAAACTATTTGTTGCTTTAGGTCAACCATAAACATCGTCCAATTTAACACTCTAGATTAAAGAGGTCGAGAGGTTGAGTTAGTTTTTAAAAGACCCAAATTTTGATACCTAAATTGTGAAATGTAAAATAAAATTTGTATTTGTATGTACTCTTAAGATATAGAACGGTATTATGCAAGTAAATAAGGTGGAATAAGTTAATATTTGATGTTTTATAAGGAAATGACTTTATAAAATATTTTTAAACTTACGTGAAATTTTATGAAATAATTCATAAACAATTTTGGTATTGAATAAGATATTAAATGCAAATTTAAGCAATTTAGAAATATCCGCATGGTTAAGAAACCAATAATTATAGAGTATAACTTTCAATTTTGTTTGAAGGAGCATAGGCAATCCTCTAAGAAATAACCAAGGCTGATGAACAAAATGATACACTTAGAAAATTATTATATTTTAGATAATCAAGAAAGTTTTAAACCTAAGTTAAGATTTTTTTTTATTAGTCATTTTACATTTTAAGTAATGTTAAGTGTTAGATTTTCCTTTACGGATCATGATTGGTTTGATTAATTGGGTGATCTTGTATACCATAGTTATAGAGTTAAAATTTATAAACCAAGGTTTTTGAATTGTTATTATTAGGATCTAAATCCAAGTGATTTTGAAAAGTGATTTTTGGGAAAATTTGAGAAATAAATAGATTCTTTGCTCTAGTTGTTGTTTTAGGAGGAACCGGAATACCAGTGGAAGCTCCATATTATTTTTATTCTAGAGTTTAGCATGTTTTGTTAGGAGGACCCCTCCTTTACATTCTGATCTTGGTTTTTAATTTACTTCTCTTTTTGGAAATTCAAAATTAAATTTTTGAATATAAAACCTGAGCATTTAGTTCTAAATTATCTTTTGAAAATATTGGATGCATAGCATTTATTATAGAATATTCTTTGTATCTTTATTGTGTATGTTTGTTACATTACTTTTGGATTGCATCATGTTACTTGATTGCATATGGTTGTTAGTGTTTATATTGCATATGTTTATGGTAGAGAATATAATAATTAATCATATTTACTGAAAATCAACTAAGTAAATTTTGCAGGCAAAATAAATCTATTATTTTACGCAGGCAAGCTGGCTTTATAGTGGTCATACCACTTTACAATTTTGACAAATGTGAGCACAAACGCCCCCAACAGCTATTAACGGTTTTTATAGTGGTCCGACCACTTTAACTCACACAAGAGTACAACATTCTAACAACTTAACAACATCACCACATAGGGTGAAACAACTCACAAGTGCAGACTCACATACAAATTTCACTCGAACATCACACAGGGTGTAAAACAAATGATAAACAGCTGCACAAGGTAGTCCCACAATAGCTGCACAAGGCACACTCATACAACTCTCATAGCATAATGCAATTGAAATGGACGAGCAAAGTTACCCAAAAGAAGCGAGATACAAACCAACCGCCAACTTCAAAGCAACACCCGCTAGACCTCAATAAACAAGCTGAAGCTAAATAACACTACAGCCTACCCCAATCCCAGATGCCACCAAGAGAAACTCCATATGAACGACAACAACAACCTGGAACCCACCAAGCAGTCGAGCAGAGTTCGATCTGAAACCCAAAAATAAAAACTCTGAGAAAAATCTTCAAAGCAGGGAGAAGCATATGTAAGGATTTGACTTCGCTTTTAGGAGGATTAGAGGGTATAACGAGGACAATGGAGAAGATCAAAGATGGAATAAGGGAGGAAAGAGGCTCGATATTGAAGGAAACAGCGCGGAAGAGGAAAATAGGTGAAGCACCAAATAAAAGCAGGCGATGAAGAAAAATCGAAGGGCATTGGAAAGATAAACAGGACAAAAACTAGGAAAGGAAAAAATAAAAGTGAATGACAGTAGCAAGGGATGGAGGATGAAATGAAGAATGAAGAGATAAGAGATGAACTGATGAAAATTTAGATCTGGGGAGAAAGAGGGTGTCAGCGGGAAGACCTAGTTCCCATTAAAGTCTACAATGCGAAAAATTTCTCCAATCTTGAACCAACTAAGTAAATTGATTTTCTTAGGATGGTTATTCCTTCTTCCACTCCCTAATAATTTCGAGAACGAAATTCTTTTAAGGGGGGAGAGTGTAACAAACTATAAATTAATCACTTTATATTTAAATATTTAAATCATTTTTAAATATATTTATATAATGGATTTTTATAACCAAATAAACCTCTTTTAAATAATAATTAATGATGTTAAGATTATTTTCAAAATATGCTTACTAAAATAGTTGGTTCAAGTAAAAACAGAAAATGTGATCCAAAAGCGTTTTTCGAAATTTCGACTTTTCAGCATCATAAAACTCATCGAAAACTTCATGCACATTTGCATCAAAATGCACACATTTATGTATGTTAGGATTAGTAATAATAAAGAACACTTAAATATATTAATGTATACATATTAATACTTAAGCAAGGATGTGACATATATATATACGAGCGTTACGGCACGCGCTTCGCGCGTGATGAAGGCATCTGAATTGTTTTTGTACAAAATTGTATTTGTTTAATACGTTTAAAAGAAAATGATTTCCACAAATATTTAGTCATATTTTTGTCTTGAATCAAATGTAGTTAATTTGAATTTTTATTTCTAATTTGCAATATCTATTTTTTTATTAGTTTAAATTTTTAGTTATATTATTAATTAAAAAAAACCGAATTTGTAAAATAGTTTATTTTTTAGATCCTATTTTTAAGTGAAATTAAGACTTGGTAAATATTTGTAGAGGAAATTTTGAATTTGTAAATAAAGCTTAATTGTCAGATCCTATTTTCAATTGATGTTAAATTTTAATAATATATGTACAGAGGCATTTTTGTTATTTCATACTGAGAGTGTGTTAGCAGCAAATATATTACAACTACCACTAAAGAAATATATATAAAGGCAAATTTTGGAACTTCGCGAATTTATATTTTTGTTATTAGTTAATAAAGAAAGAATTTGTAAAGGAATTACATTTGTTATATCCTATTTTAAAAAGTGAGATTAAGATTTGATTATTTGAATTTCTAAAAAAATTATTTATCAGGTCCTATTTTCAAGTGATATTAATGTTTAATAATACTTGTAAAGGCACGTGTTGAATTTGTAAATTGAGTTTATTTGTTAGATTCAATTTTTAAGAGATTTGATAACATATATAGATGAGCGTTGAAACATATATAAGTAAAGGGTATTTTCGTAAGTTTACGGTCGGACCAAAAATCTGCGCTTTCAAGCAACCTATTAATAAAGATATAAATAAACTTATATGTATACAAATCATCTCCATAGCCAAAGTACATACAAGAGTAGCATGATATAAGGAGGTAGGAGTGAGGAAGGTAACGTGTGTTAGGGGTGGGAGAGGCATAGTGTAGCATGCATGAGATTATATTATTTTATGCTATGGGTACTTTGGTAAATTCTAGTTTTAATGCTTATAAATACCACTACCTCTTCATAATTTTCACTTTACAAATCCTCCATCTTCATTTCCTACTTTCTCTTCATTTTCTTCATTTACATTTAATTGGCATTCATATTGAAGTTTATGGCATAAAACATTTGTTCTTCCACTTCCATCCACTTAAAACTAGTGTATTCCTTCTCTACTTCACTCTACATTCAAAACAACACCCATAACTTCCCATTTTTCATCATGGTCGTGCCCTATAGCCTCTAGGCCGAGCCCTAAAGCATTTCCAAGGCCAATTAAGCAAGTCATTTGCATAATAGCGCATTGTTTTAGTCGCAATCGTGAAGTCAGCGCAAGTTTGGTTAAGTTAGTAAGCAATTTGGTGAGTAAAGCTTCAACTTTTAAACCAAAAGTTTTAAACATATTTATATTCATAATTATGACCCATGATGTTTGTTGCATATGTGTAGTGATGGTTTTGTAGTTGGTTGGTTCATGTCGCAAAAAATTGCCGCGCTTGAAAGTTAGTACACATGCTGTAAACCATATAAAAAGATAGTGGTTAAAGTTATTATATTTGTTTCATCCTCGTGCTTGGAATGGTTTTACAAGTTAAGCAGGATTTTGATTAACGATATTTTCAAAAGTAGTTTACCATTTTAATAGTGATTGTAACGACCCGCAGATATATCACTTTAATAAATTTATTTATTTGAATTAATTTGAGATTAAAATGATTTAATAAGTTTTACAATGATTTTGATAACTCATTTTAAATAGTTATAGAGTAATAATTTATTATAAATTTTATAAACATATATACTTAATTTGTAATCATAAGAAAATTTTGTTTCACTTTATCGGTTTAATAACAATTTTTAAATAATTATTAATATTAATTTATATGGTTTTATAAATGAAATATGATCATTTTAATTATTCAAAAATATTTGAGATTTATTTTCAAATTTTGTTTACAAATATCTACATATTAACTAAAAAGTGAAAATATGACCGAAAATCAAAATCGGGATTCATAAGGAAACAATGTATAAAAGTTGTGCAACGTTATAGAGATACGTGTGCACAGATACATTTGCATACATGAAGATATATTCTCATGCACACGATCATTTATACGCACGCGCGCGCGCAAACACACACACACACACACACACACACACACATACATATATATATATAATAACATATATGTATAAATATCCAGGATATTTCTTTTTCCTTACTTCCTAAGCTAACCAATAGTCCATCATAGCACAAGAACTCAAGTACACACATGGGGGTAGTCATTTCGGCCATAAAGGTGATGTAGATGTTGCATATTGATGTGATGGATAATGATGCATACGTGTAAAATATCTTAGATATTATTCTCCATTTCTTTATTTATAAATATCACCCCTTCTTCTTCATTTTCATTTCATCTCCTTCTTCATTTTTCTAAGCTTTATCCTCCACTTTAATGGCTTCCACCCTAAAAGAAATTATGACAAATTTTATTCCAAAAAAGAATTTAAAATTATAATATATAATTATATATACTTAAGCACCTCAAAACGATTTCAAAATTCCACCTATCTTCCGTATCTTTCACGGCCACCACCATCTTCCATTGAAGCTTGAGCCATCTCTCCCCTATAACCAGAGCTGTGAGCCTCCTAGTCAAGGCCGAGCGCTCCATAATCAAAAGCAGAGTGATCGTGAGCTTTAAAATCAAAATAGTGAAGCTACGGCCAATTTTTAGTTAATCGTTTAAACTCAAGGTGAAAAACTTCTAAACTATAGTATTATATGCCACTGGATTCTATATATATTTGATTATGATTTTTGATGATGATTGTTTAATATGAATGTTGAATATATATGCAAGTCATAAAATACACGTCTATACGCACAAAGGAAATCACTTTTCTTTATTAAATGAATTGGTGTATATGGGATGTTAAACCTATTTAAAAAGGTTTGAAAATGAGTTTGAAAAGTTTTATAAACATATGAAAATGTTTTGGTGAAGTTTGAAAGGTAAATTTAAATTTAGTTAAAATTAGATGCGTCGCGTAACGGTAGTTCGCGATTTCGTACCATAAAAGTCAAATTAGTATAAAGAATGGGATATAGCTCGGAATTCTTTATGATAAGAATTTTTTGAACAATTATATCCATAGTTTTCAGACAAAAAAGAAAATCGAGATTTCGATAAAAAAAATTTGAAATATGAGTAAAACAAGTTTTTACAAAAATCTTGGTTTTGCAGTTCGAAATCCAGAAAATGGTTTCTTTAAAAATGATATTTCAAAAAAAAATTAAAATATGAATAAATTCTAAAAAAAAAATAAAAGTGATTTGAATTATAAAATTAACTTTCCAAATGATAAAACGTCGTTTTGATCGATATAGCATAAAAAGCACATTCTGTAGCACTTTTCTACGGCACTTTTGAGATATAATTTTAAACACAACTGTTCTTTTTTACATCTTTGGTAAATATTTCCAAATGATTTGTAAAGTATTTTAAAGATGTTTTGAAAGATTTATAGAATGGGTAAATGTTAAATGATTTAGAGTCAATAAAATAACTTGACCGCCTTATGGGTGTCAAAGAGATGGTGTCTAGGCTTGAGTGTGAAAAACCAGTTTCCTGCTTTCCTTTGGTATCTGGACTGGCCAGATGAATTTGGTTTACTCGGATCAAAAAATTTCGAAATAGGAAAGATATGATTTCCCCAAACATAAATAACTTGGATTATATCAAGATGGTCTTCTTGTACTTGATGTTAAAGCCCGAAGAGAGAACTTGTATTGTTAGTGAAATTTAAAAGGTGATTTCACTGTTATTCCATCCATAGTATTTGTTGAATATGGAAATTGCTATTGAGTAGAATTAGATGATTTCTATTGATTCTGCTCACTTAATATTTACTGGTTTTGGATTAACATCCTAGATAACATGGTTTTAACTCATTCAAAATTTGAGTTTTAAATTAAGAAATATGTTAAGATTTAAAGGAAATGCTCTGGAAATATTTTTCCAAATGAAGAATGAAATGATTTCGAATTAGTCCTAGTTTTAAAAAGGTTATAAGTAATCAAAGGAAGGTATAATGATTTGTATATACTGAAAAGAATGTTTTGAAAATATATATCTCCAAAAGAGATTTTGATAAAAAGAACTTAATCAATTAAAGAATGATTCACTATTCATAGAACATCTTTTATCGATGATTTTTTCAATGGAACCGGAGTTGGATTTGGCAACTCTTATTCGAAAACCACTTTGAATCAATTTACGTATTCGAAGTGAAGAAATGGATATGATTTGGAAGATGGAATGTAGGGTTGCTTGTTACTAACCCTTGGAGGAAATTTCTCCTATCATATTACGTGGCAGTAGTTCTTCATTTAAGTTCTTCGATGCAAGGACTTCTCACTATTGATCCTAGGCGTAACTCCCGATAGGATGTGGTAGAAGTGTGTCTTATGTTTGCCATGTTCCTGAGCAACTCGTATGGACGAATGTCTGACGTTGCATTTCTACTTACATAAATTGATCTCTATTAACGTATCATCTGTTTGGTGGCGAAGAAAGCAACTTCTCTTAGCTTCACACCATTTCCTGATATGTATGAGCTCAGGAGTTATACGTTTGTAGAAATTAATTGTGTGATTATGGGATGACAATGTGGCATTCAAAGTGGGATGTGCTATGATTAAGGTAATCGCTACTTCAGGCCTCATCGCCTGATAATGGCTTAAACATGGTACGCCGCAAGACTATGTGTTTCGCAACCATTAGGATACGGTCATCACCTTTCTAGATAACCCACTATATATCGGGTATGTTGTGTACGCTAAGAGAGCTCTCAGATAGGTCGGCAACGACCGGAGTGATGTCATATTCGGTTCTATCCATGCCATGTATGAGTGTCAAATAGGACTAGGCCGGTCTTGCCATATGCGGAGGATTGTTTTTATATCTTCTATACATTCCTCTAGAGATGTACTGTACGGATGGTAGTCCCTTACCTGCCATTGTATGGAAATCCATTCTCCAATAAATGTCTACGAACTTGATTGTAAAGCTATTATGCCGTAAAATTTAACCAATATAACAATTTCGGCTATATGAATATATTTACGTGAAAAGTGTTTTTCAAAGGATGTCATTAAAAGTAATACCTAATGATTTTACACAGCAAATATTTTGGTTATCATAGGGTAAAAACTCGTTCCGTGTTTATGTGCAACGTGGTCTTATGAAATACCTTTGTTTTCAAATTGTGTATTTTAAGTTTCTCACACCAGTCTCATGACTGATCCGAAGTTTATTTTATTTTCCCTTAAACTCTGGATGCCCTAATTTTCCTCGGGCAGCCTAGTAGTTAGCTGATTAGAAGCACTTTGGAGTATTTTGAGCATATGGAGCATGAAACCTAAAGCATGAAGCAATTTGGATATTTTTGTTATTACCACCCCTTTCTACTATGTTTTTATTATGAATATGTTTCTAACAGAACCTGTAGGGATAGACCGTTATAATTATCTCAGCTGGATTGGTACTTATCATAACTCTAATATCTCACTTTGAGAATGATTATATGTGCTACCTTTATGATTTCCACTTGTTAAATACGATGCGAGATTCTGTTATTGTTCTATCTTCTATCTTTTTTTTCTTTTACCTCATGTTAATCTGCCTCTCCATCGCTTGAATTTGCAGCACATGCATACCGACGATGTTTTAGTGTCAATTTCTAAAGGTGGAGGAGATGGGTCGTCACAGTGATTATTTAATTAATTAATTAATAAGGATTAAAGCTAACTAATTAACTTATCAATGACATGTTTTAAATTTAACTACTTACTTGGTTGATGATGGTTTAAATTGATTAATCATTTTATTTAATGATGTTTAAGGATAATTAATCATTCAATAATAATGGATTAAAGTTAATTAATTAATTTTCTAATGATGTTTTTAAATTAATTAATCTTTTTAATTAATGATTTTTAATGTAAAACTATTTGTTTTTTAAGTAATCTTTCCTTTAATGATGTTTTAAAGTTGTTAATCATTTTAAATAATGGTATTTAATTATTTATTAATTAATTTAATAAATTGTATTTAAATACCACTTAATTAATGAAGTTTCAAAGTGAATTTATCAAAGTAACAAGGATGTTTTGACTTTGTTATTCAATTTAAATAATGATAATTAATTAATTATTAATTATATTTTATTAATTAATTGAATTAATGATGTTTTAAAAGTGATTTACCCTTTTTAATTAAAGATGTCGAAGTGAATTTATCGACTTAATTAATGAAGTTTTAAAGTGGATTAATCAAAGTAACAATGATGTTTTGAGTTATTTAATTCTTTTATAATGATGTTTCAAAGTTAAACTCTTTTAACAAAGTGTTCTAAAGCTAATTCTTGTAACGTGAAGCCAAGCACGAATTCGATTTTGAAAAGAATAAGTGATTCATTTATGAAAATAAATTAATTTCCGTAAAGCGATATCACTTATATGAAATGATTTATTTATATGCTTAACACTAAACGTTGAAGATGTAGACTTCTCGGTATTTCGAAAGTTAAGAATAATCACGAGGTGTGACTTTGAGGTAACACTACAGTGACTTGTCCGATATTATTATTGACCAAGAAACAGTACAAGTTTGAATTCAATGAGTGGTGATAAATATACAAGACTTAATTCATATACGATCGTTTTATATTCTCGATGGTTGGTTTCTCAACTATCTGTTACTTCGGTTTTTTATTATCGCCATTCTAAGACGATGTGTTGCTCCTTTGAACTTTGTTATTCTTTGTCGGTAAATGACCGAACCCAAAGCACGAAAGCACGTCCAGCCATGTGGGGTTGCTCCTATTATTGTATTTTCATATCTCATCTAGATAGAATTCGTTCGCGCATTTAGATGTGAAATATTCAAACACTCAGTAAAATTTGATGAGGTTCGACTGGTACATTTTTGAGAAATATCACGGATTATATGAGCTTCTCAGAAGTATATTACTAGAGGCATACTTCAGGGTGGTGCACCTTCCTATTCATTGTTGAAAACTTTTCTTTCCTTATTTGATTCCAACCTTCGAATTGTTTTGTTGTAATTGCAACAGGAAGAGTCAACCATTCTTCACGATGTTCAACTATAGATTTTATCCACTCTATCAAGTTTGGACTATTATCTTGTTCTATTCGTTCTACCTGGTTTGGATTTTGTTCAGGCTATTTCCATTCTTTCAAATTTGAAACTTTATACTATTTTTGCCCATCATCTGCGTTTAGATTTGTTTTCTATTATTATTTTCCATTCTTGTGTTTGGTTGTTACTCATGTAGGAGAAAATAGGTTCCGCGTTAGCGGCATGGTTCCACATATTATTGTTAAATACACTTTTGCTTCTTCAGAGTTTTACTAGTAGTTTTACTCATACTAGACATATTGGCTGACCCGAGTTGTTTATTTCGCTAAACTCTAGGATGCTCAATTATATTTGAATACTCCGAGAGTAGTAATTTAAATTTGGAGCTTTTTGAAGACGATGATCGAATATGTAGCTCCTTAGTTGTCTAGTTATTCATTTCCGGTGTATGATTATGAAGATGTATTTTGTATCTAACAAATGACACGTCAGAATGTATAGCTGCAAATTTGTTAGACGTAATGTTTTTATATATTTGATAACTCTATGTAAAAAGTAACTTCTTGTACTATATCATTTTGTATTATACACAACCATTCCGTTGTGAGGCTTTTTTATTCCGTCTTGTTCTATTTTTATTTTACCCCATGACAACTTGTTTTTCGAATGCTTGGATAACAGCCCATGAAAACTATGGATGTATTAAGTGCCGTTACTAGATGTCAGAAAGATGGATCGTGACAATCTCAGTGATTGCTTTGTCAGACCACATGAACTAATCATTGCCCAGGTCCTATAGAAAGGAAACTTTGTTTGATTTGCCCTGTGATGTTGAAATTGGCTAATGATAAGTTGGTTACCGATAGATGTAGATCTTAGCCTCTAGGATATTCACTGTGATATTGTTGTATGATGAATTGAGATGTACCGAATGTATTGAGGAGGATGGTTGAGCTTTAAGTTTTTGAAAGAATAAAGAGTAGGGCAATCCAAACATGAGAAGGGGTAAGGAATAAATAGTGTTGATATTTTCCAAAAACAAACCGAACAAATATACGTTCTTAATCTTGTATGTTCAAAACATTTTCCAAATCTACCGTTTGTGCATTTTAAAATACATACTACAAACTCAAAACATCAAACAGTGTAAATTTTCTAATATAGTGGTTCATTCATGAACATTTCATATTTTGAGTTTGTAACGTAATTTGCCTTTGAGATTTCTGCAAGAATAACCCCAAAATAGAAAACTATTTATGATCAGTATTTTTTACTTCGTTGTTTTGGTATTCTCCTTTCTTTTTGCAGTTACTTCCTTCCATAATAGACTTATGGATTTTGTTTTTGGCCTCCTCTAATCTACCGTGCTTTCGAAGTTGATTCAACGGCGTCATAATCCCGGTTCACTAGCTTCGGCATTGGATGTTAACTTTTTATTTTTTGATGTTGAATCTACGATTACCAAAAATAGTTTGATTTATTAGCAATTACAAAATAAGACAGATATGAATCAAAGCATAACCTAATTCTTAGTTCACTTGCTGATATGTACTCCGTTATTCAGCAGAACATTGCGGAAGAAAGCTAAACATGGCGGTGTATCTTGCACAACAAAAACACCGAAAATCAACTAAAAGTGCCTAAGAAATAGGGTAACTAAAGTGCCTAAGAAATAGGGGTGCTACGGTTGCGTTAACGTTGTTATTAACACCAACCGTAACTGTTGTTGATGGTTACAAATTCTTAAAACCGTTACCGCAACCGTCTATGATGGTTAACGTATTTTCAGTTTTGAAGCATGTCGTACATATATTTGATGATAAATTGATATTACTCTAACTGTTTTTTGAAAATTTATTTATTGGTTTATAAAACGACCAATATGCATATACATGTTATTAATTTATTAAGACGTGTATTATTAATGTACATGCTATTTTTTAACTTAAATTGCTAATTTTTATATTTTAATGTTAAATATTACATAAAACAATCATGTATGATTGGTATGATTAACCGCGGTTTTTAAATTCTTCAACTGTTACTGTAACCGTTACCGTTATAAATGTAACCGCATGAACTACAATTAATACGGTTGATCGGTTCAACCTTAACAGCCCTACTAAGAAATAAGACCTTAGGCAAACAAAAAATTAACTCATCTAATAAAAATTCAGTGCAGACTATGAATTAAAGCAATACATGATAAAGATGCATAGAAAAATGAGGGATACGATTTCTAGCCCTCCTTATGGAGTCCCTCCTAATAGCATCTATGAACAGATGGCTGATTTTCATCTTGACAAGGAAGGGGAAAAAAGTCTCATCATTCCAATAGTGAATGTGGATACAAAAAGTAAGAACAAATTTCAAAAATGGGTTTCAGAAAATCGTTTAAATCATTAAACCTAAACGGTCTAAACGGTCTACCAATAATCGTTTAAGCTCTAAATAGTTTTCATAAAAGCATTTACTATATTTTACATTTGTTTTTAATACTTAAATAGTTTTCTGAAAATTATTTAAGAACCAAGCAATTTTCTGAAAGCTATTTATGGAATCCACATTCATACAAAAAGTAAATGATTCTCACTCTGTTTTTCATCTCCACGCTCAAATACTCACTGCTCCAGCGTGACAAAGACAATAAAAGTGAGGATCCTTCTCATTTCTCCTCCTCTAACCATCGCTGGAAATGCTTTAACCCTTTCCCAACTTCTGTGTGTTACAACATTTTGACTTTCAAAAGAAGACTTAAATTCTTGTATACGAAAAATTGAATTGTTTCAAAACTTCCAACTCATACGCAAAATTTTGTTATGTTTCAAACTTTTTGGCACAAAGAAAGATATGTGAGACTCTATGAAGATACTATTGGATCTTCGCTAACACAAGAAAGGATAAGGGAGACTACAAGGCGACGCAAAAAAGGATAAGTAAGGTTTTGTATAAAACCACACACATGGAGGATGTATTATTAGTGCGACATGACCTGTTAGGTTTTCTCACTCACTTCAAACTTGATTTATTAGGCTCTTTACTTGCCCTAACTTGATTTCTTATATTTTCTCATTCGTTTCGATTTTCGTTTTTTATGGATCCACTCTCTTATTCAGTGTGGTTCTATATATTTCTACTCTTTTCACGAGTAAGAATTTGTTTTAAATGATATGTGATCTGCTAACACACTACATTGTTGATGGTAACTTTCTCCAAATGAAAATTTTTAAATTTAGTGGGTGAAAAGCAAAAATTGGGATGCTAATAGATTTAGCCTTGTACCTTATCCCTCTTGCATGCTGGTGATAAACATATCATGCTTGTAAAAATTATCAGATTCCATCCACCATAGATACTGTTAACCCACATTTCAGCAAAGCAGTACACATGCGGATTTAGCCCAACAGACATCATGATCATCAAGGCGAAAAGTCCGGAGAAACCGTTACCAAGCTCGGAGATCGAATATGACTATAGACGATGGTCAAGCGGATTCGGATTGAATCCCTAATTTTTGTCTCAATCAAGGTGCAATTGGTATAAAGTGATAGGGAAGGCCTCGTGATGCTACATTTCATATTTCAAGTCGATCGGAGTACGTATGCTAGAGTTATGGGTAAATGAAGAGAGGTCAGATCATATTCAGCTCAACGGCACAAGTCAATGATGATCGCTCCATAACTCAACAACCACTAGACGGTTGAACTGAAACTTTAAAAACAAGAGGGGACACTAGGGAGTCTACTCCTGTAGATCGCATAGCATTTGAAGAAGTTTAAGAGATCAACATATGTCACTCAATAGAGATCAGTACCTACCCTCTTAGGGGTCGGCTAAGCCCAATTTCATAATAAGGATCGATCCATAACTTCGCATCTGCACATTCAATTGACATGAAACTTGTACGACAAGCTAATTAGAACATGTAAAACACCCCTTATGGATCGCATAGCATTTGAAGCAAGATGGAGGGATTGGTACCTATTCCTCCATAGGGATTGTCGATAATCAGGCTTAACACTATATTGCAACAAAGATTGATCAATAACTCGACTTCTACTAATCCAACTGGCATGAAACTTGAAGGCTAAGCATAATACAACATGAAGAAGCTTTCATATGGATCGTATGTCATTTGAAAGATGTTGAAGGGATCGGTACCTATCCCTCCATAAGGATTGGCAAAAGTTGGAATTTAAACACCACTTCACGAAAAACACAATATCTCACAAACAGTAAGTTCGAAATGGCATGAAATTTGGAGCGCAAGTGGCTAACATCATGGGAAACCACCAAGAGGGATTGCACCTCATTTGGACACCAAAATATGGATCGATTGTGGGCCTTAATGGACCTGAAAATTTTTTGACGACCTCGTCATGGTCTCTTGAACCTTCTGTCAAAATTTCAACTCGAGCGATGTCCGTATTCACTTGTAAATACAACAGACATGGCGTCAGAAAAAGGATCTTTCTGTTTCTCTTTATCTTGAACTTAGGCTACCTCTGTCAATTTTACTTTTGGATTTCGGATTGTAACTGTAAACAAACTTCAGTATAATAAAAAGAATTATTCGGAGGTGGGCGTAGGTCGAAGTTAGCCGAACCACTATAAATCTTGTATCTTTTTACTTGCTTTTTGATTGTTTCAATTTTTTTCTTCATTTATTTCTCTTCATATTTGTGTAAATGGATTGGGTATTGGAGTTTTTGTATAATTGGGTATTTGTGGTCAATTTTGATGCCAACATTTCGGTGCTTTCACTGAGAATGACTTCCACCCGAAGATTTGGAAGCTAGGATCTTAGATTTGAAAGCTTGGATACTTGGATCTAGAAAGCAATGGCTAGGCAATCAACAAGGAGAGTGCTACCAGAAAGGAGCCACCGTGAGGTAGTCAGGAGGCTTTCTCAGGAGCTGAAGTTAATCAAGCATCTATCTACATCACCAAGAATGAAATGGAAACGATTATGGATGCTATGTAGGAGAGGATGCTGAAAAGACAGGAAGAGATGATGCAGAATTTGCTCCAACAGACCGGACAAGCTGGAGCACAGAATGAAGGAATTGAAGCAGCAGGAATCGCTGGAAATCGAAAATCGAAACTGAGAACATGAAAATGCAGCCAATAGACAAAGGAATAAAACAGAGCATCTGAAGGCAGTCCCCTGCCATCCTAGAGGGATCGTCACTGAGCCCTCTAGAAGGATCGGTATCGATCCCCAAAGGCTACGGTGCATGCCCACGGGTCTAATTGATCGTGATGTTGGAGGACCTGCGATCAATCCATAGAGCTTAGTGCGAATCAGAATTTGGATGCTCATCCGGAGGAAAACGTTCCAAAATTCCCTCGTAGATTCAAGGGGCAGCTTGGAGATGATGATAGGAAACTACCATTGAAAGACAATGACAGGTTTGCAAAGATGATAAGGTGAGATATGCATGGAGGATTAGTGAACAGAGATCTGAAGGATGTGAATAGAAGTCCATTTGCTTCAAATATCAAGAATGTTAGGTATCCACCAGAATTCAAACTACCAACGCTGGAAGCTTATGAGGGAAAGTTGGATCCAATTATGTGTAGTATGAGGTATATACGACACATGGAAGTACAGGAGACATCGGAAAAAGTCCTAGCACGATGTTTCACCCTGTACTTAACGGATATAGCTGCACTATGGTTCAGACAGTTGGAAAACGAATCCATTTACAACCTAAGAATGTGATGACATTGACATCAGTAAGGCAAAGGAGAGGAGAATCACTCAAGGATTTCTTAAACATGTTCAATGTAGTAGTTGTTTCGGCGGGTCAACCGGATCCATCGATGGTTTTAATGGCGGCGACGTCAGGAGTTGCAGATAATTCAGATTTTAAGATATCACTGATACAGGATCCATCGATGGATCTCGAAGAATTCTACCATGAGTAGAGAGGTTTATACGACAAGAAGATGTGAAAGCTCATAAAGAGGCAATAGAAGTTAATACAGTACGGGGTAGAGAACTGCCCGGTGAGAGCTCAGGAAAGGACAAGGGTAAATGGAACATGGACAATGGCTTCAACGGATTGAAGCGATAGGGGAGAGAACTCAACTTCTCTTCTTACTCGGAATTGAATAAAACCTAGAACGGATATATCTGGATACCCGAAGGCGCCTTCCATATCGAAGGCTGGCAAGGAGGGAACCCTTCGAACGTGAACGGACATCAGGAAAGCGCTGCCTATTTCATGAGCTGGATGGGCACAATACAAATGACTGCATGCATTTGAAGGACATCATTGAGGAACACGTGAGGAATGATCAGTTACAACAATACGTAAGGACTCAGGCAGCGATAGTGGAACAGGAGTCACCACCGTCCACCTCGAATGAAAATGCCAATAGATCAAGGCATCATCATCAACTTGTCATCAATTAATCGAGATGGCATGGAATAAGTAGCAAACTCCACAGTAAGATAGCTAAGTCACTTATACATGTACAAAATCAAGGACGGTCTCTAGGCATGCTCTGAGATGATGATAAACCGTAATGTTAGAGTTTATGAAATTTGTTTTTTTCACTTTCTTCTTGTTTGCTTCAAACTCTTGTTTTTCCGGTTTTATTTGAACTCTGGTTTATTGGTTATACGGACTCTTATTTTATGGACTTAGGAATGCCTAAATTTGGATCAATGCAACGGATAACACAGATCGTCGGGTATAGACTATGCATGGCAAGGGGTCGGATCAGCCTGCTCAGGTCGTCGAGTGTGCTCGGCAAGAATTTGAAGAGAACAAGGTCATCGAGTATGGACTATGACTGGCAAGGGATAGGTCGCTTCGCTCAAACGCAATGCATCAGATTGCTCACGTCGTCGATTATGAATTGTGCTCGACAAGAATCTAGTGAGATCGAGGATTTGGATTAGGATAACACCCCAAAAAGGTTATAGATTTGTATATCAACTTCAAACAGCTATGGATTTGGATATGGACCCGGAGCAGTTTGGAATGGGTTAACGACCCGGTGAGGTCGAGTGTTTGGATAAAACGATCCGGAGAGATCTCGGATTCGAAATTGGATATTGACTTGGAATGGCCATGGATTTGGATTGGCAACGGATTGGATAATATGGCTATCAATGGATTATGGACTTCGAATTTTGGATTTAGGACAATTCCAAACATGCCTTCCTATCGCAAGGCATGTTTTGGATGGGCAAAGTGTTAAACCGCCTTTTAGCAAAACGGATTTAACCTAACGGACATCATGATCATCAAGGAGAGAGGCTCGGAGAAACCGTTACCAAGCTCGGAGATCGGCTATAAACGAGACTATAGACGATGGTCAAATAGATTCAGATAGAATCCCTGATTTTGTCCCAAACAAGATGCAATTGGTATAAAGTGATAGGAAAGGACTCGTGAGACTACATTTCGAATCGATCGAAGTTCGTATGTTAGAGTTATGCACAAAAGAAGAGGGATCAGATCATATTCAGCTCAACAGCACAGCTCAGCAATGATCGATCCATAACTCGACAACCACAAAGCGGATTTAAATGAAACACTGAAAACAAGAAGAGGGAACACTAGAGAGCCTACCCCTAGGGGAATCGCATGGCATTTGAAGAAGTTGGAGGGATCGTCATCTGTCCCTTGATAGGGATCGATACCTATCCCTTTTGCGGATCGGCTATGCCCAATTTCATAACAAGAATCGATCAATATCTCCACATCTACATATCCAATTGACATGAAACTCAAAGGGCGTGCTAATCAAAACATGTGGAACACCCCATATGGATCACATAGCATTGGGAGCAAGTTGAAGGGATCGATACTTATCCCTTCATAGAGATCGACTATAATCAGCCTTAATACCATATTGCAACAAAGATCGAGCAATAACTCGAATTATACTAATCCAACTGGCATGAAACTTGGAGGCTAAGCATAATACAACATGGAGAAGCTCGCATAGAAATCGCATGGCATTAGGAAGAAGCTGAAAGGATCGGTACCTATCCCCCCACAAGGATCGGCAAAAGTCGGGATTTAAACAACACTTCACGGAAAACACGATACCTCACAAACTGTAAGTGGAAATGACACGAAATTTGAAGGGCGGGTAGTTAACATCATGGGGAACCCCGCAGAGGGGTCGCACCCCATTTGGACATCAGAATAGGGATCGCTACCAATCCTTATTGACGGCCTCAATGGGCCTGAAAAATTTTGTCTGGCCTCGCCTTGGTCATTCGAACCTTCTGTCAAAATTTCAACTCGATCGATGCACGTCTTCCCCTATAAATACAATAGGTATGGCGTCAGAAAAGGGATCTTTCTGCTTCCCTTTATCTTCAACTTAAGCTGCACTCTGTCAATTTTATTTTTGGATTTCGGTTTATAACTATAAACAATCTTCAGTATAATAAAAAAGATTATTTGAAAATGGATGTAGATCGAAGTTAACCGATACTATAAATCTTATCTATTTTTACTTGCTTTCTGATTGTTTTAATTTAGTTTTTAATTTATTTATCTTCATATTTCTATAATTGAATTGGATATTGGAATTTTTGTATAATTGGATGTTGGTGGACGCTGACAGATACTCAAAATCTAATCAAGCACGAAGTGAGGACGCTAAAAAAATTATGATGTAGATCCCTACATCCCCTCCAAGGCTCCAATACACGTGCGTTATATATGCTAGCTGGTATTGATATAAGTAAACTAAAATGGAGAAACTGTGCGTATATAAATATAACATGAGGTCTAATATCTCCTCGTTATAACTCGTTCAAAAATGTCAAGTCATTTTGACATATCCATAAAAAGGAAACTTAACCAACATTTCATCAAATCCACAACAAAAGTACTCGTCTACGATAAGAGCCAAGATAAAATAGTCCAAATCCATTCTTTTAGCAGACAAATCTTTCCTGTCCTAAAACATCTCCTCATGTAAAGTCCACTTCTCCTAAAATTTCTCTTTCAACGAAATCTCTTATTCTAATACGGTAGCTCTTCCCTTTCTGATTATCCTCTCATTCTTGCCTCAAGTTGCTCCTCGCATTTCTATGAGAAAAAAATCTGGACCACTTCCGTTCTCTCTTTAGTTTCTCTTAGGTCCTCACCAAACCCTCTCTGCTCACATTATACAACCAAAACTCTCTTTTCTTTCCAAACTTCAAGAAACAAAATTCAACTTCTACCCCAAATTAAGTTCATAAATTTCATCAACCGGAAATTGGGAAACCATTAGAAAGCATATTATAACCGCACCACCAAATTTGCACAAAGACGACTATGACGCTCCAGCACATCGCATCATCATCAAAAAAATCAATATACCTATATTGATCTATTATTTTGATTGCTTACACAGTCAAGGTTTCTCATTATTTTATTTGTTCACATTAAAATCCTTTTAATTTGTTTTCAACTAATTTTATAATGTTGTGGGATACGTTGGAATTTACATATATCTGGATTAGTATTGTAAAATTGATTATGAAATGTTGTATAGAAACTAAAAGAAACTGAAATGTCATATTGTTATGTTGTATACTTCAGTTAACATAATTTGCTGTAATTTTTCAGATTTGAACGCACACACAGACAAAGCCTGTATACTAGAGTTTATTATTATCCAATTATGAATATGAATGTGAATTACAAACCAGTTTACTTACACACATATAGACAAAGCCTGTGTACTAGAGTTGATTTTTATCCAATTATGAATTTGAATGTGATTTATAAACCAGTTTAACTTTATTTCTTTTTATGTTAAAAATGTTTTGATTCATATTTGTGAAGTTATAAACCAGTTTAATTCATATTTGTACAAGCTGCCATTTGGTTACTAAATAAGTTTTGATAAACTTCACTTATGTTTGTTAATTTCAAATTTCTTTTGAAATGTGATTAGCTCAGGTTGCTAAAATACAAAATCCTTATGCTGCGTTTTAAATTTTCTTGGATCACAGTTTATCACTCATTTCAGTAAACATTTTTTCCATTAAACGTTGTGTATGAACTCAGTAAGTCTGAGTTGGTGGTGTGACTACAAGTGCAGTGCAGATTTTAACAGAAAGCATGACATAATTTTAGCATTTAACTGACCTAAGCACATTATAGTTCTAAGCACTAACAAAGCAGTTGCTCGAACATATTTCAGGAATGCAAGAAAAGCTTTTAAAGGATGAATTTTGTACGAAATCAAATTACTTTATATGTGTTCATATATGGATAATTTATATTCTATATGTAAAACATGAGGTTTCGCAGGTTTCGCTTTATTTAGTTCCCGAAATTTTACTGGACTGCAAATAAGATGATATACGTAATCCCGTATAATTTTAACCTTTAGTTCTTATCAATAAAATTTATGTTCAAAATTAAGTTTTTTTAGTAGCTTTATCTCCACTGGGTTTTGCGTGAACATTACTGAAATTATCCTACCAAATTACAGATCAAAAATCACGGCTTAAAGTATTGAATAATAAGCACTGTAACTTGGTGACTATTTATGTATGTACCTACGTATATGTATCTATTTCCGACAAATATGTTAATTGATCTTTATCAGGCTTTTTTTTTAAATAATACAGCTAATATTTTGCCAAACATATTTTTCAAAATTGTACATAGATATAATTTATCAACATAAGGGGTGGTAAATAAAAAATATAACTCTCCAATTTTGATAGCAAATATTTCCCTAACAGATCTATAGAAACTCACATCATAGTCTCCTCTTTCATTCAGCTTTCTTCAGCCCATGACATTCTCCTTTCTTTCTGATCTCTTCCATTTTCTAATTGATCATTCACTTTTTAAGTTAATTTGACAAGGTTATATACTAGTCCAGGAAAAACTTTATAATTCTTGTGTTTTTTGGCACCAAATGGAGAACATCTATAAAAAAGGAAGAGAGAATAAACAAATGATTCTCGAGCTACCGCAGAGCACGAAGTTGGTGCAGGAAACAAAGCTAATGGTAATAGTGGCTCTTGGTCCAGTAATTTTCGACCCGTTTTGATGTTTCATAATCCATCAATAGCCTCAAATAATTTGTACGTCAACAAAGTTAGATAGCTTTTACTGTACTATTACTGTCTTTTGTTAGTACTGATTATGATCTAGATTATAATGCGAAATTTGAAAACAACTGGAAACTTTCAACTTACTTTTAATTCCGTCTAAACATGAACATTGAAACCGTTCTTTTTAATCATCAATTCAGAATTTAGTTTCATACACATTAGAACACTTTTGAAAAGATGAAAAAAAGCTCTCTAAACATGTCCTACAAATAATGATGCAAAAACAAAAAGACAACATTTTCTTTCTTTGTACATGTATACAACAAAGTTTAATGTAATCCATATTTTTATCATATCATTTGTACTGGCTTCATCAAATCAATAGATGAAAGAAAATGGAACTTCTTTTATCTTTATCAAATTTAGTTTTTATTTTCTTTCCTCTATCAATTTAATTAATCCAACGATAGAAATAGAAGAACATATAACATCTGATTATATATAATCAAATATATATGTTCATCAATTTCTATCATTGATTAATAAAATCGATAGGCAACTCTCTGCAAATGTATGAAATTACCAAGCTACTTTCCCAAATCACGCCCTCATGTTCTAGTCATACGCCCTTCATATGCCTTGCCTATAAACTATGGAAGAAAAAAAGCAGACGCAAAATGCATGATTTTCATTGGTATCTCTCAGCAAATGCATGAAACCACTAAATCGTTTCCCTTTCGTTTTCTAATTATGCACCTATTGCATATACCATTACATTAACCAAGCATACATCTCATGAAGTCTCATCTCTAAACCACATGATCCATCACACATTTAAGGTCCTCCTTTTTCTTCGTTCTTTTTTATTTGGATCAAAATCTAACTCAAAATCTGTTTATCTATCCATTATTTTGAAATTAGCATCATCCATTTTAGCATCATTATATTTATTTGGTATTACGACCAGACCAATATCACTAGTTCAAGGTTTAATTCTTCTATTCCCATTTCCGCTGTCCACATGTCTCAACTTCACTCACCATAAATTTTTGTATCAGCTCACTAATAACATGTTGAGACCCACCCAATAATTAAATCATATGATGTGTGACTGAGAATTAACTGAGCAAATCATATGATGTGTGACTGAGAATTAACTGAGCACATGGGACAGTGGAAATGAAGATACGAATTGAGCTTACTGGTTGATGCTTCTATCTTGATATTTCGCGAATCACATCATCCTCCCCTTTCATCTAATCCTATGTAACTTTTTCTATACAGATTTACTCTAATTTGATTATTTATTTTATAGAAGTTGGATCACTGCACCAGGTCCTTCCCTTTTTTCACATTCCTTTCCATCTTTCGCCTTACCTTGGAGAGGGACCATTTACATCCATCTACATCCAATCTAATTATTATAAATATACATATCTAATTATATATAAATATATAGTAAAGTCAAAGAATCACAAATGTCTGCATAAGATAAATAACTTCTCATAATATAAATAACTTCTCTCTCAACTTTCTTCACTACACTCTAAAACCATTTTAAATTTTTTGGAGATGGAATAAAAATGATCTTAAGTGCTCAACAGTAGAAGTTAAAGAGGGAATATTAACGAAAGAGTAATGAAAAGTTAAAGAAGGATCGTTAATGATTTTCAATATTCTTATAACCTTGTTAAAAGAGATGATCAAAGTAGAAATGATTGAAGATAAAGATCAAATCAACCAAACTAAGGTGGCAAAAGAAAAGAAAAATCTAAAAAGATATGAACTTGATGCAACTTTTATAATCTGTAATTAGATTAGATGAGAGTCAACATTAAAAATCTTTAAACAAACCCTTCACCCCCAACATATTATTTTTAAACTCACATTCTTCCAATTATTTGAAGAAAAAACATTTGCTTTTTACCGATCATTTGATAAAAAGTAATTGGTTTTTATTGCTTTATATGACTTTCATTTACATAGATGCTACATCAACCCACATTTACATTGTGCTAAGTAGAAATTGCGTTGCTTTGAGTTTTTTTTTTACATTTGTAATGCACAAAACGTTAATAAGTTGTATTTCATCACTTCATCACCAACCATAAAGATGCCGGTAAACTCAACTAGAGTAAGAAAGATGTTGGTTTCACTACAAATTTGTATCATTTGAAGGTAAGGATTGCGCTAGCGCTATTTCTCCATAGATACGACTTTCTGTGAAGCAATTTAAATCATTTCATGTAGTTGATTCGTTTTCATTATCTATTTAGGAAGTTATATTTTATGGATTTTACTTCAAATGCACATTTGCTCCTTCATATTGTGTGTTGTTGTTGATATAGTCATACACGAAGCATGGATTCAAACTAATATGACACTATATATTCACTTCCTACCGTTGTAGTTTCTCCTCATTGAGCAAACATGTTTTGAGTGCTTTTGAAGAAAAAAGGCTAGTCAGTTATCTATATCAAAACCTCAAGATAAGACCTTAGACTATTTGACGCCCAAATTACATCTTTGAAAACCCGCTTATCAACAAAGCGTCATAATTTTCTTGCAATTTTTCTTTTTATGAATTTAAAGAGAAAATAACTTTTGACATAAAAATAAATTAAACTCCACTGCAATACAATACAATAGTTTTCTATATACAAAACATCATAATAAAATTATAACCGATCAATTGAAGTTTAAATTGATACTCAAATCCCTAAAATATTTATTAAAAAAATATTTTTATATGTAGTCGTAAAAACATAGAATTTGGTTATAAAAGCCTAATAAAAATTGAGTGCAAAATGAAAGTGGAGAGCTCTCCAAAACATAGACCACTGAGGGGAAAGCAAACCAGTTTTTATAAAACAGTTAAGTATAATTAACTACTTTAAAATCCACTTTAAAGTTTAATGAGGTTAGAAAACAGTTTCACAAGAAAATTTGGATAAGTTCCAATTGGATTTTCCATATCCATTTTACACATTTGATTTATTCATTTTTAAACTCAATAAATTCAGAAAAAAAATATGCCACGCACCAATGAGATGTTTGTGCACACGTATAAAGTACCCTTTCAAAATATAGAATGTCTCGGTGCTGTTCACATATGTGCCAAAAACATATTAAGTTGAACCTAGGTCCTAGAACATACAGAACTTAAGATTTGATTCTGTCCGGGTGTATTCATAAATACAGTCAAAGTGAAACTGTCCAGATACCACAGCTAAATCATAAATGGTTATATGGTATTTATGTACGATAAGCTAAGGGAATATAAAATGAATTATTAAAAAAAAACCTCGCCTTTAAATTTTATCCAGGTATACTTTTGACAAAAACAATCCACAATCTCACATTTTCTTGAGAAGAAATCATTTTACTACTTTTGAGAGCAAACAATTATCTAAATAATGAAATCACAACGCCCAATACTCGAACAAATTATCAAATTATAATACTGGGTGACGATTTCAAAAAACTTGATAGTAAACAAATAGCATAGCATATGTTCACTGAATTCATTACGTCATCAAGCGAAGTTTCTAATTAGCATAGACAAAGCGTAGATGAAAACATAAACTGCAAATTTTCAAACAATCATAAGACGTCGAACTTAAAAGAAAAAAGTATAAAATTTAAAATTACAGGAATAACGCATCTAAAGCTTGATTGCCTCCTTAAAATCCAAGCTTTGTGCGGCGCCAATGCCTGCGCTTTGCATTGTACCTGAAAACAAATTTAAATGCAATTTAAGCATCAAGCAAATCGAGAATTTACACAAAGCAAAATACAAATTAAAATTCGTGAATAAATACCCAATCTTGTTGTCGGTTCGCATTCTGATCCAATGAGGAATCGGCCTGTTTTGCCGACTCTTCTTCGCCAGTTTCTTCTTAATTATAAATGTTTTGTGAGACGGCTGGTTAAAAAATCGATTAAAGATTTCGCAATAGGAATCGACAGTTAAAATCATGGTTAAAGTTTAAGATGAGAAGGAGAAAAAGATTACCATTTTCGCTGCTGAGCTGACGGCGGCAGAAAGTCAAAACCCTAAGTGCGCATGAATAAATGGGCTGCAGGTTATAAAAGAGGTGCAAAAGTTAACAGACCGAGTTTGGGCTTTATGGCTCAATTCTTTTGTCACCACGAAATAGAGTGCAAAGAATTCAGTGTCAATGCACCTAAAAATATTTTATTTTGGAAAAAAAATTTAAAGGACAAATTAAAGAAAATATTTAGTCAGAAGGACACGCGCATAAAATTTTTACCGTAAGGACAAAGCCCAAATGCAATTTCAAACAAAATATTCTGTTCGTCTTCCTCCTCCTTCTTTAACTCAAAATTTGACGAAATTTTGCTTGAAAGAAAAATGACAACGCAAATCAGAAACAAATCTACATCTCCAACACAACCTCAGAAGTCGACGGTAGATGAACAACGAGCACAACGATCGACAACCGATGAAAACCTAAGTAAGTCGAAGTGAATCAACAAAACGAAAATTGAAATGTCGAATCACTTACGGCAGCAGATGTTGAAAAAGAAAATGCAATGATAGAAGACGAAAACTTACCTCTAGCGCAAACGATAGCGACGGCAGTAAAGGCAAAAAGCAACAAGTTAAAGCTTAGAAAACATACATCAACAGAAGAGGAAAAACAAAATAGAGAAAAAAGAACCAAGAGAAGACATGAAAAAATTACAGCAAGTGGAAGCAGACCAGAAATAAGCGAAAGCATACCAAAGAAGATAACTGATAATATAAAATCAAACATAACAAAGTTAGTATAATATTGTTACAGTAATATTGAAATTTTTTGCATAGAACGAAGAAGAGAACATGCAGTAACAAATACTTACAGAGAAAAAAGTTGAAGACAATATGCAAAAAAGAGAACAAAGAACAAAAACAAGGAATGAAAAAATGATTCAGAACAAAATATAAAAAGAAACAGAGGTAACTGAAATTGCAAAATTATAAAAGTAATGCTAATAATTTCATACTGTTAAAATTTTCTAATGTTATGAAAAATTTTAAACAGGAAAAATCTCAGAAAAAAGAAGGGAAAAAAGTTGTAGAAGAAGAATCAGAAGAAAAACAACTCAATTCGGTAAAATAAAAAAACATCATAACTTTATACCATAATAAATATGTCAAAAATATTACCTGTAAATCATTTGGTAAAAGAAAAGGCTGCTAAGTACAATAAACTGATACCTAATTACAAGTAATAATAGTCAGTATCATTAAGCATAAATTCTTTGATAAAATAATAGTCAGTATCATTTAGTTGAAATGTGATACAAACAAAAAACTGATACCTATTTACAAAAGAACTGATACTTATTCACAAAGGAACTGATACCTACTTGAAAAAATGATACCTGGTTACAGAAAACTGATACCTACTTAGTACCAATTGATACCTAGTTACTGCAAACTGATACCTAGTTACTACAAACTTTAAATTGTTACATATTTAAACATAATTTGTTTCACAAATAATTTATAGTCTTTATTTTGAAATAATAGGATGATGATGATTTTGTTGATCCATATCCAAAATGCATAAAAGAAAGATTACAAACAAAACAGCAAACTGAAGATAAAAAGCATGAAACTGCTTACAGATGTGATTGCAGGCAGTATTCAAAACGGTAAAACTAATAAAACAAAAAATGCTCGATCCAAGAAGCAGATGGACATAATGAAGAGCACTCTTTTCTACAACTTCTTTAAAGTTTTCTATGAAGAGAAAATTTTGATGAAAGAATGCAAAAAGCATCAACGCAATTTGGATGCTTTATACAAATGCTACTCAGTTGTGGAAGATGCATTCTTATTTTCCAAAGAAAGGATGAAAGTTACAGCAATGGATATAAGTTTGATTTTTGGCCTACCACTAAAAGGAATTAACATTGAGCCGACTTAGAAAATGACAAATCGAACAATTCCAATGCAGCGTAGGGAATTTGCAAAGAGAAAGTTCGGCAATTGCACTTATATAACAAGAAATGTTGTTGAAAAAAGAATAAAGCAAGAAGTTGCGAAGAAGAAAAAAGAGCATGAAGAAGACTTGCCAATGTTAATAGTAATTGAAATACTATTAACATTCTTCTTTCCAAACAACCAGCAAAAATTAAGATGGAAACTTCTACCATACTTAATTAATGTAGAGACAATGCAATTGGTTTCATGGCCACTAACAATAGAAAAGAATTTCAATAAATTTGTTAAGAAGTTCATCCATAATCCAAGAAATATGTCGGGATGCTCCATGCTTCCATTGGTAAGATAACTTAATCAAAAATTTATTGCTTAATTTTTTTAACAAACATACCTAATCAATTCTTTTTATGTTAACAGTATTGCATTTGTGAAAAACTGAGTCTCGTTCAACAAGACAATATTATACTCCAGCTTTAGCAATATTTGCAAAATGGGATTTAAGAAAACCCAAAGACAAAGCACTCAAAGGAGTTTTTGACAACATGAAAGAGGATGATGTAAGTAAAAATTACATTTAATTTTTGTTAATCAATATGCTTTAACTCTTATGTAGAATAAAGTTTAATTGTCTATTCTCTCTTCTATAACATAAAACTGATACTACGGTGATCAAAAACTGATACCATATCATTGCATAGTAAATAGCATCAAAAACAAAAAATTGAATGCAAAAAAATAATACCATATGTTTACTTGCTTGAAACGAATACTAATAGTATCATAAACTGATACAAAAATTGCAAAAACTGATACCAAATGATTACATACTAGAAACTAATTGTGGAAATGTTTAAAAGTGATACTAGAATCCAAAAACTGATACCTTATAATTTCACAATTTACACTGATACTACAATCCAATAACTGATACCATAGTTGTACATCCTTGAAACTGATACTAATATTATAAGAAACCGATACTAATATTATTAGAAACTGATACTAGAATTCGAAAAATGATACCACAGTTTTACATGAGTAAACCTGATACTAATAGTATCAGAAATTAAAAAAATAGCTATTAGTTCTATTGCATACTATTTTCTTTTTTCATAACAGTAAAAATTCAATTATCATTGTTGTTTGAAACCATATCTTAAAACTGAAACAAATTTTCCAACACCAATTTTCTAGGTGAAAGAAATCACAAATCTCAGCCCATGTGAAAAATGTCTACTTCAAACAGAGACTGTTGAACACAATTTCCCCAAAATTTAAAAAGAAAAGCATGGAAAAAAAAGAAAGTTTGAAGAAACCAAAGAAAGTGCACATTCATTTGAGGAAGACATAAGCATTAGGATCTTCCAAATGCATATAAAAGATTTGGAAGAAGAAACAAAGAAAACAAAAAAAGAATTGGAAGTAGAAAAAAGAAAAGAATTAAAGCAGAGCAAGAAGTTTTCAGGTTGAAAGAAGAGTTGAAAGAAATTAAGTTGAAGCTGAAAGATAATGAAGAGAAAAGATCACAGACTGAAGACGACACCAGTAAATTTGAAGATGATTTGAATGACACTGAAGAAAATGGCGAAAATAAAAAAAAAGTTTCAATGTAGAAAGCGACATTTTACAAACTGAACTAAATGCATATACTTTAGAAGAAATGGAAATTGGAAGAAATAAAGAAAATAAAGAAACAAAAGCTAAAGAGTGTGTACAAAAAAGAGCAGATAAAACAGAAGAATTGGAGAAACATATGCCCAGCGAAATAGAAAGTGAATTGGGTAAAAAAACAAACAATGAAGAAATACAATATCAACAGGAAGAAGAAAAAACAAACTCCAACTGAAGTGCATCAAAAAGAAGAGTTGGAAAAAGAAAGTCAAGTGCAGAGAGACAAAACAGAAGATACTCAACATCTTCAAGAGGATATAGATGTAAAAAATCTAAATGCACCATCCGTCATTTCAGTGCTTGACTTTACCCCTCCATCTTTCAAATTTTACGACACACGAGATTTTGAAAGTGAAAAAACTGGAAAAAAAAATGCGGAACAACCTGTGCAACCAACTGTTAGGAAAGAGAAAGAAACAGTCACACAATTAAGTGACAAAAAAATTAAAGCAACACAAAAAAGGACAGCTTCTTATATTCAAAGATTGAAGGCAAGAACAAGAGTAAAAAAACGTGATAGCTTTGAATATGGGATGAAACAAAAAAAAATTGCAAATAAATCAAAAGCTGAAGAAAAAAAAAGATGTTGAAAACAAAAATGAACAAGACAACAGTACAAAGCCACTTGCAATAATAGAGCCAACACTTTCAGAGATAGGCCTTGGACATTGCAAATTTTTGATCTATCTCAGCATTGAATAACAAGATGTGATCAAAACTTTCTTTTCATTAATGACATCATCAGAAAAGTAAGTGTACAAATATATATATTAATTTTAAATATGAAATTAAGTTTATCTAACATATACAAATTGTTTTTATCAAAATAGTATAGTGGCATGGGAAGACAATGACACAATCAGAGGAGGTTGTGTCGTAACAAAGAATGCACTAAAACATCTACTAGAAGGAAACGACACAGACGGATAGGTACATAATATTTTTTTTTCTTAACATCAGCACTAATACCAAAATATAAACAAAAATGATACCCAAATCCATAACATACTTAAATTCACTTGATGCTTTATTATTTTTATACCAATCAACATACACAACCACTATTAACATTACTGATACTATTAACAATTTAATATTGCTTCACCAGTAAAAAAACTTATACTTTTCTGATTTTAATACAGATTATAGATTGGTATATTTCAAAATATGGACTGGAAGAACACAACTATGTTTTCACAACTACAACGACGGTAAATAAAACTTTAATATTCAAGTACATAATAATCGCTTCATTTATTAAATCATAACTTATTTTCATGTTAAATAGAAAGCAATTGTATGTGATATAAAGGGTATGATAAAAAGTCTTGTCCTCCCTATGCTAGAATCTATTGTACAAGATAAATTTGCTGAAAGTGTATATTTTCCTTTGCATTGTGAGAACCACCGGACATTAGTCACTTTAACATACCCAACAATGCAATGGTGCCATGTTGATTCGAACCGCCCTAGAAGATCAAATGAAAGAAATAATTCCAGCTTAAAAGAAGCTACAAAATTGGTATGGGATTACTCTTTCTTATAAAAAAATACTTATCATGGTGAATATGACCTAAAATTTTAATATATTACCTGTTTTAAAGACATCAAATAGAGAACATGCTCCAAGAAATCTGGAAAAGAAATAACATAACAGACATGGTGGTGAAATAAGATGATATACATCAAATAAATTGTGCCCAGCAAGCGAAAGACACGTAAGTTTTTTTTCCGTAAAAATGTTATCTACTGAGAACACAATAAACAATACAATTGAAACTACTAGTCATAATCAGTTAACAGTTCCTCTTATTCAAACTATCTATGTTTTTGCATTATAATTTTCCATCCATACTTCTATACATCATTGTATACCTTTTATATTTAATTGAATTTGATTCTTAATAAAAATATTGAAAATTACTATCTCTCAATTCAATAAACTTCTAATTCAGAAATAAACAGTTACCACAAGAAGAAAACTGATACCTACATAAAAGAAACTGATAACTACAGAAACAAAACTGACACCTACAAAAAACAAATTGATACCTGCAGAAATTAATACTTAGTGTGCTATTACGACTGCTAAATATTTTAATTCAAAGCATACTATATGCTTGTACCATTATCTCTGAAATTCAAATTTTTGTATTAATTATAAACCTGTTAATACAACAGATGCAAATTGATACTAATATTACATTTTGGTTTCAACAGGCTTGACCGTGGGATATTTGTAATGATATTCATCATTTCGCTAAACAGAAGCAGGATACCAATAAAAATTGAAAAGAAAGAAGTATTATCAACAAGAGCAAGGATTGCACATGCAATATTAACAGATGATGAACACTGTTGGAGTTTGTCAAAATACATGTCAAGCGTAGAAGAACAAAGGAAAAAAAAAGAACTAAATTCCCATTACGTTATTTCACAATTAAATTTGGTACTTGAAAAGTAATGTTGTGTAATCTATATTTTGCGAATAACATAAACCCTAAGATATAGAATTACATGATTATCACATATGTAAAGAATTAATAAAACATACCTCCAGACATCTTGTATACGAATCAATAATGGATGTTGTCGAAAGCTGTTTCAATGGAAAAAGGAAATGGTTTCTCTCTCTTTTCCTATATCTTTCTTTATGTGTTTTCTATATACTTTGTGATGGGCAAAGGTTAATATTTATAAGTAGAGAGATGACCAAATTTTCAGATTTGTAGACTTAATCTTGATCGTCCATCAAGATCAAGATGAGAGAAATTAACGCTCTAGATTATAACCGTTTTATTTATTTAGCATATTAATAGGAAAAACCTTTTAAATTCTATTGACCACATAATGAGGAAGGAAACGTTTGAGGAAGGAAACGTTTGAGGAAGGAAACGGTCCATTAATGTACCACATAATAAGGAAGGAAACAATCCATTAATATACCACATAATGAGGAAGGAAACGGACCATTAATGTTTTCGTATTAATTTCCTTACAAAACGGTCAAATTTCCTTACAGTCTCCCACTTGGTCAATAGTAAAATCCATTAATGTTTTCGTATTAAGGTCATAAGGCGCATATGATATGCTAAACTTTTCTTTAGTCGGTTATCATAAGTGTCTTGGCTAATCTAGTGGTCAATGGAAGTCACGACGTGTACACGTTATTTTGCAACATGCTTACTTCCATGTACTATGACATTGACAACTTTCATAACTAGACTGTAGATGAGCATAACTTAATGGTCACATAATGTCTTGAAGCAAAAGACTATTTCTGTTATCATTTATCTAAATATAAATGTGTACACATTATAAAACAGAAATAAAAGATGTCCAAATTATTAAGATCTCAATAATTGTTATGTCTAGATAAGTACAAAATAAATGGCATAATAAGAAGATAATTAGGAACTATCTGCAAGATCCATGCTATCAGTATGTCTCTGAAAGGTCTTTGGAGGTAGTCCTTTCGTGAATATGTCTGCCACTTGTAAGTCTGTAAGTCTGTACTTATTGATTCAACAATAATTTTCTTTAGTTTAACATCTTGCTTCAGTAGTAGGTATTTAAGGTCCATGTATTTGGAACCTTTGGTTATCCTATCATGCTTGGAGAAAAAGGTTGCAGCTTCATTGTCGCAGTAGACAGTTAGTGGCTTAGAGATAAAACTTAAAGTGCCAAATTGTGAGACAAAATTACGCAGCCATGTTCCCTGAATTGAAGCCTCATAACATGCTACGTATTCAGCCATCATGGTGGATCCGAAAAGCATCTCAGATTTCTGGCTTCTCCATGATATTGCACCTCCACATAAGAGGTACACATAGCCAAGAGCGCAGATCCTAGTGTCAGGACATCCAGCAAGGTCTGAATCAGAATAACTAGTTACCTGTAGGTAACTTGATTTTCTACAGGTGAACATGTAATTCCTTGTTCCCTTTAGGTATCTTAGTACCTTCTTTGCAGCTTTCCAATGAGCGATTCATGGGTTACTTTGAAATCTACCCAGCATATCAACTGCATGACTGATATCAGGTCTTGTACAGACCTGTGAATACATCAAACTCCCTACAAGAGATGCATAAGGATATTTGGTCATTTCTTCTCGTTCCATAGGAGTCTTTGGGCACTGCTCAAGAACAAGTTTGTCTCCTTTCTGCAGTGGGACAGGACTAGAGGAACAATTCGTCATGCCAAATCTCTCAAGAATTTTGTCAATATATGTCTTTTGAGACAATCCCAAAATTCCTTGTGATCTATCACGGAATATTTCTATTCCTATCACATAGGATGCCTCACCCATATCTTTCATTTCAAAGTTCGTTGAGAGATAATCCTTAGTTTCACGTAATAAACCAAGGTCGCTGCTAGCTAATAATATGTCATCAACATACAGAATCAAAAATATGAACTTGCTCCCACTGAACTTGAGGTATATACAAGGGTCAACTATGTTTTCTGTGAAATCGAAAGCGGTAATGATTTCATGAAACTTTAGATACCATTGTCTAGAAGCTTGTTTCAGTCCATATATTGATTTCTTAAGTTTGCAGACCATGTCTTCCTGTCCTTCAATTATGAAGCCTTCAAGTTGACGCATGTAGACTTCTTCTTTCAAGTCTCCATTTATAAAGGCCGTTTTCACATCCATTTGATGTAACTCGAGATCATAATGAGCTACTAATGCCATGATAATTCTAAGAGAATCTTTCCTAGAAACAGGAGCAAAAGTTTCATTATAGTCAATGCCTTCTTTCTGATTAAAATCTTTGAAAACAAGTCTAGCTTTATATCGTTCAATTTTACCATTGCAGTCACGTTTGTCTTGAAAACCCACTTACAACCGACTGCTTTATGTCCTTGCGGTAATTGAACGATTTTCCAAACTTGATTATTGTCCATAGATTTCAGTTCATCTTTCATGGCATCAATCCATTTAATAGAATTAACATCCTTAATGGCTTGTGAATAAGAAATTGGGTCCGTAGTTCCTTCAGATTCTATTAGATAAAGCATATAATCATCAGGAATAGCTGATCTTCTTTGTCTTTGAGATCTTCTTAATGCTAGTTCCTGTGGTACTTCATCAACATTATGACTGGTGATAATTTCATTATGGAGTTATTGATCATTTATTAGGTTTTCCTCGTTGTGAAGATGTTCAACAATGGGATGATTCCCAATATCTTTTGAAATAGAGGGTAAGATAATGGGTACCCTTATTTCATGAATGACCACTTCTTGTTGTTTTGTACTCCCACCGATTTCACCATTCTCATAGAATTTGGCATTTCCGGTTTCAACAATTCTTGTACTATGGTTAGGACAATAAAATCTATATCCTTCAGATTTTTCTGGGTAACCTATAAAGTAACCACTGACTGTCTTAAAATCCTATTTCTTTTCATTTGGATTGTACAGTCTAGCTTCAGCTGAGCAACCCCAAATTTGGAGATGTCTTAAACTAGGTTTCCATCCTTTCCAAAGTTCAAAAGGAGTCTTTGGAACGACCTTACTTGGAACTCTATTTAAGATGTAGACAGCTGTTCGTAATGCATCCATCCATAATGATATAGGTAAATTTGCATGACTCATCATGGATCTAACCATTTCCATGTATGTACGATTTCTCCTTTCAGCTACACCATTCTGCCATGGAGATCCAGGCGTTGTGTATTGTGCAACAATTCCAAGTTTTTGAAGAAGTCTAGCAAAAGGTCCAGAATGTTGTCCGTTTCATCATACCTTCCATAGAATTCACCATCCCTATCTGACCTAATGATTTTCACTTTTCTTTCTAATTGCCTTTCGACTTCGGTAATGAACACTTGTACAGCGTCCACTGACTGAGATTTTTCATGCAACGGATAAAAAAAGCAATAACGTGAAAAATCATCAATAAAAGTGATGAAATATTTCTCTCCTCCAAAAGTTGGAACATCAAAAGGTCCACAAATATCTGTATGTACTATTTCAAGAAGTTGTGTACTTCTTGTGGCTCCTTTCTTTGTGTTTTTTGTTGTTTTTCCTTTAATACAATCAACACATGCTGTAAGTCAGCGAAGTCTAGGTCCGGTAGGGCACTATCTTTCACTAATCTCTTGATTCTTTCACTGGATATGTGACCTAGTTTTTTATGCCACAAGAAGTAAGAATCATTCTTGGATGACTTTCTTTTAGTTTCTTTTTCATGCAGGGTGAGTTGGATTTCAGCATTTTGTTTAAGATTAAGTTTATAAAGTCCATCAATTAATATTGCAGAACCAATAAGACTAGAATTTTTAAATAAACTAAAATTTCCATTTCCAACTTCAAAAGAATATCCAAATTTATCAAGTACACTTACAGAAATCAAATTACGGGAAATAGACGGAACATAAAGAGTTTGACATAAATCTAACTGATAACCGCTATCTAAAATAAGACGAAAAGTTCCAATAGCTTCAACCGGAGCTTTATCTTTGTTCCCCATTAAAATGAAATTCTCACTTGGGTTTGTGGTTTGGATCGTAATGAATCCCTGCATAGAATTCGAAACATGAACGTTAGCAGCAGTATCAATCCACCAAGTAGAAGAAGGTACATTAGTAAGATTTGATTCGAAATGACTTACGAAACCCATTGGGTTACCTTTCTTTCCGAACCATGCTTTGCGCTTAATGCAATCTGCCTGGAAGTGTCCAGGTTTCTTGCAGAATTTGCAGACATCATCATTCTTTTTCTTCTTGGATGGTTGAGTGGCGTCATCAGATTTGGGTGGTGCTCTTTTATGCTGTGAGTTATTCTTTTTGCCGGCTTGTTTTCCAACCCCTTGAGTGAAATACGCAACTTTAATGCCTTGGGAGCCTTGCCTAGACTCCTCTTGAACCAGTTTCTTAGTCAATTCATTTAGACTCCACTTTTCCATAATAGTGTTGTAATGAATTTTGAATGGTTCATACTGAGGAGGTAAGCTAGTGAGAATGAATTGGACGAGAAAAGCATCGTCCATAACCAATCCCAAGTTCTTAAGTTTGGCAGCAAGGTTAATCATTTCAATGACATGAGCGCTCGTTGAGCGAGAACCATCAAACTTCATGGTTACAAGATCTGCCATAAGTTTCCCAGCAAGGGATTTGTCTGCAGTCTTGAACCGATTTTCAATGGATTGCAAATATTCTTTTGCGCTTTCCGTTTTAGGTAGGGAGGTTTTGATGTTGGTATCAATCACCATTCGCATAAACATCATGCTGAGCCTATTAGATCGTTCCCAATCATCATGGAGTTTGTTTTCCTCAGGCGTACTTGTGTCAGTAAGTGGAGCTGACTTTTCCTTAAGGAGAGCCATGTCCAGTTCAAGTACACCTAAAGAAAACTCAACTTGCTCTTTCCATTCTGAGTAGTTGGTTCCATTGAGTTTGACGATAGACATAGCGTATGAATTAAGGTTTGAGGGCATTGCAACTACAGATATAAAAGAAATGTAGGCTTCTTTATTAGAATAAAACACATGTCATAATAAGAGGTTAGGTTTAGCGCCTCCTGTGGGTAGGCAGTAGAACCATACTCATGAAAGAATGATAAACATTAATGTTTCATGCGTTATTGTGCAAGCAGCAGCCGCTTGTGGACGGGACTGCATGCATCAGACCAGAAGAAACAAGGAAATTAAGCGCGAAAGCGTAAAATAAAACAAGAGAGAAAAGAGATAAACATTAATGTGTTTTTTTTTGCATAAACATTTGTCATTCTTTCAAGTAATCCACAGCAAGGATAATAAATGTCTAATAACTCCAAGTAAATTCCATACATGAATTTAACATATAAATAATTATTTTGCAAATCATATATAGACAATTATCTTGCAAGTTCGAGGTCATGAATTTAATGTCAAACTAGAAAACAATTGTTTTCAATATGTATACTTTCTGAAAAGTATTCGCATACAATAAGTTGTTCCATATTATACAGTAGGTCAAATATTAAAGTAGAAAAATTCAACTTTTGCGGAAATATAAACTTTCCAGATCCAGATTTAAGAATACAGTAAATAGAACAATATTGATAATCATGATTACTGTAGCAACTTAAATAATATGAATATTAAACTTGAATCATATTAACATTAATAATCATTATCATTATCATAGTAAAATTACAAACATCATATCAAAGATCTATGGTAGTTTCGTTTTATATATTGATGGATAATCATGAATTCTAAAATCTCACTCTGATACCACACGTAATCTATATTTTGCGAATAACATAAATCCTAAGATATAGAATTACATGATTATCACATATGTAAAGAATTAATAAAACATACCTCTAGACATCTTGTATACGAATCAGCAATGGATGTTGTCGAAATCCGTTTCAATGGAGAAAGGAAATGGTTTTTCTCTCTTTTCCGATATCTTTCTTTATGTGTTTTCTATATACTTTGTGATGGGCAAAGGTTAATATTTATAGGTAGAGAGAGGACCAAATTTCTAGATTTGTAGACTTAATCTTGATCGTCCATCAAGATCAAGATGAGAGAAATTAACGCTCTAGATTATAACCGTTTTATTTATTTAGCATATTAATAGGAAAAACCTTTTAAATTCTATTGACCACATAATGAGGAAGGAAACGTTTGAGGAAGGAAACAGTCCGTTAATGTACCACATAACAGGAAGAAAACGATCCATTAATGTACCACATAATGAGGAAGGAAACGATCCATTAATATTTTCGCATTAGTTTCCTTACAAAACGGTCAAATTTCCTTACATGTTGTTCTGTTGAAATGTGTACTTCTGAAGTAACGTTGTTCTGTTGAAATGTGTACTTGTGAAGTGTAATAACCCGATTCTTCGACTTTCGAAAACCGACATCAATACGTTCACTGTATCAACTGCTGAGAAATCGAATGCCGGAAAACCGAACTCTTAGGGTTTTAAGAAAAAGAAAGAGGTAGAAGAAGAGAGAAAAGATAGAACAGAACAGAAAGAAAACAACAGAACAATATCAGAATCTCACAATCGCAGCGGAACAACATATAATAGATAAATGAATAATCTTTAAACAAAGAACTATATCAGTTATTACATTACATCACATTACATTATATTATCAGAGTTTACAACAACAACAACAAATAGCGGAAAAGAAGTACTATATACTAGTGATACACCATGCCATCCATCTTGCCTCTAGCAACTTCTGAATTCCAGAATATCCTGATAAACCCGACTCTTGACTGCCCGTGTGGAAATTGGTGGGCACCCAGAGTTTAGGAAGGAAAACAATAAACTCCGAGTCAGTCATGTGACTGGTGTGAGAACTCAAAACAGTTTTTTTTTTTTAAACAAACAGAGAAATATTTTTAAAGTCAATTTGCAATGCGTTTAAAAATGAGACTACCATAAGACCTTCCACCACACACACAATGCAAACGCAGACTTGGAGGAGATTTCTTCTTATGTTATTCAAAGATGCTTACTACGCAAAATCAAATTATTTTTGATATTATTATTAGTGCATAGTGTAGAAAACATTTCGAAAGTAGAATATAAATCTTAGCCAGCATAGGTACCATTATATTATGCCTACTATAGCTACCATATTAGATGGCAGGTTCTACAACTAAAACCATACAAGACACGTATTGTTTCTTTGGATTTCCAACAAATGGTCAGGCCAAGGAACTTCCCATTGCCACATGGAAATGCCTCTGGAATGACGTCCCGAGAACCAAACCGGATCTCTGCCAACACAAGGCCGGGTTACCCCTAACTGGGTAACTACTGACATGAATATGCCATCCCCTGATCGTAACCGATCTACATCCGAGGATCCTCGATTTCCAACAACCACAAAGTAATAAGTTTGCAGCAACAACATAGGTTAAGTATCTGGGCTCCATACAATGATACCACCTCTATCCAGAAGGAATGACATACACTAAAGAGGCGCTACCCCCTAATAACCTTGCCGCATCCTTCCTGTTTTGACCATTTCCGGGGTGTGAGGTCCGACGAAGTCTCGTCCATAAAGCCACGCTTTATACAAAAGCTGTGCTTTGGGTCAACAAATGATCAAAGTAATGATCACCAAGATAAATGATCAAACAAATGATCATATCACAAATGATCAAACAAAGATCATCCCACATCAACACTCAGCATGCCACGCTACCAAATTGGGAGTATATCACTAATAACCTTCAACTACATAACCTCTGAGCTCGTACGTCTCAGAGAAGGGTGTTAAGCTAAGAGAATAAATTCTCCGCCACCAACAGAAATATATTTGAAAGATCAGCTTTATATCTCAATTTGTAATGTCAGACATACAATCCATACAAGTCTGTTCCGGGATCGAACAGAACCGAAGGCACTTACAAAGAAGTCCTTGCAATCCGGATATTCACTAATCACGTCCGGACTTCCCATCACATATGGAATTTCTATACCGGGGCCATTCGGTGCAGAAACATTCGACGGTAATCCTTCCATTTTCAAAAATATCCGGTCTTCAACACCGGTCTTCAAATGCAATTTATAACGACGTATCATATGTTCGGAATGGGTTATACGACCCCAAGGTCCTTTCCCGGCTAACCCGAATAGTGAGCGCTTATTCAAAATAAGTGTGGCATTCAAATTCAAGCAAATCACAACAAATACCCATTCAAAGGTAAATATTGATAGTCGATTATTGAACTATCAATGGATATGCACAACATCACCAGATTCCAAATATTTTTCCAAATTATTTATTTTTCAAAAATATCTTTACAAGATATATAATTTTCACACTTTAACCATTTGAAAACAATTTTCAAATCACTTTTTATCTTTACCACTTTTGAAAACAGATTTCAAACATTTTCCTTACGCGGAAATACTTTCATTTCAACATGGTTCATTTAAACCAATTAAATAAATCCTTAACGATTTACTTTATATTTACGTTCAAATTCGTAAATTAATTCTCACACTTCAAAAATAAATCAACGTTTATTTTTAAACAATTTCCCTTTCTTTTATAAATTCCATAGTGAATTTACATTCCAAAATATTTATGAATATACGATGTCCAAATCGATTTCTAATATTCATTTTCAATTTATCTTCAAAAAGTTAAAATCTCAAAACATTTCATTTGACATTGGAAAAACATTTCCATACTTATTTAATAAGTAATTCACAAATCTTTTATTTTCTACACTTGGAAAATATTCAATATACTTAAATCAAAATTAAGTATATATTTCATTCTTTAAGGAAATCATTCTCTTAAACATATTTATTTGGGCCAAAACGAATGTTGCGTAAAACATCGTTACGACAACCCAAAATCACTAGTATAGGGATTCGAAATTAAGATAGATATATAAATCCCAATACTATATAAAACATTTTCTTTCGAAAATCATTTACTATAATAACAGTGTTATAGTCCACCATTTCCTTCTATTTCTCGAAAACGTCTATTTCAACAATGAATGTTGAAATCTATGGTTTCGAATCTTAACACATTTTAAAAACATCGTTAGATCGTTTTAATTCTATTTAAAACTTCACATCCAAAACAATTTCTTTAACATATTATTCACTATTCAAAAATGTGAATATACTTCGTTAACCAATTTCATCATTTCTATACATCTTATTTTAAAGGATTATTCACTGTCTAAAACGTGAATATAACTCCCTTAATAAGTTATAACAATTTACTTATCAAAATAAGTCATTTGTGGATTTATAAAACAATGTTTATAAATTCCATTTCTATTTATTTTATAACAACTTCCTTTTATAAACCTCCTTTATTAACCTATTTCAATTTATATCTCAATGATATACTAAAGGTCCATATTATAAGTTAAATGCTTATAATTTATTTGTTTACAAAATCGTCTTTCAAACTTCCCAAATTATAAATCTTATAACTTATAAGATTCATTTATTTACCCAAATCTATTCTTTTAATAACTTTACATATTTTATAAACCTACTGCTTATAAAATTCCATTTATAACTTCACCGTTTAAAATTCTATAAATTTCATTCATTTATGAAATTCATTTACAATTCATTCTAACACTTATAAAAACTCGTTTTTATAATTCCAATATTTTAATTTATAAATATCAATTTATAAATCCTTTTTATAAATCAATTCATATTATTATTTAAAAAACGTCTTTATACTCCTTTATAATTTCACCATTTTGATTTATAAAATAATCAAATTTTATAAATCCTATATTTAAACTTTTTACAATAAATTCAAAAGTCCCAATTTAAACTATTTTATAAAATCATTAACCCCATATTTTCAAAAGTCAACTTTTAACTATATTTCTCAAAAATCATAATTTTTATAACATTAAAATTATAACGTTTATTTATTTAAAATGAATCAATTCCAAAAATATTTTATAAAACGTATACTTTCAAAAATCACTTTAAAAATCCTTTTAAAATTCCAAAAATTGGCCCAATGATGCTACACACCAAATAGTCAATCACGACAACAACGATATCATATATCTGTATATGATAATCAACGAATATCAAAATATCCATAATCAAATAAATATTGTTGAGGAATCCAGTTGGATCCCTCCAACCTGTTTTCCTGCATCCAAAAATGTTAGCAATACCAATTCCGTTCTAGTACGAAATTATCGCGGTATATGGGATTTATAAAATATTATCCGCTTAATAGGCGGCGCAATAGGGTCTCATCCGCTATATAATGCAGGAAAATCAATTCCAAGTACATAAATAATACCAATTTCACTATACTGTGAAATATTCACGGTATATGTTTTTAATAAATAACCTCCGCTTACTAACGGCGTATAATGTCTATTCTAACAATCAATAGATAACAATCATCATTCCAACATACATTCAAGAATTTTAAATCTAACTATTTAAAAATTAAATCGAAACCGATTCGATTGAGTGAGAAGTTCTCACCTTGATTTCAATTTCGTTTTCAGCTTTTATTTCGAATAAAATTAAACGCGCGTTTAATTTTATCCGAAATTTTTGCTTGCTCCAAACAACTCCAATCCAATACCATAGCGTAGTGCTCGTCCATACGAACCCAACACAACTTGTTTCGGGTGTTTTCGACCTTGTATGAAAAAGAAATGAATTTTTAAATATTACACGAATTTATAATTATAAATTTACAACATATATTATATTTTCTAAACCTAATTAATTGGGGCCACACGATCCAAACCTCCTGCATCCAGGCCGTCCCATGCAACTCATCTCCCCCTTCCAGTAACATGCACGCATCCAACCCATTGCTCACGTTGAAACCCTAAATCACGCAACTTCTACAAGCAAAACGAAGATGATCAGAGGCCTTCACCATGACCGCCCACGCTAGCACCACCCTCGGCCGCAACCCCTTGAAGCCTGGTCCCCTTAGCAGCTCGAAAAATGTAACATCCCGCCTTTTCACACGATTTAAATCGACACACGTGCCAATTCAAACCATAGGGAATGGCGGATTGTTATGGGGTAAATAAGAAAAACAGAGAAGGGAAAAAAACTAAACAGAATCTCACAACGGAAGGATAAAATATAATAATAAATATACAGTTCACAAAAACTGTTTACAAGACATTTGATTCTTCTTTACATAATAAATATCAGAGTTCACATACCAATAAATATCAATGCAGCGGAACACAGTGTGTAGTGGAACCATATAATATAATAATAATAATAATAATGAAATCTTTGTCTTCGTCCTCCAGAAATAAAGTCTTCAAATCCTGAAACGCACGGACTGACCCGAGCGAATTTGAAAAGACAAAAACACTCGAGTCCGAACTAAAAGATCTTATGTAAGTTAAATTAGCAGAAATAAATATGAGTGCAGTAACTCAAGAGATGCTCGGGGTTTACATCTCCTAAGGGTCCGTTAAACTATTTACTATGTAGTATATTGCGCTATTATAATAGTGTCTAATTGTAAAATAAACTTACTTTTAAATAGCATTAAGGCTTTACATTTTCCACCTTAACACGTAATAGTCTCAGTAGTCCATCCAATATCATAGTCCCTCCTAATCGGGAAGCCACCAGAGGATACCACACGGGCTACGGGAGAAATCCAAACTCGTACAAGGCTCGATAGGGTAGGTGACACGGCACAACTAGGCAATGCCAGGGTAGATATACCAATTGCTATCCGGGCTGGTGGAAACGCGCAGCGCGCAGCTGCCGCCGACCTCGAACAAACTCCCCCAAAATCAAAAATAAAGGTGCCACCGAATCAATCCAAAGTCAAAGTATAGTATCGAAGAGGAGTGTCCGATCAGAGGAATGACCTCATTGGCCCGAGAATCGCTCCTGTTTTAGCCACCTTATGCCAACTCACGGGAGTTGGGTCCACGTATTTACCTCAAAAGAAACGCCGCCACCAACCTACTTCATTCTGGAATCTCCATCGCGTACACGGTTGTTAAAGTGGTTTTCGGAGTTGGCAGAGAGTATGACAACTTCCGATCCCGGTCTCTTCAACAACCAAACGTTATTATAACACCGCGGTCCTTTAAAATAATTTATACTTTTAAAACCAGAATAAAACATCCATTTCAAAACCATATAAATATGATATCCCTTCCTTTTATAACCCCAAAACAATACGATATCATCTTTATTTTCCAATATATTCTTTCCAAAAATTATAGTGGTTTCAAAGTAAAATATTTAGAAATTAAAACTCTTGAATATAATATTTCCAAATTATACTACGTTGAAAACATAGCTTTGAAACAAAATTTCCATCTCTTAAATGGTAAGATATTAAATTACTTTTATAAAACAAAATAGCTTCTTTAGATTTCACAAATCAATTTCAAATATCAATTTAAACTACCAAATACCATTTCAATTCTTTTGTTTCAAAGCTTTAAATATTGCACCATTTCAAAAACAAACTCATTTGACAAACCCATATATATCAAATTCAATTACTTATTATTTAGACTTGAAATGTTTACTTAATGAATTCAATATAATTTAAGTAAAACCTTTAACTTCACATAATTGGAAAATCTTCCAATTTATTAAACTTGATATATTCATTTAAATCAACCTGATATTCATTTAAATCACTTTACACAAAAAAATCAAGTTATAAAAATCATATCCTTTAAAAAATTTAATTTTTATTAAATTTCAATTTAACTTAATAATCATCTTCCAAATCTTATTCTCATTTAAGTCATAAAAACTCCAGAAATTAGATTTTAAATAAATGCTTAATCGTATTTGATCTTAAAAATCAAACTTTATTTTATACTTCAAATCAAATTTATACAAAGCTTAAACCCGAAAATTACTATATATATATATTTAAATAACTAATTCAATATCCCATAAACCATATATATATATAGCTTTACAAAACCATAAAAACCTTCCAAAATATATTTTATATATATACCGAGGTGCCTGTATAAAATTTTCTACCTTATGGTCAAGTGATACGGATGTTTATCATTTCAATCCGCAATTTAAAATAAAATGCGGTTGTACATCATTTCAAACCGCAATCCCGAATGAAATGAAATGCATAGCAACTTGCAATTAATAAAATTAATCATCCATTCATCCATTTATCACAGTCATCATCCAATTTCAAACAATCATCAATATATAACAGGTGATAAATAATGGTATCAATTACTAGTTTATACTCAAAATAAATTTAATAACTGTTAATTGGCAGTTTATATGCAAAAATAAACGTAAATTTAACTGGCAGTTAATATGAAATAAAAATTTAACATAGCTATGACTGGCAGTTAATATGCAAATGAATAAATTCTAACTATCAAATTTATATGCAATAAATAAATAAATAAATTTACAGTTATATTAAATAAATGCGTTTAAACAGAAATAGTGAATAAAACATGCCAAACAGTCATAGAAAAATTTCTACCCATATCTAAAATTAATTTAACAAACACAAGAAATTTTAGAAATTGTGAGTGGGTTAAAACACTCACCTTTTGAATTTAAATCGAATTTAAATCCGATTTAAACCCAAAAATTCTACGGTCTCCAAATCTGTCCAAACCAGTGTCAAAAGATCTGGACTTTTATTACGATCCTAACAAAAATAAAATCTCGCGTGAAACGGAGTTCGTAGGAGAAAGTTATACGCATTAATGGTGATTGAAATTTCAAAAAAAAAGAAAAAAAGAATAGAAATAAAAGAACACCTTCAAGCGCCACGTCATCCCTCTTTCTTTCCCTCTCTCCCTCATGCATTTTGCTTCCAGATTTTTCTGAGAAGTTTGAATTTTAGCTTCTGATTTGGTTTGGAATTTTTATTTGGATCTAAGATTTGTTTGTCTGCCATTGAGGAGGAGAAGGAGCTGATGAAATTTTAAGCGCAGACAAATGAGAATAGGCGGAGGCTAGGGTTTAGCGGGGTATTTATAGATGAAGTTGGAATAGACAGATGGATTCGAATTTAAATGAATTCACAATTTGTCAAATTTAAATTCTAATAATCCATTTATTTGATTTTTTAGATCTTATTATGAATAAATGGTCAACTTACCATTCCTATCATTTCTAATTGCAATTAGCTTCAAATTTATTAACCAAACCTCCATATCAAATAAAGATTTATTGCAAAAATTTTAGTGTTTACCTTTAATTAAAGTAAATTCAATAAATTATAAAATCTTATTTCAAATGAAATTTTATACCATTCGTATTCAATTCTCTTTATTAAATCAATCATCATCTTATATATATATATATTTAACATCAGTATATATCAATTTACCCCAATTAAATAAAATTTTATTCCCAAATTGATTTACAGCCTAATATAACATTTGAATTTTATTCCCAATTCATAAATTACTACCTTAACTAAATTTTACGTTTCCCTTTTAATTTACATTTTCACCTTACGTTACTACATTAATTATTCTTAAAGTAACGTCTATTATTAATAACAATATTATAATTACTTACCATTTTATTTCATAAATTAATCCATTTCATCTAAATTCTTATCTATGTAATATTTCAACATTTAATTTCATCAAATGTAATTGTTTTCCAATACGTTAATAACTTTATTTCCAAGTCTTATATTACAACAAACTATCCAGTACGAAAGTCTTAACATTGTTACAAATACTACTTTAATTAACATTAACGCGATACTCAATTAAAAAATATTGTAACTGATTTCAAAATTGTAAATTAACAAGCTACCAAAATAGGCAACATACAATAATCGTACTCTAACCTTTAGTCACATTAATACGCTTTTATTTCTCAAAATCAAAGTTCCCATTTGACTAAATCTCCATAAATGAATTTGACGTTATCTTCAAAAAGTACTTTATATTAACATTAACGTAAAAATTTATTTATATTTATTGCAATCGATTTAGTACTATTTTCTCAATATTTAAAATGATTTAACAAATTTTATATGTCAATTTATTAAAGATTAAATCGATATAAATATTCAATTCCATAAAATCCAAAATTGTTGATAAATTTCCAAAACTTCATTTTTTTTATTGAATCAATCTATATTTATTCCTTTCATTAATCTCAAATATAAGGGTTTACCCTTTGGATTAAAAATTATCACATAAATATCCTATTTCAACGTAATTCTTAATTTAACGTAATAAATAAAAATTTGATTTCATTTATCTCAATAAGTCCTACTATTATAAAATAACCAATTGACTCACTATTCAAATTCACATTCTATAATTCAAAATTTTTCTATCACCTTGATTTACTTAACTTTATTTCTTCTTTACTGTTCAGAATAATTGTAGTAATAGTTCTAAGACTGATCATTACCGCAAGACATAGAGGGGGAGGCCTCTGCATCTAGCATTGGGTAGACCTCATACAATGTATCGAATCGATTCTTTTTAATGAATAGATCCAATTGCAACTTCGAATATGGAATTCAAAGGGATCAAATAGGAAATGAAGATTCAGAATAAACGGAGGCTAATCCTTAGACAAATCTCTATCTCAAATCTTAAATGTAAATCATTCTACTAATTATAGTACTTAATATTTTCTTAAAATAATCTTTCTATTACGCTTGAATCCAATTTATTAAATAAGTTTCCAATTAGATTTAATTTCAACCTTGCACATAAATTTAGGTTATAATTAACTTATAACGTATACTTCCCTAGTTATTTCTTTATATACTCCCCATATTAATTCCACAATTAACCATTATTATTAGAATAACGCTTATAATAAATACAATCCTATAATTTACTCAACACTTAATTATTTCCTTTTCCATTAGGGTAACATTCCTTTATCTGATTATTGCTTATTACACATTCTAATTCCATTAACAAGGAAGCACGTAAATTATGATATATGCTACAAATTTTAAATTTATTACTATTCATTATTATTAACCTAGATTCAGCATTACTTACCTCGCATTAACCTTATTACTTAAAATCCTTATCCAATTGAAATTAATTCTCTAAATAAATACATTTACTCCTTTCGTTATTTTATTAATTACAATTAAGGCACACCTAATTATCTTTATAGGTAAATGAGTGAATTTACTAGTATTCTACTATTACAACCTTTAATATACTTGTATATGGTTATTTTACCCTTTTATAATCCCTTTATAAATATATGCACATCTACAAATTAAGATTCTAAATCCAATTTCTTATTCCATCTAGGTTCCATTTCTTCACTTTATGAATAACTAGCATTTCCTATTCGTTTGTTACATCTACTTATATTCACTTTATGAATAGTTTGATATTCCATTTATTACTAACTTTAATTATTGCAATTTATTATCTACATACAATTTGAATCTATTTTCAAATTTTCACCTTCCAATAATAAATAAAAAGGATTGTACTGAATAAAATTTTATTTTCATTAATGAATTCAATCCTTGCCTTTATTTACTTATTTCTAACCTTATATCCCATTGCAAAAATTTCCACTATTACAATTAGTTGCAATAAATAATTTAATTTTTACATTTTAATTACCCTTGATACATCAAATTTTAACATTCTCTTTTATATAAATAAATAAGATTTTCATTCCTTTCTAAATTTAAATTAAAAATCCTATTAATTTAATTCATTTTAAATATCGAATTCACACGGGTTGTTACAAAAAACGTGTTTGAACGACACACGTTCATCTTTATTTTGCCGTTGATCTGCTTGACCAAAAACGATCATCACCGTATAGAATTAAAGCCCTCACGAATCTCTACAACATTGTAGTTGAACATTTCTTCAATTGATTTGTGGATTTGAAGTTAATGAGAGAGAAAGATGAACAATTTTCGGCCATAGATTATGTAAACGGCGGCTGGACGTTATTTTAGGGTTAGGGTTTAGTTTTCTTGAAAATGAGAATAATGAAGTGCTTATATAGAAAAATATTCAAAACACTATTCATTCCGGGTTTTCTGAACTCCGATTTACGCACGGTGACCAACATTTTTAAGGTTTATCCCGCGTTCCGGACACAATGAAACAGGTTTCCGAAGCTAATTCGATCATCTGTGCGAGTTATGGCAATAAACGATCGATTTAAATTAAATCGATTTAAACTAATTTCTAAGCGTTTTAGCTTGCCCCGGACAAACGGTAAACCCGATTGACTTGAAATTTGAAACCATACAATAATATCACATTACGGATCCGATGAAATTAGTTTCGTCGAAATCCGAGACTGTTTGAAAAATGGCTATTTTAACTCGCCAAATAAATATTAAAACAATTTCGATGCGTTTCGAGCTGCCACGGTCGAACGAAAACTCTGATTGCTACAAAAATTGAAATCCAATAATAAAAAACTATTACGGATCCAATGGAACTAGTTTCGTCCAATTATGAGACTGTTCGAAAAATGGCTAATTTCACTAGTCGATTAAAATATTAAAATATTCAATTTTCACAAATTAACTTTAAATTCAATTTTAAAAGTTCTATAACATCATTATAACTTCAACATGATTAAATAAAATTTTACAAATCAATTTTAATCATATTTAACCCAATTTTCAATTATTTCTGTAATTTCAACTGTTAAATAATCGATTTAATTATCCAATTAAATCCAGATATTCGAAATAAAATTTATTCGACTTATAAATTTCACTTATTAATATTTAAAATCAATTAAATATACAAATTTTAATTAATAAAAACTCTGGGTCGTTACATGAAGTAATGATGTTCTGTTGCAATTTCATTCTTATGAAGTAACGTTGTTCTGTTATTAAAACAATGCTGCTTTTACTCGTAAAAACAATACTGATCTCCTGGAATGATATGCTGTGGTTGATATTCTTTTCTTCTCCTGTTGTTTATATTATAACAAGATTAACTAGTGTATGTTCTATCATCCAACTATGGATCCCACATAATATTGTAAGTTTTATGATGCAACTATCAGTTGTATAATGATATTATGAAATTTCATATAATTTTTCAAAACAAAACAGTAACTGGGCATCATTTCTTATGACTTATGGTATTAGTTTTGTTAAAACTTACACTCAACATACTTTATGAAACAATAATAAGTGCAGGTCTCAGGTTTTGCAAACACCAGAAATCATTCTAATTATTTAGTACTACTGATGTCACTTCTAGCATGTATTATAATACACGAAACTGATACTAACAACAAACCAAAACTGATAATAAAGTCGTTTATATCCAATCAACCAAACATTATCTCCAACAAAGCTAACTAATACCAAAACTGTAAAAAATGATACCAGAACTTAAAAAAACTGATATGTGTAAAAACTTATAAAAACTGCTACTGTAAAAAATAATACTGTAAAAATGATAATGGTACCAAAACTAAAAACAAACAACAGAACTGATACTACAATTACAAATAACTGATACTATCATCTATACTAAAATAGCTGAAATTAAAATCAATTTCATAATATGCTATACTAAATACAAATTAATAACAAAAGGTTCAATTACTATAGACCACTGAAACAAGTCTCATATACACTTATTACTATGAACAAATTAAAAATGTAAAATCAAATCATATTCTCTTTGATGCTTTACAATTCTGTTTATTATGACCAAATTGCTTGCACTCGCCACATCTGTTTTGCTTATTATGAAAATATGAAAATCCTCCTTTGCGCTTCACTGATGGTCTACCAGCGCCACATTTCTCCTTTGGTGGCTTGATAACATCTTGAATGCTACCATCAACAATAGGCCTATCATAATTTGGAAAAGGATTTATAGCATTGGCATAAGAACAACGATAAGCATCAACAGTGAAATAATTCTCAACAAAATCATATACAGATAACTTAGACTTGTTCATACACTTTATAGCAAGAGCACAAGGAAATCCCGTAATTTTCCATTGGTTGCAACTACAAACCCGCTCCTTCAAATCAACACAATGAGAGTTTGGAGATTTCACTTCTAAAGCAAAATCAGGAGATTTATATACATCCCATCCAGATCCTTCTTCAATCAATTCATCTAAACGTAACTCCATAGAAGGACAAAGACTTGTTCTCCACAAACGACATTCTTCTCTTCTTCTAGCCATTTGTTCCATAATCTTAACACGAATACCACCTAAACACAAAGTAATAGGCAATGCTCGTTCATTTAAAATCCAACCGTTAAAACTTTATGCAACATTGGAACTATATTCACCATAACGTTTCCCTGGAAAATATAAATCAACCCACTTATAAAATGGCTTATCCTTTAAAAAATTCACACCAGCAACACCACGAATTTGACAAAACTTAGAATATGCTCCTTCAAATTCATATAGATTAGAAGCTCTAGAACAAATTTTGAATAGATCAACAATAGACACATTTACACTTTTGGCTTTCACTGCTGAAAGAAGATTTTGCTCCACATGCAAATAGCAATAACTGTGATAATCTGAAGGAAAAACATCCACCTGAAAGCAAACCTTGGTGCCGATCTGACATAAAAACTAAAGCATGCTCTTCTTGAAGCATTTTTTTTAAATGGTTCAAAAACCATGTCCGGTTATCCACATTTTCTACAGAAACTACACTCACAGCTAAAGGGAAGAAACCTGCAAATGCCAAAATAATTAGTAAAAAAAACTAAAAGTAATTACAACCATAAATATAAAACAATTCATAAGAAATGGTACCTACAGTAACAAAAATGATACCTAAAATCTGAAATGACCATTATAAAAATATTGATAACCACAACATTATGCGCATTAATCTTCATTCGAAAACAACAAAGAAACAAAAATTGACATATATTATGATACAAAGGAAATATCAATACTACAAAACTATAAATGATACCATATATGAATATGCTTACTTGAAACTGATACTAACATTATACACAAACTGATACTAATCTCCTGTGTAGCAGTATGAAATTATTATACCAAATACAAACTTACAATTCAATACAATGAAAATTCTGATACTAGAAACTTGCTACTTATAAACTACAATTCTTAAAACTGATACCAACATAATAAAAATTATGATAAAAAATGTATATTAATGATTATGCCAAGTATTATGATCTCAATACAAATAACTCAAATCTGAAAACAAAGACATACCTTGATCACCATTTTTTGTAGTAGCACCCATCAACACACCAGGACGTCCCTTCAAGTGAGTAGCACCTAAGAATATCATAGGACAACAAAACTCGAAACCAAGTAAACAAGCGCCAAAAGCAATAACCCCCCTTTTAAATTCATTACTACAAGGATCAACATCCATATCAACATAACTATCTGGATTATATTTCTTCACTGCTTCCAAATACTAACTCAAATCATTATAAGACAAAGCATCATTACCATGCAACTCCATCAATGCAAGTTGTTTCCCATGATAAGCATAACCATAAGACAACTGAAAATTGTATTCTCTTTTAAAATCAAGTATAATATCCTTAGGCTTTTTACTTGGACAATCGCTGATCTCGTCAATAATCATCGATTTAACAAACGAACTAAATATATGTGGATTATTCACATGTCTAAGACTAGCCCCATAGGAATGATCAGGAACCAAATTTCTCATAAAGAACCTTTTCAATTCTCCAGAATCACAGGAACCATGAACTTTAAAAAGACAACCGTCTTTATATGAAGAGCAAATCACAGTAACTCTTGTGGCACAATTCTTTAAAAAAACTAATTCATACCCCTTTGAAGTTGATATGCCATCAAAAACTCTCTAAAATGTTCAGCTCCTCCAAAACAAAAACCAACAAAATCGAAAATGCTTAATGTTGACCATCTTCTCAACATATCTTTTGAATAACTTTTACCATTAACAACAACATTTAAACAGACACATACAATAGAAGATGAAGAAGCACGAACATATGATGAAGTTGAAATAGAAGCACCATCAATAATTTCTAATTCAGAATCCTTAACCTTAACAGTAAAACCAAAGAAAGAACTTTTCTTGTATAATTGAAAACAAACTATGCTCTGAATATCAAAATCAGTGTCAACCATAACAACTTTGTCCTCAAGTACATAAGAAATCTGAATAGAAGAAGGAGTTAATTGAGACCAATATCGACATATCTCATTCTTCAAATCATACAAAGAGCAATCAATAAACAATCGACTGCTAAAAGTGTTATTATTCAACACAAACAAACAAAGAAGGCTGTTATCCCCACTGCAAAAAAAAACATTAGTAAAAATATTTCCAATTTAGAACAGTAATTATTCAATTTAACAAAACTGATACCTACCGTAGACAAAACTGATACCTACATACTGATAATATAAAAATGATACTAAGAAAAAATAAAAATGATACCAAGAAACTGAACCTAAAATACGGTAGTTTTCCACTCTATCACAACTTTAAATACTACCCAAGCAATGATACTTTTCCAATCATCTCGACATCAATGCAAGAAAATGCAAGAAAAATTAAACGAAAAGAAAATTAGATTACAACACTGCATAAAGAAACGAATATAACAATAAAAAACCTGCTGCTGCTTGCACAGTTTTCCATCGACGAACGAACAAACAATGAGAACAACAACACTGCATATTATTCATAAAAATGAACACAATTAGAAATCACGGACAAATATTTTTAACTCGAATAGAAAAAAACAGAATAATATAAGTATACCTAAGAAAAAGGAGATCATAGTACAAATATGAAATGAACAAGATCAACAAACCCACGTAAGAAAAAAATGATCGATGAAGTATAATTTTCAGAAGGAGGAAATTGAAATAAACGAACAAAGTTGATCAATATTTTAATTGCAAGAAAGATATTTGATAGCGATTGAGAAAGTTGATCGAAAGAACAAAGAAGAATAAGCGCGCGAAATTGGGCTGGAAGGGAAAAACGATAATTTGTCCTTTGGAGAAAAATATTAGCGGGCTGTCCTACATCCAAAAAAGGCCTAAAACGTGTCCTTGAGGAAAATTTCCTATGAAAATAATAGGGGAAATTATTTTAAAGGACAAATTAAAGTAAATAATTGCTCACAAGGACACGCGCAAAAAACTTTTACCGTAAGGACAAAGCCCAAAGCCCAAATACAAATTAAAGAAAAATAAAGAATTCTGTTCGTCTTCTCCTTCCCGCTTTCACTCAGAATTTGACGAACTTTCTTTTAAAAAATAAAATTAAATCAAAACAAATCGATTTCTCGTTCAATTGCTCAGAAGCAAAATCAATTTCCACAATCTCTCCAAAATCAAAATCACTTTCCCTAAACCAAAATTACAATTTTCAATTTCTTTGAGTCTGTGTTTGATGTCGCGGTTGTGGTTGGTGTTTTACAGAAGGCGGTGAGAAGAAAATTTTTATTAGGTCGCGGTTTGGTCGTGATTGAGGTCGCGAGTTGTTGGCGATGATTGTGTTGGTCAAGGAAGGTAGATTAGTGTCTGGTCGTGGTAGATGAGTTGGGTTTTTGGAAAGTGAAGTCGAAGAAGAAATTTGTTGTATATGCGGAAAGGTGGAGCAACCTACTTGAAAAAAATGGTACATACTTACAGAAAACCGATACCTACTTAATACAAACTGATACCTTATTACTACAAACTTGAAATCGTTACATATTTGACTGTAGATATTGCACTGCAGCTAATACACAACCTATTGTTACATTTCAACATAATTTGTTTCAAAAAGTACTTATTGTCTTTATTTTGAAATAATAGGACGATGATGATTTTGTTAATCCATATCCAGTTTAAAAGAAGCTATAAAATTGGTATGAGTAATTGGTATGATATTTATCTTTCTTTTAAAAAAATTACTTATTACAGATAAAAAAGGTGAATATGACCTAACATTTTAACATTTTGTCTTTATTAGAGACAAAAAATATAAGAAATGCTCAAAGAAATTTGGAAAAGCAATAACATAGCAGGCATGGAGGTGAAACTAGATGATATGCATCAAATAAAGTGTGCACAACAAGCAGAAGACACATAAGTTTTTTTTGGTTAAAATGATATCTACTGACAACAAAATGAACAATACAATTGAAACTACTAGTTATAATCAAATGAAAGTTGCTCATTATTCAAACTATCTGTGTTTTTGCATTATAACATTTCATACATAATTCTATCCATCATTGTATGCCTTTTATATTTAATTGAATTAGATTCATAACAAAATATTGAAAAATATTATCTCTCAATTTCAAAAACAGTTAGTTCAGAAATAAACAGTTGCTATACGAAGAAAATTGATACCTACATAAGAGAAACTGATACCTACAGAAACAAACTGATACCTATATAAGAGAAACTGATACCTACAGAAACAAAACTGATACCTACATAAAAGAAACTGATACCTGTTGAAACAAAACCGACACCTACAAAAACAAAAAAGATAACTACATAATAATAAATAAAACAAAATATTTAGCAAATATATCTTAAAGTAATAGCTACAAACGTAAAAATTCATACACAAATCGATACTAAGTATGCTAGTAAAACTGTTAAATATTTTAATTCAAAGCATACTATATGCTTGTACCATTATCCCTGAAATTCAATGTTTTGTATTAATTGTAAACCTAATAATACAACTTATGCAAACTGATACTAACATTACATTTTGGTTTCGACAGGCTTGACTATGGAATATTTGTAATAATATTCACCGTTTCACTGAACAAAAGCAGAATACCAATAAAACTTGAAAAGAAGGGAATATTATCCACAAGAGCAAGAATTGTACATGCAATATTGACAAATGATGAACATTGATGGAGTCTATCTAAATACATATCAAGCTTAGAAGAAGAAAGAAAAGGAAAGAACTGAATTCACATTGTGATGTTTCACAATTAAATTTGATACTTGTAAAGTAATGTAATTCTGTTGAAATTTATACTTGTGAAGTAACGATGTTCAGTTGCAATTTGATACTTATGAAGTAATGATGTTATGTTCTTAAAACAAAGCTGCTCTTACTTGTAAAAACAAACAGCATAACTGATACTGTAAAAACATTTAACTGATACTATCACTTATACTAAATACATGAAATTAAAATCAATTTGATAATACGTTATACTGAATACAAATTAATAACAAAAGGTTCAATTATAATAAACCACCAAAACAAGTCACACATCCACTTATTAATCTGAACAAATTCAAAATGAAAAATCAAATCATATCCTCTTCGAAGCTTGACAATTCCATTTATTATGACCAAGCTACTTTGCACTCGCCACATCTGTTATGCTTGTTCTAAAAGTATGAAAATCCTCCTTTAGACTTAACTGATGGTTTACCTGCACCACATTATCACCACTGCCAAAAAAAAACAGTAGTAAAAACATGTTCAGTTTAGAACATTAATTTTTCCATTTTAGAAAACTGATACCTAAGGTATACAAAACTGATACCTAGTTACTGATAATCAAAATTGATACTAAGTAAACATAAAAATGATACCAGAAAACTGATCCTAAGATATGATACTTTTCCACTCTATCACAAGCTACAACCCAATCAATGATACTTTTCCAATCATCACAAGCTTATATCTCATTCTTCAAATCATACAAAGAGCAATCAATAGACAATCGAGTGCTAAAAATATTATTATTCAACACAAATAGACAAAGAAGACTGTTATCCCCACTGCCAAAAAAAATAAAAAATAAACATTATTAAAAATACGTTCAATGCAGAACATTAATTATTCAATTTCACAAAACTGATACCTACCATATACAAAACTGATACCTAGTTACTGATAACAAAAAAAATGATAATAAGAAAAAATAAAAATGGAACTAAAAAACTGAACCTAAAATATGATACTTTTCCACTCTATCACAACTTTATATACAACCCAAACAACTTTAGATCAAAACTTTGAAGAAAAGCGAGATCACGGTAGAAATATGAAAAGAACGAGATCGACAAACGCGCATGAGAAAAATATGATAGATGAACTATAATTTTCAGAAGAACGAAACTGAAATGACCGAACAAGGTTGATCGATATTTTGATTGCGAGAGTAATATTGGATCGCGACAAAAAAAATTGATCGAAAGGAGGAAGAAGAAGAAGAAGAAGAAGCATGCGAAAGTTGGCTGGAAGGAAAATACATGTGTATCCTTGTGAGAAAATAATTAGCGGGCTGTCCTACATTTAAAAAAGACCTAAATATTGTCCTTGAGAAAAATTTCCTGAAAATAATAATCTCTACTACTAATAAAGAAAATTCTGAAAATTTACTCGACGTCCTTTTGAAATTCCGAAAATGCCCCTGCTTTCCGTTTACAATAATATAAATAGCCCGTGTGCGCACGGGCCAATTCTATATATATGGGTACAAAATTTCTATGGGCTTTCGTTTTAAACCTTGGGCTTGGGCATTTCAAATATCTGGGCCAACTCTGCGTAATGCTAACTAAACTTGCACGATCATACCTATTATCCGTTTGGTGGATAGGGCCGCAGATGCAAAGGAAAAAGGGAAGTCCTGTTTAGATCATTTTGAAGCATAATGAAATTCCTAATTTGTCTTCACTAGTAGTAGTAATAATAATAATAATAACAATAACAATAAGAAGTTCACTACAAGTTACTCATACCACGGGCATTGTACCGCCTATTGGTAGGGTACTACCCGCCGAGCTGAGTAGGTGAAAAAAAAAAATTAAATTTGACTGTCGTACCGCCAGTTGGTAGTGCATTTGAATTGTATAAAGTTAAAATAACACGTGTGTTAAATTGGAGTAGGCAAGAGTAATGAAGTGGGTAAAATTGGGCCTTGTATTTTAACCCTTTAACCCATTTCGTATAATCCAGTTTTAACCTGTTTGGGTCAGACTCATCTTTTACTTTTTCTATAGTAGGTCAAAACCATTAAATCTCGTAAAAAAAATATGGACCATGTTTAATACCCGATCCTTTTCAAACCTAAATCTGACTTCGCGAGTCCAAAATCTATTTTATTGACGCCAATTTTCCCTCGAATTCAACCAATTATATATCAGCTTGAAGAAGGTTACATCGATGTACAAAACCTTGTTCCAATTCGAGAATTATCGAAGGAGCTGAACTTAAAAATGGAAGAAAAAGATACAATTTTTATTTTGTAAGTCTACTACTTTCAATCAATGTAATTTGATCAGTTAAGACGTAAATATTTTTAAGAAGTTTGATATTATTAAATGTTTATGAATTTGACAAATTAAGCCTTTACGTAAATTGCTTAATCCTTTAGCCGGTTTGTTGTTGTATTATGGAGTTTCTACTGAGCTGTCTGATGAGAATTTTAAAAGTTATATCATTTGGAACCATTTCAGAGTATTACATCAATGTTTAAAAGTTATTTGGGTTTATGGCAGCAAGTTGTTTGTTGAAATGAAAAAATAGAAACTTGTTACTCAGTTTACGGCCATCATTGATCGGGAATTTACATGAAAATACATTTATATTTAAAAATAAATGTGATTGACTAGACCTAGGCTCCAATAATTTTTTAAGATGATTTTTTTTCTTACTCTTCCAAGTTCCAAGTAGGAATTTCTTATACTACGGGTCATTGTTAGGGTTGCGTGTCTTAGATCAAACTGCTAGCCTTAGGCGGAAGTTTGCTTATTGTATTAATGTTCAGGTTTGCCATCGAATCCACTGCATTATTTAAAAAAAAATCATACCTGACCTAGATTTCTTCAACCATACTTCCAATCTAAAATGGAGCTGCATAATTTGGATTATGTGTTCAAGTAATAAAGATGGTGTATATATTTTAAGTTTCTGTTCATGTTAGTCATACATTTAAAAAGATTTATGTTATTTTGTTAAGTAATTTGTAAAGAGATGTTGAATAGATTAAGAATCTGTAATAGTAATATTAAGGTTTGTAACTACATAGTTTTCGATGGTGGGGAAAAATGAACATGAATTGGTTTAATGATATTTGCGGTGAACTAGTAGAGTGATATTTTTAAAAATAATAATTAAATATATGAAACATGATCAGTAAGCAGGGCCGGCCCTAGTGCAAGGCGAGCAAGACGGTCGCCTAGGGCAACGGATCCGGTAGGGGCAACCGGTAGTGGTGGTTGTTTAGAATTTTATGAAGATAAAAATATTTTGTAGAAGATTGTTAATAATTGAGTGTGTGGTTGAGTGGTAATTGCATTGTTTGCACAATGGGGCAACCTAGGTTCAATTCTCAGCAAAGTGCAATATTTTTTGTTATATTACTTAAAATCTGGGCTAGGGCAACCAAATTACTTGGGCCGACCCTGTCAGTAAGTAGTCTATTGTTGATTCACTAGGGAGATACTGTTATTAATTAAGGCAAATTTGAATTGGAAGTATGATTGAAGCATGTGGTGTGAATACTGATATGAATTAACTATGATTAGTTATACCATATGTATGACTTTTTTACTCTGAACGTGCCATGAAGTAGCACGTCCCCTTTTGAACTTGAAAAATATTTGAATGACTACTTGTTTTTTCAACTTATCTTCATGTATCTTGGTAGTAGTTTTCTCAACTAATTTTAGTCCCGAAGGAAGTGTTAGAATTCGTTTAAACTAAATTATCTATCAGTAGGTGAGTAAAATGCTTGTTTTATTCACTTATTTGAGTGATCATATCTTAGGATTTAACAGTTAAAACCATATTTTGTTTCCTTGTTTTGGTTTTTACCGGTGTTTGATAAATGGAAACAAATGCAACTTAAAAAATAAATTTAAAAACATAGGTACATAAAGTAGCTAATAATTTAGCAAACAACATTCAGCCATAAAAGTTCATATAAGAAACAAAAATGTGAGAATTTGGTGCAGAGTTCGGTCTGTTATATGTATTGATTGAATTAATATTGAGTGCAGAAATGAGAGAAATGTAAAATGATAATCTGAATTCTTTTTGTTGAAGTAAAATTGATATTACAGATACATATGCACTGCATTGTATATATATACAGTTTTCATATATGTTTGGGCCGAGAATTATACAATTGGGCTTAAGTGCTGAAACCCGCATACTGATACTATTATACAAAAGCTTTAGAGATATACGGTAACCTCATTTCCTATTACTCCCCCTCAAACCAATGTTAGGGTTTTCATGTCTTCTTCATTCTCTAGCGCTGCCATACGAAATTTGTGAGATTTACTCCGATTTAGAGCAAAACTCATTCAGATCTAAGAGATTTCACTATCATGATGTGTTTACTCTGATGCTTTCGTCAAGCGAGGCTTGTTTCATACTTCTGTCTCTCGTTGTGTCAACTTCGTTGGCAGATCTGTTACTCTTTGTATCAGAGTTGCAGATTTTCCTCCATCGAGGCTCTGAAGTAGACTTTCTACTGATTCTCTTATCAAAAGAGATTCTTTCGTCACCGTTGTCAGCCATGGTGTTGATTTTGTTGGCAGATCTATTGCTTTCTGTGCTAAAGCTCTCGACTTTACTGTACTGCGTCTCTGAAGTTTCTTCAGATTCATTTGAATCAGCATGAATTGCAATAATTGCTAGTTCACTTCTGAATCTGATGAAGTTTTTCTTCGATAAAGCCTTGGTAAGTGTGTCGGCTCTCTGGTAAGCAGATGGTAAGTGATTAATGTGTAGATTTCCTTTATGAACTTGTTCTCTGACAAAGTAGAGATCTATTTCTATATGTTTGGTTCTCGAATGTAGAACTGGATTAGCCGACATGTACACTGTGCTTTGATTGTCGCACCATAACGTTGGTTTGACATGTTGTTTGATATTTAATTCATGTAGCAAGTAATGTATCCACATGATTTCCGCAGTTGCACTTGCAACACTTCGGTATTCAGCCTCTATGCTGGATCTGGAGATGACAGACCGTTTCTTTGAACACCATGACACTGGGTTTTCTCCTCTATATATGCAGTACCCTGTAGTTGATCTTCTATCGTCCGGGTCTGTTCCCCAGTCAGCACTAGTGCATCCTGTTATTTTTAGATGTTTACTTTTCTTCATATACAATCCATAGTTGATTGTTCCTTTTAAGTATCTCAAAATTCTCTTTACTGCTTTCCAATGATCATCCCTTGGTTCCTGCATAAATTGACAAATTTTATTAACGCTAAAAGAGATGTCTGGTCTTGTAATAGTTAAATATTGTAAAGCACCAACAACACTTTTATGTTGTTTGGTGTTTGTTATGTATTCTCCCCTGTTTTTAGATAAGTCTGATGGCTTATCATTGGAGTGGGCTGGGGCTTGGCACTGTCCATTTTAGTTTCAGTCAGTAGCTCCAGAATGTATTTCTTTTGGCAAAGAAAAATTTCTGACTTTGACTTTCTTTTTACTTCTATGCCCAAGAAGTAGTTCAGTGAGCCCAAATCTTTGATGAAGAATTTCTTGTCTAGATATTGAGCAAGACTTTTAGTTTCATCCTCATAATTTCCTATAATGATGAGATCATCAACATATATTAGAATGTAAATACTTGTTTTATTATTAACTTTAATGAATAAGGAGTTGTCTGATTTGGTAGACTGATAGCCAAGTTGAGTCAATGTGGCTTTCAGTTTGTCAAACCAGACTCTTGGAGCCTGTTTAAGGCCATATATAGTCTTTTTAAGTTTGCACACTTGACTTGAGTCCTCCCTGTAACCTGGTGGTTGCTCCATATATATTTTTTCTTGTAATGTTCCATTCAGGAAAGCATTATTGACATCATATTGTTTGATATTCCATTAATTATACAAAGCAATACTTAAAATAATTCTTATAGTAGCTGGTTTAACCACTGGAGAAAAGGTTTCACTAAAGTCAAACCCATATTGCTGTGTGTAGCCTTTTGCTACAAGTCTTGCTTTGTATCTAGATATTGTTCCATCTGGATTCTTTTTTATTCTGTATGTCCACCTGCACCCTATGATATTCTTATTATCTGGTGGATGTACGAGATCCCATGTATTGTTCTTCATTAAAGCATTGTACTCTTCATCCATTGCTATCTTCCAGTTCTTGTCCATTGCAGCTTGCTCAAAGGTTTTTGGTTCCTCTAAATTTGATACAACTGCATATAATTTTGGTTTGAAGATTCCACTTTTTGATCTTGTAGTCATTGGATGTCCAGTTCTTTGCCTGTGGTGATTTTTCTACACTTGTTTGATCATTGTCATTTTCTGACTGCACTTGTGAATTTGTTGACTCTCCTTCATGACCTGTGAATGTGTTGAATGTTTTGATTATACAGGTGTTTGACTGAGATAGCTAGATGAGCTCAGTGATTCATGACCTGGTTGATTTGACTCTGTGAGTTGTGGATCATGGGCCTCAGCAGTCCTTTCAATCATCTCAGGATAAAGAACATCACTACAAACAGGTATATTGGGAATAGAACTCCTTGGATTATATACCTTTTGAGTTGTTTTAATGCCCCTGTTGCTAAAAGGAAAAACATGTTCATTAAATACAACATGTCTACTAACTATGATTTTCCCATTTTCATCAAGACATTTGTATACTTTTTGATTTGTTCCATACCCTATAAAAGTACATGGTTTTTCCTTGAAACACAACTTGTTGTTATTGTATGGTCTTATATGAGGAAAGCACAAACATCCAAACATTTTCAAACTTTGCTAATCTGGCTTAACACCTAATAGTTTCTCTACTGGACTGATTCCTTTATGGATCTTTGTGGGAAGTCTATTAATTAAATAGATAGCAGTGTCAAAGGAATCAGGCTAGAATTTTAATGGCAGTGATGCTTGAGCAAGTAGTGTTAGCCTAGTTTCAACAATGTGTCTGTGCTTTCTCTCTATTAAACCATTTTGTTCTGTTGTATAAGGACATGTAATTCTGTTTACAATTCCTTTCTTAGCGAAGTAATTGCTAAGTGTTTTGTACTCAGTACCACCATCTGACTGAATGATTTTGACTTGATTGCATGTCTGCTTCTCAGCTAATAGTATAAAATGTATCACTGCATTATAAGTTTCTGATTTGGCTTTCAGAAAATATATCCAAGTATATCTAGAATATGCATCAATGAAAGATATATAATATCTATAGCCATAATCTGAATAAATTGGGGCAGGTCCCCATAAGTTAGTTGCAACCAATTCTAAAGGTTTTTGAATACTTGGTTAAAGAATCATTAAAGGGTAATTTATGACTTTTACCCATTTGGCAATATGTACACACATATGGTAAATAAACATGATCAAACATGATTTTATTTTTCTCAAGTACTTGTTTTGCAACATTTGTGTTTGGGTGACCAAGTTTATAGTGCCACAAATCAAACACACTTCTATCCTCTTCCGTCTGACCAATTTCACCTAAGTTACAACACTTCTAATTTCTCTCAAGTTTGCTACTGTTTTTAAGACTGAATCTGTACAATCCCTTCACTGCTTCACCCTGTAAGAGATTTTCATTAGTCAGTATGCCTTTAACTAAGTAGTAATCTGGATAAAATTCAAAGTATACATTGTTATCTTTTGCAAACTATGACACACTAATGAGATTTTTCTCTATTTTGGGGACTCTCAATAAATTATTCAAACATAATTGTCTTTTGCTATTAATACTGGTTTTGCCAGTATGAGTAATATTGACTGACTCACCATTCCCCATGCATATTGACTGTTTACCTTTATATTCCTTGTGCCAAGATTTAAGTTGTCAAGATTATTTGTTATGTGATTGGTTGCTCCTGAATCTGGGTACCAGCTTTCATCATGTATGTGTTCTAATGTTGTTATGGTGCTTTGGTTGACTTCACCATTACTACTGTTGTCAGATTGTATTTGAACCATATTTGCATTGGCTTTTCCATTTCCTTGATTGCTTTGATTCTGGTTTGGCACATAGTTAGCATTGAATCTAAAATAATACTTCACTGCTGTATGACCAACTTTTTCACAAATTTGACAGTTGGGTCTGTTGTTGTTGTTGTTCCACCTGCCTCTGCCTCTAGATCTATTTGAACTGCCTCCTCTTTGATGTGTTTGACTTTGTTTATTTTGATTCCGTCCTTTGTTTCTGGAGTTATAGATATAATTGACTGACATATCTGTATCTTGAGGTTTCTTGTGATCTATTCTTGCCTCATGTGTAAGAAGTGTTGCATGAACAAACTGTACAGATGGCAAGCTTGGTTGAGATGACACAACTGCAACAACTGGTTCATATTCTTCACCGAGTCCATTCAAGATGCTCAGTACTTGCTCTGTTTCAGACACTTTGTGTCATGTTGCATCTAACATATTGCAGATATTATTCACTTGTGACAAATAATCTCTCATTGGTTGATTCCCTTTAGTAATATTTTGCAACTGTCGTTTATAGCGCATAACTTTGGCAGCAGACTGAGTGTTGAATATTCTTTCAACAGTAATCCATATGTCATTTGCTGACTTGCACCCTATAACTTGTGATAGCAATTTTGTATCTACTGAAGATAACAATCAAGAACTTATTAATCTGTCTTGCCTGTAGAATTTTGTGTATTCCTCATTGCTAATAATTTTGTTATGTGAATCAGTGTTGAATCTTGGAGGAATTGGGATTGACCCAAGAATGAAACCTTCTAGTCCATATCCTTGCATTGCTGTTTCAACTTGTAACTTCCATAAGAGATAGTTGTCCTCTTCAAGATGCACAGTGATTAACTGACTTTGAGGTCCGATGACGTTTTTGATTAATCTCTTTATTGCATTAGTGAGAGTTTGTTGTAGTAGGTTATTAGTATTATCTGATGTAGCTGAGGCATTATCCCCTTCGGCCATGGTTGCAGAATACTGATAAGATGAATCTAGCCTGAAGATTCAGAGAAGTTACTAATCCAAGGTTACACTATCTATAGAAAAAACAGGTTAGTTGCAGCCAAGATTCAAGTGATGAATCTGTTTCTGATGATTCTTGGTGAGGCAATTACTTTCTTTTGTGTTTGACTGTTTTCTTGAATTGGTTTTCTGATTTTCTGAATTTCTTGCTATGAATTTGCTTTACTCTTTGATGAAAAACTTGTTGCAATCAGAAATCTATCCGATTTCTTGGTATGGTACCTGTTTTTCAAATAAGACAGCAAATTCAATAACTAACCCAAATGATGAGATTTCACCTGATGGGTTAAAAGCTTTCAAATGATGATATCTTTTCTGATGAAGCCGCCATTAGGCGTTTTGCTCTGATACCATGTGAGAATTTGGTGCATATTTTGATCTGTTATATGTATTGATTGAATTGATATTGAGTGCAGGAATGAGAGAAATGTAAAATGATAATCTGAATTCTTTTTATTGAAGTAAAATTGATATTACAGATACATATGCACTGCATTGTATATATATACAGTTTTGATATACGTTTGGGTCGAATATTATACAATTGGGCTTAAGTGCTGAAACCCGCATACTGAAACTATTATACAAAAGCTTTAGAGATATACGGTAACCTCATTTCCTATTAAAATAAACATAGAAAATGGTCAAATATTACTCTACGGCCTTATTTAACAAGTAGTAAACAAAGAGCACTTGTCCAAATTAAACTTGAAAATTTGAAAGCTCTGCTTTTGCCTTTTTGAATATTCTTCTCAATGTCTTCTTTATATATCTCTTTATGTGTTAAATTTTTTGTAGGAGGACTGAAAATGTGAGTTGCATAGTTAACATTCGAGTTGTCTTTTTTTAGATCCAGATCTAAAGTAACATTCCAGTTGGATTTGCAACTAATTATCCATGTCAATGTCTGTTGCGGTTCAAATTTTGTGCCTAAAATTCGATTCTTTGACTTATGATTTGTTGGTTTTGTTGAAGTTCTGTCTCATTTGTAACTGTTTTCTACTTGCACTTTCAACTATTATTAGACTGTAATTTAAACAGTTTCATTGCTATACTTTTGCACTTTTAGCTCAATGTATGGTATTTCATGATATATTTGTGCAATCATTGTTATAATGCAGTTATTTAATTCAGTTTTTCTATGTATTCTGCACTATTGTATGTACAACTGTATTTTTGATAGAAATTTGATGTTTTCTTAAGTGGATTAAATGGGTCGACCCAGATATGAAGTGGGTCAGCTCGTATTTCATTTTTAGCAAGCATATTAAATGGGTTGGGTCAATTTTGACTCAACCCACTATGACTCGACCCGGTCCATTTGACGGTTCTCGGTATAATAAAGAGTAGGTAAGTTAGAGATGCTTTTGGCCGCATTTAAATAGTGCTAGCAGGGACGAGGATAATAGAAATTATCGTCGGTTAACATATTGGTTGCAAACAAATTGCATATTCGGAAAACTTCTTTTGACACTTCCGTTTTCCTTTTTTTAAGGTTAACTTTTATGTATATATTATGTCAGTACTCATACAATTAACCTTTCTCTCATTCTCATGTGTAAGCATTATGCTTTCTGTGGTTTATTTGTTTGGTAAAGAAACAATTTGATTGTGTAATGTTAGCTCATCGGACACTTGTCTTTTTATAATGAAAGAATGGTCCTCTTAGGAGGAGAGTATTCGTAATTTATTAAATAAAAAATAGTCCTTACAAAAGTTTGTAGGATCATCACTGCGATGATCACCAAAACGGCGTAAAAGACATAATAAAAAATATGATCGCAACTTATTACATTGGCAGAAACAACTAGTAGAAGAGACGATATTAACTATGAAACGGGTACTGCCGCCTGACTCGTGTTTAATGTGATGGAGCTGCGGGAGGTGTGCTCAAGAGGCCGATGTAAAAATCTACATGACGCTACGGTTATGTGATGGAGATTACAGATTTATGAGAGGGTAGGTGTTGCAAGACGAGATGCTGTCAAAGATGAATACAGAAATGATTAGCTAGTATATGGGTGGCATGTCATATGTGCTGGAGAGAGCCATAGGGAACTTTGATATGATTAGATTGGTTAGGGGTTGCATGACTTATGTGCTAGAAAGTGCAAGCTTTGTTAAAGTATTTCAACATTAATGTAGGATGCTTAGCTTTATTAGTATGAAGAGACTTAGATTGGTTGATTATCTGCAGTGTGTGCTTGGTCAATGTGCCCCATTAACAGCGCATGAGAGTTGCTTTAGCATGTGAGATTGGTTGCTCAATCAAGTGAGATGCTCTAGCATTAACGTGCATTAAGAAAGCTACGGTTGCATGTCTTTTGTTCTCAAAAGAGAGATGCTTAACTTTCTTTACATGTGTAACATCCCCCTTTCTGAGGTCCAAAACTAACCGCTAATGATGCTACAGTCATCCGTAGTTGTTATTTCTTAGCAACTGAATTCGACATAGTTAATATTGATACATAGGAACACAAGGATATGAAAAGTTTTAAACTTCAACAAAATAGAATTTCTCATTTCTTATGAACAATATTCAGATTTAATTACATGATCCCAGACGTTAACCACGTTCAGATCACATATACATGTACAAAATAAGATAAGAGCGACATATGAAGATGTCCACATATGATGATCAAAGAACTAATAATATGAACTTTACAGTTCTTAGCACATTATACCGAAATACACAAAATAGCTTTTATATAGCTAACACTACCTCCTGCACGTCTCCGCAAGCTTATTCGTCCAAAAACCTGAAAGTCTCCTACTCTTAGACTAATCAAATTAATTTTGAGTACCAGCGAGTTTGTGGAGAAACACAAACTTCGAGTCAAACAATAAGTCTGGTATGAATAATCCCCTATAAAACATTTCGAAATCAAACCTTTCAGAATCAAAGCTTTCGAAATCAAACCTTTCAGAACCAAAACTTTCGAAATCATTCAAAAACAATAAAGCGTTGGTGTTGGAACCAACCCTTTGAAAGTATACTTCCGACCTTGTCGGTAGGTTTACCCTTCAACTTTGTCGAAGGTAATGAAACATTTATTTTAAAAACAATGGGAGGTTCAGAAGTAACCCCTTCTTTCCCTTCGGCTTTGTCGAAGGCAACCCTTTGACTTAGTCGAAAGGATTAAACGCCTTGTTAGAAAAACATTTTTAAAACGATTCTCTTGATGGTTAAAACTTTCGAAGATCCCTTTTGAAACCCATTATTGAATATAAAAAAATTTAGTCTTTTTATAAAATGATAGATTTGAAGGATCCCTTTTCAACTTAGTCGAAAGCAATTATGTTTCTATTTGAAAGCAAAGGAAGTAGCCTCCCCGTCCCTTCGCCCCTCTTCCCTTCGATACCGTGCCTACCTTTCAACTTAGACTGAGGGTAATTGTTTACCTTCCGTCTTAGACGAAAGGTACCTTTCGACTTTGTCGAAAGCGTAAAAGCTGGCTTGTTTGAGTCGAAGATGGAACTAGACCTACTAAAGTGATGTTATATCTTGCTTGTCTAATTTTGATTGGCTGGGGAGTCTTCTCCTGTACTTCCAAAAAGTAAAAATTATATAAAGGTCAACCTTTTTCTTAAAACGCTATTCTTCTTCCCCAAATCAATTTTTAAGCAGTTTTCCCCCCGAATTTGACTAATTCGAAAGCAAATTTACAGTTTAGCCCTTAGGCTTAAATAATCTAATTGCCTTAGTAATTCACTAAGGAAAATCCCCAAAAATCACCAAAAATTTGGTAAATCATATACTTCAACATATTAAAATTTCAAAGCATATGAAGATCAAAACAACTCAAAATTTAATCAAAACCAAATAAAAACGTGTTAATTACCCTATTAACATTTTAAACACCTATGTCGTATCCAAACAAAGGTTTAAATGGTTATATCCTAGCCAAAATCACAAATATAAACCGAGTATAACCCATAACCGATCTAAACACAGAAAAATGAGATGATAAACATGATTGTTCTTCTTTATTAATTAATTAGAGAATGAGATAATTTCCTAGCTTTAATTTCTTAGCTTTTTCTTCAATTTATTGCTCTTCCTGAAGCTTTTAATGGCTGACCGAAATATTGGTGAGGAGTTATGAATGAGAAAGTAAAAGTTTATTAAGGTAGAGAAAGAGATTTATACTAATAAATGTAGCCTCAGTTTACCCCTTAGGAAATTCCTCCTTCTTAATTTAGTCAATTCTTATTTTAATTCCTTTTTTAAGACACGGCCATTGGATTTATTCCCTAATTGTTCACATTATTCTATTTAATTTATCCAATTAAATATCCTGAATAATGTTAATTAAAATTCAAGGGGTATTACAGACTCCCCCTCTTAAAGAATTTCGTCCCTGAAATTTCAATAAAGACAAAACAATAAGCATTTAGCCCATGCAAGCAAAGCTAGTATAACCTACCAGCAAAATTCTATATAAACCCTATATAGAACTTACCATTTAAAACAGCCCAGGAAAAGTAGATTTAATCATGTCTTCTGTCTCTCAAGTACAGTCCTTCATGTTGTCGCTCCATTGAACTTTCATCAACCCGATTATTTTGTTTCTTAGCCTTTTCTCATCTTTTGCCACAACACAAACTGGTTGCCTCATAAAACTCATATCCGGTTTCACACTAAGTCATCCAGTGTCGTTGGAGAGATAGTAGATTTTGGATCATGAATGCACTTCCTAAGATGAGAAACATGAAACACATTGTGGACCCGACCAAATTGCTCGGCAAATCTACTCGGTATGTGAGTCTCCCAATCCTCTCTGATATAGAAAATGGTCCAACATATCTTGGTGCTAGCTTCTTGGTCTTCCTGAATCGAACCACACCTCTCATCGGCGATACCTCGATAAAAACTCTACCTCCAACTGAGAAATCCGGGTCCTTACACCTTTTGTCTGTGTAACTCTTCTGCCTAGACCGAGCTTCCTTCATTCTTTCCCGTATCAACTCGATCTTTTTCGTCGCTTCTCTCAAAAATCTGGATCAAGAACCAATCTGTCTCCGTTCTCTAACCAACATACTAGCGATTTGCGTGGCCTTCCATACAAAGCTTCAAAAGGTGTCATTCCTATAGTAGTCTGATAAATATTATTACAGGAAAACTCTACTAAGTGCAAGTGATCTTCTCAAGAACCACTAAAATCCAGCACAAAAACCCTCAACAGATCTTGCAGTACCTTGTTGACTCTCTTTGTCGGCCCATCCGTCTGAGAATGATATGCGGTACTCATCTTGATCTTAGTGCCTAACATGCTCTGCAGGCTCTTCCAGAACTTGCTAGTAAACAAAGCATCTCTGTCACTGATAATACTACTAGGAATTCCATGCAGTCTAACGATGTTCTTCATGAACAACTTAGCTAAAACATGTGCCATCTTGGTTGACTTTATCGAAATGCAATGAGCACTCTTGGTCAATTGGTCCACTATGACCTATATACTTTCAATACTCCGGTTTGACCTTGGCAACCCGTTAGTAAAATACAAGGATATCGAGTCCCACTTCCAAAATAGAATATCCAAAGGCTAATGAAAACCACTTGGCTTCTGATGTCCGGCTTTTACGTGCTGGTAGTTCAAACACTGTTTTACCCATAAGCCAACATCCCTCTTCATTCCTTCCCAAAAGAAACTTCTCTTCATATCTGATACATCTTGGTTCTCCCAGGATGAATTGTAAACTTTGATCGATGACATTCCCTAAAAATTTCCTTCTTAAGGAATCCAACATCCGAAACACATAACCATTCCTTCTTTCTCAACCAACACCTACGGTCAAGAATAAAATCCTTTAAGTCATCAATCTCCGTTCCACGGTCAAGAATAAAATCCTTTAAGTCATCAATCTCTGTTCCAGTTTCTAAACTTCTAATCCACTCGGCTAAGACTGGATCCTCTTTCTACCTAGAAGCTATTCGTTTGATCAGAACTAGTCGACCTTCCAAATAGGACATCATGGCGATATTCCGACTAGATCCAACAGTCGACCTCAACTGCACACTGCAAGCAACCAGTACTTCTAAGTATTTCCATTCCTCCAACATAGCTAACACCACATTCTGATGTTTCCTGCTAAGCGCATCCACCACCTTATTTCCTTTTCCCGGTGTATACTCGATGCTAAAATCATAAGCTGCAATAAACTCCAGCCATCTCTACTGTCTCATGTTCTGCTCCTTCCGAGAGAATAAATATTGTAGAGACTTATATCCATGAATAGCTCAAACCTTTCTTCCAAAAGATAATGTCTCCATACTTATAATGCGAAGATTACCATTGCCAACTCTAAATCATGAGTTGGGTATCTCACTTCATGCAGTCTAAGCTGTCTAGAAGCATATGCAATATCCTTTCCATTCTGCATTAGCACTACACCTAACCCAGTACCACATGCATCGGTGTAAACTACCAACCCCTACTTCTCATCTGGAGCTACTAACACGGGCGCATTGGTTAACAAATGTTTCAACTTAAGGAATGCCTTCTCACATTTTTCGGACCAAACAAACTTCACGCCCTTTCTGGTTAGCATAGTCAAGGATGCTGCTATCCACGAGAAATCCTTAATAAACCTTCGGTAGTAACCTGTAAGTCCAAAAAAGCTTCTAACCTCACTTACTATCTCTGGTCTCTTACAATTGTTAACAGTTTCGATGTTATGGGGATCAACTACTAACCCTTCCTTAGAAACTACATGACTAAGGAACTACACTTCATTCTTCCAGAAATGACAGTTGGAGAACTTCACCTTCAGCTGATGTTGCCTTAGCATCTCCAACACTATTTTAAGATGATCTGCATGATCCTTCTCATTATTAGAATATACCAAAATATCATCAATAAAAACCAACATGAACATATCCAAGTTCTCTCGGAAAACACAGTTCATAAAATCCACGAAGAAAGCTGGTGCATTACTAAGCCCGAATGGCATAACCAACCACTCGTAAGGCCCATATCTGGTCCTAAACGCCGTCAAAGGAATATTGTCCTCTACCACTCTTAGCTGATGGAAACCTGTCGCCAAATCCAGTTGGGAAAATACTCCGGCTCCACTCAATCGATCGAATAAGTCATCGATCCTCGACAAATGATATCTATTCTTGATCGTCCTCTCGTTCAACATACGATAGTCGATACACATCCTTAATAACCCATCTGGCTTCTTCATGAATACCGTGGCCATTTCCCAAGGCAAACTCCTTGGCCGGACGAAATTCTTTCCTACAATTCCACTAGCTGCACCTTTAATTCCTTCATCTCGGTTGGCGACATCCTACTAGGTGGTCTACTTACGGGTTTAACACCCAGATCGAGATCTATTCGAAACTCGATTGCTCTCTTTGACGGCAAGCCCAAAACTGGTTCAAAGACATCCGCAAACTCTCTTGCAACATAAACCTACTTCAACTCTGCTTCCGTTCCCATGGCACCCAATAACGCATAAGCATTCCTGTCTGAACTCCTTACTGAGTAAATAACTCGGGTACAACTATTAGGGTGCTTCAATGATATTTTCCCCTGTTGGCAAAATATCCTAGCATCATATCTATCTAACCAATCCATACCCAATTTGATCCCGAAACCCACGAAATCAAAAACATATAAACTGCATGCAAACATATGACCTAACAAATCAAGTTCTAACCGGTCATAACTCATTCCTAGAGTTGCATACCCTCCTATAGGATTTGCAACCCTAAAGGAGAAATAATGTATAAAGGTTCCAAACATTAGCAATCTACCGAATACTGAGATATAAATGAGTGCTATGCGCGGATATCAAATATTATCCTAGCCGGAGTAGTATGAATCATAAGCATACCTTCCATCATAGCTTTTCCTTTCTCAGCAGCCGTTGGTCTAGAGGATGATGGTTCCAACGTAAAGACCTTTCCCTTTCTAGCCTTAGCAACCTCAAGACACTTGTCCTTGTAATTCCCCAACTGGCCACAGTTGTAGCACTTCACGTTCGATCTCACTGCAATTGCTCTTCCATCACTTGAGCGACACTCATTAGCATAGTGCCCGTTCATATTACACTTGTAACAGACAATATCAGCCTTGTTTTTCTTAGCTGCTACCCCCAAGTGGGCACCTTTCTTCTTGAAAAACTTTCGCTTCTTACCCTGCAAATTCTGTACCTCGGTTGGTTTCCACTTTCCAAAAGTAGAAAGTGAAAGTGTGCTATGGATCGTGTAATATGAATATATGATAATACAGAGTATAACGATGATAATAATATTGTAAATAGTGTGGAATAAAAAGCGGTATAGTAAAATGACACCAGAGATTTTTATACTGGTTTGGAGCACCGTCTTACGTCCAATCCCAGATTCCTTCTGGAATTTCACTAAAACAATAACTCTCACTTAACCTAGAGGAACGAGTTTATACACCCCTGAGTTGCCGAATGGGGACCTGAGCAGCAGAACAGGATTTCGCCTCAACAGTCGAAGAGGACTTCACTTTCCTAAGCAGCAGAACAAGGCTTCAACTAATACAGAAATAGTTTTGACTAATGTGCGTTCTTATAACACGGATTTTTCACTTGTAGTACACCCTTCCTATAATCTTCTCCTCGAGGATAAATATATATTTGAAGTATATGAAGAATAGAAAGGTATAGTATTGCTTTAATGCAAAATAATTGAAAGTATGATAGCAAATAGATTTCAGAAAGTTAGATTAGAAAATAAGAGAATTCGATTGTGATTGAGTGATTTGAAATGAAGTTGGAGTTTGTATTTATAAAGGTTAGAAAGCAGCGACTGTTGGTAAAGAGTTTCGATCGAAATGTTGTGTCCGAATCTTTTCGTTAAAGGTTCGCAACTCTTCACAAAAGTCGTGTCTTTTCAAAAAAGTGGCTTTTACAGAAATTCAGTCGACTGAGCCTCTAGGACAGTCGACTGAGTATTCAAAGTAATTTAAAATTCGTATATTTATGTAATTTGCATGCTACACAAAAATCCCAGTGTCAAGTCGACTGTCTCAGGTGGTCAGTCGATTGACCTGGTTAATTTTGTGCATTTTGCACAATTACATAGATATATTAATTTCTTTAACTTTAAATCACTTTTATAATTTAAATGTATACTTATATATGTATAATTTTTTTAGTAAATATGATGATTAAATATATAAGCTAATGTAGACATAATCGAGGAGAGATTTTAACAATTGTTGACCTTAAGACTTAAAAACAAAATACCATAGTTAATGTACCGGGTTTTAAATTCTCGTCTTCTTGTCTCTTTTTGTCGTAGCAGTCGTCAAATCTGTATATCGTAGTGATAGCTTTGTGTCATGAATCAAAACCAAGTCTCAACTTTCTCCCTCTTTTTGTTTGATGACAACCTGTAAATAGATATAGATTTCGACTGTATATATATAATATAAATACTTACTCCCCTGAATCTTTGACACTCTATATCCTGCATTCTTAACGTTGGTAGTAATATTTCTCCCCCTTTGTCATCGACAAAAAGGAATAAAGAACATGAACAATATGGAACAAAATAACTACTACTTGTAATGTAAGGTATCAGAAAGAATTAATATTTAAAGCATGTGATACCTAAGGTTCTTATAATTTCCTAATTTTTAGGAAAACATACCCATTTGGGTGTGGTTGAACCTTTAAAAATACAATTTTCATTATTAACTACCATATCAAAATAATCATCAATGTATTTTTCTCTATTTCTCCAATTAACAGGAACCCAAATACTTAGATAATTTTTATTCATATTTCTCATCAGTGATCTTCTATTGAATTTATAAATGTTATTGGTCATAGAAGTATTTAAATTTCTAGAAAAATTGGATTTAGACTTTACTCGTAATCTAGTGCTAGTACTAACATATTTACTATACATGAAAGTGCATCTAGTGCTATTTGTATGATCTGTTTTATTATATCCTAAACCACTTTTATCATGTAAAGGTCTAGAACCATATAAAATCATATTTAAATTGTTTTGACCTTTATTAAATTTTGTGACTTCAGTGTTAAGTTTATAAAATCTAGCTTTAAAGTCACAATTATTATTTTCAAAAGAAATGTTACTGTTTTTTAAAATATTAATTTTCTCATCTAATTCACAATTCTCGTTTTTTAATATACCGTTCTCATTTTTGAGAAGAAATTTTTTGAGATTCTGAATATCTAAAGTGTATTATAATAAATCATTTTGTCTCTTCAAATCAAAATTTTCTTTTGAAAATTTTTCTCTCTCTTTTTCAAATATGGTGTTTTGTTCATCTAGAAAATCTGTAAGAGCCTCAAAATTATTCTTTAAAACACCAAGTTGATTTTCTAAATCTAACTTCTCATTTTTCAATTTCTCATTTTCAAGTTCAACAGATTTCATCTTTTCTAAAATAATAAAATTAAGCTTTGAAATCTTATTGCTTATACTAACTAATTCATTATTATCTTTTACTGAAATTTGTAAATCAGAAAGTACCTTTTATAGTCCTCACTGGTGGCTTTGACAGGGATTTTGCCTGTTGTATTTCGAATGGATTGTTTTCTGGTCATTATTCTATGATGTTGTGACGATCGATAGAATTCTAGGCTTTAATACCAAATGAAAGTGTGCTCTGGATCGTGTAATATGAATATATGATAATGCAGAGTATAATTATGATAATAGTATTGTAAATAGTGCAGAATAAAAAGCAGTATAGTAAAATGCCACCAGAGATTTTTATACTGGTTCGGTGCACCGTCCTACGACCAGTCTCAGACTCCTTCTGGAATTTCACTAAAACAATAACCATCACTTAACCCGGAGGAACAGGTCTATACACCCCTGAGCAACCGAACGGGGACCTGAGCAGCAGAACATGATTTCGTCTCAACAGTCGAAGAGGACTTCACTTGCTTGAGTAGCAGAACAGGACTTCAACTAATATAGAAATAGTTTTGACTAATGTGTGTCGTGATAACACGGATTTGTCACTTGTAGTACACCCTTCCTATAATCTTCTCCTCGAGGATAAATATATATTAGAAGTATATGAAGAATAGATATGTGTAGTATTGCTTTAATGCAGAATAATTGAAAGTATGATAGTAAATAGATTTCAGAAAGTTAGATCAAAAAATAAGAGAATTCGATTGTTATTGAGTGTTGAAATGAAGTTGGAGTTTGTATTTATACAGGTTAGAAAGCAGCGACTGTTGGTGAAGAGTTTCGATCGAAGTGTTGCGTCTGAATCTTTTCTTTAAAGGTTCGCAACTCTTCACACAAGTCGTGTCTTTTCAAAAAAGTGGCTGTTGTAGAAATTCAGTCGACTGAGCCTCTAGGTCAGTCGACTGAGTATTCAAAATAATTTAAAATTTAAAATTCGTATATTTATGTAACTGTGCATGCTACACAAAAATCCCAGTTTCAGTCGACTGTCTTAGGTGGTCAGTCGACCGACCTGGTTAATTTTGTGAAGTTTTCACAATTACATAGATATACTAATTTCTACAATTTTAAATCACTTTTATAATTTAAATGTAAACTTATATATGTATAAAATATTTTAGTAAATATGATGATTAAATATATAAGATAATGTAGACATAATTGAGGAGAGATTTTAACAATTATTGACCTAAGACTTAAAAAAAATACCAAAGTTGATGCACCGATTTTTAAGTCTCGTCTCCTTGTCTCTTTTTGTCCAGTCATCAAATCTGTATGTCGTAGTGATAGCTTTGTGTCATGAATCAGAAGCAAGTCTCAGCAGAAAGCATCTCTTCATTTCGAATAGCTATTTCGACAACAATATGACATAGATCCTAGAGGTTTGGCATGATTGCTCCGACGATCTTAGGATTCAACCCCTGATAAACTTATAATTACTCCGAATGTCTATATCCACAGTAGCATATCCGTAACGGGACAACTCATCAAATTCCGTAGCATACTCAATCACTGATTTATCGCTCTGGACTAAAGCTGCAAACTTCCTTAGCAACTGCAGGATCGATTTCACCCAAAAGGGGAGGGGGGTGAATAGGGTGATGGTATTAATTATAAAAATTAATTGCGGAAGCTTATAAAATATTCAATTCAGATTTCAACATAGTTCACAGCAGAATAATAGCAGCACAGATATCGTAGAATATAAATAACAAAAACAGAACAACACAGAATTTACCCAGCTTCGGCAAAACCCTGCCTACGTGCTGCCCCCAAGGTTTCTACTAGAAATTAGTTAGTCAGACGCTTACACACGTAAACTCGCGACACCCGCTATCGACTAAACCTAACTCTATGCTCAAAACCCTGCCACAATTCAGCCACTTAGTTGCGAATTCTCAAACTACGCCACGTAGTTTGTCCCTAGTCACACGACTGGAAATTAAAACGGTTTAAAAAGAAATTACAAATTAAAAACAATTTAAAATAAAATAACCCTAAAAATTAAAAGCCCTTATTAAACTTAAAAATAGCCGGCCTTTTTTTATTATTTGGCCCGTTCTCTTTATTTCGTTCCTTTGTGAAAATGGCCGTCGTTCCTCTTTTTACAGAAATTAGGGTTATTTGAAATTCGAAGCTTGCGACTATAAATGCTCAATTGAATTATTGATTCGGCGTTCCTTTTCTGTCAATCGATGGTTTCCTTTGGTGCACTTCGACTGCTTCGAATTTGATTGAATTCGAAAAGCTTCGGTATGTAATTTCTGATCTTTTTGCTTTTCTGTTTGTATGCTTGAATTCGATGATCAATTGCCAGTGATGATTCTGGGTTATATATGCATTCGATCTCCTTTATTTGCGTTCGTATAAATATATTTGAATTTGTCAATTTCTTTTCTCTGCCGCTTGATGATGCTTGAAATTTTGATGATTTATCTGACTTTGTCAAATTCGTATATTTGATGCTTGCTTCTCACGGTATTGATGTTTAACTCGGTCAATTATTTTGGCCACCGCGATTTCGAATTTGACCTGTTCATATTGATTACAATCAGTTGTTCACGGCTTCCACTTTTCTCTGTAACTTGAATTCATTTGATTTTGTGATTTTCTGATGGCTTTGTCTTTGCTGTAGTCTTCAAGCATTGCCGAGTCACTTGATTTCAATGTGGTGTTTATACTGCTGCATATCACTGCATTTTCTTTACTGCTGTACCACCACTACTATGGTTGACATTGTTCATTGACATGACTGTGGTGATTTTCATTTGGCTTCACTTGTGTACACTGTGTCATTTGAGTTGCTGTGTTGATCTTGTCACTATATCATGTTCGATACAGTTTGCATTTGTTAGCTTGTAGTTCATGTGTTCACATTGATTATGTGCACTGACTTTGTGGTCTTCATATATGTTTGCATCGACTTCTATCCACTGTACTTTCAGTCATGTTGAATTTGGTATCTTCACTTGAGTTGCTTGTATATGTATACAAGTGTTCACTGCTTGTAGTCTCTGTTCGACCTGATTTTACTCTGTCTTTGGTCGCTGCTGTGCATGGCTTGAAGTCTGGTGCTTCATCATTGTGTACTGGTTGAAGTTCTGATCTGGTTGTTATGCATATGTATACTTCATGCTTGATTTGGGTTCATATGCACTTGATTCATATTATAGTCGTATCACCATATGTACACATGCATATACAGCTCTGCATACTGGTCCTGGCATCATCCTTTGTAGTGAGTACAAAATTTTCATTCACTTGTGTATATGAGCATATTGAAGTTGCTGACTTCACGTTGCCTTGACTTTGGTTGTTGCATTGAGTTGAGTCAAGATTGCAGTCAAGATTGCAGTGACTTGACCTTTTCATTTTGTTTATTTTTCGAAATTTCACCTGAGTTGAATCCAGCTTAAGTTCGGATTTGACCTTGTGCTGAAGTTTGTGACATTATTTTATCGCACCTGAGTTGAATCCGATAATTTGGGTTTGGCCTGTGCTCACCTGTCCCTGTAAATTTATCAAGTGTATATATATCGGTGTGCACGGCCTTGTGGCATATACAGTGATACACTGTGTATGCCACAAGCTGTTCGTGTATGATGAATTGAAAATTAAATGATGACGAACAACCCAAATAACTGAGGAAAATAATATTTTAAAAATCCATATTTTATATTATATTGCAAAAATATTTCTTTTTCAATTTTACTGCGTTAGTGAATATTTTTGCAGATTGCTCAGATGCTGGATTCTAACTGGAATGAAGTAGAAGATAAATTTGAGTGTGAGTGATATGTAGTGAGCTCAACTGTAAATGTAAAATTGTGATGTAATTGAGTTTGTATCAAAGTTGTATAATGAATAGCAAGAGCTTGAATTTGTACTATTCAAAATTGTAATAAATATTTGTTTGAATAAAATTTATGTTTGAATTCAAATTCTGTGTTATTTAATTTTATTCAGCAAATATTTATTTAATCTATGAAAAATAAAATAGTACACTAACAAATACATTTAAACGAATATATATATGTTTATTATCATCAAACAAAAATCATATAGTCGCATATTCAACAATCTCCCTCTTTTGATGATAACAAACATATATCTAAGATTTTGAATATGTTAAATGTATTTGATCATTGATATGCTCTAATTGCTCCCCCTATTTAAATGCTTCCTCTCTACAGAAAGCTTTCCTACATATATGCATGCAAATGAGCCTAGTTGCAAATGGAAAATATTTGATTTTTGCTTGATTTTATTTGACAAAATCTTAACTTTTCTCTCCCCTTTTTGTTATCAGCAAAAGAGTAATAGTGTTAGAGAAAATAGAGATAAAGTGATCGATATTATTCCAACATTAAAACTCAATTGAATATAATTATTAAATTTCAATAAAAAATCAAACAAAAATCATAAATATTTTGTTAGGCGCATATCCCACTTTTAGAATGATGAGAATTATGTCATCATATAAAACCATACGGTTGTGTCTATTTGTGGTATATTTATATCAGGAATTTGGATATCTACTAACCATGCATAACCGTTAGGACTTTTAAATGAGATTAGTAGTATTCCAATTTTTATTTAAAAAAAAACGAATTCAAGTATCTTCTAACCACGCATAACCGTGAGGACTTTTAAATGGGATTAGAATCAACTTGTTTATTTTAAAAATCAACTTTTGATATGCGTTTCATACATGCATAACCGTGAGGACTTTTAAATGAGAATGGAAGCACATAACAAATTCTAAGTAATTCACCCATGCATAACCGTGAGGACTTTTAAATGAGAGTGAATACTTTGGTATTTTTTTTAAAAGAAATATAAAATGAAAAACGAACGATTCCTGTTTAAAGTACCACATATCGACAAACTATATAGAATTTTGATGAGTGATGGTCGTTAGAAATATGATAGAGATAGAGATGGTCATGGAATTTTTACCAACAAAAAGTTTTTATAACTCTTGTTTAAATTTCTAAAGAAATTTACTAATTATACCGTCTCGAGTCATAATATATGATAAATATCAACACTCATCACTTTTTCAATCACTATTTATCTTTTCGATAATTATTAGGGAGTCAGATTAGTCAAAATAGTCATTTAAAATCAAATTCAAAAATAATTATGAAATCAATTTTTCAAAATGACTAATCTGAAAATATGGTCAAAAATGATTTTCTCGAGGGCGTTTTATAAGAAAATTTTCTGCTATATGAAATTATTTAAAATGAAAAATATGCAGATATTTTCTTTGAAAAACGATGCAGTTACTGAATGTCTCAAAAATCACGTTCAACTAGTAATTTTTCTATCAACTAAATTACCAGTGTAATCTGCATCTGAATTTCTTTTTCACTCAAAATTATCATTAATTGAATTTGATCGACCAAACCATGAAGTGCGCACCAAAAATTTCAAACTCAATTTTAACAGCAATTTAAATGACATTCTCTTGAATTTGAATTGAGGCCGTGTTAATAATCAAAAACCTGAATATAGAGTTAGCTGTATTACAACCAAATGTATTATCCAACAAAACACTATTTTTAATCCAAACTAATATATATGAAGTAATTCAAGGAATCTAGAGAATTTTATAGTGTTTTTGGCATAAGAATATAATTTAGCCACCTATTTTGAATAAGTCAGAGTCAAAATCATCATTGTCACATTATTAGCTGATTTAATTCAGAATATGGTGCAGATTATCACATTTAATATATCGTAAATATACCTTTACCTGTTTTACCTTTACGATTTTTTTCATGATTGCCCATTGTGATTCTGTCACCTTTGTACAAGGCTAAGGAACTTTGCGTTGTCGTCCGTTGTGTTTCTGGAACAGCCAAAATCCAGAGAACACTGTTGTTGTTCCTTAGCCTGCCACCACACCTACACGGGAAAAGATTTATGTGACCTATTTGTTTTTATAGGTCCATGATTGTTAGTGGCAGAATGTTTTGAAAAATAATTTTGTGGAGACCCAAAACTATTTATAATTGTTCCCTTCGGCACCCAAATTTGTTTAACTATGAGAGATTTTATATTTGTGCCTTTTGGAACCCAAATCGGTATAGTTTTCACATGTTTGGGTCTATTCCAACAATTATTGTGATTGTGTCCATATTTTCTACAAATTGTACACATAGAGTTGACTTGATTAATATTGCTTTCAACAATTTTCGATTTATTATATCCAAGTCCTTGCCTAACCGTATTAGCAGTTTGATTTCCTAATAGCATATTCAATGATTTTTCACTTTTTGAAAATTTATCTAAAGTCGTTGACAATTGTTGGACTTGTGTTTTGAGAGACTCATTTTCGTTCAACAATTGTGTGCACTTTTTAATAGAATTCTCTCTCCTAGTATTTTCATTCTCTTTTAAAATCAGAATTTCATTTTCAAGTGATTTTATATTGATTTCTGATTTTTTTAATTTCCTCTTTGAATGTTGGACACTTATCACACTTAGGGATCCTTCTTTGATAGTTTTTAACTAATTGGTCAAGTTGTTCATTTAATTCTATCAAAGTATCCTTTTGTGATTCAAGTTTAGCGTATTTTTCCCTAAGTCATTCAAAACAACCATTTACTTCATGAAAATATATAAGCAACTCTGAATGAGTGAGTTTTGATACCTCGCTTGGCTCATCATCATCACTGTCAATTGTATCACCTCGAAGGCACAAATATGCTTTTTTGCTCTCATTGCCAGTGCTTTTATCATCCTCATCCATTTCATACCAAGTGGCAGCAAAACTTTTCTTTTTCTGTTTCTTTCCAAAGTCGCGTCGATTTCGAGGACAATTGGGCTTGATGTGTCCGGGTTGGTTGCACTTATGACAGATGATCTCCCGTTCTTCTGAGTAGTCAAGTGCTTTGCCTATTCTGCTTTTCGCTTTTTGAATTCGATCTGAATTTCCATATTTGTAATTCCACCTTTTGAATTTCTTTATTAGTAGTGCCAGCTCTACTGCTCCATCATCATCATCATCGTTATCATCATCACTTTCGGTTGTTTCCTTGAGCGCTATTGATTTCTTTCGAGTATCTCCTCCTTCACGCTCTTCCTTGAATTTCATTTCTAGCTCATAAGTGGTGAGATTTCCGATGAGTTCTTCGACTTTCATTTGTTTTAAATCTTTTGATTCTTGAATGGCAGTCACTTTCGCTTCAAATTTTCGTGAAAGGACTCTGAGGATTTTTCGGACTATCTCCAACTCTGTGTATGATTTTCCAAGAGCTTTTGATTTGTAAACGATATTGGAAAGTCGTCCATGCATCTCTTTGACATTTTCTTCCTTCGCCATTACGAAGTTCTCGTATTCGCTGCTTAGCATGGCAAGGCGAGATTCTTTGACTTGAGATATTCCTTCGTGAGTCACTTCTAGTGTGTGCCATATTTCCTACGCAGTTAGACAATGTGAGACACGATTAAATTCAAATTGATCCAATGAATAGATAATAGAATTCATAGCTTTAGCATTAGTATTTTGTAATTTATTTTCTAGTTCCGTCCATTATTCCTTTGGTTTATCTATTTCTTGATTATCCACAGTTATAGTTGGCACTCTATACCCTGTCTCAATAATATCCCAAGCGTCAATGGTTTTTAGAAAAATTTCCATCCTATTTTTCCAGTAAGCATATTCACCATACATTGGTGGTCTAACTATGGACTGACCCTCAGCAAAAGCATTATTAAAAGAAGCCATTCTAAAAATTCAAATTTTTAAAACAAAAATTGATTTTTGAAACACGAATTTTTAAAACAAAATTGACTTCTATTCCTAGCTCTGATACCACTCGTAGGATCGATTTCACCGTAGAGGGGGGTGAATAGGGTGATGGTATTAATTATAAAAATTAATTGCGGAAGCTTATAAAATATTCAATTCAGATTTCGACACAGTTCACAGTAGAATAATAGCAGCACAGATATCGCAGAATATAAATAACAGAAACAGAACAACACAGAATTTACCCAGCTTCGGCAAAACCCTGCCTACGTGCTGCCCCCAAGGTTTCTACTAGAAATTAGTTAGTCAGACGCTTACACACGTAAACTCGCGACACCCGCTATCGACTAAACCTAACTCTACGCTCAAAACCCTGCCACAACTCAGCCACTGAGTTGCGAATTCTCAAACTACGCCACGTAGTTTGTCCCTAGTCACACGACTAGAAATTAAAACGGTTTAAAAAGAAATTACAAATTAAAAACAATTTAAAATGAAATAACCCTAAAAATTAAAAGCCCTTATTAAACTTAAAAATAACCGGCCCTTTTTTTATTATTTGGCCCGTTCTCTTTATTTCGTTCCTTTGTGAAAATGGCCGCCGTTCCTCTTTTTACAGAAATTAGGGTTATTTGAAATTCGAAGCTTGCAACTGTAAATGCTCGATTGAATTATTGATTCGGCGTTCCTTTTCTGTCAATCGATGGTTTCCTTTGGTGCACTTTGACTGCTTCGAATTTGATTGAATTCGAAAAGCTTCGGTGTGTAATTTCTGCTCTTTTTGCTTTTCTGTTTGTATGCTTGAATTCGATGATCAATTGCCAGTGATGATTCTGGGTTATATATGCGTTCGATCTCCTTTATTTGCGTTCGTATAAATATATTTGAATTTGTCAATTTCTTTTCTCTGCCGCTTGATGATGCTTGAACGTTTGATGATTTATCTGATTTTGTCAAATTCATATATTTGATGCTTGCTTCTCACGGTATTGATGTTTAACTCGGTCAATTATTTTGGCCACCGCGATTTCGAATTTGACCTGTTCAAATTGATTACAATCAGTTGTTCACGGCTTCAACTTTTCTCTGTAACTTGAATTCATTGGATTTTGTGATTTTCTGATGGCTCTGCCTTTGCTATAGTCTTCAAGCATTGCCGAGTCACTTGATTTCAATGTGGTGTTTATACTGCTGCATATCACTGCATTTTCTTTACTGCTGTACCACCACTACTTTGGTTGACATTGTTCATTGACATGATTGTGGTGATTTTCATTTGGCTTCACTTGTGTACATTGTGTCATTTGAGTTGCTGTGTTGATCTTGTCACTATATCATGTTCGATACAATTTGCATTTGTTAGCTTGTAGTTCATGTGTTCACATTGATTATGTGCACTAACTTTGTGGTCTTCATATATGTTTGCATCGACTTCTATCCACTGTACTTTCAGTCATGTTGAATTTGGTATCTTCACTTGAGTTGCTTGTATATGTATACAAGTTTTCACTGCTTGTAGTCTCTGTTCGACCTGATTTTGCTTTGTCTTTGGTCGCTGCTATGCATGGCTTGAAGTCTGGTGCTTCATCATTGTGTACTGGTTGAAGTTCTGATCTGGTTGTTATGCATATGTATACTTCATGCTTGATTTGGGTTCATATGCACTTGATTCATATTATAGTCGTATCACCATATGTACACATGCATATACAGCTCTGCATACTGGTCCTGGCATCATCCTTTGTATCGAGCACAGAATTTTCATTCACTTGTGTATATGAGCATATTGAAGTTGCTGACTTCATGTTGCCTTGACTTTGGTTGTTGCATTGAGTTGAGTCAAGATTGCAGTGACTTGACCTTTGCATTTTGTTTATTTTTCGAAATTTCACCTGAGTTGAATCCAGCTTAAGTTCGGATTTGACCTTGTGCTAAAGTTTGTGACATTATTTTATCGCACCTGAGTTGAATCCGATAATTTGGGTTTGACCTGTGCTCACCTGTCCCTGTAAATTTATCAAGCGTATATATATCGGTGTGCACAGCCTTGTGGCATATACAGTGATACACTGTGTATGTCACAAGCTGTTCGTGTATGATGAATTGAAAATTAAATGATGACGAACAACCCAAATAACCGAGGCAAATAATATTTTCAAAATTTATATTTTATTTTATATTGCAAAAATATTTCTTTTTCAATTTTACTGCGTTAGTGAATATTTTTGCAGATTGCTCAGATGCTGGATTCTAACTGGAATGAAGTTGAAGATAAATACGAGTGTGAGTGATATGTAGTGAGGTCAACTGTAAATGTAAAATTGTGATGTAATTGAGTTTGTATCAAAGTTGTATAGTGAATAGTGAGAGCTTGAATTTGTACTATTCAAAATTGTAATAAATATTTGTTTGAATAAAATTTCTGTTTGAATTCAAATTCTGTGTTATTTAATTTTATTCAGCAAATATTTATTTAATCTATGAAAAATAAAATAGTACATTAACAAATACATTTAAACGAATATATATATGTTTATTATCATCAAACAAAAATCATATAATCGCATATTCAACAGCAATGTTGACTTGGCAACCTTAGATAGAAATCTTTCTTCGAACCTCCTTCGAAATTCAGCCCAAGTCAGGTCATCCTCTTGCTCTCCCATGGTAACTCCATTCCACCAAAACAACGATGCTCCCTGCAATTGCCTTGAATCAAGTCTTCTCTTGTGCATATCTATGAAGCCGAGATCTCCAAATATCCTCTCACAATGCAATATCCAGTTCTCCACTCCTACTGCATCTTTGTTTCCCAGAAAAGGCTTCCCTCCAAGACTAGCGTAATTCCTGCTCAGCTTGACATAATTATTGCCAATTGGGGTCACTGGATTAGCTTCTCCAGCATTTCCTACAACCACTCCTACAGCTGCTTCAACTTGCATCATATTCACAAAGAATTGATACATTATCCCCATATCAACTGGCGGAATCTCAACACGAACATTGGCATTTGCATCTGGGTTTGCATTTGCCTGTCGACTCTGGTTGCTCCTATATTGGGTAGATTTCCACTTGTTGTGGTGCGTCTTCCTCCTTGATTAACTCTTCCATTTCCTACCTCCATATATTACTTCCATACTATCTAAAATCCAATCTTTGCAAGATACAGGAGAATGGTTTAAGATACCGAGGAATACATACTTAGGTATTTATAGCAAAGTACACATACGCTACTATAACGCTTACCCAAACCCAACCATATTTTTGATTCATTAGATTATCCTTTAAAAATGTTTTAAGGCTTAAATTCCTTTTAAGTACATAAACCATGCTCTGATAGCAACTTGTAACATCCCACCTCCTGAGGTCTAAAACTAACCGCTACTGATGCTGCAGTCATCCGTAGTTGTTATTTCTTGGCGACAAATGCGACATAGTTAATATTGATACACAAGAACACAAGAATATGAAAAAAAATTAACTTCAGCAAAACAGAATTTCTCATTTCTTATGAGTAATATTCCGATTTAATTACATAATCCCAAATGTTAACCACGTTCAGATCACATATACATGTACAAAATACAATAAGTGCCATATGAAGATGTCCCCGTATGATGATCGGAGAAATAATGATATGAACTTTACAATTCTTAGCACATCATGACAGAATATACAAAATAGCTCCTATATAGCTAAAACTGCCTCCTGCACGTCTCTAGAATCTTATTCGTCCAAAAACCTGAAAGTCTTCCACCCTCAGACTACTCAAATTAATTTTGAGTAGCCACGAGTTTGTGGAGAAACACAAACTTTGAGTCAGACAATAAGTCTGGTATGAATAATCTCCTATCATCTCTTATCATAAATAGATATCTAGTGAGACCACGTTGCTTACCAGAATGGGTTTTCCCCTCACTGGTATCCAAAACAAAGCATGCAAATCATTTACCATGCTCCTACACCCAAAATGATTAGTCTTAACATAATGTGAAATAAAGCCATAAATCATATGTATTGGATATCCCATCCATCCATTTATTAGGTATCCCATCTAAAAGCAATTTATTAGATATCCCATCTAAAATCAATTTATTAGAGTTCCCCTCTGAAATTTTAAAATGACCACCCATCATATTTTAATAAGGCCATCCATCCCAAATCCATTTAACTTAAATGTAGATTATCCGTCGTACATTGTTTTATAAAAGATGGTGTGGGCTATCCATCGCACACCGCATAGTTTTCGTAAGATGACTATGAACCCATGGGTGCCAAATCCCGAGGCTAACCACCTCTGGCAAAACATTCTTTTCTTTATAAATTTGATGTGGGCTATCCACCACACATTTCATGGTTTTCCTAGGTTAACCAAGAACCTATCAATTGGCCAATTAAAACATCATGATCCCCATGATTATTTATTAAAATTAATGATTCCTTTGCTTACTTATTTTCTCCAGGTGTACCACCTGTTTAACCTATTCCCATTGGTAGCCCCAATTAGGTTAAATTAAATAAAAATGCATTGATAGACCCAATGTATATTTTCGAAAGCATATTTCTATTTGTAACCCCAAATTATGTATTGAAAACATTAAACCCACCCCGGTGTCCTAAGGTCTATTAACGTACATCTTATATAAGGATCCCCCTTACATAGTCAAACAAAGCTAAGTATTTTATGCTATAACCCTACGAAGTAACCCCTTCGACTTAGCAAAATTTTACTTACGAAAAATTGCTAAAAATAGCCCTTTAAAACCCTTCAAATGAAGTCCCATTCGAAAGCAAATAAACATCCAAAGTTAGCCCCTTCGAAAACCTTTCTTTTGAAAGCGTCACAAAACCATATCTTTCTACCTTGTCAGAAGGTTTCCTTTCGACCTAGTCGAAAGTTTCTACCTTTCGACCTTGTTGGAAGGTTTCTTTTCAACCTAACCGAAAGGTTCTACCTTTCGACCTTATCGAAAGCATGAGGTATCCCCCCTTACAAAACCATTTATAAACCTTTCAAAAGCAATGAAACTCAAAACCTTTAGAAATCATTGAAACTCAAAACCTTTCGCAATCATTGAAGGTAACATCTTCAAAACTTTTCAAAATCAAATCTTTCAAAGTCAAACCTTTCAGAATCAAACCTTTCGGAATCAAACCTTTCGAAATCATTCAAAAATAATGAAGAGTTGGTTTTTGAACCAACCTTTCAAAAGTGTGCTTCTGACCTTGTCGGAAGGCTTACCCTTCAACTTTGTTGAAAAGTAATAAAACTTTTATTTTAAGTACAATGGAAGGTTCAGAAGTAACCCCTTCTTCTTCCCCTTCTTTCCCTTCGGCTTTCTCGAAGGCAACCCTTCGACTTAGTCGAAAGGATTAAAATGCCTTTTTAGAAAAAAAAACATTTTTAAAACGATTCTCTCGAAGGTTTAAACTTTTGAAGATCCCATTCGAACCCCTTCTTGAATATTTTTTTTTTAGTCTTTTATAAAATGATAGAATCGAAGAACCCCCCTTCAACTTATTCGAAAGCAATTATGATTCTATTTGAAAGCAAAGGAAGTAGCCTCCCCATCCCTTTGCCCCTCTTCCCTTTGACACCGTGCCTACCTTTCGACTTAGTTTGAGAGTAATTGTTTCCTTCCGTCTTAGACGAAAATTACATTTTGACTTTGCCGAAAGGGTAAATGCGGGCTTGTTGGAGTCAAAGGCAGAACAGGGCCTATTGAAATGATGTTTTATCTTTCTTGTCTAATTTTGATTATCCCGGGAGCCTTCTCTTGTACTCCAAATAGTAAAAATTATACAAAAGTCAACCTTTTTATTAAAACACTATTCTTCTTCCCTAAATCAATTTCTAAGTAGTTTTCCCTCTGAATTTGACCAATTCAAAAGCGAATTTGCAGTTTATCCCTTAGGCTATAATAATTTAATTGCCTTAGTAAATCACTAAGGAAAATCCACAAAAATCACCAAAAATATGATAAATCATATACTTCAACATATTAAAATTTCAAATCATACGAAGATCAAACTAACTTGGAATTTAACCAAAATCGAATAAAAACATGTTAATTAGCCCATTAACATTTAAAACACCAATCTTATCCAAACAAATGTTTAAATGGTTATATCCTATCAAAATCACAAACGTGAATCGGGTATAACCCATAATCGATCTAAACACAGAAAATGAGATGATAAACATGATTATTCACCTTAATTAGTTAATTGGAGAATGAGATAATTTTCTACTTTAATTCCTTAGCTTTTTCTTCAATTTATTTCTCTTCCGGGAGCTTTTAATGGCTGGTTGAAATATAGATGAGGAGTTATGAACGAGAAAGTAAAAGTTTATTAAGGTGGAGAAAGAGATTTGTACTAAGAAATGTAGCCTCATTTCTAAGTTTACCCCTTAGAAAATTCCTCCTTTTTAATTTAGTCAAGTCTTATTTTAACTCCTTCTTTAAGACACAGCCATTGGATTTATTAATCTCATCTCCATAAGTATTCACATTATTCTATTTAATTTCTCCAATTAAATATCCTGAATAATGTTAACTAAATTTAGAAGCATTACAAGATGCTTCAATGACAAGTAGCTATGACCATAAGTGTGCAGCAGCCATGATGAACTAACATTTATATGTTGTTTGCCGCAAAACATTGGAGTGGAAGCACTGCGTGAATGGCATGGAGTAGCATGTTACTGGCATAGGCCTGTCAAATGGGTTGGGTTGGGTCAAAATGGGTTGGGTCGAGTTCGACCCAACCCATTTATGACCCATTCTCTTTTATCCATTTATGACCCAACTCATTTATGACCCAATCCACTTAATAAGCGGGTTACCCATTTAACCCATTTAAAGATTTAAATTTAATTTGACTAATAAAAAACAAATAAATATAAAATAATTCTAATTCCAAGTTTTATGTTTTGAGATCCGACAAAAATTTAAATTTTAATTCTAATTTTCATCAAAATTCAAATATGAGGATGGGGTAAAGTACAACCGTCGGTTTTCTTGGAGAACTACAGTGTGCGTTCACATGATAAAGTGACAGAGTGTTCCATACTATCCATAATTTAGGTGGTAATTAATCGGTCGAAGTCCCGTTTGATTCTGAGTTAGAACGAAGGAGTTATTGAAGTCTGAACAAAAAAAATAGCGGCTTGTGCATTAGGCGGAGTTCAATATGCAGATGTGGCAGCCTGTTATTTTCTAAGTACAACTGTCAGTCACATTGGAGAACTACAGTGAACGTTCACACGATGAAGTATCAGAGTGTTCCATACTGTCTGTAATTTAGGTGGGAGTTGATCGGTCGAAATCTCGCCTGATTCCGAGCTAGAATGAAGGAGTTATCGCAGTCTGAACAAAAAAAAAATAGCGGCTTCTGCATTTGGCGGAGTTCAATATGCAGGTGTGGTAGGCTGTTATTTTCTACGTACAACTGTCAGTCCCCTTAGAGAACTACAGTGTGCGTTCACACGATCAAGTATCCGAGTGTTACATACTGTCCGTAATTTAGATGGGAGTTGATCGGTCGAAGTCTCGTCTGATTCCGAGTTAGAACAAAGAGTTATTGCAGTCTGAACAAAAAAAATAGCGGCTTCTGCACTAGGCGGAGTTCAAATATAGGGATGTAGTAGCCTGTTATTTTCTAAGTACAACTGTCAGTCTTCTTGGAGAACTACAGTGTGCGTTCGCATGATAAAGTATCTGAGTGTTACATACTGTCCGTAGTTTAAGTTGGAGTTGATCGTTCGAAGTCTCGTTTGATTCTGAGTTAGAACGAAAAAGTTATTGCAGTCTGAACAAAAAAAATAACGGCTTCTGCACTAGGTGGGATTTAAATATGGGGATGTGATAGCCTGTTATTTTCTAAGTACGACTGTCAGTATTCATGAAAAATTATAATGTATGTTGAAAATTCTTATTTTTTAAATTTATATTAAAATTTAATATTTTTAATAAATGGGTAAATGAGTTACCCATTTATAACCCTTTTAAAAATGGGTCAACCCAACCCATAACCCATTTTATGATATTCATAAATGGGTTGATCTAACCCATTTATAAATAGGGTAAATGAGTTGGGTTAATGGGTTGGATCAAATTTTGACATGTCTATACTGACGTGAAGGGAGCAGAATGTTGTGCCTGGACATATGACATGCTGCCATTGTGAAGATAAGAGTCACCGCACCTTAAAATGCAGAGACCTAATCCACTGCTTTTACTGTGGAAAATTCGACCATAAACAAAGCAATTATGCTATTGGCGCTCTCCAGATTTCCATAACATGTTGCATCGATCGGGCTGATAGTGTTAACTCCTAGAAGGCTTCTTCTGCTACCCCCGACCTTCTCTTTGACTGCAATATTAGATTCCTAGAATTGAGAAATCAGATCCATAGATACTACTCTAGTGCAACCTGTCCTGATTTGCACCAACACTCCAACAACCTACTAACGACCATTAATTCTTTGATTGCAAATTGAAGGCCATTGGATACTTACAAAACTGCAACTAGTGGACCTGACTCGAATCAGCGCAGAGTAAAGGATGGACGTAAGGCTAATGCTGACTGTTCTTACGGTTGCATTGTCACCACCCCTGCCAAGATAGTAGGGGGAAAGACAAATCCCCTACTGATTGACTCGAATGTTCAATATTGCTCCAGGTCAGTTGGCTCCGCTCAATCTTGGGTACAGATCATCCATCTTCCCACCACCGAATTAGTGCAAGAAGATCCAGCTCATGCGATCGAAGAACCATTATCAGAGATTGATGTCGATAGTATCAAGTCTCAAGAAGTGTTTCTTCACCTCCTCCAAAGGCAACGCTAACTCTAGGTGGATACATAGATGAAGAAATAGATCTAGAGAGATGGTGAACAAGAGTGCAAGACACCTTCACCCAGATTTAGTCTCAGACTCAACACCACCAGGTGATCATGTTCTTTTATGTAGCACAATTACTTCTATAGTACTAAGTTCGCTAAAACCCAATCAGGCATATCACATTGCTAAGAACACTGATTTTATTTATAATCAAATTGATGTTGACTTTGATTTTATGAGAGCTAACAACATTCTTACATGAAAGTTTTGAGTTGGAACGTGAGATGCCTAGGTTCGCATGGGAAAAGATCTAGATTAAAAGACTTTTAATAGATAATAAGGTAGACATGACTCTGATACAAGAATCTAAAACCGAATCACCTATCTTCAGCTTCTTCAAATTGATTAGAGGCATCTCTCTTAATATTTGGGAGTTCATCCCCATGCAAGGTAGCTCAAACTGTATTATATTGATGTGGTGTGGGGATAAATTTAACCTTCTTCAAGTAATAGCTAATTGTTACTCACTTCATATAATTCTACATGACTTCCAAAATAACCAAATTGTTAACATCATCAAAGTGTACGCGCCTAATAACAGAACCCTCAGACAACTCCTTTGGAATGAATGTACAAACTTCCGCAGACTCTCCTTTAGAACTTGGCTCATAGGGAGGACTATAATATGACCATAAATATTGGATAGTGATCTCCTATAGAAGGAAGCTTTGTAGACATGGAAGATTTTAATAATTCGTTAACCAAAATAACCTTACTAAGCTGTCCCTTATCGGAAGAAGATCAGACACTACTTTTATTTTATTAATCAGATTTTCTACTAAAATTTAGGAACAAATTGCAAAAAGAAATAGGTATATATATTCTAAGTTGATTGGATAATTAGTTATGGAATAAGAGTTATAAAATACGATTTGTCTCTTTGATTAGTTTGCCACGATATAAAATGTTCTCCACATACTAAGTTATGTTCACTTTCACCGTATGTTAGCGATGCTTATAAAAAGCTACATTACAACCACTAGAGTTTGAAGTAGTTTCATTATCTTCAGTGGATTTTGCTTCTTTTAACTCAACTACAATGAACTTCTCATTCAAAGTACGAAAGAAATTAATTACGCTTCCTCTTTATTTTGACGCAAACTTTTCTGAAACTCTTTTTTTGCAAATATATGGAAAATATGACCAATTACTGTACTTATTATACAAAGTTTGAAAGAAATTAATTGCTTCCCCTTTGATTATGACGCAAGCTTTTTTGAATAACACCATCCTATATGATCACATTATTCAATTTATTGTAAAATCTACTTATACTCATCTTTTTATGCTAGAAATAAGTATTATCACTAACTTACAACAACCTAGTGCATTTGATTTTTTATGCTTATCCTTTACCACCGTTCTCAAGCTTGCTCAAGTTGTTTTTTTGCTTCATGAAAAAACATGCATACTCCTGGTCATTTGTTAAGTCCTCTTTTACAACCTTTTACATGCCTATTTATTCCTTTCAGATTGCTTTTGTATGTTTTCCTTTTAGGCATGGCATGTCGTCAAACTTGACTCCAACCTTTTCTGGATAAGCAATATATATTACACCAGTGGCTATCATTATTAACAAATAACAAATGTGACTCTAAAGTTGAGTCATGGTCCAGACAAATAATCTGCTCTATGGTTCTTAAATTTGAAAACTCTAGGCGGTGAAAAAGGATCGGGTATGACAAATTCGACAAGGATGGGGGGAATGGTTACTTGTAGTTACAGCAAGATGTTGGGTGTGAAAATTTTGAAATTTGTATCCATATGAGATTGGGTAGTACTCTACCTGTTCTTGTTGCAGCATTCTTACAAGTCCTTGAAATCCAGTAAAAATTAACACTCTCGACTTGAATTTTGATAATTCACACTTGTACATAAAGTTGTTTAGGTTAGTATGTTATTTAGTTTCAAAGGGTTACTGTTGTACCTCGATCTGAATCTATATTGTCTCTGTGGCTGAGTTGTGGACTACATTGCTCTCTTTAATACGTTTCATTGATGTGCCAGAATCGTGCAAGGCAGTCTCTGATGCAGCACCACCTCCAGGATAAAACAGCGCTAAATCAATATCAACAGCCTCTTGCATGAAGACTGGTGGGTCAATAGCATCCAAAAAATATTTCTCGGATCTGAGGAAGTTTAAGACAGAAGAAGAGAACTCAGTTTTAAAAATTGATAAAATTCTGTCAAATAGCTTGTTTTATAAGGGAAAATCTAAGGAAAAATGTGTTTTTTTTCCTTGTTAAGTCATGAAAAAATATAGAATCCAAATTTATCGAATCTAATTACTAAGTAAAAGACAGTTTAAAAATATACTACCAAAAAATAAGGAGCTTTACATCGCATTAGCCAAGCCAAGCCCGACTAGGGTCGGGTCAACTCTAGTCGAGTCGATCGGTGTGCGCATGTGTGTTGGCGAGCATGCTCTTCCTCCTCAAAATAAGGGAAAACATTGGGTGTCCAAAAAGTCCATCCTTTCTTTTGTAAATCCTATATTTAAATAGGACCACTCTATAGTTCCTCACAATGTGAGACTATTCAATAAGAAGGGTATTCTATATTCCTTTCAATATTTTTTACAATTCATTTTAAAATCAATTTTTTCAATAATCCCTCACTTGAATTTTTGAAAATATTTTTCTCGAGCAATTTCTAATTTTATAAGATTGTGAATAAAAAAGTTACCTTTCGATTTGAACCTTTGCATAGTAAGTAAGATTCAGATTATACTAGACTAACTCGTAGTCTTGAACTCTATCTCTAATATCAAACCACATACAACATTTCTAGGGTGTAGTTTATAGCCTATGCTTTAAAGGTCATACACGTCTATCCCAGTTTAGTTAATGCTCTAGGAATTTTGCCCAAAATTCCATAGGAAACAACCACATTTTCATATTCACGCAGTGAATCTATCAAGAGTACTACTACAGTTAGGTATTCCACTCCACATAGCGTATATATTTCATTAAGAGTTAAATTCGTCCTTCTATCGCTTTAGGACTACATGCTTCTGTCCAATGGAACCAGCATGTTCAATCAATGTCACATCATAGCTTATTATTACCCATTGAACCTAGTTCTTGAGATCTTCAGTCATTAGGTTGGATTACTATTATGAGTGACTACTCATTCTTTGAATTTCTATTCTATGGGTAATAGTCCTATTCTTTTAGATGTAGAAAGGACCTTCTCTCTCATCAATCCTTTCATCAAAGGATACGCCAGATTCTCATTAGTGTGTACATGATCCATTCTTACAGATCCTAAACAGATACACTCTCTTACAGTATCGTGCTTACCACGAATTTTTCATCTCTTACCATTGTAATTATGGTTCTCAACTTTTGCAATAGCCATGGTACTATCGTAATGGATCAACACAGCAGGTATCAGTTTTTCCCATAAGGGATCTCAACTAGCAAATTTCTTAAGTAATCTGCTTCTTCACTAGCAGTGGCTACTAATATCATTTCTGATTCCATAGTGGATTGAGCAAAAATAGTGTGTTTATTAGATTTCTAAGAAATAACACCTCCTGCAATGCTGAAAATATACCCACTAGTGGCTTCAGAATCGTATGATAATGTATTCCAATCCGCATTGCTATATCCTTCAAGGACAGCGGAAAACTTCTGATAGTGTAATCCAATGTTTATAGCTCTTTTAAGGCATCTCATGACCCTTCCAATAACGTGCCAATTCTCTATATTAGTCTGCTAGGAAACCTGCACAACAATCCCACGATATAGGCAATGTCGGGTCGAGTACAATCAGTGGCATACCGAAGGCTTCCAATGATGCTCGCACGTTCAAACTGTCTTACACCTTCATTAGTGTTCTTAAATATTTTTACACTTGGACCATATGGTGTTCTAGCAGCTTTACATTCAAATTAATTATGTTCCTTTAACATCTTCTCAATATAATGAGATTGATCCAAAGAAATTCCCTTTTCAGACTTAGTAATCTTAATACCAAGAATTACACTCGCTTCACCAAGATCTTTCATATTAAAACTGGCACATAGTATAGACTTAACATGATTCACAGCGTGAATATTTGAACCAAATATGAGTAAATCATCTACATATAAACATAAGATAGTGCAAATGTTATTCTTGGATTTATAATAAATTCACTTGTCACTTTCATTTACTTTAAAACCATATGAAATAACTAGATTGTCAAATTTTTCATGTCATTGTTTAGGTGTTTATTTAAGACCATATAGAGATTTATCTAATTTGCAAGCTTTATGCTCTTGACCAGAAATAATAAATCTTCAGATTGATCCATATAAATCTCTTCTCTAATTAATGATTCAAAAAAGCGGTTTTTACATCCATTTGGTGAATTGACAGGTCATAAAGTGAAGTAAGAGAAATTAATACTCGAATTGATGTTATTCTTGTAACAGGTGAAAAGGTATCAAAAAGGTCAATGTTTTCTCTTTGTCCTAATCTTTTAGCTATGAGACGAGCCTTATATTTATCAATTGTATCCTCAGGTTTCAACTTCTTTTTAAATACAGCCGATAGTTTTACTGGAGGTAAGTCAATAAGATGCCAAGTTTTATTAGATCAAGAGATTCCATTTCATCATTTATAACTTCTTGCCAGAGGTCTGAATCTAAGAAGACAGAACTTCTTTTAGATTAGCAAGTCCTCTTCTAGTGCATAAGCATAATATTCTAGACTAAAATCTTTAGTTATCCTAGCTCTTTTATTTCTTCTAGGTTCAAATTCAATTTCTGCATTATGTTCATTATTTCTGATTATTGGAATATTAGTGGTAGATGTGCCCCCACTCTTCCTAAGTTTAAATGGATGTTATTTTCAAAGAAATCAGCATCATTTGATTCAATAATATCTCAAGCGTTCAAATCAAAAATTCTATATGCTTTATTATTAATGGAATAACCAATGAAAACGCGTTTGTATGCACGACTTGCCAATTTCTGTGACGACCCGGAATTTTTGAGCATTTGAAAATGGAATTTTTAATTGATTTTAAATATTTAAAAGTAAATTTTTTTAACTTGAATTCGAATATCATGATTTATTTGATAATTAAAATTTTGAATTAAATAATTTGAAGTTGAGTAAAATGTTGAATCTGGAATTTTAATCCTGTTAAAAATAATTTGAAGGCCTATAAAATTTATATTGATAGTGTTGAGGATAATAAAAGTTTTAAAATCAAATTTTACACTGATTTGTCAGTTTGAAATTTTATTGTTTTAAATTGAATTTAAAAATAGCCTTCCAAGGCACAGTCTCGGAATTCGACGAAACCAGTTCCATTGGATCCGTAATATTGTACTATTATCGGTTTTCAAATTTTGTAGTGATCAGAGTTGTTGTGTGAGCGTACGATAAGTAAACGTGCTGAAAATTAAATCGGAAATTCAATATAATAACAGATTCAAAAAGCTATGTTCTCCATACGATGTCAAGATTTTAAGATTTAAATTGAAGACGATTTAAATTTAAATTTGAAATTTAAATATAACATATATATTTTGTTTGACTGGTCCAAATTTTCTCATTAAACTTTTCTTCCTATCAGTTGAAATTCTTTCACCGTCAAAACTTTCCCCTCAACACTTCCTTTATTTCAAATCGCTGCAACCTTCTACTCTACGCCAACGTCTTCCCTTATCTTCCCGTATACTCCAACGCTCGTCTCTTTTTATCAAAGCTCCTTCTTCTTATTTAAAAAATAAATCAAGATAGTTCATTTTATAAAATAAAATATGCCGAGATAAGGGCGGGGCTATGTTAGTCAACGAAATTCAATCGATCTCGCCTTCGTTGATTAATCCTTGGCCGAAAAAATCTTCTAATTCAAATCACGACTTCGAGTTAATCTCGAGGCGATGTCGAGCGCGATACTTCGAGGGTATGGTGTATGGTAGATCGCGACAGAGGGGTAGGGCCCGTCAATCGAGTTTGTAGCGGCGTTTGGTTTGGGGCATCTTTCGCGATGGGTTCGGTGAGGCGGCGTCAGTGCCAAAGGAAACTCCCGTAGCTTGAGCGCACGTGGGAGAGGCAATGGCGTGGTCGGTTTAGTGGCTGCAATTCGACCTCGTGTAGATCTGGAGCAGGAGCTCGACGCTATTGGGTTCTCTCGTTCGAATAGGTAACCTATTGTCATCACTTAGGTTTAAGGGTTACTTAAGTTGAAATCTGATGATGTATTCGTTGGTGCATAGTTCCATCTATAAAAATGTTCTTCACGGTTAAGTAAATTACTATCTGTGTTATATAAAAAAAAAATTTGTATACACATTCATAGTTTAAATTTGTAAATTTACTGTAATTTTTTATATATCACTTATCAGGAATTAGCAATAAGATATAACACAGTTTTGTTTTAAAATCATTCATATATATATATATATATTAAGCAGAAGGTATTATTTCACTTATCGGATACTAACTAAGATTAGTATACATATATTAATATCTTAAATATATAAATTTAATAACATTTTAATTTAATGATAAGTTGGTTTAAACTTTTAAATTAAATTGTTTATCAAAATTAAATGGTAAGGTACCAAAGGTATTTATTCCAAATGTAAATTAGGTGAGTTTGACTATTATTTAGAACTAGTTAATTAAAATTTATTAAATGGTTAAAAAAAAGGAAAATAAATAAATAAACTATTGGATTATTTCAAATATTAATAAACTGTAAATGTTTATTCAAGGTCAAAAGTCGAGAAAACCAAGGCAGAATTGAAGTATACTGCGAACGAATGCAAAGATGAGTTAATCTCACTCAGCTGAATTTTAATTTTAATTTAATTAGTTAAATTTAAATAATTGATTGATTGATTGGATTTGGTGTGTTATATTATATATAGTAGTATATAGTATCTCTTGGAATGTTTGATTTCCCGCATTATATAGCGGATGATTTATATTAATCCCATATACCGCGATATTCCACCTCGAAGTGGAATTGGTATTTATGTTGTGCTAACGTCTGTGGATGCAGGGAAAACAGGTTAGAGGGATCCAACTGGATCCCTCAACATTTACTTAAATTATTTAATATTCTCTGTTGCGATTATTTGATATTCTATGATGAATTATATTGGAATATTGAATGTTATGGTTTGATTGAATATATTTGAGTGTAGTGAGCTACCAAGAATATATAAATTGGATTTTGGAAAGAAAATAAAGAAGTGAATTTGTAAGCGAAATAATTATAGAAAATTTGAATAAATTAAGAATGAATTGAAAAGAAATGGAAGTGATATTAAAATACTAATAAATAACTTCGAGTATGAAAAGAAAAAGATTTTTGAATAAACAGTAATAAATGAATTGTAAAATTAAGTGATATTATTTTAATGGAATAAAGAATTATTTTAAAATCAAAGTTAAATTTATTTAAAAGGATTAAGAAGTAATTTGAGAAATCTAAAATTGGTATTTTCAGTTAAAAGTATTTTAAATCATAATTAAGGAATAAAATCTGAAATTTATGGATTTTGGAATAAAAGGGAGTAAATTGGAAATCAATTTGGAAATTGATTCAAGTATTTGAAATTGTAAATTTAAAGAAGAATGTGAAGAGAAGTATATTTCTCTGGATAGCCAAGCACGTTCAAAGTAAAGTTTTAAATATAAGATAAAAAGTTTAATGCTGTTTTTAAAAGCATGTTTTAGGAATTTATTATTTCTAAATATCTAAATTCTAAAGTAAATATTTTTCAATTCTATTATTGTAGTAATTATTTAAGGTGACTTAGTATTTTGTTGTAAAAAGTGAAAATCTAGTTTTATATTTTATAAAGTAACCTTATTTTCAAATACTCATATAGTATGTATTTTTAATAAATTATTGAAGTAGTTTTTAAAATAAATGTTCTAAAGTATATTTCAAAGTAAAGCGTTTTAATTTTTTTTTAAATCTAAAGTTTTGTGCTTGGTAATTTCAGTAGAAATAGAATATACTTGGAAAATTTATTCTGAGAAAGGAAGATAGTTTGAAAATGTTTTCAAAAGGGTTTGAAAAGTGGAAATATATCTTGTGAAGATATTTTTGAGGTTAATAAATAATTTGGGAAATTATTTATGTTGATGGATATTTGTGAATATTAATTGATAGTTAAATAACCGACTATCAATATTGGCCAAATACTTTTGATCGTTTCAAAGAGACCGGGATCGAGATTCATTTTTCAAAAATCACTTCGATCCGGTTTGTGTGTTTTCGTGGGAAATGAGTTTGGATTCGAAGTTGGAGCAGTGAAGTGCAAGGGCTAGTCGCTACTAATCCTGAGGATATTTCCAATATGGATGTAGTAGGAGTAGTGCCTTCGGTTCCGTTCGAGCCCGGGACGGACTTGTATGGATGAATACTTTCGGAAACTCGTCAGGTGGACAATGGGCATTCTAAGGGATATGTTCTAAAAAGGTAACGCTTAGCCTCAAGCCTCATTAACCGGGAATGACTGAAAATCAGGGGTTATGCAGCAAGGCTTGGTGGGCAGCACCCATTTTCGTGTAAGGTCATCCCTGTCTAGATGTCCCTTTTTATTTCGGCTTAGTGGTGCGGTTGCTGATCCCAACCGTGGGGTGATCTTACTCGGGACTATCCAGTAAGGGGTAGTCCGGGTCTTGTGTTGCAGGGGGTCGGGAGTGATTCTTGGTACTGTGATTTAGGTCATGTACTGTGACAGGTGGTACCCCAGTGCCTAGTCATTAGTTGGAAATCCATTCTCCCTACCAGCCTTGTATGAGTTTTGTTTGTATTACCCACTCTGTGGCTAGTAGCTGGAATTTAATCATGTAACAATTTCGGCTATTTTAATAAGTATTTGTATATTGACCTTATTATAATATCAGAGGATTTTAATAAGAAATGTTTTAGCTATCGTAAGGTAAAAATCCGACATGTTTATTTGTGGTGTGGTCTTACGAGATGCTTTTGTTTTCAAAGGATTTTGAAACTTTAATAATCAGTTTGAGTGTGATTTTCTCACGCTGGTATTCCAGACCGACTCGGGTGTTATTTAACTATAATGCCCGGGTCAGACCGAGTATTATAGGATACAGGAAAGATGCTATGGAGCTCAGGAGACGAGCTAAATGGCGATACATACTTTCGTACTTGATTATTATTCCGCCGTGTATCCAGTTATATGTTATTGATGTTGAACTGTGATTGATGTACTCTGATGATGTAATGTATAAACAGATATAGTATTTGTTTTTGTGTAAATATCTGTTATTATCTATTATATTTTATTCCGCTGCGATGGTTAGATTCTGATGTTATTTTCCATTTTCTTCTTCTACCTCTTCTTCTTTAACCCTAATGGTTCGTATTTCTGTTCAACTTGAGTTGATTGATGGAGAATAGTGTCGACTCAAGGGGTACGGATTTGCGGGTCGTTACAATTTCATTCTTTTAGGGTTAGGAATACAAACATATGCTAAACAACCCCAAGTTTTAAAATAAGACAAGTTGGGTTTATGATTTTTAAAAATCTTAAAAGTTGAAAATTTTCTCTTAGATTTAGGAATTCTATTCAAAAAACATAACAAACAGCTAATAAAATTTCCTCCCACCAGTGTGATGTTGCGCTTGAATTTAATAAAACAACTATAACTAATTTGACAAGAGTCCTATTTTTTCTTTCCGCATTTCCGTTCATTTCAGGCGAATAAGGTGCGGTTCTCTCATATATTATGCCATGTTGATTATAAAATTCCATGAATAGGCTAGAATCAAATTTTGTTCCTCTATCACTTAGAAATCTCTTAATTTTCTTTTTAAATTGATTTTCAGTTTTAGTGACAAATGACTTAAACATATCTAGCACATCACTTTTATTTTTCTTGAGATAAACATAAGTGAAATCAGATTAACCATCAATAAAAGTAATAAAGTAGTGTTTGTCATCCCTAGTTAGAGTGTCATCAAGTACACAGGCGCTTTGTAATTTTAGCTTGGCTACAATATTCACATTTTGCCGAATTACTTATAGATATTTAGGGATTAAGCCTAAGTTACTTATGTTATGAATCAGTCGCTTGTTAACATGACAAAGTTCAACATGCCAAATATTAAAATCACACAGCATATAAGCAGAACTATTAACTTTATTCAAATCAACATTTAACCTAAACATCCCATCTACAACGTATCCTTTACCAACCAAAACACCATTTTTAGTATAGTGTACAAGTCAGATCCAATAGTTTGAGTAAAATCAACTTTATTTAATAAGAAACCAGACACTAAAATTTTCCCATCTTTGGAGTTACATCACATCTATAACGATCCCGAATTTTGAGTCAAATTTAATTTGATAATTAATATGAATTTTTTGAATTAAATTGTGAATTTAATAGTAAATTAAATTGGAATTTTCAGAATAAATAAGATATGTGTTATAAATAGAATTTTGAGTTTGAAATTTCAAAAACAAATACCTTGAAATTAAATTGTATTTAAAAAGTAAGAATTTGTTTCCTAATATATGTGTGCATATATATATATATATATATATTAATATTTGGAAGATATGGTTTGAGAATAATATAATAATTTTCAAAGGACTATTTTAAATTTAATTCTTATGTAAAATAAATGTGATTATTTATCAATGTATAATTGATTTTAAAATCATTTTCTTAAAGGTTATGTAAGTACAAATTGTATATATACAATATTTACATTTATAAAAGGGTTGTATATAATTTCTTCTTAAAATTTTCATGAACTAAAATGGGTTGTATTTTTATATATATTTATAAGAACATGACACATAATTTATACTAACATAAGGTTTAAAATTTTTTTTACAAAATAATTCACATTAAGGACTTAAACATAAATTTGATAGTGTTTAACAAGTGTTCATATTTACAAACAAATGTAAGGTATGTGTAAACTTAAGATAACAAGTGGAAAAAACAAAATTTCTTTCGAAATTTTATTACAAATAATAAGAAGAAAAAGAAAACAGGTTTTCATTTCTTCTCAACACTAAAACCTGAGCATGAAAATCAAAACAATTTTAGTTTGAAAACCTGTAAACTAAAAAAGAAATTCAAACTGGGAAAACAATCTTTCAGATTCAACCTGGAATTTAATCAAAAAGAAAAGATTCAACTGGGCAATTCAAAGCTCAACTCAAAGATTTCAAACCTGAAAAACAGATTCAAGATCATCTTCAGATTTTAAAACCTGAGTTTAAGCTTCAGGCAACTTAAACAAAATCTGCTTCAACATTAAAAGCTTGAGATCGAATAGCTCGAGCTTCAATTTGATCAAGCATGCAAGTTCAGGCAAGGTCAGATTTAAGATAAAGCATTTAAAACAAATTCTAGTTTTCAAAAGATCAAAGTTTTCAGATCAAACAAAGGCACTGTCCTCTGTTCAACAGCAAACAGGTGAGCAAACCCCCATTTTAAAAAAAACCCATTTTCTTGATTTCAATTTCTATGACGATGATGCCTTGGAAACTGGTGAATGGATGTGTATAGATCTACAAATACATATGTATATGTATATATGAAATGAGGTATGCATGTCTGTAGAACAGATATATTTACATCTGTTTGTTACAGGTCCTTAGAATAAGTTTTATAAAAAATCATATCACTAAAACGAATAAAAAAATTAGGACTTGATCTCTAAATATAAAATTAGTATAAGAGTATAATCTTATTTTTAAAATTAGTTTGGATATTTTATATCATATAATCATTTCAGAAATTAAAATTTACAGTAGAACAATATATATATCAGGAAAATTGAATATGTTAATTTTAAAATCTGATTACACAAGCATGTTCGAATTGCAAAACGGTGATTTTAGGTGGAAATCTCATGATTTTTAGGTTAATAAATCTCAAGTATGAGTGAGTTGAACGGAAAATGCCTTTTCGTCAATTTTCGTCGATCGGCAGATTAATATTCGTTGTGCTTTGGTAGAAAGGTGGTTCGAGCATCATGGATCATTAGAAAAATGACCGAAAAAATTCTAGCTTGCCGAGGTGGCCGCGCGAAATAGATTTAGGGTTTAATGGCACGTTTTTTCAGTGTCATTCTCAAATTTATTACACTATTTATGGATGATCGGGGGTGACCGGTGCGAGGTAAATCAATGCGTGAGTCTTCGGCATTGCTCAGGACGCGATTGCACGACCTCTGGTGGCCGAAATTGACAATGCGAGGTGATTTTGGGTCAATGGTTTGGGTTTTCAGGTGATGCTCGATTGCTTAATTTTAATTCGAGGGTGAAATCGGAGTTCTGGGTGTTCAGGTCGTTGGGGTAGGTGTTCGATGAAGTATTGATAGTCACAACGATGATCAGAATGGTTCCGATCATCTATACACGTGCACGCGTACGTTTTCACGTCATAGGATTTGTTCGGTTTGGGAACGATGAGGTTCCTCGGGTTTGGCATAAGTTATTTGGGGGATTTCTCGAAGTAATTGGGTTTGCCAATTTTTTTTTTCTTCAAGCTGGAATCGGGAAAACTCTCGTATGGCTCGGATTTTACTTTGAAGTAGAAGATTTGATAAGCTTTGAATAAATGACATTATAGCTTATTGAATTGAATCAGTTTTTAAAGGATATAAATCAAAATTTTTAAGTAAATTTATTTACAAGGTTTTAAATAAATTTCCAAGGTTTATTTCTAAAGGATTAAGTGTTTTAACACTTATTAATATGACTTTGTAATAGTTTTATCAAGATGATCAATTTTATTTCCAAAGTGTAATTTAATGGTATAATCAACACTACTACAAAACAGGTCATTTGCATCGGTTGTTCACCCCCATGTTGCATCATTTCTACAACCGATGCACATGCAACCGATGCAACTGGCTTAACAGTTTTGCATCAGTTCTAAAACCGATGCAAAACAGACCTTTTTGCATCGATTGTTACTAACAACTGATGCAAAATACGGTTGCAACAAAGGAACATGTTGCGTCGGTTGTAATGAAAACCGATGCAAAAAAGGAACTTGTTGCATATGTTGTTTTTGGAAACCGATGCAAACTAATCCCTCTATTATTGTTTATAACAAACACTTATTGCATGCAATATTACAATCATTCAAAATTAAATTTGATGGCAAATACAAACTGAATAACATAATACCAAAATAAACATATATCAATTAAAGTGTTATTAATCTAAACAAAATAATGGTTCATACATTCATTTTTGCATCCACCCAATCCCCTCTGACTGCATTCACCACATTCCCATCTCCATTCACAATAGCAGACTCGACCATGCACAAAAACAGCCTGCATACATCTTCATCACTTCACAAAAACAAACAAAACCACCCCTTAGTTACTGCTCACAACATCACTGCTTTATAAACATCCATCACTACCTGCTACATCAATTAAATACATAGGGAAAATCAAAGAATTTGTCTCTGATATTCCCATTTTTATCAAGGGATATTAGACTCATTACAGCTTCACTTGCTTTTTTCCACTGTTTGGACTGCACCCTCAATTTCTTCAGCTCAACTTCCATAATCTCCTTCAACCCAATCTCTTCTTTCATTTCTGCATTTTCCAAATGCAGAATTTTATTAACATGTGAAACGTTTCTAATACGGTCTTCTTTTTCTAAGATTTCATATCTGACTCGATCCTGCAATTCATAAACACGCCGTACAACAATCACGTTAATAACTTCATCTTCATAGTTCTTGACCATACTAGTTTCAAGTTCAAACATAAGCTCTTCGATTTCTTCAGACTTTTCTTCCAGGTGAGTCCTTAATTTATTCATGAGCTTCAAGTGGTTCATTTTCACACTTTGTATTTCGTTAATGCAAGAGTTCTGCACTGCTTCGAGCTCGGACTGCGATGACCGATCCCTGTCCTGGAAAACTTCTCTGAGTTCTTGGATTCGAGTAGGAGATGACACTGCAGTAAGATTACCCCATCAAATCGGTCCAATATTTCTTGGCATTTATCATTCTCATTCTGTGAATAGTTCCACTAATTTCCATGACATGTGGTCTCAGCCTCCTGCAAATGTAGACTGTATCAAAATAACAATAAAAAGTTTAAAATAGAGTTTTACTTGTTTCTCTTTAATGTAATTTGAATTAATAATCACTACTTGTACACCTACCTTTTGTAGCATTGCAAAAATATGTATTAGGCGACTAATGTCAAAATTAGAAAATTAACTATGATTTGGGAATAAACTATTTAAAATTATATGTCAAGTACTGTGATTCATAAAGAGTGTGCTTGAAAGTTATGAAACCTGAAACAGGTCATCAGATATAAGTCCCATTCCATGAGCAAATGGAACAAGAGCTTTCCCATCAAATACTTCATCGGTCACGCCATTTCCAACCATATACCCCTAAAAATTATACATTTAAACAACAATATTATAGAGTCATTTGTTCATTTCTGAGAATACAAGAGTAACGGTGATTAACACTTTACCTTGAAGTTCAATGTAGGACTAAAACCAGCTTTAATTCTTGAGTAAATAACAATGTGTTAACACAACCTTCATCATATTATAAAATAATCATTATATAATATCAATACCTAATAATTCAGCATACCGTTAGCAACTTCATAAGCAAGAGTGGGAACATACATCCCAGCATATGGTTCACCAGCAATAAAAAAAAATCATTTTGAAGGAACTCAGGGTATAGACTGAACCACTGTTTGTAATACACACATATAAGAAGCAATAATGAAATGCTACTGGTTGTTATTGCTAATAAACTCGTATCATCGGTATGTGGATCAATCACCTTTAAAAGAAAAGCATGTGAATCAGATGCTGTTTTCAAATCTCCAGTTATATAATCCAAAACATTTTCTGAATATGATAATCCAACACCAGCAGTTGAGTCTACGTAGATAATATTCGAAACCTACATTACAAGTTAAACAAAAGGTTTATATTTTATACTGAAAAAAATGATAACTTTCATAAACATAAGAATGTAACAACCAGTCTTCTGCCTTCGAATTATACACCCATTGAAGTATGTTGAAACTAATAAGTATCTAGGACCAGGTTATGGTCCATATGTGTATACTACCAAAATGAGTTTTGTTGGACATCCCAAAATTGAGAAAAGTGGGCCTAGAAAAACCACCCACTAGCAGTGGACCACTGAATTATTTATATACGTGTTTGTGTTTTCCCATTCCAGGATAATAAATTGTTGATGTACAAATAAGAAGCATAAATTTGAATTATTTGAGCACATGTGTACGTATGAGCAAAGGTGTCAGATGGCTCCAAAATGACATCGAATGCTAATAACAATAAAACAAACTTTTAAAGGAACATGTCAATGATTTCTAGCTCAAGTTGTTAAAAAATTGGTTTGGTAACTCACAAGTACAAAACAATTGCATATAATATTTAGCCTGCTAAAATTTGTCAAAATTTCAACTAAACTATCCAAACATTTTAACATATTACTATTTACTGAAAGCCTACTAAATTATTAGTAGCTACAATTCGAAACTAAAAGCAGTGATTATGAATGATGTTCTCAAAACAGAGTACGATATAAATGCTATTCAAAAAGTATAAACTAATCAGTACTGCACTCTACTTTAATTCATAGATGATGCACATGTTCAGTTGATGTTGAATTCAATCAACATTTTTAGTTTTACCAGCATAGTTTTCTTCCAATTTCATTTGTAAATTAAGTTTTCAGAACCCGCTAAGAACTATTCTGTTATAAGCTAAAATATTACTAAAGTGAAACTAAAAGAAGAAGTCCAAATTTCATCTCTAAAAGCAGTTGCTTTTTTATCTTGGACATATATATCCTGAATATAAATAAAAATGAAACATACCGTGCATGGTACTGAACTACTGCCAAGCTCAGGCCATGTAGGAACATGTCCTGGTTTTACCGGAGCTCTCAAAGGCCAGGCACGACCAAACATTCTCTTTATAACAGGAAATGGTTTGCTAGTTTCTCCTAATTTTCTAAAACTATTTGGCAATTTTCCATTATCATCTACCCGTAATTTTATTTCAGGACTATGGTAGCAAGGCTCAAGAATGTCGTATATGTTCAGGCCATCAAGTTCCTGAACAACAATGGTACAAGTAATTAGATCTGTTTGTTCAAAAAATTTACTGGTATAAAGTAGGTATGATACTGCAGTAAATTTAAGATTACCCCATCAACTCGGTCCAATATTTCTTGGCATTTATCATTCTCATTCTGTGAATAGTTCCAGTAATTACCCCATCAACTACAAGGATTCAGATGCAATTTTGGCAACTCTCCAGCTTTTTTTCCAGCCTCGAAATTAAACGGACCTGAAAATTAACACATTTTTTTGAAAAAAGGCAGTAATTTAGAAGCATTTCATTGTATGGTCTACCAAAAAATAGCGAATAAAATACTAACCATGTTCATAAATAAACCCATCAAAGCTTGAGCAATCAGGACCTCCATTAAGCCTCAAAACAACAGGATCTTTCGAAGGGTTTCTTTCAGAAACCATAAAATAATAAAATAAATTCTTTCCGTGATTTTCGTCGATATTTACATACCTAAAACACACATAGGAAACTGATCAAAATTCTGCGAAAAGACAACGAAAATGGATTGATATAATCAAAATGAAAAGGAAAAAAAATGGATACCAATTCCCCAAAGCTTCGACCTTCTCTGCAAATAAATTCACCGCCGTAACCCCCAAATAACAATAATATTCGATTTTTATTCTGAATTTTAGTGGGAGATTCTCGAATTTGGTACGCGAGAAAAAAAAGGATTTGAGTATGAAATGAGAGTTTGAATTCTGTGGCATCCTATTTAGCGAAAATAAGCAGCTTCGACGAGGATTCAAGAATAACCGTAATTTGATCACAGTGAACTAAGATTTGGGATTTGGAAGTATGTGATCTGGAGGTGGAGTATGAGGAGTTGTGTATGTGGATTAGCATTTGGATTTGGATTTTAGGTTTAAGGAAAGATGAGAAGCGGGAAACGAAAATAAGAGGGAGGCAAACAACCATTAGCATCGGCTGCAAAAAAATTAATGCAAATAAAGGTAGTTGCACCGGTTGTAAATAAAACTGATGCAACTAACACTATTTGCAACGGTGTATTTTCTTCGGTTGTTGACGATAACTGGTGTAAATTGTATTTTGTACTATCTACTACTTTCCACATACCAAATGCATCGGTTGTTAAAACGTAGAGGTGAAGCAATATGCGTATTTTGTACTAGTGCAAGGAATGATTCACCAAGGATTTCTTAAATCAATGTTGAGCATTTAATGTAATATAATTAAGGGATGTAATTAAAGTAAAAATAAAGATGAAATGGTTTATCATTTAATTAATTAAGTAATTAATGATTGGTTAATATAAATAATTAAAGGTAAATTAATTGCTAGTTAAAGAATAATTAATTTAAATGTTAAAGGTTAATTATTTAATGAAAAATTTATTAATTAAAGATTAATTAAGTGATTAAAGGATAATTATTTAATAATTAAAGGTTAATTAATTAAAGAGTAATTAATTAATTAATAATTAAAGGTGGATTAAATTATAATACTTAAGGTAATTAATTAAAGGTTAATTAATTATGTAATTAACTTAAAAGTTTATTTAATTAATGTGATTAATCAAGGAATAATTAATTAATTAAGTATAACTGATTAAATGGATAATTAAGGATTAATTAATTTCATTAATAAATATTAAATGATTAATTTGGGAAATTAATTCATATGTAATTATCTTAATTTAAAATCTAATTGGTTTAATTTAATTAATCCTGCTTATAAATGCTTATTGAATGTTTAATTGCTTATGAATGATTGTATTGTATGAGATGCCTTGAATTGATTAGCCTATCTGATCTATGATATTCTGATTTGTGATTGAGCTATTAAATGTAATTTGTTTATCTGTGATAAATGTAATTTATTTATCTGCGATGAACTTATATTATTCATCTGTGATATGTGAATGTAGATAAGCGTTATAGGAATATACCGCTTATCTATATCGTTGTGTTTGAATCTGTGTTGATTGATGATGTTGCACTATTATTGTGTAAAACCCCTGGACCATACTATACACACAAAAATATGGATTGCACAAGGAAATTGGTTAAGTCATAGATATTTGAATTTAAAATGATGCAATGGGTTTAAATATGAATTTTGAATCCAAATGGTTTTAGAATTAGAATTGGGTTAAATCTGAAAAGCTTTTGAAAAGGAGTTTTAAAGATAAAAGTTATTTTGAATAACTTGATAAAGTTTTGGAAACTAAAATAGTTTGATTTGAATTCAAGATTTGAAATAGAATCCTATGTTTGGAAGTTTTGGTTTAAAAAGATTTTATGAAAGTTATAAAGGTATTTATATGGGTTTTAAATCATTTTAAAAGTATTGTTTTGGGAGTTTGAATTTAACCCAAGTTTTATACTTAAAGGGCTTTAACTCGTGCAAATGTAATCGGCTTTTTTCTAAAACAAAAGCTATTTGTTTTCAAATAATAATAGCTTTCATATAAAGAAAGGATTTCCAATTTGTATCGAAAGATTTCAAGTTTGAAATAAATTGTGAATTGTTTTTGAAAGCTATGAATGAACCTTTGTGAAAGATTGTTAAACTTTGTTTTGAAATCGAAGAGGATTTTGAATGGTGTATCTTTTATATATAAAAGATTTGAAATGGGAATTGTTTTGAAAGTTATGAATGGTTCTTTGAAAATAGTTTTGAAAGCTATAAATTGAGTCTTTAGTTTAATAATTGGATGAGATAATCCAATTTGAAAAGGAAATTGTTTTGAAAAGCTGTGGATGAATCTTTGTGAAAGATGGATGAACTTTGTGAAATGAATCTTTTTGTTTAAAAAGATTTAAAATGGTAATTTGTTTTGGGTAATAAGTTGTGACTTAACTGAGATCCCAATATCCATATGTTTTTAAATATTGCGCTCATTATTCGGTTTAGCCGGGAGAGGACCTTATGTCATATAACCCATTCCGAATAATGATACGACATTATGGATAGCATTTGAAGACCGGATATTTTCGAAAGCGAAAGGATAACTCGTCGAATGTCTCTGCACCGACTGGTCTCTGGTATAGAGATCTCCATACGTGATGGGGAGTCTGGACGTGATTAAGGATTATTCGGATTTGCAAGGGCTTCTTTGTAAAGTGCCTTCGGTTCTATTCGAATCCGAAACAGACTTATATGGATGTGTGTCTGACATTACACTTTGAGATGTAAAGCTGGTTTCTATCAAATATATTTCTGTTTGGTGGAAGAGATTTATTCTCTTAGCTTAACACCCTTCTCTGAGACGTACGAGCTTAGAGGTTATGTAGTTGATGGTGATACATTCCCAATTTGGTAATGTGGCATACGAAGTGCCGCCGATCATTTGTTGATCAAAGCATGACTTTGTGAAAAGTGTAGCTTTGTGGACGTGACTTCGTCGAGCCTCGCAACCCGGTAATGGTCGAAACATGAATCGTGGCAGCAAGGTCATTTGGGGGTAGCACCCCCCGAGGGTATGTCCATTTCCTTCTGGATAAAAAGTGATATCATGGTATGGAGCCCAGATGTTTACTTATGTTGATTTTGCAAGTGGTATCGTGGTATGGAGCCCAGATACTTTGCTTTGTGGTTGTTGGTTGAGGCGCCTCAAATAAAGGTTGGTAATGATCAGAGGGTGGCATACTCGTGTCAGTAGTTACTTCCGGGCAAGGATAACCCGGCCTTGTGTAGCAGAGATCCGGTTAGGTTCTTGGCGGTGTCCCTCCAGAGGTGTTCCATTTTGTATGGGAAGTTCCTTTGTCTGACCATTTGTTGGAAATCCAATGCGCACCCTTTACGATTGCAGTTGTATTACCGGCCACCTCAGGTGGTAGCTATAGTAGGCATAGTATAATGGTACCTATTCTAGCTAAGATTAATATTATACTTTCGAAAGGTTTTTTGCACTATGCACTAATAATAATATGAAAAAGATTTTGCGTAGTAAGCATTTTTGACTGTCATAAGGAGAAATCTCCTCCAAGTTTGCGCTTGCATTGTGTGTGGAGGGAGGCCTTATGGCAGTTTTATTTTCCAAAAAGCATTGCGGATTTCAATTTTAAATACTTTTTTTTGTTGTTTTAAAGATAAACTGTTTTTGTTTGCTCATACCAGTTCCATGACTGACCCGGAGTTTATCGTTTCCTTCCTAAACTCTATGTGCCCTTAATTTTCCACACGGGCAGTCTAAAGTTAGGTTTTCTAGATAATCAAATAATAGACGTAGATTTGATATCTTTGTAGCCTTTGGATTTGGGGATCAAATTTGCCGCACTTCAGCATTCATGGTTGACCTTGCTTAATTCATGGTGATGGGGGTTCCTCGCTTTGCATTTGGAAGGCATGTTTATGGATCTAGTCTTTGGAGTTTTTGGAGCTTTAGCTATGGGGTTGCAGATGTAGTTGATGTTAGAGTTCTTTCTTTGGACTTTGAGTTTATGTTATCTCTTTCCGCTACTGTGTCTTGTCTTTGATATTTATGGATCTATTATATCATTATTGTATCAGGTATTGTATTCATTATTGTATCAATGACATTATCTTTTCTTCCGTTGTGTTGTTGTACTTAATGTGTTACAAGCTCTGGCACGAGTCGAATTTCAATGATTGAATCTACGGCATTCGAGTACAAGTGAAGTCCGGGTGTCAATTTTTGAACGCTGAAATTTGGGTCGTGACAGTTTGATATCGGAGCTCAAGGTTGAAACTTTAGCTCAGGAGTATAGCACATTAGGTAACTCATTAGAGATAGGGTGAAGTATACCCTAGAATGAGTATCCCTAAGGTATCCTTTCGAATGCCTCGGTAAATTCTCTTACTATCCACTGATAGTAAGTATGAATGCAAGAAAAGGACGAGATAGGGGACAGGGAAGTACCACTATAAATGGTCAATACCTGTAACACCAAGGAAAGATCTTTCTCTATCAATCTCTTTTGTTCATCATCTGATTCCAGTTCTTTGATGTTTTCGTGTCAGAGCGAGAGAATAGTTTTGGTGTGAGATCATTATTTTGGTTAAATCAAAAGATGAGTTGGTATAGGACATAAACTCCAGATAGGTCAAAATTGTTTGTTTGGATGAATTGTTTAATGGGTTGCTATGGTTGATAGGTATACTTTGGTTTCTAAACTAAAAAGTTTTGGAATTGTATCCATATATTTGTCTATTCTTTGGGTCCTGACATATTCTACGAACGGTTGGTTATCCTTTGAACTGACCAATGCCCATGCATACTTCGTAGATATGGATGACCCGAATATCTTGTGAAGTGTTAAATAGACTTGTTCTTGTATCTATTGTTGATATTCTGATTTGGTAAGCCAAATTCAGAATAGTTGTTCAGTTTGATCTGGCGATTCATCTCTCAATCTTTCTATATTCTTTTATTGTCTCCATGTCTTGCAAATTTCGAGGACGAAATTTCCTAAGGAGGAATCTGTAACGATCCCGATTTTTGAGTCAAATTTAATTTGATAATTAATATGATTTTTTTTGAATTAAAGTGTGAATTTAATAGTAAATTAAATTGGAATTTTCAGAATAAATAAGATATGTGTTGTAAATAGAATTTTGAGTTTGAAATTTCAGAAACAAATATTTTGAAATTAAATTGCATTTAAAAAGTAAGAATTTGTTTCCTAATATATGTATTCATATATATATATATATATATATATATATATTAATATTTAGAAGATATGGTTTGAGAATAATATAATAATTTTCAAAAGGCAATTTTAAATTTAATTCTTACGTAAAATAAATGTGATTATTTATCAATGTATAATTGGTTTTAAAATCATTTTCTTAAAGGTTATGTAAGTATGAATTATATATATACAATATTTACATTTATAAAAGGGTTGTATATACTTTCTTCTTAAAATTTTCATGAACTAAAATGGGTTGTATTTATATATATATATTTATAAGAACATGATACATAATTTATACCAACACAAGGTTTAAAACAAAATTTACAAAATAATTCATATTAAGGACTTAAACATAAATTTGATAGTTTTTAACAAGTGTTCATATTTACAAACAAATGTAAGATACGTGTAAACTTAAGATAACAAGTGGCAAAGACAAAATTTCTTTTGAAATTTTATTACAAATAATAAGAAGAAAAAGAAACCAGATTTTCATTTCTTCTCAACACTAAAACCTAAGCATGAAAATCAAAATAACTTTAGCTTGAAAACCTGTAAACTAAAGAAGAAATTCAAACTGAGGAAACAATCTTTCAAATTCAACCTGGAAATTAATCAAAAGTAAAGATTCAACTGGGCAATTCAAAGCTCAACTCAAAGATTTCAAACTTGATAAATGGATTCAAGATTATCTTCAGATTTTAAAACCCGAGTTTAAGCTTCAAGCAACTCAAACAAAATCTGCTTCAACATAAAAGCCTGAGATCAAATAGCTCGAGCTTCAATCTGATCAAGCATGCAAGTTCAGGCAAGGTCAGATCTAAGATAAAGCATTTAAAAAAAACCAGTTTTCAAAAGATCAAAGTTTTCAGATCAAACAAAGGCACCGTCCTCTGTTTAACAACAAACAGGTGAGCAAACCCCAATTTTTTTAAAAACCCATTTTCTTGATTTCAATTTCTGTGATGGTGATGCCTTGGAAACTGGTGAATGAATGTGTATAGATCTACAAATACATATGTATATGTATATATATGAAATGAGGTATGCATGTCTGTAGAACGGCAAAATTTACATTTGTTTGTTACAGGTCATTAGAATAAGTTTAAAAAATAAATCATATCACTAAAACGAATAAAAAAAATAGGACTTGATCTCTAAATATAAAATTAGTATAAGAGTACAATCTTATTTTTAAAATTAGTTTGGAGATTTTATATCATATAATCATTTCAGAAATTAAAATTTACAGTAGAACAATATATACATGAGGAAAATCGAATATGTTAATTTTAAAATCTGATTACACAAGCACGTTTGAATTGCAAAATGGTGATTTTAGGTGGAAACCTCATGATTTTAAGTTAATAAATCTCGAGTATGAGTGAGTTGAACGGAAAATGCCTTTCCGTCAATTTTTGTCGATCAATAGATTAATATTCGTTGTGCTTTAGTAGAAAGTGGTTCGAGCATCATGGATCATCAGAAAAAGGACCGGAAAAATTCTAGCTTGCCGAGGTGGCCGCGCGAAATAGATTTAGGGTTTAATGGCACGTTTTAGTCAGTGTCGTTCTCGAATTTATTCCACTATCTATGGATGATCGGGGGTGACCGGTGCGAGGTAAATCAATGCGTGAGCCTTCGGCGTTGCTTAGGATGCGATTGCACGGCCTCTGGTGGCCAGGATTGGCAATGCGAGGTGTTTTTGGGTCGATGGTTTGGGTTTTCAGGTGATGCTTGATTGCTCAATTTTAATTCGAGGGTGAACTTGGAGTTCTGGGTGATCAGGCCGTTGAGATAGGTGTTCGATGAAGTATTAATAGGCACGGCGATGATCGGAACGGTTCCGATCATCTGTACACGTGCACGTGTACGTTTTCACGTCGCAGGATTTGTTTGGTTTAGGAACGATGAGGTTCCTCAGGTTTGGCATGAGTTATTTTGGGGGATTTCTTGAAGTAATTGGGTTTGCCAATTTTTCTCTCGAAGTTGGAATCGAGAAAAGTGTTGTATGGCTCGGGTCTTACTTTAAAGTAGAAGATTTGATAAGCTTTGAATAAATGACTTTATAGCTTATTGAATTGAATCAGTTTTTAAAGGATATAAATCAATTTTTTTAAGTAAATTTATTTACAAGGTTTTAAATAAATTTCCAAGGTTTATTTCTAAAGGATTAAGTGTTTTAAAACTTATTAATATGACTTTGTAATAGTTTTATCAAGTTGATCAATTTAATTTCCAAAGTGTAATTTAATAGTATAATCAAGGAATGATTCACCAAGGATTTCTTAAATCAATGTTGAGCATTTAATGTAATTTAATTAAGGGATGTAATTAAAGTAAAAATAAAGATGAAATGGTTTATCTTTTAATTAATTAAGTAATTAATGATTGGTTAATATAAATAATTAAAGTTAAATTGATTTCTAGTTAAAGAATAATTAGTTTAAATGTTAAAGGTTAATTATTTAATGAAAAATTTATTAATTAAAAATTAATTAAGTGATTAAAGGATAATTACTTAATAATTAAAGGTTAATTAATTAAAGTAATTACTTAAAGAATAATTAATTAATAATTAAAGGTGGATTAAATTATAATTACTTAAGGTAATTAATTAAGGGTTAATTAATATGTAATTAACTTAAAGGTTTATTTAATTAATGTGATTAATTAAGGAATAATTAATTAATTAAGGATAATTGATTAAAAGGATAATTAAGGATTAATTAATTAATTTCATTAATTAATATTAAATGATTAATTTGGGAAATTAATTCATAAGTAATTATCTTAATTTAAAATTTAATTGGATTAATTTAATTAATCCTACTTATAAATGCTTATTGAATGTTGAATTGCTTATGAATGATTGTATTGTATAAGATGCCTTGAATTGATTACCCTATCTAATCTGTGATATTCTGATTTGTGATTGAGCTGTGAAATGTAATTTATTTATCTGTGATAAATGTAATTTATTTATCTACGATGAACTTATATTATTTATCTGTGATCTGTGAATGAAGATAAGCATTATAGGAATATACCGCTTATCTATATCGTTGTGTTTGAATCTGTGATGATTGACGATGTTGCACTATTACTGTGTGAAACCCTTGAACCACACTATACACACACAAATATGGATTGTACAAGGAAATTGGTTAAGTCGTAGATATTTGAAATGATGCAATGGGTTTAAATATGAATTCTGAGTCCAAATGGTTTTGGAAATAGAATTGGGTTAAATCTGAAAAGCTTTTAAAAAGGAGTTTCAAAGATAAAAAGTTATTTTGAATAACTTGATAAAGTTTTGGAAACTAAAATAGTTTGATTTGAATTCAAGATTTGAAATAGAATCCTATGTTTGGAAGTTTTGGTTTAAAAATATTTATACAAGTTATAAATGTATTTATATGGGTTTTAAACCATTTTAAAAGTATTGTTTTGGGAGTTTGAATTTAACCCAAGTTTTATACTTAAAGGGCTTTAACTCGTGCAAATGTAATCGGATTTTTTTCGAAATGAAAACTATTTGCTTTTAAATAATAATAGATTTTATATAAAGAAAGGATTTCCAATTTGTATCGAAAGATATCAAGTTTGAAATAAAGTTGTGAATTGTTTTTGAAAGCTATGAATGAACCTTTGTGAAAGATTGTTAAACTTTGTTTCGAAATCGAAGAGGATTTTGAATGGTGTATCTTTTATATATAAAAGATTTGAAATGGGAATTGTTTTGAAAGTTATGAATGGTTCTTTGGAAATAGTTTTGAAAGCTATAAATTGAGTCTTTGGTTTAATAATTGGATGAGATAATCCAATTTGAAAAGGAAATTGTTTTGAAAAGCTGTGAATGAATCTTTGTGAAAGATGGGTGAACTTTGTGAAATGAATCTTTTTGTTTAAAAAGATTTAAAATGGTAATTTGTTTTTAAACCATTTGTTTTGGGTAATAAGTTGTGACTTAACTGAGATCCCAATATCCATATGTTTTTAAACATTACGCTCATTATTCGGTTTACCCGAAAGAGGACCTTGTATCATATAACTCATTCCGAATAATGATACGACATTATGAATAGCATTTGAAGACCTGTGGTGAAGACCGGATATTTTCGAAAGCGAAAGGATAATTCGTCGAATGTCTCTTCATCGACTGGTCCGCGGTATAGAGATCTCCATATGTGATGGGGAGTCCGGTCGTGATTAGGGGTTATCCGGATTTGCAAGGGCTTCTTTGTGAAGTGCCTTCGGTTCTGTTCGAACCCGGAACAGACTTGTATGGATGTGTGTCTGACATTACACTTTGAGATGTAAAGCTGGTTTCTATCAAATACATTTCTGTTTGGTGGCGGAGATCTATTCTCTTAGCTTAACACCCTTCTCTGAGACGTACGAGCTCAGAGGTTATGTAGTTGATGGTTTCTAGTGATACATTCCCAATTTGGTAATGTGGCATACAAAGTGCTGTTGATAATTTATTGATCAAATCATGACTTTGTGAAAAGTGTAGCTTTGTGGACGTGACTTCGTCGAGCCTCACAACCCGGTAATGGTCAAAACAGGAATCGTGGCAACAAGGTTATTTGGGTAGCGCCCTTTGAGGGTATGTCCATTTCCTTCTGGATAAAAAGCGATATCATGGTATGGATCCCAGATATTTACTTATGTTGATTTTTAAAGTGGTATCATGGTATGGAGCCCGGATACTTTTCTTTGTGGTTGTTGATTGAGGCACCTCGAATAAAGATTGGTAATGACCGAGGGGTGGCATACTCGTATCAGTAGTTACTTCCGGGCAGGGGTAACCTGGCCTTGTGTCGCAGAGATCCGGTTAGGTTCTCGGGGGCGTCCCTCCAGAGGCGTTCCATTTTGTGTGGGAAGTTTCTTTGCCTGACCATTTATTGAAAATCCAATCATCATATACGCACCCTTTACGATTGCAGTTGTATTACCTGCCACCTCAGGTGGTAGCTATAGTAGGCATAGTATAATAATACCTATGCTGGCTAAGATTAATATTATACTTTTGAAAGGTTTTCTGCACTATGCACTAATAATAATATCAAAAAGATTTTGCGTAGTAAGCATTTTTGACTGTCATAAGGAGAAATCTCATCCAAGTTTGCGCTTGCATTATGTGTGTGGCTGGAGGCCTTATGGCAGTTTCATTTTCCAAAAAGCATTGCAGATTTCAATTTTAAATACTTTTGTTTGTTGTTTTAAAGATAAACTATTTTTGTTTGCTCATACCAGTCCTACGACTGACCCGAAGTTTATTATTCCCTTCCTAAACTCTGGGTGCCCACAATTTTCCACACGTGCAGTCTAGAGTTGGGTTTTCCAGATAATCAAATAGTAGACATAGATTTGATATCTTCATAGCCTTTGGATTTGGGGATCGAATTTGCTGCACTTCAGCATTCATGGTTGACCTTGTTTAATTCATGGTGATGGAGGTTCCTCGCTTTGCGTTTGGAAAGCATGTTGGTGGATCTATTCTTTGGAGTTTTTGGAGCTTTAGCTATGGAGTTGCAGATGCAGTTGATGTTAGAGTTCCATCTTTGGACTTCGAGTTTATGTTATCTCTTTCCGCTGCTGTGTCTTGTCTTTGATATTTATGGATCTATTATATCATTATTGTATCAGATTTATATTCATTGTTGTATCGATGACATTATCTTTTCTTCCGCTGTGTTGTTGTACTTAATGTGTTATAAGCTCCGACACGAGTCGAATTTCAATGATTCAATCTACGGCATTAGAGTTCAAGTGAAGTACGGGTGTCGATTTTCGAATGCTGAAATTTGGGTTGTGACAACATTTTTCGACAGCAAGTTCTTTTTAGAGGTAAATTTTAACTCCATAGTCTTAATTCCAGCAGGAAAGTGGTGTGAGAATCTTTGAAAATCACTTTCGTGTCATTAGCAGCGTTATAGGTTTTAAACATTTCGTGATTATAATAGATATGGCGAGAAGCACGGGTATCTACCCACTGTCCTTCTGATCCACCGACTAGGTTAATCTCAATAAGCATTGCCACAAGGGCTTCTTCAACCAGGTTAAACTGCGGTGTAGTTTTTGGCCTGTTTCGATACTTTCGTGTCATATGGCTTGGTTTGCCATAGTTGTAATATAAGAACAACTGTCCAGTACCATTCTTTAGGGAGGCATTTTGTTGTTTGTTCTACGGCTGATTGTTGTGATTCTGATTTTGTTTGCGATTCTAATTTTTAATTTTTTTCGCATTTGGTTTCGAACCTGCATTTGTGGATTTCTTAGTGTTGTTGCTAGATACAAAAAGCACCTCTTTTTTTGGTCCTGTTTTCTGTCCTCCTCTTCAATACGAAGATGAGTAATCAAACTCTCTAAGGAAAACTCCTTTGTCTTATGTTTGAGAATATTTCTAAAGTCTTTCCTACTAGGGATAATTTATCAATTAATACAACAACCTAAAACTGTTCGTCTAAAGCTATACCTTTCGAGATGATCTCTTGCGCAATTTTTCAAAGCTTATGTGACTGTGCCTCCACAAATTTGTCATCTATCATCTAAAACTTCAAATAGCGACTACCAGTATACTTTTTTGCTCCAACTTCCCCGATATCATATTTCTTTTGCAGCGAATCCCAAATCTCCTTTGCTGACTTATCTGAGCTGTAGTAATCGTATAGATCGTCACCAAATTCTTTAGGGATGAAATTCTCGCATAGATAATCTTGCTCCAGCCAGATATGTAGCCCTTTTGATTTTTCTGTCTAGGCTTACATCTACTTTGTCTCATTTTCGTTGGGTTTGTCTGGTAGTTGTGGTTTGCCTATTGTCAATACAGCGACCACCTTCCATGTAGTAAAAAAGAACTCCATCTTTTGACGCTATCGTTTGAAATGTAGACCATCGGTGCAGTGGACATAATTGAAACCTGAAATATTAACATCAAGGCAGCAAATTCGTCACCGATCGAAGCCGCATCTTAAAATTGTTGTACCCTGATTTGAATCTGTATAGTCTCTGTGGCTAAGTCGTAGCTAGGTTACTCTCTGTAAGATGTTTCACCGCTGTGCCGAAATCATGCAAGACAGTCTCTGATGCAGCACCATCTCTAGGGTAAAATGGCCACAAATCAATATCAATAGCCTCTTGCATGAAGATTGGTGAATCGATATCACCCAAAAAATATTGCTCAGATCTAAGAAAGTTTAAAGTGGAAGAAAACGAGAACTCGATTTTAAAACTTAATAAAATTCTATAAAATAGTTTGGTTTATAGGGGAAAATCCGAGGATAAAAAACAAGGTTTTTCTCTTGCCGAGTCATGAAAAAATATAGAATTTGAATTTACCGAGTTTTATTACTAAGTAAAAAATGGTTTAAAAGTATACTGCCAAAAAGTAAGGAGCTTTGCATCACATCAGCCAAGCCAAGCTTGGGTCAAGTCGCTCGGTCGACACGCATGTGTGGTGGCCAACATGCTCTCTCTCCTCAACACAAGAGAAAACATTGGGTGTCCAAAGGACTCATCCTTTCTCTTATAAATCCTGTATTTAAATAGGATCACTCTGTAATTCCCCACTATGTGGGACTATTTAATAAGAGAGGTATTCTATATTCCTTTCAATATTTTTAACAATTCATTTTAAAATCAAATTTTTCAACAGTTAACACTTGATTTTTTGCTAATTGGCCACTTGCAAGTGTAGCCACTAACTATGCACCAGGGTATACATTAAGTGTTTGTGTCATCTAATAATTGCTTCCATAATGTTATCTTGTCAACCGGAAAATCAAAAATATGGACAAAGGCAACAAAGATAACAATAAAGTTATATGTTGTGCAATCTTGTGAATGCAGCAGTTGACTTAGTAGTTTGCATCAACCATAACTATAATATGACATTTTCTTCTCTATTCTTAATTGTTATAACTTATCTAATTATTTTCCCAACGTTTCTATAATGACCTGCTATTTCAAACCATTCAAATCAACAATCATTCACACATGTCAGACGTGAATTACTCAGAAAATAATCTGTTAATTTTTATTTGGCAAAACTTAGCATATACAGTAAATAAATCAATCACAGAGTCATAGACACATAGTAATATAACAATAAGCAGTGGAATAGATAAATAATAGTTCATGAAGCCACTACATAAACATCAGAGTCTAAACAAATACAATAGAAATCCAATATATTGGATTCGCAATACATAAGCAAATGACAAGTATGAACAAAACAAATGGGAATAACTGAAATAACTGGAAGAGCCGAACAGACAAAAGATCTCCAAGCAAAGTCCAAGCTCCAAAGGTGAGTCTTAAATGCGGTGACACTGAGTCTGACCCGAGCATAAAGCAAACACAAAACACTCAATTCAGGATTAACATTCTTATGCAAGTAAATCAACTTAGTGAAATGTCCAAATGAAATGCAAATAACTTAAAGGATGTTGGAATTCCATCCCTTAAGGATCTGTTAAACTATCTACATACATAGTACAATACGCTATATAGATAATGTCCATAGTAAGGTAAAATATTAAAATAACATTAAGGCGTTACCCATATCCCCCTTAACACATTATACATATATATTCCCATAGTTTATATATAGTACTGTAATTCCTCCGTGAACTGGAGGGCTATCAGAGGACACTCCATTGGTACGACACAAACCAAGCTCGTAGTGGGCGCGATAAGGCATGTGACAAGGCATGCGAGGCTATGCCCAGGGTAAGATACTACCGTTTTGCGAATCTAGACTGATGGTAACGCATAGGAGCTACTACCGCCCACCTCGAGACACACTTTCATAATCAAAGGTGCACCCAATTAAATCACGAAGCAATAGAATGGTATCGAAGAAGCATGGTTGATCAGAGGTGCGACCTCACTTGGCTCGGCATGGCTCCTGTTTTAGTCACATCAAGTTGACTCGCTGGAGTCAGGGCTGCGTTCATACGACATATAGACATCGCCAAACCATCCTACTTCATTCTAGATTCTCCACCACGTGCATAGTTGTTAAAGTGGCTTTGGTATTAACAGAGAGTATGACAATATCCGATTCCAGTCTCTTTAACAACCAAACACTTACTTCACACTATGGTCATTTTTATTTCAAATAGTACTTCATATCAAAATATCATATTCATTTCAAAATCGTATCACTTTCGAAATCATATCCACTTCCGAAATCATAACCACAAAATAGTTTAAACCATCATATCAAAGTATTCGAATTCAAATCCACTAGATCTTAGTCATAATAGTTTCGATTTAAATAGTTTTAATATTGAAAGTAGCATTGGAATAGTTATACAATAAAATAGTATATATTTAAAAATATGTTATAGATTAAAATAGTTTATATATTAAAAATAGTTTATATATTAAAAATAGTTTATTAAAAATAGTTTATATATATTAAAAATAGTTTATAGATTTAAAAGAGTTTATCTTGAAAATAACTGTTCCTTCCAATTTCACAAATCAATTCAAATCAACCTTAGTTCCAAAATTCAAATTAAATCAATCTCAATTCAACAATTTTAATTAAAAAGGTTAAAGGTTCAATTAAAATTCTCATTAAAACCTTTTTTAATCTATATCGATTTCAAATCAAGGTTTGAAGTACAAATTTAAACCACTTCCAATTCAATAGGTTTCAACCTTTAAATATTCAAACAATTTACAACAACCTAATTTGATAAATTTCATTTATATTTCAGAATTAAACTTTAATTTTATTTAAATTTGAAAATGTTCACTTAATCATTTTTAATTTTTAAATGAAATCTCAAATAACAAATTTAAATTACTATTAAACATTCAATTTTCATCATATTTAAATTTAGAATATTCATTTAATCTTCATAATCAAAATCAAATTATTAATTTATAAAATCATATCTTTAAAATCTCGAATCAATAAGTTTCCAAATCAATTTTATTTAAATTAATAATAAATTAAATTGCAAATCAACTTTAATTTATCTTCCCACTTTTATTTATTAAAGTTAGTACAAAAATCAAATTTAGAAATTATAACATAAATTCAAATAATTATTAAAACATCATATATATATATAAGTTATTACAAAATCTATTGTAAAATACTAATAAAAGTTTTAAATAACTATTTAAAACATATTGTGTATATATATATATATGTATTAGTTAAATTAAATTTTTATAAATTTTTATATATTAATTTTTATTAAATTATTATAAAATCTACTTTGTATCTTATTTTATATATTTTAAAAATAATAAAGTTATAAGTAGAATTTTATAATTTACATTTTAAAACATAACATATAATTTTAAAATTTCCAAAACATATAAATTTAAAAATCTAAATTTCACACATATATTGAAATATCTTTATTAAAATCAATACACATATATTTCTCCCTTCAAAATTTATAAAATCATTTAAAAAAGGCTAACGGTGTCTGTATATAATTTTCTATCCTATGGTCAAGTGATACAGATATTTGTTATTTCAGTCCGTAATAATTCAATATTTACGGGTATTTATCATTTTAACCTACAATCCTAAAATTTCAAAATCAATAAAATCGCTTGGGTTTATCGTTTCGATCCATAACGATTTTCCCTCGTCTATAAAATCATTTGGGTATCTTTCATTTCAACCTATAGGAATATCCTAAATTATCACGGAACTTGTAGAGTGGGAATAGTAACATAATAATATAAAATAGCATAACATATCAATTGACAAGCATATATCATAATTAATAATTTAAATCAAATATTTAACGGGCTATGGTGCCATATGTCATAGGTAAACAAATTTAAATATTAACATATCATATTCACTGACCAATTCAAATTTAACAACATATCTCAATCATCATTTCATGTGAATTAAATTTACAAAATATAAGAATGTTAATCTTGAGTGATTGCTCACCTTTTGAGGCTAGAGAAAACAACGACATCGTAGAAAGATGTAAACGAACACGGATACGGATACGCAACCAACGGGATAGTGAGACAAGAGACAAATTGTTGATGTATTAATCCCCAAACAACGAGCACAAGGAAAAGCAAAGCTAGAAACTAGATAGCGACAAGCAAAAATGGTTGTGACAAGTTAAATATCTTGAATTCAATAGAAAACAATATATATATATATAACACATATATATACCTTCTCTCTCATTTTTTTTTAAAACAAGAGGAAAGAAGAAGAAAAGTGTGCAGCTGCGACAAGAAGGAGGATGGACTGTGATGGATATTGGTTGCCGGTGTTTAGAGTGAAGAAAGGAGGAAACTGGATTCGGGTTGAGGGTGAGAGGCCTAGCAAGAAATGGCTGGAGGTGGGGAAGTCGAAGGAGGTAAGATGAGCGGCTGTGGTATATGGATCTGGTTGGTGCATTAAGGCAAGCAGATGGAGGTTGTGTGGCTGCAACTGATGTATGGAGTTTTGGAGGGGAAAAAGATGGTGCACAGGCGGAGTAAAGGCGGCATGGGCCTGGGTGATGGTGTATGTTCGGTGGTGAGCCATGTGGAGGTGGAAGGTAGGCTGCGAATTCGCTATGGTGGAGGGCGATGATGGTTCGAGTGACGAGCTGCTGGGTCAGGGTGTTCGGCCGCTTGGAGGGGTGATGTGGAGGGCTGAGGCACTTCTGGTGGTCAAAGAAGGAGCGGGTTGGAGGGAGGTGGGCGACGGTATTGTGCTGGATGCAGGTGAAAGTCGATAGGGAGGCTGCAGGTCAAAGGAGGGTGAACTGCTGTGCATGAAGATGAGGGAGATAAGGCTAATGATGGAAAAGGTGGAGGGGCATGCTTGGTTGCAGCGTGGGGTAGGGACGGTGGAGAGGAAAGGAGGTACGCTCTGTGATGGTGGAATGTGACCGGAAGGAAACGGTGGAGGTGTGGAAGAGATATGGACGTGAGTAGGTGTAAACTAAGGAGATGGGCAGTTTATTTCTCTAGCAAATATATATGCTTCTTTGAGTTTTTTAATTTTTATTTACTTCAAATGAACAAAGCCAACGAAAGAAGGAAGAGAAGCGAACCATCATATATATATATATATATATATATATATATATATATATATATATATATATATATAACAACAGGAATGGAAAAAGTCAAGCACGAGAGTTCAAGAATATTAATAGTGATGGTTATTTGGTTATAATACGGTGGATATATTAAAGGACAATGGAAACCTAAAAGGCTCAAATGTGGAACCGATACAGCTAATCGTTTCACCAATTTCAACGTGTACCAAACGCCGAAATGCACAAATGAATATACTGTGGAGATCAGCATGACGAGACGAACAGAATGGTACACAGATATTAGAGATATGACCATCCTATCAAAAGTCAATAGTTGCTGCAAAAATGCTGCTAAACTACCGAAAATAATATAAATGGAGCTAGAGCAGCCCAAGTTTGGCGAAACGAAATATGACGTCTCACTCGAAAATGGTTTAAAAATTTATTATATAAAAATATTCAAGTTTCAAAATATTTTATTTTCATCAATTTAACTGATTTTAAATTTAAATTGAAAATTTCATAACCAAACAAGCTTAAATATTTTCTAATGAAAATCTGACACTTGCTACGTTTATATGGACAAACCAAATGTCAAATTTTCATTGTAAAAATTTAATTGTTTATTTTCAAGAAAAATTTAGTTAATCACGTTATTTAAATCGTTAAAATTAATGGGTCATTACAGTTTCAAAGTCTTTGCAAGTTTTGGATCTCAATCTTATTCTTCACCAGGCAAAAATTGAAGGGTATGCATACATACCATGTTTTTAACATGCAGCTGTTTAGCAGGATTATTCTACTCTATAATATTCCAAATTATGATGTATTTATTGTAATGTTAGACCAATGGTTTTACTTGTTATATTTTGCAGATCTTGTCCAAGTGTAAGTTGAATTTACCCTTTTGTATTACACATGTATTATTCATCTAAGCTTCTTGCTTAGTTATCTCTATAACACATGAAGAAGATATAATTGAGAAACATGAAGAAGATATGAGAAAGACATAAAGTTGATGTGACATGTGATAAATAAGCGAAGGATTTCAAAAGCTACGATGGAAACAACAAAATGATCACGAGCTAATGGGGATGAAATGAACAATAGTGGATAGGAAAAAGCATTCAACATGGACATGTAGAATAATAAGGGAAAAATCAACAAAAATATCAAACAATAGTTTGCAAAGTAAAATACACAGAAAAACAATATGCTATTTCCTTCACCATAACCTATTTCTTCTTCATCCTCTACCTGCACCGTTACCTCGGTATTCTTCTATCCATACCTTTTTTTGTGTGTTTAGCTTCCACATTTCCTCAAACTCTATAGAACATTATTTTATTACCTAATCCAATGGAGTTAAGGGTACGCACTAAAGATAATTATGTAATTTGTTACTAATATCTAACTCAATAACCGTTCTTGCTCATAAAGAACATTTTGATTTCTAATATATACTTTGTTATATATTGATATAATTAATGAAGTATAAAGTATATTAATTGGAAAATCCTTAAACAATATAATACGTGATAATTGTTACAAAGAGTTGTACTTATGAGAAGATTTCATACCCGACTTTTGGAGATAAATGAATTTGGACTTGAGGCATCCACCGTTAAGACCGTAATTCAATCATGAGATTAATGAATATAAGTTGGGTAATGTTTGGAGTCAATGAGATTTTAAAGCGATTAGTGATTTTGTGTGAATGAAATGAATTTGGGCTAAGGTCCATTAGCTTGCTAATAAGTTGGCTAGCTATCTTCATTCATTTTCATTCCACTTTAATTTTCTTTATTATGACAGCCCTGACTCGACTTTTGAAAAATCGACACCGAATACGACACTCATATTCAAATGTCGTAGATCCAAACATCGAATCTGGTTCGTCGGAGCTTATAACAACATCAGATGAATATAAAACAGTGGAATAAAATGAATATCATGCATCATATCACAAATATAACATCGACATAATATCCATTACTACATCAGAGTATTTTAAATACATACACCACAACTCCAGATAAACATCATAATAATACAACAGTAATCGTATATCGAAAAAGTCTTCAAAGGAATGAAGTGATAACGAACTCCCAAAAACTAGACACCTGAGATCCCAAAAGCTTCTAAATTATCTCCAAAGAAAAAGCTCCAAAATATTGCTACACCAGAACACGGAAACCCGCTACTAGGCTGCCCATGTAGAAATTTTGGGCGCCCAGAGTTTAGAAAAGAAACAATAAACTCCGGATCAGTCGTGGGACTAGTATGAGTAAACAAAACAGCTGCTTCAAAAATAAAACAGATTTAAAAGAAAATTCGTTATGCTTTTGGAAAATGAAACTACCATAAGACCTCCAGCCACACACACAATGCAATCGCAGAATTGGAGGAGATTTCTTCTTATGATAGTCAAACATGCTTGATACGAGAAAAATTATTTGATATTATTACTAATGATAGTGTAGAAAACATTTCGAAAATATAATATTAATCTTAGCCAGCATAGACATTTCGAGCTATGCCTACTATAGCTACCATCTAAACAGTGGTGACCACCATAAGTAAATGGCAGGTTAAACAACTAAAACCGTACCGGGTTCATATTGGGAATTGGATTTCCAACAAATGACCAGGCTAAGGAACTTCCTACTGCCACATGGGTACGCCTCTAGCAGACGTCCCGAGAACATACCCGACTCTCTGCCAACACAAGGCCGGGTTACCTCTGTAACTAGGTAACCACTACTCGAGTATGCCACTCCCCGGTCCTTTGGGAGCTTTATCCGAGGGCCCTCTATCACAAAGCAACAACCACACAGTAAATGAGATTGGAGCTACCACATAAGTAAATATCCGGACTCCATACCATGACATCACCTTTTTCCAGAAGTAAATGACATACCCTGAAGGGCGCGACCCTCATAACCTTGCCGCATCCTTCCTGTTTCGACCATTTTCGGGTTGTGAGGTCCGATGAGGTCTCGTCCACAAAGCTGCACTTTACACGAAAGCCATGCTTTAATCACAAATGATCAACAAACGATCATCAACACACAGCAGCACTTAACATGCCTCACTACCAAATTGGGAGTATATCGCTGATAGTCTTCAATTACATAACCTCTGAGCTCGTACATCTCAGAGAAGGGTGTTAAGCTAAGAGAATAAATTCTCCGCCACCAGCAGATACATATTTGAAAGAAATCTGCTTTATATCTCAAAGTGTAGTGTCAGACACACAACCATACAAGTCTGTTCCGGGGTCGAACAGAACCGAAGGCACTTCGTCCAATAAAGGAAGAAGCCCTTGCAAATCCGGGTATCCACAATCCCGATCGGACTTCCCATCACTTAGGGAATCTCTATACCGGAGCAACTCAGTGTAGAGACAATCGATAGGTTATCCTATCATTTTCGAAGACACCCGGTCTTCACCACCGGTCTTCAAATGTTATCCATCTCGACGTATCACTATTCGGAATGGGTTATATGACATAAAGGTCCTTTCCCGGCTAATTCGAATAGTGAGCGTTTAATTTTAAAACACGTGGACATAACAATCACCAAGATTCATATTCAGGGTTCGATGTGGGTTTCAGATAACTAACTGAAATCTGACTCCCGTTCGCATCGAAGTTTAAATGCCGTTTTACAGCCAAAAGGGTTTTCACATCAATACAGAATTTAAATCACAATCACAGTGCATTACAGAGCAATCTACATCACACAGTATCACAATCAAATAGAAATAGCAATCTAATGCACAGCAATAGTTAATTATTTTCCAATCAAAGTGAATGTGATTTAATAAATTAACCACATAATTATTTTCATTGATTATTTTAAACAATAATTATTTTTGGATAATTTAAATCGTAATCAACTTTATTAATTAATTGTTCCCTAATTAATTAATTCAATTAACTGTTAATCAACTTAATTTATCAAATTGACAATTCTTAATTTACAAATTAATTAGATATTTAATCATTAATTAACAAATTTGAAATTACTATTATAAATCATTCTATATTATTTTTCAAAATAATTAATTAATAGTAATTATTTTGCCTTAATTATCATTTAGAAAATCCTCTTTATACTTTGGAAATCAATTTATTATAGTTATAAAAAGTTTTAATGTTAATTAACTTTAATACTTAACTTAAATTAAATTATGTAACGACCCTGAATTTTGAACAATTTAAATTGAAAATATTTAATAAATTTTAAATATTTGAATGATGGTTTGACTTGAATTTCAAGTTATCAGAATGAATTTGGCGATTAAATTTTAGAATTTAATCTATTAAAAGTTGAATAAAATTTGAATCTTCAATTTTAAGCTGGTTAAAAATAATTTAAAGGCATAGAAAATTCACATTGATAATACTGAAGATAATTGAAGCTTCAGAATTGAATTTGAAAGTGATTTGTTCAGTTTTGAAAGTTTATCGTTTAAATTGAATTTAAAAATAGCCTTCCGAGGCACAGTCTCGGAATTCGATGAAATAAGTTCCATTGGGTCTGTAATATTGAATTATTACCGGATTTCAAATTTCGTATTTATCGGAATTGTTATATGAACATACGACACATAAACGCATTGAAATTTGTGTCGAAAACAAATTGAATTTAAAACAAAATGAAAAAAATATATAATAAAATAATAAAACAAAGCAAAGGGAAGTGAAGATTGCAAAGGAACATAGACAAAGTACACAACATAATACATCTCAGCCGAAATTCAAGGCAAGGAACAAGTTATTTATGTACAAAATATCGAACAAAAGAGAAGAAAGGACTTAGGCATTTAATGCCACATCCTCTCAGCATGTCCAAGATCCTCTCAGTCGATTTGGTTTATAAAAAAATAAAATAAATAGATACCTGTATATAGCTCTTTTATATCTACATAAATCCTCTCTGTCATATTTTCGTTCAAAACCATAGCTTTGCAATCGAAACGAAAGAAAAAATGGCGGCCTCGTACATTTCGTTCGTCCCTCTTTGCGTCCGAATTAGGGCTTCAGGAATTCGAAGGCGCCGGCTTTGAATTGTTCGATCGATTTGATTCCTTCGCCTCGCTCGCGACCGCTTCAAGCTAAGGTGAGTGATTTATTGTCACTCACATCTAATTCAAGATTCTAGCAATTTTGAACTTGTACTTTCGTGTTTTTTTTCCCTCGGCTCTGAATTGAAGTTAAACTTTGTTCACCTTGATTTTTGTGAAAGTATTTTGGCTTCGGCCTCCTTTTGCTTTGCGAACTCAAGTTGAGATTTGTTGGTTGTTGCCGCTGTTATCAAAAATCAAATTTTGTATAATGATTGTTGATCAACTTGTGGGTTTGGACTTTGTCTATGCGAGATTTCTGTTGGCTTCGGCCTTGATTGGTAACTTCATTTTTGCTGGCACGTTATCGACTTTTGTCACTTGAAAACTGCGGTTGAACTTCTAGCTTTGACTTGGTTTTTTTACATTGGCCTGTAAGTTTGATCGCTGTTAATCATTGAAATTCAGTAGTTGCATTGGTTTCCACTTGCATACAGTGCTTGATTATGTTGACTTATTCAATTTGAAATTTCAGATATGTTTTGACGATTTTGTAAATGAAGTTTGCACTGGTTTATATATATGAGTAGTTTCACTTTGTCGATGATACTCTGACTGTTGAGGCAGTGAAATTGTAATTTGAGTCTTCATTTGACAGTGCCGTGCACCTGATTTTTATCACTTGACTTCGAGTTGGAAACTCTGTTGATTCTGTCCACAATGAACCTTTACCGACTTGTTTGGTTTACTTGGGTATCTCGGTTTTGAACATTTGCTGGTTTCAGCTCATATATACTTGGTTTGTATACGACACTCCAATGTGTGTCAGTTTTATTTATATGAGTCATGGTGTATTGTTTTGGTTGCTGCCTGGTCGACCATAGCAATTCACTGGTCTTGGACTTGATTGTTGAGTATTTGGCCTTGATGTGTCTTCATTTGTACATATATGTGTCTTTCCATTATCATGTATATATATATATATGCATTCATGTATGTATATATATGATTGCTATTTCTTCTGGTCATTTTCTTGCACCAATTGAATGTTGGCTTCACTGTGTTCGAGTTATATATGGTATTTGTTAATCTGCAGCAGTACTCCTTATTTCTATTTTGCTAGTGCACTTGTATTCTTTGTCATGTGTAGTGCCACTGTGGCCTCAGATTCATCATATATTATCACTCCCCTTGTAGTTGCAGTTTGTATTTGCTGTGCCCTTGTATTCAGGTTGTGGCTGCATTTTTGTTGCAGTTCTGCCCTTGAATACTTGTGGTGGTTGCAATTTCTTATGTTGCAGTTGTGTTGAGTCAAGAGGCTTGACCTTCTTGCATTTGTGTAGTAGATGCTGTCCATTTTGATTTGGCTAGCTATACTAGTATATTTGAACTTGAACCATTATTGCTGCGTCAATTTGTTTTAAATGGTGGCCTTTATTTGTCACATGTTTGTTCAAGTCTGCATATTTAGGCATACGTATATTTGTATGTGTGTATGCATATATTATTGGATTTGTACTGTCTTGAGTCTGGTTTATCTGATGGCATTTAATTCAGAGTACTTTACATTGCTCTGAGAAAATTTTGTGGCTCATGTGCATGTCGAATTGATATTTCTCTTTGTAGTTGCTTTTGATTCATGTATGGTCTACGACATTTTGTCCCACTGGTGTCTGCACCTTGTATACGTGATGCAGTGCATTCGAGTGCGATCTGTGCATTTTATCATACTATAGCTTGATTGCTCTGATTCTTGTATTTATCAAGATGTTCTGGTTGTAAGATGGTTGCTACTTGGCCATTATTCCATGTTGCCTCCAACACATATGTATATATTGTTTCGTTGGTGACTTTATATTCTGTAGTGGCGAGGCAGTGCACGCGTGCGTGTACTGCAGCCACACAGATTTAACGTTTTAAATGTGGCGAGGCCGTACACGCGTGCGTGTACTGCATCCCTACTAGATTTGATGTTTTAAAGTGATATTTAAATTGCCGGATTTGTTTTATTTTGCCAATTCAATATACTTTGAATCGCATTTTGATTTGGTTTAAATTTGATGATTTTGTTGTTAATTACCGTTTAGGCAATTATGTTGTTTTCTAAATTATCTTCATTTACAATCCTTTCATATATCTTCATTGATCATTTGAATCTACTGATTTATTGTTTAACACTGCTAAATGTTATATTTACCGTTATCCGATTTCTTGTTAAAGGATCGGATAGGTGAATTTATATTTGACTGTCGTCTAATTGTTATTTGATTATTATTGCCTCTATGCACTAATAACTGAGTTTGAATTAGACTGACCCGTGTATTATTTTCTTTTGAATGTAATACTCGGGTCAGACCGAGTATTTGGCAGCTTGAAGATTTTCGGGCAGCGAAGTTAGAGAGAGAGGGGGAAAACGCTCACTTTAGTTCAGGGATTTTGTACTTAAAGAAATATTCCGCTGTATAAAGTTAATTCATTGTATAAACTCTGATATATGTAAAAAAAAAATCATTTTTGTGAAATATTATTATTCTGTGTTTTTGTGGCTGATTCTGTTTAAACTCTATAAACTAGATAACAATCCGTCATTTTGAACGTTTCAAGTTGGTTTAATTACCGACTGGGGGCGGTCAGAAGGGCGGGATGTTACAAAGTGGTATCAGAGCTCTGGTTTATACAAAGCTCAGTTTATGATGTTTAATATGAATAGTCACTAGGATCACTTTAAAGAAAACGTTTTTCAAATCTAAAGAAGTATAAAATTGTTTTTTTTGAAAATAAAAGGTATTTTGAAAATTCAAATCTTTTTCGGAAATCCCCCTCTCTAAATTTAGGTTTACGATAGTTTCTCTTCGGTAAGGTCTCCTTAGATTTGAGTCCCGATCATTCGAAAACCCATTATCGAATTGCTGAGATTTATGAAAAATAAAATATAAGTTAAGTGAATTAATGAATTGGTTTAAATCAAATATTTTGAATATCTCCAAAGTAATAATTGGGAAATAAAATGACATGTTAATTTAGTTATAGCCAAGGGGATCATTGAACTATAACTTGGGAATTTGATTCTGAATTCTTTTGAAAATTGATTTCAAATGTTTTGAAAAACAATACTAGTAGTATATACAGGAAGAAAAATTTTCAAGTAATTTTTCAAAATATTTTCGAAAATAATAAAATAAAATAAAATTTTGTTTTTATGTTTCAAGCAAAGTTTAATGCGCAAGTATGTATATATATGTATATTTCAAATGTTTGAAATAAAATCCGGAGTTGAATCTCAAGTTTGGTTGAATAATAATCCTATATATCAGGATAATGTAAATTTGCAAATTGTCTTGGGGAAATGATTGAATAATCCAATCTCTGCTAATAAGGATTGTAAATTTTGATAGGAAACTTCGAAAATATCTTGTTAATTATAATAGTGCAAACCGAAGAGGGAAGTGTGGCAAAGATGCGTACTATCAAACAGGAAGTCGACAGTCCTCAATAATTCTGAATCTTAAACCAATCAGTATATTTGAAGCAATCAATATATTTTGTAATACTATCTTTTGTAATCCAAAATCTTCTATGTACGTATTTTAAAAGTATTAAGCTATGGATAGTTTGTACGGAAAGAAGTATTTTAGTAAAATAGCGCCTTGGGAAGGAAATCTATTTGTTGACTTAACTGTATGAATCAAACTAATTTTGATGTAAAGCTTATATTTCAAGTTTAAACTAATGCCTAAAATAGTTAATGTGGAGATATAAATCTAATGGAACCAAGTTGATGAATGGCTTACTAAAGAACTAGTTGGTTAATTTGGAAATAGAAAGCAAATGCAAAGTTCAAATGGAATTTAGATTTCAAATTTGAAGTTTGTCAACATGATAATCCATAATAGGTTTAATAGATTCAGTGATGAATTTGAATTTGAACATCAGAGAATTAAGTTAAGTGAAAAACTTAATATTGAAAAGTTTAAAGTCAGTTTAAAACCAATATTGTGAAAAGTATATGGAATTCAAACTATGAATTAAGTCGAAGTTGAAAAAGTTAATGGTTTTAAAGATGTTTCAAAATATGTTAAGGATCGAAACCATAGATTTCAACATTCATTGTTGAAATAGACGTTTTCGAGAGAAATAAAAGGAAATGGTGGACTATAACACTGTTGTTATAGTAAATGGTTTCCGAAAGGAAATGTTTTATATAGTATTGTGATTTATATATCTATCTTAAATTCGAATCCCTATATACTAGTGATTTTGAGTTGTCGTAACGATGTTTTACGCAACATTCGTTTTGACTCAAATAAATGTGTTTAAAAGAACGCTTTCCGTAAAGAATGAAATATATACTTAATTATGATTTAAGTATATTGAATATTTTTCAAGTGTTGAAAATAAATGGATTTGTGAATTACTTATTATTAAATAAGTATGGAAATGTTTTCCAAAATGAAATGAAAGGTTTGAAATTCTATCTTTTAAAGATAAATTGAAAAGTGAATATTTGAAATTTATTTCAAATGGTTAAGTGTGGAAAATTATATATATCTTGTAAAGATATTTATGGGAAATTTGAACAATTAGTTCAACTTGAAATTTTTCAAAAAGATTGAATCTTGAGTTAAATTGAGTTTAACTTCGACACCAAAAACAATATAAGTTGAGCTTTGAATTTCGGATAGTCGGTTTGGATTATATGTCTAACATTGTGAATTGATGACATAGCAATTGATCTCTATTAAATATATATCTGTGGTGGTGGAGAATTTATTCTCTTAGCTATATACACCCTTCTCTGAGACATACGAGCTCAGAGGTTATATATCGGTAGACATCAATTATGTGTTGAGAATTGACGATGTAACGTGAAATCCAAATCGAATGTGAAGTCGATAATAAATTGAATTATGAACGTGAATTGGGTTTGAGATATCCTTAAATTTCCAAATCGATTTAGAGGAAAATTTTAAATCGGTAACGAGATGGAAAATTTAGAAATCCTCTATTTGTTATGGGTATGGGATATTATGGTTTTCGGAACTTATATATGAGAATGTAGTAAATTCGAAAACCATCAGTTTGGAAAGTAATTGTTATGGAAATCCTATGTAAGTTTACATAGGTATGATATGTACGAAATGTGAAATGAAGTACTATATGTATATGACATTATGTTTTCTAAACTAAGGATATGGAAAAGTACCTTCAATTTAAAATTTGTGAAGGTGTTGGAACTCGGTATGAGTGTCCATTTGAAATTCGTAGCTACATAGAATTTCCATAAGTTGGAGTGTCCATTTGGATTAGAATCCCTCGTGATAGGATCATATTGATGGGATCATGTTGATTGATGATGATGTATGCTAGCGTAATTTGAGGGACGTGATGCCCACAGTTACAAGCGATTCCACTGGGATAGTGGCGCAACCGCCGTGTAAACTGCGATCTAGATGCCAAAGCGAAATTTAAGGGGCGAGATGCCTACGGTCACAAGCGATTCTACTGGGATAGTAGCGTAACCGCCATGTGAACTGCGATCTATGGCAACAAGCATGGCGAAATTCAAGAGATGTGAAATCTACAGATTACAAGCGATTCTATCGGGATAGTAGCGTAACCGCCGGGTAACTGTGATCCATGAGGGAATGTGCTTTCCATATCCATTTTTAAATTTTTTTTAAGTATTTTCACTGGGATATGAAGCAAGCATATTTAGTACTTGGAGATTTTTAGTCCTGCGCCTGGCCAGCGTATGCCTAATGTCTGTAAGAACGACGATAGACTTGTTAAACTTCGAGTTAGTAAGTATTTTCAAAACTTTAGATAGCAAATCAATAATCTGAAATTAAAATTACATAACTCCAACCTAATAAACTAAGGAAGAAAATCTTTAAAATGTCTTAAAAGTCCATAGCTTTGGAAAAGATATAATATGCAAATTTCTAACGTGAAGAATTTCAAGTTTAAATCTAAGTTTTGTAAGTCGAAAATTTGGTAAAAGACTTTTGCGTCTTGATTGTAGAAATCAATGAACAAAAGGAGATAATGAACAAAGCTAGTGAGGTAAAACAAATGGAAGACTCCTATATTTATTTATTTTTAATAAGTTTCGAGCTTGGTAAAATTGTGTAGGGTATAAATATCGGTGAGATTTTAACAATCGTTTTTCATAACTTATAATTTCGGGACGAAATTCTTTTAAGGGGGGAAGATTGTAACGACCCTGAATTTTGAACAATTTAAATTGAAAATATTTAATAAATTTTAAATATTTTAATGATGGTTTGACTTGAATTTCAAATTATCAGAATGAATTTAGCGATTAAATTTTAGAATTTAATCTATTAAAAGTTGAATAAAATTTGAATCTTCAATTTTAAGCTGGTTAAAAATAATTTAAAGGCATAGAAAATTCACATTGATAATACTGAAGATAATAGAAGCTTCAGAATTGAATTTGAAAGTGATTTGTTCAGTTTTGAAATTTTATCGTTTAAATTGAATTTAAAAATAGCCTTCCGAGGCACAGTCTCGGAATTCGACGAAACCAGTTCCATTGGGTCCGTAATATTGAATTATTACCGGATTTTTTTATTTCATATTTATCGGAATTGTTGTGTGAACATACGACACATAAATGCGTTGAAATTTGTGTCGAAAACAAATTGAATTTAAAATAAAATGAAAAAAATAATAGTAAAATAATAAAACAAAGCAAAGGGAAGTGAAGATTGCAAAGGAACATAGACAAAGTACACAGCATAATACATCTCAGCCGAAATTCAAGGAAAGAAACAAGTTATTTATGTACAAAATAATAGAACAAAAGAGAACAAAGGACTTAGGCATTTAATGCCATATCCTCTCAACATGTCCAAGATCCTCTAAGCCGATTTGGTTTATATAAAAAAAATAGATACCTGCACATAGCTCTTTTATATTTACAGAAATCCTCTCTGTCATATTTTCGTTCAAAACCATAGCTTTGCAATCGAAACGAAAGAAAAAAATGGTGGCCTCGTACATTTCGTTCGTCCCTCTTTGCGTCTGAATTAGGGCTTCAGGAATTCGAAGGCGTCGGCTTCGAATTGTTCGATTGATTTGATTCCTTCGCCTCGCTCGCGATCGCTTCAAGCTAAGGTGAGTGATTTATTGTCACTCACATCCAATTCAAGATTCTAGCAATTTTGAACTTGTACTTTCGTGTTTTTTTTCATCGGCCCTGAATTGAAGTTAAACTTTGTTCACCTTGATTTTTGTGAAAGTATTTTGGCTTCGGCCTCCTTTTGCTTTGTGAACTCAATTTGAGATTTGTTGGTGGTTGCCGCTGTTATCAAAAATCAAATTTTGTATAATGATTGTTGATCGACTTGTGGGTTTTGACTTTGTCTATGTGAGATTTCTGTTGGCTTGGGCCTTGATTTGAAACTTCATTTTTGCTGGCACGTTGTCGACTTTTGTCACTTGAAAACTGCGGTTGAACTTCTGGCTTTGAGTTGGGTTTTTTCCATTGGCCTGTAAGTTTGATCGCTGTTCATCATTGAAATTCAGTAGTTGCATTGGTTTCCACTTGCGTACAGTGCTTGATTATGTTGACTTATTCAATTTGAAATTTCAGATATGTTTTGACGATTTTGTAACTAAAGTTTGCACTGGTTTATATATATGAGTAGTTTCACTTTGTCGATGATACTCTTGCTGTTAAGGCAGTGAAATTGTAATTTGAGTCTTCATTTGACAGTGCTGTGCACCTGATTCTTATCACTTGACTTCGAGTTGGAAACTCTGTTGATTCTGTCCACAATGAACCTTTACTGACTTGTTTGGTTTACTTGGGTATCTCGGTTTTGAACATTTGCTGGTTTCAGCTCATATATACTTGGTTTGTATAGGACACTCCAATGTGTGTCGGTTTTGTTTATATGAGTCGTGGTGTATTGTTTTGGTTGCTGCCTGGTCGACCATAGCAATTCACTGGTCTTGGACTTGGTTGCTGTGTATTTGGCCTTGTTGTGTCTTCATTTGTACATATATGTGTCTTTCCATTATCATGTGTATATATATATATATATGCATTCATGTATGTATATATGATTGCTATTGCTTCTAGTCATTTTCTTGCACCAATTGAATGTTGGCTTCACTGTGTTCGAGTTATATATGGTATTTGTTAATCTGCAGCAGTACTCCTTATTTCTATTTTGCTAGTGCACTTGTATTCTTTGTCATGTGTAGTGCCACTGTGGCCTCAGATTCATCATATATTATCACTCCCCTTGTAGTTGCAGTTTGTATTTGCTGTGCCCTTGTATTCAGGTTGTGGCTGCATTTTTGTTGCAGTTCTGCCCTTGAATACTTGTGGTGGTTGCAGTTTCTTATGTTGCAGTTGTGTTGAGTCAAGAGGCTTGACCTTCTTGCATTTGTGTAGTAGCTGCTGTCCATTTTGATTTGGCTAGCTATACTAGTATATTTGAAATTGAATCATTATTGCTGCGTCAATTTGTTTTAAATGGTGGCCTTAATTTGTCACCTGTTTGTTCTAGTCTGCATATATAGGCATACATATATTTGTATATGTGTATGCATATAATATTGGATTTGTATTGTCTTGAGTCTGGTTTATCTGATGGCATTTAATTCAGAGTACTTTACATTGCTCTGAGAAAATTTTGTGGCTCATGTGCATGTCGAGTTGATATTTCTCTTTGTAGTTGCTTTTGATTCATTTATGGTCTGCGACATTTTGTCCCACTGGTGTCTGCAATTTGTATACGTGATGCAGTGCATTCGAGTGTGATCTGTGCATTTTATCATACTATAGCTTGATTGCTCTGATTCTTGTATTTATCAAGATGTTCTGGTTGCACGATGGTTGCTACTTGGCCATTATTCCATGTTGCCTCCAACACATATGTATATATTGTTTCGTTGGTGACTTTATATTCTGTAGTGGCGAGGCAGTGCACGCGTGCGTGTACTGCAGCCACACAGATTTAACGTTTTAAATGTGGCAAGGCTGTACACGCGTGCGTGTACTGCAGCCCTACTAGATTTGATGTTTTAAAGTGATATTTAAATTGCTAGATTTGTTTTATTTTGCCAATTCAATATACTTTGAATCGCATTTTGATTTGGTTTAAATTTGATGATTTTGTTGTTAATTGTCATTTAGGAAATTATGTTGTTTTCTAAATTATCTTCATTTACAATCCTTTCATATATCTTCATTGATCATTTGAATCTACTGATTTATTGTTTAACACTGTTAAGTGTTATATTTACCGTAATCTGATTTCTTGTTAAAGGATCAGATAGGTGAATTTATATTTGACTGTCGTCTAATTGTTATTTGATTATTATTGCCTCTATGCACTAATAACTGAGTTTGAATTAGACTGATCGTGTATTATTTTCTTTTGAATGTAATACTCGGGTCAGACCGAGTATTTGGCAGCTTGAAGATTTCGGGCAGCGAAGTTAGAGAGAGAGGGGGAAAACGCTCACTTTAGTTCAGGGATTTTGTACTTAAAGAAATATTCCGCTGTATAAAGTTAATTCATTGTATAAACTCCGATATATGTAAAAAAAATTCATTTTTGTGAAATATTATTATTCTGTGTTTCTGTGGCTGATTCTGTTTAAACTCTATAAACTAAATAACAATCCGTCATTTTGAACGTTTCAAGTTGGTTTAATTATCGACTGGGGGCAGTCAGAAGGGCGGGATGTTACAAATTATTTAGCCTAAGTATTAATTAAAATTTAAAACATTGTTAAGTATCCACTTAGTTAATTAAAATTTGTAATAAGCTTTTAACCCAACATAGTCAATATTAGTTGCTTCATAAACACTAAAATTTACTTAACATTAAGACGTAAATTTTCATTTGGGCTAAAACCCATTTTTTAAAGCAACCCGAGCAACCCATATTTTTACTCGAGTCAAACTCGAGTTTCTCCCCTTCTTTTCCCGAGTCTATTTCCTTCCCCCAGTTACTCTTCTTCTTCCTGTTCTTCTTCTCTTCTTTTTTTCCTCACTTAAGCTAAGTTTAAACTTAACCCCACTACTGAAACAACTCCACTCGAACGTGCGAGAGAACCCAAGCCAAAACATGTTTTACTCGAATGCTCCCTCAAGTCTCTTCCCAATGCACATACCTGACACGAGATCGATGTCGTGCACATGCACGGCATCGCGCCGCCGTTCTGGTGGCCATCGCAACCCTCGGCAAGTCGCAATCCACCCCCTACTCGAAATCGAAGCTCGATTCGACACAGAAACCTCTGAATCAATTTAGCCGTTAGCTCGAAAAACTGCAAATCGACATCACCAACCAAAATGCCTCACCGCCGCATCTCAGCCCACCAGCGACGCCATAACTTCGGCCACAGCACGTCAATGCTCCGTACTACTCTCCTACATAATCACGTGCAACTCGATTACTCCATGGTGATGAAATCATCACGCGTCCAACCCAATGCAAATTTTGAACTTAAACCCTACTTTGGATTCGTTCGACAAATTCGTGCATTCAAAAAATTATTTAGCAATTTTCTCATCATCACCGAAGTTCATACAAGCTTCAAACCAAATTTCAATGATTATTATTGGATCGTTCACTGGAAATTAGAAAAAATGTAAATTTGGTTTAAATTTGAACTGTTCTTAAACTACTTAAGTAAAAATCATCATATTGTTTTTAAAAATCATAACTTTGTATGTTCATTCAAGTTATGTAATCGATTCAACGATTTAACATACTTGAATTTATCATAAAAATTTGTTTTTACTGTAAATTTTTGGTTACAGGGTTAATTTCTTCATGATCAAGCATAAAACAAAATTTAATTCATATATGATGTTTTAAACTAACCTATTTGTCGCAAATTGAAATCCATCAGGGATTTGGAAAGTGAAATTTAAAGTTTTAACTTGATTGAACCTTGTACCTTTTAAAAACAGAACATAGAGATGACAAACAATTATACCCAGAACAAATATAATTAGCATACATGGAAATCTTCATCTCTATATAGCCATACTTGCTATAAGTCATCTACACAGTTTGAATCATGCTTGAATCTTTTCAAAATATGTTTACTCACCTAGTAATAAGATTGAACAGAGCTACTTCCGTGTTTTAAAAAAAAACAGTTTTGATCCTTCTTTCTTTTTTCCTTTTTGTTCAGTAGATTCTATTTGAATTTAAAATTGTGGTGATGTTTTATATTTTCTTTCCTGACTTTACTTTTTTTTTCTTTTGAACGAAATGAGTGAATATGGGTGTGTGTATATATATAAAGAATCAGGTTTGTACTAAGGGGAGGTTTTGCTAGTGCATGATTTTCTTTGATCGGATATTTTTATTTTTGTTTTGTTGCTTTGACTAAGCAAAACTTTATTTCAGCTGAAATGATCTTGATTTTGTGCTAAGAAGAAAGCATTAAATGCTTGTGTTCCCATCTTAGTTTACATGTAATATATTTGATTTTCTTTTGTAAGTACAATTTCGTTTTATTTTGTAGATTTTTTTATCTTCTTGTATAAGCCTTGTTTCCTTGTTTATAAAACTTTCATACAAGTTTATATGTATTCCTATGTCATGTTATAACCATATAATTTTATTACAAACATACATTTTGAATTTTATTTCTATTTAAAGTTTAACTATTAACATGTAATTTATCACATATATTTTACTTTATGGTTTAAGACAATTTCTTATTTGTTATATTTTTTAATTTATTTATTATTATTATTCATTTATATAAAGCTTAAGCTACCAAATATTGATTTATACCAATATATCTTTGTAATATTAATATTAATAATAATCTATTTCTTTTGAAAATTTTCAAATTAAATTTCAAAAATCTAAACAAGTTACCAAATTCAAATTCATAAATTTTGGGATGTTACAAATATCCCTCCTTAAGAAAATTTCGTCCTCGAAATTTGAAAGAGAGAGGAAAGCAAACAAAGAATACACGAATTCAGAAAAATTAAGAAATGGCTAACAATTTAAGCCGAGATATCCATTCTGCAATTTGGATATGATTTCTGCATATTATCTTCAGTTTCCCAAGTACAGTCCTTTGGATCGCCACTCCATTGTACTTTAACGAGTTTCACAACTTTGTTTCTCAATCGCTTTTCATAACGATCTACAATCTTTATCGGTTCTCTTCTAACTGTTAAATTAGGAGTGATTTTGAGATCCTGCTGAGCAGCTTCTTCAATAATACTATCTGGATCATGCACATACTTCCGAAGATTAGAAACATGAAATACATTGTGCACGCCAGATCACCAGCTGGGTAGCTGCACTCAATAGGCTAGAGGACCGATCCTCTCCAGAATAGGAAAAGGACCAATATAACGCGACGCTAGCTTTCCATTTTTCCCAAACCTCAATACACCCCGCATTGGAGATACTTTGAGAAATACGGAATCTCCAACTTGAAATTCCAAATCTCTTCTTCGGCGGTCATAATAACTCTTCTGACGACTTTGAGCAGTTATTAATTTCTTTCTAACAAAATCTACCTTCTCCGTGGCTTCTTTAATCATATCTGGTCCAAGGACGAGCCTATCACCTAATTCGATCCAGCATGCAGATGATCGACACGGACGACCATATAAAGCTTCAAAAGGAGCCATCTCTATACTGGCCTGATAGCTGTTGTTATAAGAGAACTTGACCAGATGCAAATGGTCCTCCCAAGAACCATCAAAATCAAGTATACAAGCACGGAAAAGGTCTTCTAAGATTCGGTTAATCCTCTCAGTCTTCCCATCAGATTGTGGGTGATAAGCAGTGCTGAAATTCAGTTTTGCTCCCAATGCGGCTTGGAATGCCTCCCAAAATCTACTAGTGAATATAGGATCACGATCACTCAGTATGCTGCTGGGAATACCATGGGGATGAACAATTTCCTTTATATATATCTCTACTAAGCTTGCTGCAGTCCGAGTGGATTTCACTGGAATGAACTGAGCAGTTTTGGTTAGACGGTCCACTATAACCCAAATTGCTTCATTTCCCTTCTTGGTTCGTGGCAATCCGTCGATGAAATTCATCGATACATGATCCCATTTCCATTTTGGTACTTTCGAAGGCTGAAGTAAACCGACCACTTTCTTTTGATTGCTTTTAATTTGTTGACAAGTAGCACAGCGACTCATATATATGGATATGTCTCTTTTCATTGTCTTCCACCAAAACGTTCTTTTAATATCACGATACATTTTATTGATTCCTTGATGGATGCAAAGTTTGGACTTGTGGCATTCGTCCGATACTTCACATTTCAGATTAGGGAAGTCTGGAACACAAATCCTACCTTTTAATCTTATAACTCCTCTATTATCCATCTCAAAACCAGTGTCTTCTCCTTGGCATATTCTTTTATAAATTCATCGAAGAAACTCATCTTCATACTGCTATCTCGCAATTCTTTTGAGAAGAGTAGGAGCGATAACAAGATGAGGAAGAATAGCATGCTTTCTACTCAAGGCGTCGGCAACTACATTGGCCTTTCCCGGCGTATACAGAATATCTAGGTCACAAGATGCCAGAAATTCCAACCAACGTTGTTGTCGTAGATTTAGATCTTTCTGGGTGAAGAGATATTTCAAAGATTTGTGGTCGGCGAATAATTCAAAATTTTCACCTAGAGAAAGAGAGTTCATTAAGTATATTGTTAAGTTAATTTCGTAATTTGTTAAGAAAGCTGAAAAGATTCTTACCCAGAAGACAATGTCGCCATATTTTTAAGGCGAAAATAACAGCCAAAAGCTCCAAATCATGTGTTGGGTAGTTTCTCTCGTGCGGACGCAATTGTCTACTCGTGTAGGCAATTACCTTCCCATTCTGCATCAATACTACACCTACCCTATCACCACAAGTGTTAGTATAGACAGATAAGCATTGGTTCCCGTTGATAATAGAGAGAACAGGAGCGGTGGTTAATCTCTTCTTCAACTCCGGAAAAGCTTCGTCACATTTTGGAGTCCAAATAAACTTTACATCCTTCATCGTTAGCTTAATCAACGGACTAGCTAAAAAAGCTTCGAACTTCTTTTGGGGTAGTGGGTTTTCTCCAATCAAGAATAGCGAAAATTTTGCTACAATCAACAACAATTCCTTCTTCATTAACAATATGGCCAAGGTATTTAACTTCTTTGACCCAGAAGTGGAATTTGAAAATTTTCGCGAATAGAATGCTCCTCCTCAATATCTCCAAAACAATTCTAAGATGCTAGGCATGCTCCTCTTCGGTCTTGGAATAGATCAAGATATCTGTAACAGCCCGCAAATCCGTACCCCTTGAATCAACACTATTCTACCTCTATTAACTCAAAAGGTACAGAAATACGAACCATTAGGGTTAAAGAAGAAGAGATAGAAGAAGAAATTAAATAATACAAGAATCTCACAGTCGCAGCGGAATAAAATATAATAGTAAATATAGAACTTTACAAAAAATGAAATCTATTACTATTTATACATCATATCATCAGAGTATCTCATACATCAACAATCACAAATAAGACCTACCATACATTCACAACAGCGGATATATATTTAGGTACATATAATACGTCTCGGACTCCAGCTCCTCTCCTGCTCCATAGCATCCTGACCTGAACATATAATACTCGGTCTGACCCGAACATTATAATGAAATAACACCCGAGTCAGTATGGAATACCAGCTGATAATAAATATGCATCCAAATTGATTATTAAAGTTTCAAAAATCCTTTGAATACAAAAGCATCTCGTAAGACCACGCCACAAATAAACATGTTGGGTTTTTACCTTACGATAGCTAAAACACTTTTTATAGAAATCCTCTGATATTATAATAGTGTCTATTTACAAATACTTATAAAATAGCCAAAATTGTTACATCTATTAAATTCCAGCTACTAGTCACAAAAGTGGGTAATACAAACAAAACTCGTACAAGGCTCGTAGGGAAGATGGATTTCCAACAATGACTAGGCACTGGGGTACCACCTGTCACAGTACGGGGCCTAGATCACCGTACCGAGGATTACTCCCTTCATCCCCTGCAACAAAAGGCCGGAACCATTCCTTACTGAACAGTCCCGAACAAGATAAACCCCGTGGTTGGTGCGACCAACCACCCACTAAGCCGAAATATATATAAGGGACATCTAGACAGGGGAAATATCTTGTCCTGCTTGGGCATGACCCACCTAACCTTGCTGCATATCCCCTGATTTTCAATCATTCCTGGTTGATGAGGCTTGAGGCTAAGCGTTACCTTTAGAACGTTTTCACTTAGAATGCCCATCGTCCACCTGACGATGTTTCGCAAGCATTCATCCATACAAGTCCGTCCCGGGTTCGAACGGAACCGAAGGCACTACTCCTACTACATCCATTTTGGAAATATCCTCAGGATTAGTAGCGACTAGCCCTTACACTTCACTGCTTCATCTTCGACTCCGAACACGTTTTTCGCATGAAATGTATAAAATCGGATCGAAGTGGTTTTCGAGAAATAAATCTCGATCCCGGTCTCTTCGAAACGATTAACGCTATTGCCCAATATTGATAGTCGGTGATTTAACTATCAATTTATATTCATAAACATCCATAAGCATCCATCACACAATAAATAATTCCCACATTATTTATTTGCTCCAATATCTTTACAAGATATATTTTCAAAGTTTCAAAACTCATTTGAAACAATTTCCCAAAATTCTTCCTTTACAAGGTAAATCCTTTGCCATATATTTTCATTGGAATAACCAAGTTCAAAACATTTAGATTTAAAACAGTAAAAATACTTTATTCTGAAATATACTTTAAAATATGTAACTTTACTACTAATTATTTACTAAAAATATAGTTTCAAAAATATTTAAGTTAAACCGTTTATTAGGGTATAAATCTTGATTTTAGATAAAGGTTTTAGTTTAAACTAAACTTATAAGTAGAGTTTTTAAAAGGCTAACACTAATTTCAATAACTTAGTTCAACACTAGTCTTTTGAACAAATCCATTTGTAAAAATAATTATTAAGATATTTATAAAATTTACTATTGCTAATTTAATAGTTACTTTTGAAATAAATGTTTTCAAACACTCTTTTAAACAAGCTTGAATTTTTAAAGCTTCCTTTTTATAATATCAGTTTAAACTCGAACTTGGTTTTCCTAGGGAACTCATTTCCACTTTAACATCACAGAAATCCTTCTCACAATTCCTGTCAATTTATTTCAATTCAGGTTTATATTTTAATAACAAAATCTTATTTTCCCATTTATCAACTAATAACTTTTCTCTTTGTTTATCATTCCAGATTTACCAATTTTCAATTTTCATTTCAAATGGATTTCAAATTTTAATTCTTTTAAATTCATTATTTAACAATATCTTTTATTGCTCAAAAATTCAATTTATCCATTTATAATTAAATTCTGAATTTACAGTTTATCCAACCATATTCTTTATTTCTTAAAAGCCCAAATTTTATTCATTTAAAATTCTTTATATAACAATTTCTTTTATTTTGTTAAATCCCAATTAATTCCGTTTACAATTAAAATTCAGGATTTATATTTATTTCAACAATATCGCAGTACAATTTAAACTCAGATTTATCAATCACAATATGAAAACGGATCACAACATCAATTATAAAGATAACTATTATAATGTGAGGAATCCAGTTGGATCCCTCCAACCTGTTTTCCCTGCATCCACAAATATTAGCACAACGCATCTATATAGATATAAATCCAGACTAATAAGAACAATAATATGCAACCAATCACACATATATTTAAATATTTATTATTTAAATCAGCCAATATCCAGATGTGAGTGAGAATAATTCACTTTGAGTTTCGGCGAGCGTTCGAAATTCAAATTAAACCGGACGGTGTCCGATTTAACCCAAATTTCTACTTGCCCGGAATGACTCCGGATCTGCACCATCGCGAAGCACTCGTCTCTATGATTCCGGCGCCGTGAATTTCGTTAATTTCTGATAACGTATGAATGAGTTACGATTTTATAAAGTTTGAATAACAATTTTAAAACAAAATTTCTTTTAATTTTAAATTTTCTTTACCACACACATCAGGCCGTTCATTCACGAGAGGCCGCTGCTTCTTCTTCTCGAACGCGATCATCAGGTAACTCGAACCCAACTACTGAAACTAGGGCACGAGCCGCCCTCACCCATACTCCACTACACCGCGATCTACTACCCTCACATGAAAGCCCATAACGCCACCTACCCACGACCCCAAGGCGGCTAAGCTCGGCGCACTGTATCACCCAGAAATCGCGATCGAACCGAGCCCAAACGATGACCAAATTCGAACGATCTACTACGCTAAACCACATCTCAACCATTGGATTCGTAGATCTCCTTGAGCCCTTCCATTTTGCAGTTGGGGATTTTTGAAATTAATTAGTGGATTGAGAGATTTTTGGAGGAGAAACGAATTGATTTTCGGCCATGAACGATTATAGAGGCGACCGGTGGATAATAGCTAGGGTTTAGAGATTTTTAAATATATATAATAGTTTTAATATTATTTAACTAATAAAATTTCTCAATTTAACCGTTTACACAAACGACCTCCAAACTTCGCGATCCGACAGGCGATTCTAGGGTTTTTCCGCGTTTCGGACACAATGGAACAAGTCTCGTAAGCTAATTCGGTCGTATATACGAGTTACGGAATTAAACGATCAATTTCAAATTAAATCAATTAAAAAGATTTCGATGCGTTTCGAGCTGCCACGGTCAAATGACAACTCCGATTGCTACGAAAATTGAAATCCGATAATACCTAACTATTACGGATCCAATGAAACTAGTTTCGTCGAATTCCGAGACTGTGCCCCGGAAGGCTATTTTAACTCGTCTATTAAATCGGACGATTGTCCAAATTGTCGAAAACGCTTAAAATTTTACTTTTAAAATTTTTATTAAATTTACAATAAATCATATATCATTTATAAACACATTAACAATCATTTTGACTCATTTCGAATCAAAATCCGATTAATTGCATTTTTATATTATTAAATCCTATTATTAAATTAATATAAAATCCCAAAATCAATCTATTAACTTTTAATTTCTTCCAATGGTCCAATATTAAAACTCAAACCCAATTAGACCTAAATTAAATTTTAGAATCTAATTTTATCTCCATTTACACTCGAAATTACCAATTACCCCAATTCTAATATTGAATTTGTATTATTCAGTTACCAATTAAATTCCCGATTCAATATTTAATTATTGTTCTCAATTATTTGAAATTTAATAGAATTACTATAACTAAAAATTATAGCTTATTTTATTTCAAGATTCAATTTATAATCCATATTCAACATTTAAAATGAATTAAATGTTCAAATTCAATGGCTTAAAAATACGGGATGTTACATTCCTCCCCCCTTATAAAAATTTCGTCCCCGAAATTTGCTAAGGTAGAAAATGTTCCTATGCTCATTAACTTAACCCAATTTCTTTAGTTAAAACTTATATACACTTTACAAAAACTCTTTAGCTCAATCCCAAACCCATGCGCTTCATTTCTCTAAAGCTTTACTTTTAACTTATAACTTTCCAAGTTAATTACAAATTTTCGAAATTCCCAAAAAATTTCTAACTCCCAAAATTTCCGGAAAATATTGGCAGAGTCTCCCCTGTACGGAGGAGCTTTCGCGATATCGCGATACACACAAATATATATACATCGACCCACACGGTCGGAAACCAAAATATATCACAATATATATATATATATATATATATATCATTTCCCAATTATATTTGCGTAGGCGTACCTTTTTAGCAAATTTTTAATAGCAAGCAGTTAATATACCGCATATACGCGCTCCAACTCTCTCGAACGCCTTCTATACCTGTACTTACTCAACAAACATATCATATTTCAAAGATATGAACATTTTACAACATTTCCAATATAAATGCAAGCCAAACATGTCCATTTCTTAATCCAATCAACAATTTGCATGATTCCATAAGTAAACTATATTTTATAACATGCACAAGTTCCTTTCCTAGTACCAAATTCCATTTTATTTAACACCAATGATTTTCATACAGGTTTACCATTCTCAATTTATAATTACTACCACCAAACCATATTCACTTCGATATTATGAATATGTGCCTTTAATCCATTTACTTCTCTTTTTTAATTAACCTGCCTTTACAAACAAACACACTAAATAGGTTCCGAACCATTTATTAAGATTTTAGCCCATTCTATTTTCATCCAAACTAACTTCATTTTACTTCACTTGAGTGATTTACATTCAAGTTCACTATATACCATTTATATTAATTACAACCAATTCATTTCTATTTCAATATGATTAATATATGCGTTACTTATATTTCTTTATTTTAACTTATATTCCCAATTTGATCTACAATCAAATTTTATTTTAAACTTGAAACATTTTCATTTCTTTTATGATTCATTTCCATTCATATGCAAACATTGCTTATTAAAATGTTAATTCATTCCAATTGATTCAAAATCAATTCCATATGCTTCTTGAAACCAACTCACTTGTATTCATTTACAAGCTCTTTGAATTAGATTCCAATTCAGTTCAATTTATTCAAAAATCAATTTCAATTGCTTGTTAAACATCTCAATTCCGAATACATATAATTTTCATGCCATTCAAGCAATTAATCATCACTTCAGCTTACACCCATTTAAAATTAATTCCAGTCTAGATTTATATTAATTTTATTCACTTCGGCATGGTTCATAATCCAAGCATGCTTATTCCATTTCAATTATTAAATCAATCCTTATTATCACCTTTCAAATTTATTATTCATCTTAAGTAAAAAAAATTTTTTTTTTATTATTATTAGTATTATTTTTTTTAAAACCAAGTCTTGATTTTCATATTTCAAATCCATTATTCAACTTAAGTTCACTTTTATCATTCCATCCTGGATTTATTTACAACTCTTATATTCATATGATATCACAATATTTAATTTAAAACCATTTCACTTGCCATTCAACTTTATTTCCCACCAAAGCCTAGGTTGTCGCCAACCTATGCTCCGATACCAAATGTAACAGCCCGCAAATCCGTACCCCTTGAATCAACACTATTCTACCTCTATTAACTCAAAAGGTACAGAAATACGAACCATTAGGGTTAAAGAAGAAGAGATAGAAGAAGAAGAAACTAAATAATACCAGAATCTCACAGTCGCAGCGGAATAAAATATAATAGTAAATATAGAACTTTACACAAAATGAAATCTATTACTGTTTATACATCATATCATCAGAGTATCTCATACATCAACAATCACAAATAAGACCTACCATACATTCACAGCAGCGGATATATATTTACGTACATATAATACGTCTCGGACTCCAGCTCCTCTCCTGCTCCATAGCATCCTGACCTGAACATATAATACTCGGTCTGACCCGAACATTATAATGAAATAACACCCGAGTCGGTATGGAATACTAGTTGATAATAAATATGCATCCAAATTGATTATTAAATTTTCAAAAATCCTTTGAATACAAAAGCATCTCGTAAGACCACGCCACAAATAAACATGTCAGGTTTTTACCTTACGATAGCTAAAACACTTTTTATAGAAATCCTCTGATATTATAATAGTGTCTATTTACAAATACTTATAAAATAGCCGAAATTGTTACATCTATTAAATTCCAGCTACTAGCCACAAAAGTGGGTAATACAAACAAAACTCGTACAAGGCTCGTAAGGAAGATGGATTTCCAACAATGACTAGGCACTGGGGTACCACCTGTCACAGTACGGGGCCTAGATCACCGTACCGAGGATTACTCCCTTCATCCCCTGCAACACAAGGCCGGAACCATTCCTTACTGAACAGTCCCGAACAAGATAAACCCCGTGGTTGGCGCGACCAACCACCCACTAAGCCGAAATATATATAAGGGACATCTAGACAGGAGAAATATCTTGTCCTGCTTGGGCATGACCCACCTAACCTTGCTGCATATCCCCTGATTTTCAGTCATTCCCGGTTGATGAGGCTTGAGGCTAAGCGTTACCTTTAGAACGTTTTCACTTAGAATGCCCATCATCCACTTGACGATGTTTCGCAAGCATTCATCCATACAAGTCCGTCCCGGGTTCGAACGGAACCGAAGGCACTACTCCTACTACATCCATTTTGGAAATATCCTCAGGATTAGTAGCGACTTGCCCTTGCACTTCACTTCTTCGTCTTCGACTCCGAACATGTTTTTCGCACGAAACGTATAAAATCGGATCGAAGTGGTTTTCGAGAAATAAATCTCGATCTCGGTCTCTTCGAAACGATCAACGCTGTTGTCCAATATTGATAGTCGGTGATTTAACTATCAATTTATATTCATAAACATCCATAAGCATCCATCACACAATAAATAATTCCCACATTATTTATTTGCTCCAATATCTTTACAAGATATATTTCCAAAGTTTCAAAACTCATTTGAAACAATTTCCCAAAATTCTTCCTTTACAAGGTAAATCCTTTGCCATATATCTCCATTGGAATAACCAAGTTCAAAACATTTAGATTTAAAACAGTAAAATACTTTATTCTGAAATATACTTTAAAATATGTAACTTTACTACTAATTATTTACTAAAAATATAGTTTCAAAAATATTTAAAGTTAAACCATTTATTACGGTATAAATCTTGATTTTAAATAAAGGTTTTAGTTTAAACTAAACTTATAAGTAGAGTTTTTAAAAGGCTAACACTAATTTCAATAACTTAGTTCAACACTAGTCTTTTGAACAAATCCATTTGTAAAATAATTATTAAGATATTTATAAAATTTACTATTGCTAATTTAATAGTTACTTTTGAAAATAAATGTTTTCAAACACTCTTTTAAACAAGCTTGAATTTTTAAAGCTTCCTTTTTATAAAATCAGTTTAAACTCGAACTTGGTTTTCCTAGGGAACTCATTTCCACTTTAACATCACAGAAATCCTTCTCACAATTCCTGTCAATTTATTTCAATTCAGGTTTATATTTTAATAACAAAATCTTATTTTCCCATTTATCAACTAATAACTTTTCTCTTTGTTTATCATTCCAGATTTACCAATTTTCAATTTTCATTCCAAATGGATTTCAAATTTTAATTATTTTAAATTCATTATTTAATAATATCTTTTATTTCTCAAAAATTCAATTTATCCATTTATAATTAAATTATGAATTTACAGTTTATCCCCCATATTCTTTATTTCTTAAAAACCCAAATTTTCTTAAAATCCCAAATTTTATTCCTTTAAAATTCTTTATATAACAATTTCTTTTATTTTCTTAAATCCCAATTAATCCCGTTTACAATTAAAATTCAGGATTTATATTTATTTCAACAATATCGCAGTACAATTTAAACTCAGATTTATCAATCACAATATGAAAACAGATCACAACATCAATTATAAAGATAACTATTATAATGTGAGGAATTCAGTTGGATCCCTCCAACCTGTTTTCTCTGCATCCACAAATATTAGCACAACGCATCTATATTAGATATAAATCCAGACTAATAAGAACAATAATATGCAACCAATCACACAAATATTTAAATATTTATTATTTAAATCAGCCAATATCCAGATGTGAGTGAGAATAACTCACTTTGAGTTTCGGCGATCGTTCGAAATTTAAATTAAACCGGACGGTGTCCGATTTAACCCAAACTTCTACTTGCCCGGAATGACTCCGGATCTGCACCATCGTGAAGCACTCGTCTCTGTGATTCCAGCGCCGTGAATTTCGTTAATTTCTGATAACGTATGAATGAGTTACGATTTTATAAAGTTTGAATAACAATTTTAAAACAAAATTTCTTTTAATTTTAAATTTTCTTTACCACACACATTAGGCCGTTCATTCACGAGAGGCCACTGCTTCTTCTTCTCGAACGCGATCATCAGGTAACTCGAACCCAACTACCGAAACTAGGGCACGAGCCGCCCTCACCTATACTCCACTACACCGCGATCTACTACCCTCACATGAAAGCCCATAACGCCACCTACCCACGACCCCAAGGCGGCTAAGCTCGGCGCACTGTATCACCTAGAAATCGCGATCGAACCGAGCCCAAACGATGACCAAATTCGAACGATCTACTACGCCAAACCACATCTCAACCATTGGATTCGTAGATCTCCTTGAGCCCTTCCACTTTGCAGTTGGGGATTTTTGAAATTAATTAGTGGATTGAGAGATTTTTGGAGGAGAAACGAATTGATTTTCGGCCATGAACGATTATAGAGGCGGCCGGTGGATAATAGCTAGGGTTTAGAGATTTTTAAATATATATAATAGTTTTAATATTATTTAATTAATAAAATTTCTCAATTTAACCGTTTACACAAACGACCTCCAAACATCGCGATCCGACAGGCGATTCTAGGGTTTTTCCGCATTCTGGACACAATGGAACAAGTCTCGTAAGCTAATTCGGTCGTATATACGAGTTACGGAATTAAACGATCAATTTCAAATTAAATCGATTAAAACGATTTCGATGCGTTTCGAGCTGCCACGGTCAAATGACAACTCCGATTGCTACGAAAATTGAAATCCGATAATACCTAACTATTATGGATCCAATGAAACTGGTTTCGTCGAATTCCGAGACTGTGCCCCGGAAGGCTATTTTAACTCGTCTATTAAATCGGGCGATTATCCAAATTGTCGAAAACGCTTAAAATTTTACTTTTAAATTTTTTATTAACTTTACAATAAATCATATATCATTTATAAACACATTAGCAATCATTTTGACTCATTTCGAATCAAAATCCGATTAATTGCATTTTTATATTATTAAATCCTATTATTAAATTAATATAAAATCCCAAATTCAATCTATTAACTTTTAATTTCTTCCAATGGTCCAATATTAAAAATCAAACCCAATTAGACCTAAATTAAATTTTGGAATCTAATTTTATCTCCATTTACACTCGAAATTACCAATTACCCCAATTCTAATATTGAATTTGTATTATTCAGTTACCAATTAAATTCCCGATTCAATATTTAATTATTGTTCTCAATTATTTGAAATTGAATAGAATTACTGTAACTAAAAATTATTGCTTATTTTATTTCAAGATTCAATTTATAATCCATATTCAACATTTAAAATGAATTAAATGTTCAAATTCAATGGCTTAAAAATACGGGATGTTACAATATCATAAATAAACACGAGCACAAATTTATTCAATACTTCTTGGAACACACGAGTCATAAGGTCTACGAAGTATGCTGGGGCATTGGTTAGCCCGAAAGGCATGACTAACCATTCGTAGAACATATTAGGACCCCTGAAAGCGGTCAAATGAACACAGTCTTCGGCGATTCGTAGTTGATGGAATCCCTAGGCTAGATCCATCTTTGAAAAGAAACGAGCACCGTGCAATTGATCAAATAGATCATCAATTCTAGGTAGTGAAAATATATTCTTGTGGGTCATCTTATTGAGATCGCGGTAATCTACACACAATCTCAAAGATCCGTCTGATTTAGCAACAAACACGACGGCTGAACCCCATTCAGAAACACTGGGTTGAATTAATCCTTTTGCTAGTAGATCATCGGTTTGCTGAACTAATTCAACCTTTTCCCTGGGTGCCATCCTGCGACTTGCGTGAACGACAGGACGACCGTTAGGTACTAGGTCGATTCTGAATTCTATTTCTCGATGTGGAGGCAAAGATTTCACCTCTCCGAACACATCCGGAAAATCTCTAACAATGGTTATAGACTCCAAACTAGGTTCGGAATAACCCAAATTATACATGAATCCTTCTCTTTTAGGACTAGGGTCCTCACAAGAAATCTCGATGAAATCTCCAAATTCGGTTTTAATCGAAATCAATCGATTACTGCAATCCAATTTGGCTTCGCATTTTGCTAGCCAATCCATTCCGAGTAAGACTTCAAACTCGTTAAAATCAAGAACAAAGAGACCAATAGGGAATTGATAACAAGAATATGAGATAGGAACATCTCTACATCGAAGGAAAAAGTTCGCGGGACCTCCAACTGGATTCTTTACGCATATAGGCTCATCAACAAAATCGGGTTCAAAATTTAATTCATTTATAGCTTGCTGAGAGATAAAACTTTCTGTAGTACCCATGTCAAACAAAACTCTAACAATGCTTTCATAAATGATGAGATTACCTTCCAGAACTCCTTTCCCTTTTTCTGCTTTGGAAGATGCAGGTTGGTCTTTGATTGCGTACACCTTAGCTGTCTGAGCTTGCTTCATAACTGGGCAGTCTTTAACTTCGTGTCCCACTTTCTGACAATAATAACATTTCCTGAGCTTCGCTTGAATTGATTGATCTCTCTTAGGCTTCTTGCAACTGTTTGAGTAATGGCCCTTTTCTAGACAATTATAGCAAGTGACATTATCTACTATGGTTCCCTGAATGCTCTTTCTTTTTCTCTTTGTCCTGCCATGATTTCTTGCCTCCAAATTTCCTCTTCTTCCAATTTTGATTGCTCGAATTTCCTTTCTCCACCGGGCTTCTTGCATATCAAGTGTGGCATATTTGTACCCCATATCAACTAAATCTGAAAAAGATTCCTTAACATGGCCAGTCTTTCTTTTGTGGAATTTCTTATTCATCCCACGAATGAACCTTTCATTCTTCTTCAAAGGCGTATTTACCAATTCGGGACCAAAACGAGACAATTCATTGAATTTGTTTAGATACTCCTCGAATGACAAACTCCCCTGCTTTAAGTCCATGAATTCCTGGTACATTCGAGATATTCCAGCTGATGGCAGATAGCGCTTCTTAAATACTTCTTTGAATTTCTCCCAAGTAAACTCGTCTTCTCGTTTATCTACAGTGACTGTCTCCCACCAGGCTAGGGCTTCCCCTTGAAGTTGCCAAGAAGTTATGAGTCGCTTCTGATCGTCTTGCAGCTTTAGCCCTCTAAAGATTTTCTCACATGATCTGATCCATGCTTGAGCCTCAACAATTGACTCCTTGCCGGTGAATGGCTTACCACCAAGCCTTGAGAAATTCTTATACAAATCAGCCAGATTCAGCTGTTGCTGAATAGGTACTGCTGTTGGGGGATCTTGATTAGGTGCTGTGGCATTCCCTTGACCCTTAACTCTTCCTCTTCGTCCGCTCATTCTTATTATCTGAGATTAGTAAGAAAATTGATTTAGATATTAAGACGAGATATCTTAAGGAATATCAGCAGTAAAAAGGAAAATAGACTAAGAAAATTTGGGGTTTCAGTCTTAATTATACTCATTCTAGGGTATACTTTACCCTATCTCTAATGAGCCATCTAATGTGTTATACTCCATAGATAAAGTTCTTACTCAACCTTCAGCTCTGATACCAAATGTGACAGCCCTGACTCGACTTTTGAAAAATCGACACCGAATACTACACTCGTATTCAAATACCGAAGGTCCAAACATCGAATCTGGTTCGTCGGAGCTTATAACAACATCAGATGAATATAAAACAGCGGAATAAAATGAATATCATGCATCACATCACAGATACAACATTAACATAATATCCATTACTACATCAGAGTATTTTTAATACATACACCACAACTCTAGATAAACATCATAATAATACAACAGTGATCATATATCCAAAAAGTTTTCAAAGGAATGAAGTGATAACGAACTCCCAAAAACTAAACACCTGAGATCCCAAAAGCTTCTAAAATATCTCTAAAGAAAAAGCTCCAAAATACTGCTACACCAGAACACGGAAACCTACTACTAGGCTGCCCGTGTAGAAATTTTGGGCACCCGAAGTTTGTTGTTTCTTTTCTAAACTCTGGTTTCCCAAAATTTCTACATGGGCAGCCTAGTAGCAGGTTTCCGTGTTCTGGTGTAGCAGTATTTTGGAGCTTTTGCTTTGGAGATATTTTAGAAGCTTTTAGGATCTTAGGTGTTTAGTTTTTGGGAGTTCGTTATCACTTCATTCCTTTGAAGACTTTTTGGATATATAATCACTGTTGTATTATTATGATGTTTATCTAGAGTTGTGGTGTATGTATTAAAAATACTCTGATGTAGTAATGGATATTATGTTGATGTTATATCTGTGATGTGATGCATGATATTCACTTTATTCCGCTGTTTTATATTCATCTGATGTTGTTATAAGCTCCGACGAACCAGATTCGATGTTTGGATCTGCGGCATTTGAACACGAGTGTCGTATTCGGTGCCCATTTTTCGAAAGTCGAGTCAGGACCGTCACATTTATCTTCTCTACTTACTTTCCTAATTATTTCCTAAAGCCCAAGCCCTAGATCTTTTAATACAAGCTTAAATAAATCCTTAAAAATCCCAATAAAATCACTACAATTCTTCTCACCTCATTCCTCACAAAACTCTAGATTTTCTTGAAGTAGAGTTCAGATCCCCATCTCAAATTTCAAGATCGAAAAAGTTTGGTTTTTGGTGATTTGGAGCTTGGTTTAGTGAAGAGAAGGTGAGTGAGATTATTGTCTAACTATGTTTAATTGTTATACTTCATAGATTTATTTATTGATAATTATGAAGTGGAATGAATTGATTTACAGAATGCTATGTGATGATTTAGGCTTATGTTTATGTTGTAAACATGATTAAATCAACCCAATATTTGTTAGAGAGCTTAATTGTTATTTTTGACGAAGTTAATAAGCTTAGAAATGGATTAGGGCTTAATTAAATAATGATGTGTGATGTTATGATTGATTAGAGGCTAATTAAATGATACGATTATGTAATATATCATTAGTTAGTATTGATTAAGCCATTTAAATTGGTTTTAAAAAGTTAGTTAGTAATTATGATTGCTGATGATTGCTTATTGAATGTTGTGTAATGATTTGAAATTATGTTTGTGTAGTAAACACAGTTATATCAACACATTAATAATTAAAGACCTTAATTAGGACTTTAAAGAAGTTATTAAGCAAATTAAGCGAGTTTTGAGCTATACACGGTGACACTTATTAATAAAGCGATTAAAGCCTTGATGAAGCTTAATTAGTATTTATAAATGGTATTTAAGCAAAGAAATGATTTTATAAGTGAATGGAATATTTCATAAATGATTTTATAAATGGTACGTATTTGAATATACATGTTTGTATATTTATATGGGTAGGTATACATATACATGTATTTGAACATATATGATAATTCATGAACTATATTTAGAATTATTGTATGTAGATGTGTGTGCGCGTCTATAAGTGTATGTGTGTGAATATATATATATATATATATATATGTGTGTGTGTGTGTGTGTGTGTGTGTTTATTTGCACGTTTGCGAGCATCTTATGTATATAAAGCGACTACCGTGTGTGTTAAGGTGCACGAGAAGATACCGAATCTAATGAAGCTTGAAACATTATCGGTGAAAAATAAGGATGTTTGTGTATGCATGCATGCACAATTACATTTAGAAGTAGGTGCATTAACACACATGCAAGCATCATGAAGGGTAAGAAAGCCGTTTGAGTATATTTTGGCATGCGAGAGGATGTTGGGTTGAATGATTAGCCTTGTGGAACTCTACGTGGAAAGGAGCGTGTTTTGTGTCAAAATCGGTTTTCAAATACATAAGAAACCAATTTTAAAATATCAAAAGAGGACCGATGTGGTAGACGTGGACTAGAGGAGCTAACTGACTCGTCAGGCATAGCTATAGAGGAAATGAAGCGCAAAATCATGATCGGTGAGGCACAAAAGTCACCTACCCAAGCTTACTGCCTTGTGCAAGCTATTGGAACAGGACTAGTCAGAAGCGGGTAAAATAGGTAGATTACCAAAAATTCCTATTTTGAATCTTTCAGACCTATGAAGTCCAAAAGGTTATTAGATACAATCTAATAATGTTTTAAATAAAATCATATTTTTTAAAGTTGGTTAAAATAATTTACATCTAATTTAAATAAGTATGTAATATAATGAATGTATCAAATACATTCATGTGGTTGAATGGTAATGGCAGCATATAAGCAATACATATATGTATGTAAATAAACATGTAAAGGTTCAGAGAAAGAAACCTCTTGTTTCTTTCTCTTAACACAAATAATTAATTAAAAGAAGATGTGGTTATAAACATTGAGAGAAAAACCTTTTATTTCTCTCTCACTTTAATTATATTAATTAACATGTTAATATTGTTTGTGTCAAAAATGGTCACAAACCCCAAGTATCGTGAAAGCACCAAAGTATGAATATAAATCAGCAATATTCCAAACACAAATTACAAATCACAACAAACAGCAAGCAATAATCCAGAAATAATGAATAGAGACACAAGATTTATAGTGGTTCAGCTATCTCCGGCCTACGTCCACTCCAAAGTTTTATCCTTTATTGATTATCCTTGCTTATTATAGACGATTACAGCAGTAGTAATGGAGAATTTCAAGTACAATAGTTGTATTGAGATGTAGAAATGAATCCGGCAGAGTCTGGGCGTTGAGCCGGCAAAAGGTCCTTTTTCTTTAGGCTTCAGTGGGCTATTTATAGGCGTAGGAGGCTGAGATCGAGCTAAAATTTTGGGAGACTTCTTCTGGTACGTGAGTAGGCCCACGCGACCGACCCCACCAAGTTTCGACTTGATCTGTGATCGATACGAATTGATTTCGTATCCATCAAGAATTAGTCCAATCGAGCTGAAACTTGGTAGGAACATTCTTTACCTTGTATGCAAGATGTTGTGAAAATTTCGTTCCATTTGGATCAGCGGTTTGGGAGATATGATCGATACGAATTGCATTTTCGTGAGTGCTGTTGCGTTCGTATCCACTGGTTCGAATCCATCCTGTTCGACTCGATTAGAAGCACGCGCTTGCTCGTGACGTGGCGCGAGCTTCCTGGACCAATCCATCTTGTGCGCTGAGTTGAACGCTTCTTCCCTGGATTCATGCACGTATGCACGCTTCACGCTTGTACGTGTCCATCACTTCTCCAGAACGTTTGTACTCAACTGTTTGCATCGCATGTTCTCTCGTATCGATTGCAGGTGTGTATTTCGTATCGATCTATGAACCGATCGATACGAAATGGTGAATTTGATCGATACGAATGAAAGGCCAACAGACGGGTATGAAACTAAACTCAATGATGGATACGAACGAAGCCTTACCTAATGGATACGAGCGAGATTTTACCTGATGGAGTGGAACTGAGCTCCGGTGATCGATACGAGATCATGGACTCGAAATGTACCACCTGTCCCCATCCTGATCGATACGAAATGTATCGATTCGAAAAAACCTCTGCATGCTTGCCTACCAATCTGGGTGTGTTGCCATCGAGTCGAAATCCATCTAGCCTTCCTATCCGATCGATACAAAATCATTGAGTCGTGTCCATGCTGATCGATACGAACATTATCGATTTGAAACACCATCTTTCGATCGATATGAAATGCATCGATACAAAACATCCCCTGCGCACCAATGGATACGAACAGCATGTTCTTCCTAGCTTGCATCGATCATATCTCCTTCATACGAACTCCGATTAACCTGAAATTTGAAGCACAGCCTCTCCTAGTCCTCATCATCATCTTCGATCGATTCCGTCCCGATTAGAGCCCGACCAAATTTTAATGACATCGATTGCAGCCTTGTTTCCAATCGATCTCCATTCTTGATATCCATCATTCCTTGTCATTTTGTTGATATTCCAGCCTTGACCAAAAGGTGGGATAACATTTCCTCCCCCCCAAACATGCCTTGTGATAAGAAGACGTGTTTTGAATAGTTCTAAATCCGATATTCGAAGTCCATAGCCAATTCCATATCCATTCGAACTCAATAACCGAGTTTTAATCCATCCTTATCCAATAGCCAATAACCGAATCCAGGACCTCTCCAGGTCGATATCCAAATCCATAACCTCTCCGGGCTCTTGCCAAGCGCAATCCACACCTGACGACCGTGGTCCAGTGTCCCTAGACGTTGATCTAACCTCTCCGGGTTCTTGCCAAGCGTAATCCACACTTGACGACCATGGTCTAGTGTCCCTGGACGTTAAGCTAACCTCTCTGGGTTGTTGCCAAGCGTAATCCACACCTAACGACCATGGTCCAGTGTCCCTGGACGTTGAGCTAACCTCTCCGGGTTCTTGCCAAGCATAATCCACACTTGACGACCGTGGTCCAGTGTCCCTGGACGTTGTACAATGCCATGGCTTAATTCCTAAGCCGAATCCTGGTCTCTCCGGACCCTTGTTGAGCATAGTCCATACTCAACGACCTAAAACAATAATCGATAATATGAGGCCTAAGTCCTAGGCCAAATCCTGGTCACTCCGGACCCTTGTTGAGCATAGTCCATACTCAATGACCTGAGTGAGTCAATTTACCATGTTCGGGCAAAGCGACTCACCCCTTGCCAGGCGTAATCCATGCCCGATGACCGATTATCGAAAACCAGACAAAAACCCAGTCAAAATCCAATCCAAACCAAAAAATCAGAAATCCAAACCAGCATCCAAAACTGAAAACAATCATCCAAAGGAAAATCCAAATCAGAAAGCAAACAAAACCAGGAGTTCAATCCAAACTCCAAAACCAAACCAGAAAATCAAGTGTCCAATCCAAAACAAAAAACAAATTTCGCAAACCATAGCTTCGCGGTTTATCATCATTCAGAGCATGCCTATGGGCTATCTCCGTCCCCATACATGTGTAAATGACTTGGTTGTTTGCCAATGGTTTGTTACTTATTTCATATTATCCAGGCCAATTGATAACCAATCGACCATCATTCCTGGGCCTCACATTATCATGGTGCGAGGTAGACGGTGGCTGCTCCTGCTCCACCGCTGCATTCCGTGCCCCAACATACTGCCTCAACTGTCCATTCCTTACATGCTCCTCAATTACGTCCTTTAAGTTCCTACAGCTGTTGGTGTCATGTCCATCCAAATCATGGAAGAGACAGTGCCTTCCTGATGCCCTCTCTCGTTCAAAAGGCTCTCTCCTAGCTGGCCTTCAGTAGGGAAGGCGATTCTGGTTATCCAGGTATATCCGCTCCAGCGTCTCATTCAACCCTGTGTATGTGGAAAACTTAGGATCCTTTCATCGCTTCCCAAATTTTCCAGAATCATCGTCCAACTTCCTTTTTCCTTTGTCTTTATCCGAACCTTTGCTGGATGGTCCTCCACCCTCAGTTGCATTCACCTCCTTCAACTTTAAATTTGCACATGCATCCTCTTGTCAGAGGAACCTCTCAGCTTCGTGAAAGAATTCCCCGAGATCCAGTGGTGGGTCTTGTATTAAAGATACCTTGAAATCCGAATCCTCCCTGACTCCTGACATTGCCGCTATTAAAACCATTGATGGATCCGGCCGATCCACCGAAGCAACTGCCGCATTGAATCGAGTTAGAAAAGCTCTAAGTGATTCATCCGTCCTTTGTTTCACTGACGTCAGCGTCATCACGTTCTTTGGTCTCTTGTTATGGACCCGAAACTATCCCAAAAACCTATCCACCAATTCCCTCCAGGTTCTGATAGATCATTCTTCCAGCTGCCTAAACCACATGGCAGCCAAGTCCGTCAAGTATAAAGGGAAACATCGGGCCATCACTTCCTCCGATGCCCCCAGCACTTCCATGTGTCTAATATACCTCATCAAGTGATCAGTCGGATCAGCCTTGCCATCGTATATTTCCATGCTAGGTAGTTTGAACTTAGGTGGATTCTGAGCTATCATGATTTCCCGAGTAAACGGACTCCTGTTCACTCCTCCCAAGTCTCTATTGGTCAAGCCTCCATGCATGGTTTTTCTAATGATCTCCACTAATCCAGTATTGTCTGTCAGGGGTTGCCCCCATGCCCCCGAGGGAACTCCGGTACATATTCTTCATGCGGTTCACTGATGTTAGCACTCGCTCTAACCTATTGAGCTCCATCCATAGGCCTTCCAGTATCAGATCCTGCGGGTCTGTCCCCAAGCCTTTGTTGATTGCCATCTAGTTCTGCATTCTGTCCTCCATCGGGTTCCGCGACCCTAGTTCGTTGTTCTGCACTTGTAGCCATCGTAGTTGGTCCAAGGTTTTGCGTTCCTACAGCTCTCATTTGTTCGAAGAAAGTCTGCATCATTTCCTGTTGACTTTTCAACAATCTCTCCTGCAATGAATTTGCCATAGCTTCCATTTCATCTCTAGTGATGTAGATGGAAGCTTGTCCTTCTCCAGCTCCGGAGGAAGCTTCTTGACTTCCTTCCTGTTGGCTTCTCTCTGCCCTCTGCCTTCTACTGTTTTGTCTATTCATTTTCTTTAAGTCTGAATTCTTCACGCTCTTCCAATCCAAACTTCAATCCGATGTAGCGGGTGCTAGTCCTTCTCAATGAAAGCACCAAAGTGTTTGCGCAAAAAATGGTCACAAACCCCAAGTATCGTGAAAGCACTAAAGTATGAATATAAACATCAATATTCCAAACACAAATCACAGATCACAGCAAACAACAAGCAATAATCCAGAAATAATGAATAGAGACACAAGATTTATAGTGGTTCGGCTATCTCCGGCCTACGTCCACTTCAAAGTTTTATCCTTTATTGATTATCCTTGCTTATTACAGACGATTACAGCAGTAGTAATGGAGAATTTCGAGTACAATAGTTGTATTGAGATGTAGAAATGAATCCGGCAGAGTCTGGACGTTGAGCCGACAAAAAGGTCCTTTTTCTGTAGGCTTCAGGGGGCTATTTATAGGCGTAGGAGGCTGAGATCGAGCTAAAATTTTGGGAGACTTCTTCTGGCATATGAGTGGGCCCACGCGACCGACCCCACCAAGTTTCGTCACGATCTATGATCGATACGAATTGATTTCGTATCCATCAAGAATTAGTCCAATCGAGCTGAAACTTGGCAGGAACATTCTTTACCTTGTATGCAAGCTGCTGTGAAAATTTCGTTGCATTTGGATCAGCGGTTTGGGAGATATGATCGATACGAATTGCATTTTCATGAGTGCCGTTGCGTTTGTATCCACTGGTTCGAATCCATCCTTTTCGACTCGATCAGAAACACGCGCTTGCTCGTGACGTGGCGCGAGCTTCCTGGACCGATCCATCTTGTGCGCCGAGTTGAACGCTTCTTCCCTGGATCCGTGCACGTATCCACGCTTCACGCTTGTACGTGTCCATACTTCTCCAGAACGTTTGTACTCAACTGTTTGCATCACATGTTCTCTCGTATCGATTGCAGGAGTATATTTCGTATCGATATATGAACCGATAGATATGAAATGGTGAATTTGATCGATACGAATGAAAGGCCAATAGACGGGTATGAAACTAAACTCAATGATGGATACGAACGAAGCCTTACCTGATGGATACGAGCGAGATTTTACCTGATGGAGTCGAACTGAGCTCCGGTGATCGATTCGAGATCATGGACTCGAAATGTACCACCTGTCCCCATCCTGATCGATACGAATGTATCGATTCAAACAAACCTCCGCATGCTTGCCTACCAATCTGGGTGTGTTGCCATCGAGTCGAAATCCATCTAGCCTTCCTATCCGATCGATACAAAATCATTGAGTCATGTCCATGTTGATCGATACGAACATTATCGATTCGAAACACCATCTTTCGATCGATACGAAATGCATCGATACGAAACATCCCCTGTGCACCAATGGATGCGAACAACATGTTCTTCCTACCTTGCATCGATCATATCTCCTTCTTACGAACTCCGATTAACTTGAAATTTGAAGCACAACCTCTCCTAGTCCTCATCATCATCTCTGATCGATTCCGTCCCGATCGGAGCCCGGCTAAATTTTGACGACATCGATTGCAGCCTTGTTTCCAATTAATCTCCAATCTTGATATCCATCATTCTTTTGTCATTTTGTTGATATTCCAGCTTTGACCAAAATGTGGGATAACAAATATCATTTAGTATTGGATTCATACGCGCCTTTGTTGTCTAAAATTTTGACCGTAAAAAATATATTTATACGAGTCTTGTGCTTAGACACACATATGTCTATGTATATGCACGTATGTATGTGTCTACACACACACACCGAGGCTAAGATTAACTAGTTTACACACTATAAAATCAAAACTTAAAACAATATCTAATTTGATAAGATTTTGAAACTACATCAATGGTTACATATAAGAATCTATTTTATTAACTTCAAGTCAAAGAGATATGTAACTATATGTGCGTGTGTTTGAAAATTATGGTTAATAAAATAAACCACACATGTCCAACTTAAACCGTTCAAATTTAACAGATTATTAATTTGGGGTTTAGAATAGAATCAAACACAGAATCGCACACATAGAATAATACAGAATCTCGCAGCGGAAATAAATAATATACATAGTAGTTCATGAAGATACTAAACTTAATACATTAGAGTTTAGCCTTTAATTATACAATACTAAAAATACATAAGAGTCTACTGATACAAGCCAAAATGAAATAGGTAACTAATATTAGATATAAAGGAGTCTTAAACTAAGTCTTTGCCTCCTAAAATGTACAAAGTAACTTAAGTGAAATGTACAAAGTAACTTAAGCGACGTTACGAGATTTGCCATCTATTAAGAATCTGTCAAATTATCTATATATAGTAGGATATGCTATATATGTAATGTCTATCAGTAAAGTAAATATTTTTCTTAGCATTAACGCTTTACATTAATTCCCCTTAATGCGTTTTAAGCATTGTCGTACAGTTTTCATATAACGCCCTAGTAGCATGTCAGGGGATAGGGATGTGTCATGATACGACAACACTAAACCAAACTCGTAGTGGTCTCATATAAGGATAGAAGTATGACAAGACACGTGTGACAATGCTCAAGATAGGATACTACCAGTTCAGGTCGCAGGGCTGGTGGTAATGCATCGCCGCAGCAACTGCCCACCGCATCAAACACTCCCATAATCGAAGAGTGATCACAACAACAACCGAAGTAAGAATATAAATACGAAGAAATATGTCCGCTAGAGGGGGCAAACCTCATTGGCCATGTCAAGCTGTCATGTTTTAGTCATTTGAAATTGGCACAAGTGCCGGGGTGTATCCATCATCGTTCTCTTTCTCCAAATCCAACAACGTATGTCAAAACCAACCACTTCATTTTAAAGCCTCCTCCACGTACATAGTTGTTAAACTGGTTTCAATATTGACAAAGAGTATGTCAATAACAGGCCTCAATCTCTTTAACAACCAAACGTCACTTTACACACCGATTAGTTATTTTATTAAATCAAAGCATATCTTATTTCTAAATAAAATCTCCTTATTTAACTTGAATCAATTTAGACTTGAAATCTAAGCATTCAAATTTAAACAATCATTTCACCTTTACGTAATTAACCAAATTGAATAACTATTCAAATTAACAAATTCAATTAAATCTTTAAATACAAGTTTTATTAAATATTCAATTTAATTAAACTTCTAAATTAAACAATTTACTTAAGCACTCAATTTAACACATAAAATTAAATTTTAATTCAAAACAATTCAGTCTAGTCTATAAAATAAATTAAAATCCCTTTTTAATTCAATTAAATATTAATTTAAAAATTTAAGTACATATACAATATTAACAAATTCAATTAAATTTCAACTAATTAATTTAATGAGGTTAAATATCATTAATATTCAACTTAACTATTTTTATTCAATTTCAAAATTTAAAACAATTCAATTGATATTTCATTTAAACAAAATCTAAGTTAAACTTTTATAATTTTCAAAATTTTAATATTAGCTTCCACTTAAATTCCAAATAAATTCAAATAATTTTTTTCTTTTCAAGTTAAATTTCTTAATTATTCCTTTATATCAAATTTAAATCTTAAATATTATAAATTTCATTTGACCAATCGGTGTTTATTATTTAATTTTCTATCATAGGCCATGTAATTTAAATTTGGGTATATATCATTTCAATCCATTCCATGATTTGGATTCCAGTGTCAATCGGATAATATGATAATAACACAGGGTGACAGGTATAACAATAAGGTATCGGTTGTGTGTGTATATATACACACACACCCTCACACAAATCATGCAAATTCAACTGTAAACACGCCTACACACTTTGAATACCCATGTAGATAATCATATCCATATATAGTGACTTAAAAATAGAATTTGTTCTAAATGTTGAAATATGTAGACTGGACAAATTATGTTTTCTATACAGCATGTGAACATGAGGCATGAACTTGAAAGGATAAACATGTAATGACCTTTAATTTTTTTTACAACATATATTTTCTGTATACTTTAAGATATATTTTCCTCATCGCAGCATGAACCCAAACAATGCAAACATATTGAGCAACATGTTTAAATATGCAATAAAACCATGGGATTCACAGCATGGACATACTTCAAAATCATGCAATATACAACAAGTATGAAACCTATCTTAAAATCAAGAAACATATGCATGCCAGTAAAAAAAACAGCAAGCACGAAACATGAACATGAAGCATGACAATATATTTACTCTATCATACATGAAGCATATAAAACATGAAGCATGAGAAAAAAAACACATAGCAAGCATGAAACCTAGCTAACAATGGAAGTGTTCAAAATATTTGGGAAGATGAAGACTCTAGCCATGAATTTATAGAGCATTCACCTTTCACGGATTATGAAACAAGGAAGATGAGGCCAAGAATGGAGATGGGTTGCAAGCATGGCTGCGGCGATAATGCTCAGGTGAGGATAGGCTCGGGTTTTTCTCCGTTGTTTTCCCCTTTCCTTTTATTTTCTTTTTTCTACATATTTCCTATCTTCTCTTTCTTTTTTTACAACACAATGTTGCTTTTTCTCATGACTAGGCCGGCTCCAAGTTTCGGCAGAGGAGAGGAGTTGGTTGGGTGAGGTGGGGAGTGGCGGAGCTCTGGTGAGTTCAGTGAAGGCGGAGGGAAGCTATGGTGGTGACAGAGTGGCTCGGCTGGGGGGAGGTTCGGTGATGGCACTAGGTTGCGGGCCGACTACAGAGGAGAGGCGGATTGGGTGGAGGAGGTTTCTAGCGAGGTGGCGAAAACAATGGGGAGGAGATTGGCGGGTTTGGTGTGGAGCTTGGCAAGTTTGGTGAGGAGGTTGCGGTGAAGGCATGGTGAAGGTGGAGGTGGAGTGGAAGGCAGTATTTTCTGGTGAGAGAAGTCGACGATTGGGTTGCTTGAGCGGTTGGTAGAACAGAAGGGAGAAGGAAAAGGGGAGAGGATGAAGTTTACGTGGTGTATATATATGTTTATTATTATTTTTTCAAGCAGAGAAGACTAAATTTTTACATCAAAGAGCAAGAACATGGAGGAGCAAGAAGAACATAGCACGCAGATATAAATAGAAGGATACATAGCGGTCATTTAATGCGGGCCTTAGCTCAAGACAGCGTTGCACAACATGTTCAGGGGCTCTAAAAAATAAAGAGAATCAGAGATGAGCGTTGCGCAACATGGTCGGGGACCTCTATATCTCAAATTTTGCATTTTACAACAAATGCTAAAATATGATTATAAAATTACCATAGAGATCGACGAAACGAATCTATTGGTGTACTAAAATCTATGTTGCGACAGTTATATCAAAATTTCATCTGTCGCCAGTTATATCGCTTTGAATTTAAACGACAGCGATATTTCCAATAAGGAGCTACAAAGATCGGAATGGGACGGAACGAACTTTCACGTTTTAATACAAATTTTTTTAGATCATTTCTGTTTATAAATATTTATATTTCAAAATTTGATTATTCTTAGTGAAAAATATACTGACCGAATCGAACAAATTTTGACACAAAATAAATTTCATTAGCCTTATCTCAATGGACGCATTTCAACTATTCAATTTTCATTGTTTAATTTTGTTGTTAAAAATAAATTAAATTTTAAATTTTCTCGTTAAATTTCTTATTTAAATTGTTGAAAAAATCTAGGTTATTACAATCTCCCACACTCAAAACTTTTCATACTCGAAAAGGACGGAACAAGAGAACATAAAGATAAATAGAAAGATGAATAGATTCGAGGCATGAGTTGCATACCAGTTACTAGTAATTTAGGATTTGAAGCATGGATACTCTCTTCCATTTTCCAAGTGCGATCTCGATCATCTCCGCTCCATTGAACCTTGATGAGATTGGCTACCTTCCTCCATAGCTGCTTTGTGCTTTTTCCTATTATACGAAGCGGCCTTCTCTCAATAGTAAGATTGAGCTCAACATCCATTTATTCAAATAGAGCAGGCTGGACTATTGCGGATGGATCGTGTACATATCTACAGAGGTGTGGAACATGAAACACATTGTGCATTCCCTCTAGTTTCTTTAGCAAGTCAACTCCATATGCCAAAGTACCAATCCTTTCTAAGATGCAGAAAGGACCAACAAATCTAGGAGCGAGCTTTCTCCTTTCGAATCGGATTACATTCTTCAAAGGTGAAATTTTGAGAAATACTTGGTCTCCAACTGTAAATTCCAAGTCTCTTCTCCTTTTGTCTGCATATTTCTTCTATCGTTCACGGACAATCCTCATTTTCCTTCTGATTTCTTCAACTTTCTCAGAAGCTTCTAAGATCATTTCAAGACCAAGAACAAGTCGATTTCCAGATTCAACCCAGTAAGATGGAGATTTACATGGCTCCGTAAAGAGCTTTGAATGGTGCCATCTTAATGCTCGCTTGATAGCTATTATTATAGGTGAATTCAACGAGATGGAGATGCTCTTCCCAAGATCCTCCAAAATCTAAAACACAGGCTTGGAGAAGATCTTTAAGAATCTGATTCATCTTTTCGGTTTGGCCATCCGTTTGAGGATGATAAGTTATGCTAAGATTCAACTGAGTACCCAGAGTATCCTGAAAAGCTTTCCATAAATTGCTGGTGAAGATAGGGTCTCGATCACATATAATGTTTAGACGGAACACCATGGAAGCGAATAATCTCTTTCATATAAAGCTCGGCTAAACTTGAGGCAGTTTGAGTAGTCTTCATAGGAATAAACTAAGTAGACTTGGTCAATCTATCGACAATAACCCAGATGCTATCATTAACTTTTATGGTCCTTGGTAGTCCATCATTAAAATCCATAGAAATCCGATCCCACTTCCAATTCGGAATCTCAAAAGGCTGCAAGAATCCTGCTGTCTTTCGATGATCGGCTTTGACCTGCTGGCAAGTGGCACATCTACTGACATGTATAGAAATATCCATCTTCGTCCCTCTCCACCAATACAACTTCTTCATATTCTAAAACATCTTCGTGGTTCCTGGGTGAATATAGAGTATGGACTGATGATTTTCCCTATCCACTTCCTATCTCAAACCATCCACATTCGGAACACAAATTCTATTATTAATTATTAGAATTCCATTTCTATCGATTTGTGTGCCCCATTTGCCTTGGGTATTATCCGTCTTTCTAAGAACATTTTCTTTTATACGCCTAAGCATTGGATCCTCATCTTGCTTTGCGGCGATGCGATTCATAAGATCTGGAGAAGTAACAAGTTGACATAACATGATTTTGTTCCTACTCAAAGCATCGACCACAACAATAGCCTTTCTGGGAGTATAGTTGATGTCGAGGTCATATGATGCTAAAAATTCGAGCCATCTAACTTGTCTCTGTTTCAGATCCTTCTAGGTAAAGATATACTTCAGTGATTTGTGGTATGTAAAGAGTTCAATTTTTTTTCCGAGAAGATGATGCCTCCATAACTTAAAAGAAAAGACAACGACGAGAAATTCCAGATCATGAGCTGCATAATTAACCTCATGAGTCTTCAACTGACGACCAGCATGAGTAATAACTTTACCATGCTGCATTAAAATAGCACCTAATCCCTTTCGGTAAGCATTTGTATAAACAGTTAACCCATCACTCCCATTTGGAACAGTGAGAATAGGGGCAGAGGTTAGCTTGCGCTTTAGTTCATCGAATGCTTCCTTACACTTCTCACTACAAACAAACTTAACATTCTTTCTAGTCAAAGCTGTGAGTGGTGAAGAAATTCGAGCGACGTTCTCTATAAATCTTCTGTAATAACCAGCTAAGCCTAGGAAGCTGCGAACGTCTATAGGAGTTTTAGGTGTTTCCCAATTATTGAATACAGAAATCTTAGCCGGATCGACCGAAATCCCATTTTTCGAAACCACGTGCCCAAGGAATCTGGCTTCTTCTCGCCAGAAGCGGCATTTAGAAAATTTAGCTTTCAGTTGATGAATTCCTAAAGTTTCAAGGGCAAATTTAAGGTGCCCATCATGCTCTCTCCTAGTTTTAGAAAAGACTAAAATATCATCAATGAAAACTAGAACGAATATGTTTAGAACCTCCCGGAATACTCTATTCATTATATCGACAAAGTAAGCTGGGGCATTAGTTAAACCAAAAGGCATAACTAACCATTCACAGAATCCATCTTCAGTTCGGAAAACGATTTTGGGAAAGCTATCATCAGCAATTCTAAGCCGATGAAAACCTATGGCGAGGTCAAGCTAAAAAAATACCTTTGCTTCGTACAGCTGATCAAACATGTTGTTAATACGAGGCATTGGATATCTGTATTTGAGAGTAAGCTTATTCTGCTCTCTATAATGGATGCACATTCTTAGAGAATCATCATATTTAGTAACAAATACCACTGCTGCGCCGTATTTCAATTGACTATGACGAATCAAACCTTTTGAGAATAAATCTTCAATTTGGGCCCTCAATTCAAATTTCTCTTTTGGTGCCATTCTTCTAGGAGCAATTATGACGGGTCTAGCTCCAGGAATGAGACCAATTCGGAATTTTATTTCTCGCCGAGGGGGCAAAGAATTTACTTCACCAAAAACATCGAGCAAGTGCTAGACAACTAGAGTAATACTAAGATCACTCGGACAAGAGTCAAGAGAACAAAAATAAAATTCCTGGCAAAATATAAAGGCATTTTACACTCTACTACAAAGCGATTTCCACCATCATCTACTAAAGAAATCTTTCGAGGTTGGCTGGCAATATGAGCACTAAATGTTGCCATCCAATCTATGCCTAACAGAATATCAAATCCTATGAAACCAAGAACATAAAAGTCCCACGTAAAATGATGTCTGTCGTTTTTTAAGAGATCGACCCTTTTACAAATCATACCAAGATTTGCAGGACCCCTAATAGGATTTGATACACATAAAGGTTGAGATGCAGGTTCGGGTTTCAAAATATGGTTGAGTCTATCACATTAATCAGCCGATATGAAACTATGGGATGCACCGGTGTCAAACAAAACATGAACATAAAATGACATCATGATATGGAAGGTACCATGAAGGGTTGTGTTGGTGGTTTCATTCTTAGGAGTAGATGAAGAAACTGCAAAGACACCTGATGAAGTTCTCCTCTTCTGAGTGTAAAATCCTTCTTGAAGTGGTTATGCTGCAAGTAAATATGGAAAGGGTCTCACCTGGTCATCTGAACTGGTGGAACAGACACTCTTGCAGGAACTGGGCAACTATTGGCATAGTGATCCTTTTGATTGCACTTGAAGCAAGTGGTAGAAGATATATCAATGGGCTTTCTCTAAGACTGTCAAATCCCTCTCGTGTTTTGCCAATTCCTCTTCTACTGTTGAAAGCTAGACCTTCTCTTCTTAGAATTGCTGGAAATTTCTGAAGGAGTTGAGGAGTGAACAATCAATGCTTCCTTCGAACTCGACTTCTCATACCTAAGGGCCATATCAATAAAACTAGTGAAAGTGCCATGAACATAGGCAGTCAAACGGTCATAATATTCTAGATGAGCACCAGCTATAAACTTCTCATTCTTCTTAAGCGGAGTATCAATCGAACCTGGTCCAAACTTGGATAGCTCATTAAATTTCCTTCTATACTTAGAAAATGTCATGCTTCCCTGCTTAAGATCCATATAGTTGCGATATAAATGAGACTTCCCAACTTCAGGCATCCATTGAGTCATGAATACTTCGCTGAACTGCACCCAAGTGATGTTTGCTTCCTCAGTGTGGATGGTAATGGATTCCCACTTGTGCAGCATTTTGCAACTTCCAAGCGGCCAACTAACACTTCTAGGCATCATAAATCTCAAGTCCTGTAAAGATTCTTTCCAAGCTCTTAAGCCGTTTTTGAGCTTCAATAATACCTTCGAACCGTGTGAATTTAGTACTACCAAGCCATGCGTACTCTTTGCAAAGCATAGTGAACTTAACTGGCGGAATTGGTGTAATCGATGAAACAACATATGGTACGGGGCCATTCTTACTTCCCCAACCTCGAGCACTCCTTCTGTTGCTCATCCTGGAAAGTCAAGGATGGGTTTAGAACATGGAAAAGCACTATGACATAAAAGAAATCCTAATCAAAAGAATTTCTAACTAGGATGGTGGATTAAAATTGATAGGAAATTTGAAAATAGATTGGATTTTAAAACAATTTATATTTTCAAAATACTCTCTCTAGAATGATTCTACTCATTATAAGGCATTACTAACCCTATTGCTAATGAGCTTACCTCTCAGGCTAAGGTATTCACTAAACCAAAGCTCTGATACCAACTGTGATGACCTGTCCTTTTCAAACAACTTAAGCTGACAATAAACCACACATGTCCAGCTTAAACCGTTTAAATTTGATAGATTGTCAATTTGGGGTTTAAAATAGAATCAAATGCAGAATCACACATAGAATAATGCAGAACCTGGAAGTAGAAATAAATAATATACATAGTAGTTCATAAAGCTACTAAAGAAAACACATCAGAGTTTAGCCTTTAATTGTACAATACTAGAAATACATAAGAGTCTACTGATACAAGCCAAAATGAAATAGGTAACTAATACTGGATAGAATGGAGTCTTCGACTAAGTCTTTGTCTTCTAAAATAAGCACTGCTCACAAACTGCAATACTCAGGATGAGATGAGCATAAAGTAAAACAATACACTGAAGCCAGGACTAGAAGTTCTTATGTAAGTAAGTCTAACTCAAGTGAATGTACAAAGTAACTTAAGAGATGTTACAGGATTTTCGATCTCTTAAGGATCCATCAAATTATCTATACATAATATGATACGCTATATATGTAATGTATATCAGTAAAGTAAATATTTTCTTAACGTCAAGGCTTTACATTAATCCCCCTTAACATGTTTTATGTATTGCAGTACAGTTTGCATATAACGCCCCAGCAGCACGTCGGTGGATAGGGATGCATCATGATACGATATCATTAAACCAAACTTGTAAGGTCTTGTATAAGGATAAAAGTATGACAAGGCACGTGAGATAATGCCCAAGGTAGGATACTACCAGTTTAGGTCGCAGGGCTGGTGGTAACGCATCGCCGCAGCGAACACCCACCGCGTCGAACACTCCCATAATCGAAGGGTGATCACCAACAACAAACGAAGTAAGGACATAAATCTGAAGAAATGTGTCCGCTAGAGGTGGCGAACCTTATTGGCCCTGTGAAGCCGTCCTGTTTTAGTCATTTCAAATTGGCACAAGTGCCAGGGTCTATCAATTATTGTTCTCTTTCTTTAAATCTAGCGACGTACGCTAAAACCAACCACTTCATTCTGGAGTCTCCTCTACGTACACAGTTTTAAAGTGGTTCCAATATTGACAGAGAGTATGTCAATAAGAGGCCCGGTCTCTTTGACAACCAAACGTCACTTTATACACCGATTGATTATTTTATTAAACCAAATAATATCTTATTTCCAAATAATATCTCCTCATTTAACTTGAATGAATTTAGACTTGAAATCTAAGCATTCAAATTTAAACAATCATTTCACCTTTACATAATTAACCAAACTTAATAACTATTCAGATTAACAAATTCAATTAGATCTTTAAGTTCAAAAGTTTTATTAAATATTCAATTGAATTAAACTTCTAAATTAAGAAATTTACTTAAGTACTCAATTTAACACATTTAATTAAATCTTAATTTAAAACAATTTAGATATTAATTCAATAAAATCAACTTAAATCCCCATTTAATTCCATTGAATATTCATTTAAAAATTTAATTACATATATAATATTAACAAATTCCATTAAATTTCAACTAATCAATTTAATGAGTTTAAGTATCATTAATATTCAACATAACCACTTTAATTCAATTTCAAAATTTAAAACAATTCAACTTGTTTGCGTCAAAATTGGTCACAAACCCCAGAAGTAGTGAAAGCACCAGTGTTTACACACAAATCCGCAATATCCAATTACAGATTATAGATCCAGATAATGTAGAGAGAAAAAACGAAGAAATAACAAAAGTAAAATGAAAGAAAACAAGAGAAGACACAAGATTTATAGTTTTTCAGCTATCTCCGGCCAACGTCCACTTTGAATTAATCCTTTTGTTTCCTTTATACTATGATTACAATTACAATCTTTTGAATGTTAATAATCAAAATGGCAGATTTTTTCCCAAAAGAGAAGAAGAAGCCCCTTTTTAGTTGCCATGGAGTTGCTATTTATAGGAGTAGATCTTGAAATAACTACCCCAAAACTCGGACACCGTTTCTCATGCCCACGTGGGCCCACCACGTTGATCTGGGGTCGTTTGGGATTGATCCTTGATCGATCCATGATGTCTTCATATCGATCCAAATCAGCTCCAATTGAGTTGAGATCGAGCATGGAGGTTGTTGAGACGATATACAAGCTTCTGTTAAAGTTTCATAGCATTTGGACTTGTAGAATGAGAGTTATGACCGATCTAAGTTTGTATTTGTTAATGTAGGCTGGAACCTTCGTGTTGATCAAGAGCCTCGTATCCATCGACCACGTATCCACTAGCCGCTCCCTTCTTCGCATCGATCCCAAATGTTCTGGTGAACTATATGACTTCGTATCCATCAATCCATAGCCTTTGTATCCATAGGCTACCATCCATCCATTAACGTCTGCGGCCTTCTTCGTATTGGTTCCTTAGTACGTCCTTCAAATCGATCAATAATTGATCGATATGAGATGCGCATCCAAATCTCTATAACCATTACTTCATTCTTCGTATCGATCCCAGCCTTGATTGATACGAAGTACATTGACATACTTTCCATCCAATCGATACGTGCATTTCGATACGAACTCCATATCCATCAACCTGCTTCCTTTCTAGATTCAACTGATCGATGCAAAGTGCATTGATACGAGATGCATTGATCCGAAGACCGATCGATCCAAACCAGTGTATTAGTGATCGATACGAATGTATCAAGGTGAACCCATTTCTAATGAATATTGATCCATCCATAGCTTGAGTATACGAACTCCGATTGACTTGTAATTTGAAAGGTACCCTCACCTAGCCTTACTTATCATTCCCTATCGATCCCACATTGATTGGAGCTTGATTCAATTTTGACGGTATCGATCATAGCCTTATTTTCAATCGATCTTCAATCCTGATGTCCATCCTTTTTAGCCTATTTTTTGATATCCCAGCCTTGGCCAAAAGGCAGGTTAACATTTGCTCCTCAAAACATGCCTTGTGGTAGGAAGGCGTGTTTGAACAGCTTCAAATCTGACATCCAAAGTCCGTATTCCATCCATAGCCATACCATCTGAACCATAATCCAACCCATTACCAAGCCATTCTATCAAAGTGCCATGTCCTCATCCAAATCCTTAACCAATTCCATGTCCATCCAAACTCGACAATCGAGTTCTAATCCATCCGTATCCAATAACCGATAACCAAATTCATGACCTCTTCAGGTCGATGTCCATATTCGGGATTGCTCCGGGCCCTTTGCCAATCCTTAGTCATTCAAAGTCGAAATCTGAATCCGTAATCTCTTCGGATTCTTGCCGTGCATAGTCCATACTCGATGACTTATGTGCTAAATCCTGCGTTATAAAATCCAACCTAAGTCCTAGGCCAAACCTGGTTATCCCGGATCCTTGCCAAGCATAATCCATAGTCGACAACCTGAAATGATAAATGATAGACAATATGGGCCTAAGTCCTAGGCGGAATCCTAGTCTCTCCGGACCCTTGTCGAACATAGTCCTACTCGACGACCTGAATAAGTCGATTATGCCTCTCGTCTTCATTTCCTAACCGCCCCCCCGAGTCCTCGAGGGAAATCCGGTACATACTCCTCGTTACGCACTCCTGTATTCCTGTCGGTACCATGTTGTATGGCGTCACCTGGTATTCGTCCATGAACTGTCCTAGCATGACACAGTGGTGTGCTCCGAGTCTAAATCCATCCAGATTGAAAACCGCTTCCTGATTGGGGCTGCCTCCTTCTAAACTGCTTTATATGTTTGCCAATTGAGTCCCTCTGGTCCTGCTCCATGGATCTGTGCTCTAGCAGCTTCTGTTGCTTCTGCCTGTCCAAACTGCCTGAAAACTTCTACATCATCGCCTCCTGCCTTTTCATCAACTGCCCCTGCATAGAATCCATCGTAGTTTGCATTTCACCCTAGTGATGTAGATGGATGCCTGATCTGCTCCAGCTCCAGCTCCAAAGGATGCCTCTTGACTTCTCTTTTGAGGGCTTCTTTCTGGTAATGTCCTTATAGCTGGTTGCCTAACTATGGTTCCTTCTAGATCTGATCCTTTAGCTTTCCAAATCTGAACTCTAAATCTAATGTAGTTGGTGCTAATTTTCTCAGTGAAAGCACCAAAGTGTTTGCGCCAAAATTAGTCAAAAACCCCAGAAGAAGTAAAAGCACCAGTGTTTATACACAAATCTGCAATATCCAATCACAACTTATAGATCCAAATATTGTAGAGGCAAAAACGAAGAAATAACAAAAGGAAAATGGAAGAAAGCAAGAGAAGATACAAGATTTATAATGGTTCGGTTATCTCCGTCCAATCCACTTTGAATAAATCCTTTTATTTCCTTTATACTGTGGTTACAGTTATAATCTTTTGAATGTCAATAATCAAAATGGTAGAGTTTTGCCCAAAAGGGAAGAAGAATCACCTTTGTAGTTGTTATGGAGTTGCTATTTATAGGAGTAGATATGGAAATATCTGCCCCAAAATTCAAAATACCATTTCTCATGCGCATGTGGGCCTACCAGGTCGATCTGGGGTTGTTATGGATCGATCCTTCGTATCGATCCAAATCGGCTCTAATTGAGTTTAGATCGATCATGGAGCTTGTTGAGACGATATACAAGCTTCTGTTAAAGTTTCATAGCATTTGGACTTGTAGAATACGAGTTATAATCGATCCAAGTTTGTATTTTTAATGTAGGCTGGAACATTTGTATCGATCAAGAGCCTCATATCCATTGACCATGTATCCACCAGCGGCTCCCTTCTTCGTATCGATCCCAAGTGTTTTGGTGAATAATATGACTTCGTATCCATCAATCCATAGGCTTCGCATCCATAGGCTACCATGCATCTGTTAATGCCTGCGGCCTTCTTCATATCGATCCTTGAGTGTGTTCTTAGCATTGATCAATAATTGATCGATACGAAATGCTCATCCAAATCTCTATAACCATTGCTTCATTCTTCGTATCGATCCTAGCCTTGATCGATACGAAGTGCATTGACATACTTCGCCATCCAATCGATACGTGCGTATCGATATGAACTTCATATCCATCAACCTGCTTCCTTCCTAGATTCAACTGATCGATGCATAGTGCATCAATACGAGATGCATCGATCCGAAGACCGATCGATCCAAATCAGTGCAATAGTAATCGATATGAATGTACCGCGGTGAACTCATTTCTGTCGAATATTGATCCATCCACAACTTGAGCATACGAACTCCGATTGACCTAAAATTTGAAAGGTCGTAGCCTCATCTAGCCTTGCTTATCATTCCCTAACGATCCCACTTGATTGGAGTTTGGTCCAATTTTGACGGTATCGATTATAGCCTTATTTTCAATTGATCTTCAAATTCTGATATGCATACTTTTTAGCCAATTTTTTGATATCCCATCCTTGGCCAAAAGGCGGGGGTAACACAACTGATATTTCATTTAAAAAAATCTATATTAAACTTTTACAAATTTCAAAATTTTAATATCATCTTCCACTTAAATTCCAAATAAATTCAAATAAAAAAATTTCTTTTTTTCTTTTCAAGTTAAATTTCTTAATTATTCCTTTATATAAAATTTAAATCTTAAATATCCAATTATAAATTTCATTTGACCGATCAGTGTTTATTATGTAACTATCTAACCTAGGCCAAGTGATTTAAATTTGAGTATACATCATTTTAACCCATTTTTCGATTTGGGTCTCGTTGTCCAATCGGTTAATATGACAATAACACTAGGTGATGGGCATAAAAATAAGGTGTCGGTTGTGTATATATACATACAAATCATGCAAATTCAAAAGTAAACACCCCTACACATTTTGAATACCCATGTGGATATTCATATCCATATTTAGTGACTTAAAAATAGAATTTATTCCAAATTTTGAAATATGCAGACAGAACAAATTATGTTTTCTATATAGCATGTAAGCACGAGGCATGAGCCAAATGGGACAAATATATACTGACCTATAAATTTTATTTTTATTTTTATTTTTTACAATATATGCTTTCTGTATACTTTAAGATATATTTTCCTAATCACAACATGAACCCAAATTATGCAAACATATTGAGCAACATGTTCAAGTATGCAATAAAACCATGGGATTCACAGCATGAACATACTTCAAAATCATGCAATGCACATCAAGTATGAAACCTATCTTAAAATCACGAAACACGTGCATGCAAGTAAAAAAACAGCAAACATGAAACATGAACATGAAGCGTGACAATATATTTATTCCATTATACATGATGCATGGGATATAAAACATAAAGCATGAAAAAAAAACACATCAAGCATGAAACCTAGCTAACAATGGAAGTGTTCAAATTTTTGGGAAGATGAAGACTCTGTCCATGAATTTATAGAGCATTCAACTTTCGCGGATTATGAAACATGGACGATGAGACCATGGATGGAGATGCGTTGCAAGCACGGCTGCGGCGACAATGCTGAGATGAGAATATGCTCGGGTTTTTTTTCCTTTTCTTCCCCTTTCTTTAAGTTTTCTTTTTGCTACAGGTTTCCTACCTTCTCTTTTTCTTTTTCTTTTTACAATGCTGCTTTTTCTCACGCCTTGGTTGGTTGCGAGTTTCGGCAGAGGAGAGGAGTTGGTTAGGTGAGGTGGTGGGCTGGCGGAGATCTAGTGAGTTCGGTGAAGGCGGAGGGAAGCTTTGGTGGCGGTGGAGCGGATCTGTTGAGGGGAGGTTCGGTGATGGCACTGGATTGTGGGTTTCGACAGAGGAGAGGCGGGCTAGGCGGAGGCGGTTTCTGACGAGATTGTGAAAACAGAGGGGAGGCTGGCGGGTTTGATGAGGAGTTTAGCAAGTTTGGTGAGGAGGTTGCGGTGAAGGCGGAGGTTGAGTGCAAGGCTGCGTTTTCTGATGAGAGAAGTCAGAGACTCAGAGGCTGGGTTGCATGCATGGTTGGTAGAACAGGAGGGAGAAGGCAAAGGTGAGAGGAGGAAGTTTGCATGGTGTATATATATATGTTTATTTTTTTTAAGGAGAGAAGACTTAAATTTGTTTACATCAAAGAGTAAGAATCAGAAGGAGCAAGAAGAACAGAGCACACGGACATAAATTTAAGGATGCACAGGGGTCACTTAATGCGAGCCTTAAATGCTGGAGACAGTGCTGCGCGACATGTTATGGGCCTCGAAAAGATCGAAAAGAAAGGAGAATCAGAGATGATGATAAATAGAAATATCCAATGTGTCACGGTCACGGACCGCTATCTTGTTTATTTAGCATTTTACAGTGGACATCAAAACATGAAAACAAATATACTGTGGAGATTAGCGCGGCGAGACGAATCTAATGTTGTATTAAAATCTACGTTGCGATGGTCGTATCAAAATTTCATCTCTCGTCAGTTATACCGCTTTGAATTTGAACGACGACGATAATTTCTAATAAATGGAGCTACAAAGATCAGAATTAGACAGAATAAATTTTGATGTTTTAATTGGAATTTTTTTAGATCATTTTTATGTAAAATTATATATATTTCAAAATTTGATAATTCTTCCTGAAAATATACTGACCGAGTTTCGAACAAATTTTGACACAAAATAAATTTCATTAGCTTCATTTCAATGGACACATTTCAACTATCCCGTTTTTGTTATTGAATTTTGTTTTTAAAAGTAAATTTAAATTTAATTTTTTTCATTAAATTTCTAATTTGAATTGTTGAAAAAATTCAGGTCGTTACATTAACAAAGGGTTAAAATGGGCATGTGACATTTTACTTGGGAATGTGCCATTTTGCATTAAAGTTCACTTATAATAATAGTTTTTTTAAAAGTGCACAATGATGAAAAGATTTATATCCAAATCAATAACCATAAAAAACTTATACATATGTTCCAAAATTGTTTCAAATAAATAACATGTGTATTTTGTTCAAGTTTGGATTTTACGTAGAAAGCGATAAAAATTATATTAGGTAATTTAATATTAGATTTCAATCAAATTGCTAACCTTTCCTCTTTTTAATCAACTTATGAATTTCAAGTCTACCTAAAAGTTAATGTAAACAACAAACAAAATTATTTGAAAATGACTAGAGAGAGAATTTTCAATTTTCAATTTTACAATATGAAACTAAACTTTATATAAAAAAATTACTTCAAAATATTATCCAACTAAGAGTTTCTATATGAAAGAATTGGACAATACATGCATGTATAAATTATGATACTGAAAAATAGATCTAATTAAATACATAACATAAACAACTAAACAAAATTGGGATAGATCCATAATAATTATCAGTGGTGTCATGTGAATAATAGAGAATGTAAACACGATAATTTTATCATACTAACATGATGACGATAAAACTGGTTCAAGGGATAAACAAAATATTCAAAACATTGTTCAAATACTTACAAAGGAATGAATGGAATAGATGAAGAATAGAAAAATATAATCATAATGAAATAATATACAAATAAAACAAGAGTTCGCCTTTTAGATGAAGCCAGGAGAAACACCCCGATTTGATATTTTTCTTCAGATCTCAAGTAGATCACCATCCAGCTTTGCAAGAGAAGGATGAACCACTTATTTTTATTTTATTCGATATTTTCATTTGGTATTGGAGTTGGCAATTATTTTGGAAATATTGATTTGATTTTCATCCATGGAAAGTTAGGAGAAGAGGAGAGAATAGAGAGAGAAAAATGAATGTTTGTAGAAGATGAATTAGCGAATTTGTTTGTAATTGAAAGAGTGAAAACTTCCATTAAAAATTCTTTAATCAATTTCCTTAATTTTCTCTCTCTCGTTCAATTCCTCTTTATTCATATGTTATGGCTGAAATTACTTGCCATCACATGGTACAAAATTTGCATAAATCTTTCGCTCAATTAACTTTTATTTAAAGTTGTTTAAAAATGCACAGATATCATATATCGATGCGTGCAAATATAACTTTTATATATGTATTCAAATAATTTCAAATAGCTCCCAAACATCAAATGAATTAAATAATAACTAATATTTCTCAAATATTAATTAACTTACAACATTTTATAAATAAATTAAATCATATGGTTTTTCGTAGAATTCGCAAATACGGTTGCTTGACTCAAATGTGCAAAGTCAGTCATCAATTAATGTTGACAAATTCAAATATTAACATTCACACGTCACATTAGATAGTGGTGTGACATTTTGGATGAATTTATCGCTTACACATCTTTAGTGGAATAAATCTAATTTTACTTGTTTAAGCTTTACTTTGTGGTGATAATTATTTATACTAATTCTCTTCGTTAAAGCTATATCACATTAGGACTTATGAAATTTTATAACCGTCAAAATTCCAATATCAAGTGCAAACACAGAAATTTTGGTTTAATAATAACAATCATTACTAACTGTACTGCTTTGGCCTAAAACTTTTTATTTTAACTTGACTTAAGTAAATCCCTTGATACTAACCCCAAATAACCGAGATGATGAATTCTCTTGACTTGTATTTAACTTTCAATGTTTCCACTCGAGTTCGATGGAAGTTATGTCATGATTTAACTATAATCAAAGTGAAATTTCCACTTTGAAGCTTGATAGTATTATCAAGTCGAGTGAATTGTGTAAAATTATCATATCGATATTTTCTATTTGACCTTGGTTATATTAACCAACAAAAAACTATCGAGTGAGTCATTACATAATTATCTAATAACTATCAGTACGTCACCCTTTGTTTTTTTTTTCCAGAAAAGAATTTTATTAATAAACCCCAAAAGTACGTCACCCTTTGGTGCCCCCAACAACCATGAGTAATGCAGTGTCCAATGTTGGGAGAGTGTTACATACTCTAGTCTCAATAGATGTATAGATATTCAATCTCAATACATCTTTACCAGGAATATTTAAAACTATATGATTATTTTATTATGATAAATCACTCATGATTACAATGCATTGTAACTACTATCACAAAACATAACACTATGGATTTTCTATATTAAATATACTTTTAATAAATAATTAACATGACACATTTTATCAAGTATATAATAGATAGAAAACATATTCTATTTTGAACAAGATTGGTTATCGAGTTAGGTATATGTAACAAATTACATAATTGCCTTAAGGCATATCCCTGCTAAGTGATAAATTTGGCCAAAATGTTACACTACCTGCTAAGTCACGTATGAATGTTAATATTCGAATAGTTCGATATTAATCGCTTACGTTGTACACCTAATAGGTCACACAACCGAAATGATGAGTACTTATTTGACCAAATGATTTAATTAATTTGTAATTATTATAAACAAATTAAATCAATTAATATTTATGAAATATTAATTATAAATATATTTTGATTTGATGAACAAATATTAGTAATTATATATTTATAATAGTTATGAATATATTAATCGATATACGATATCAATACGCGTTTAAATTAGATTTGAGTGCAAAATATTTTGTTCGGGCTTTAAAACGATTAAAAGTTCGTATGGGAGGCTGGTTGGTTTGGCTCTAATAGAAATGATAGGCGTCCATATGAAGGCATTGAACATGGGGCAGGGTTGAGTGGATAAGAGGGAAAGGAATAAGAGAAAATAATGGATTTTGGTCCTAATTTCTATCACTATTCCTCCTATATATAAACATCTCAACCCACTCTCATTTTAGATTTTTGAAGCCTCCATCCACTCTCTATTTTTGGCCGATGCTTCCCTTCTCTCCATTTACAAAGTCAAATCAAAGTAAAACAATTATATTTGATAATTGGCGGTCATCAATTCAGGGACTGGCACTCTGCTAGACTGGAAACTGTTATAAGGAGTAAATCTCATCGTTTAAGGTAAACTTTCAGACATTGGATTATACGGTATATTCCTAACCTATTTTCGACCATTAGTGTATATATAATGCTTATATGTATGTATTATATTGATAGTTAGGTGTCGATTTCAATATATAAATATATTGTCACAATTTGGATTGGCTGCATATTTACACATTCTTTATATTTAATTTTTTCTTTTTAGTCATGTATATACCTATAAAAAGACAGCTCAAAATATTTTGATAAAAATTAAACAATTTAATATACAACATCTTTATTAATAGTCGCAATACCTTTGGTGTCACATTTTTTTGGTGTAGATTTAAACTTTCAAAAATTCCCATGCATTTTGTATACGAGATCAAAAGTTCAAATCCCGTTTTTGACAATATTCCTTTATATTTTTTGATGAGGTCTTATGTTTGATTTTTGCTCATAACAAAAATGCATTTTTATTGGTATAAGACCGCGAGTTCAAATCTCATTTTGAAAAAAAACTATTTTTCACGTATTTCATTTTATTCATGCTATAATCTTAGTATCATAAAAATAATAGCTTTATTTAAATATACATTCTTTAATGTCTATTTTATAAATTTGTAAATAATATTTTATTAATTCATCTCTTTAGCTTCATTTTATAGGACCAATTTTTTTTCAATGTATATTTTCATGGTCGACTTTTACAAAGATAAATTAATATTTTATTTATTTCATCTATATCTTCATAGACAATTTTCCTCATTAGAAATTTTCATGTTTAAAAAATCTTTTTAGATTTTAGCTCCCGAAATAAAAAATTAACATTCTATTATTACATATGTTTAATTTAACTTGAATACGTAACTTGGGTTTAAACGTTTTAAAACTATGAATTTGAATATTTTTTGAAGTTACTTTACATAATTTATTTCTTATATAATTATTTAGCAAAATATTAGCAATCTCTAACAAATATCATATTACCTTTAGTATCGCATTTTTATTATGAATGTGAACTTCCATGTATACTTTTAGTTCAATTATAAATATTATAAAACTAATAAATTTAATAAGTGTAAGATATGGTTAATAAAATATAAGTTAATAACATTCAAATAAAAATAAATAAAGAAAAAAATAGGATATAAAATAGAATCAGTAATATAATCAATCCAGCATTTCTAAAATACAATAAACTAACATATTCAAAAAAATATAACAATAAATGATACAAAATCCTTTTGAATTTAATAAACCCATGTTCTATAAAACATTCATTCATACCATTATATTTACGTGGTAATTTTAGCAATTTTGTTAGACGATCCCCTACAATGATCCCCTACAATGATGTAATTTTATAAGGTAAAATATTTATTGAAATTGTAAAATGTATTCAAATATTTCCGATATTTAAATTTTTGTTACTTTGTATACACCTATAAATAGTTTGGCTCAAAATATTAAGAAAAAAAAATTATTTGAAATAATTTAATGTACGACGCGCACACATATATATAAAACTTAAATACCATATCATACTTTATTCAAAATATAGTTACATGATTTTATATATAAGTTTCGTAGGTACAATAATTTTAGCAAAAATAAATAAATAAATAATATATATATTATTTAAATATTATTATATCAACTAGTTGTATAAATTAATTATATTAAATGAATATATATTATATAAATTATGTTTTATAATTTACAACTTAACAATCATCATACTCTTGGCAGAAAATACATTTTTATTAATTTAAAATATTTAATTATAAGACGAGAATTAAAATTGATTAAAAATTATAAAATTATATATTAATTATTCATAATTACAAAATATCACTCAGAACATTACCAAAAAATTAAAATTAAAATTTATGTTTCAAAATAATTTTTTTTACTAATTCTTAAATACAGAAAAATAGGCACAAGGACAAACATAGAAAAAAATTTAGGCTGAAAGACAATAAGTTTGTTTTTTAGGTTGAAGGACATTGCTAGTTTTAACTAGCATTTTGTATGGTGTAAAACTGAATATAATGCTAGATATAACTAGCATTTTGCATAGTGTAAAAGTTGAATATAATGCTAATTATAACTAGCATTTGTCCTTCAGCCTAAAAATGAAACTTGGTGTCCTTTAACCTAAATTTGTTTCAAAGTTTGTCCTCTTCCCTAATTCCCTCTTTTAAATAATATCTGTACAGATATTTATATTAAAATATATTTCAAAATTTAAAATAAATAAAAAATTCTGGCATGACCATGTATATTTATATTATATATCTGTATATTATGTATTTAAAAAATTTAATATATATTTACGATTATATATTATACATATATGTAAGTATTTAATACACACACATGTTTATTAACAAAAAAATGAGGGAATTAAGGAAAATGACATACTTTGAAGAAAAAAATTGGGCTGAAGGGCGTCAAGTTTCATTTTTAGGCTGAAGGACAAATGCTAGTTATAATTAGCATTATATTCAACTTTTACATTATACAAAATGCTAGTTATATCTAGCATTATATTCAGCTTTACTCTATACAAAATGCTAGTTATAACTAGTATTGTCCTTCAGCCTAAAAAACAAACTTGTTGTCCTTCGATCAATTTTTTTGTAAGTTTGTCCTTGTGTCTATTTTCCTGTAAAAAAATTATACTGTTATGGCCAAAATTAGTTTCAACTACTTTTTGTTTTTTCGCATTTGTTTCATGAATTTCCAATAACATGTCTTCAGATTTGGAACATAGGGGAACAAGAGTTAATGGATCAGGTTTATGTAGAGCAAATGCATCATGTAATGGAAGGAGTAATGCCGATTCTAGGTTAAGATTCGGATCATCCACTCTCATTATCAAAGGCAATATAGTAGATCTGAGCACAACACAGATATTGATTAGGGAATGGATCATAGACCTAGGGTATTCAATGCAAGTCAACGAACATGACAAAAGATGTCCGATTTTTAATAGACAAACGTGAACCCTGGTTATTCATCATGACCTCAATTTAGATCCGAAACCCACGAATGACGTTAGCTATAGGTGGTGAAGAATGACTGAAATCATCGAGCTATGCTAGTATCTACCAACAAAGTGTCTCCAGTCCCCACAGAATCAATGCGTAGAGGACGATGGCAGCAATATTCTGGACTGAAAAGAAAAGTGTCATTTGAGAGAAGGTAAGAGACATGTGAGATTGAGGAAAAATGTAGTTTCATGAAAGCGGTTTTTCATAGAGGAACACGTGTATGACTGAAGAAGAAATCGCTTTTGTTTTCACTGTGTGCTTATTGAGCCTATAAAAGAAATTATTTCAAAAAGCTACAACGTGGGTGGCACAGATTGCATGGATATGGGCTATTAAATGTGCTAATTAGCTTAGCTTCTTGACTTTGTTAGACGTATATAGATGTATATACCTCAACACTAGTTGAGTTGTATGTAACAGTGTATTGCGTATTGTTATATATATATATATATATATATATATAGTAGCAATAAATGAAGCCATTTTCAGAAAAAATAATACATGCATACATATATTATTTTCGGCTTTGCAAAAAAAGATTGATACATACACAAACAAGAGTATTTTGGCACGAGCGTAGGAGGAACTGGTATTACAAAAACATTATTAATAAGATTTTTTTGAATTTTACAAAATGATTTGACGTATATGTAATGTTGCATTTTTTTTGAATACTGACATTTAATATGCATCTACGTCCAATGGACTTATGCATGGAATTTTTGTATCAGATACGAAAATAATCTATAAATTGGACCGACCATACTTAGCCAAAAAGAAGAGCAATAAACCTATGGAATTATGAATTATTCTTACATGTTCATGCATACCCAAGACAATAACTTTGATTCCTAACAGAACTAAAACATCTTCTTCATTTGATATAGTAGTTAATCTAAAACAGACATGGTAGGATTTTGCGATGAGAAGGAAATAAAATGACATACTGTAATTCACAAAACAGTTTGATGAATAACAAATAAAATGACAAACTGTAATTGATTAACAACTCGTTATATTTCACATTTAAGGTATAGATTTACATTGAAAGTAGTTACATGTTCAATGTTACAAAATGAGAGCTACTTGCTACATATATAACCCACACATGAAACCACATCTAAAATAGCTTGGAGTAACTTTGTTCAACTTATTACTCGATACTTTAACAATAGTCTAGACAATCTTTGTCCCTGTTGATTTCAAAATCAGCAAATAAATTGTTACAACATGGCTAAGCTCTAATTCCACTTTTTCACATTAATTTTCGATCTCTTTAACTTTATTTAACAATATATAAAAAGCCCAACAAAATTTACAATAACAATAGCATATAAAAAACACAAACAAAAAAGGAACGGTTTGAAAATACTTATAATACCCAGGGATTCATATTCCATATAGATAGTGTTGGACATGTAGTTATTTTTTTTAGATAATTGATTGTGTGCACAGTTTTTCCAATACATAATTAAATTAAATGCGGTAACAATTATGATAGAATACATTCATGGAACAAAACATATTTACTCTCTGCTTTTATTTTTCTTGGATCATATTATATTACATCAAATGATCAACCTGAATCCGAAACCATAAAAAAAACCAAAAATTAAAACCATCACTGCATACATATAGCTCAACTATATTGCATGTCCCATGAACATTCCGCTTCTATTGGGACTACAAGTTATATTATATGCAGTTCATCTAGGAGCATTCATGGTTTGGAGATATTTCTATGTATGTATATCAGCAAATGATTACAAACATAAAGAAAAAAGAATGAAAAAATCAAATTGATATTGTAAACAATGATTTAAAACTTTATTTCAGTACCATAATAAAGATTTCTCTAGATGAGAATACATTTAATACATATTTTCTGCACTTCAAACATTGTGCAGAAATAGCAAGATCAGTTAATTTACTTGCAAAAGTGACAACAAAGAATCATAGAATAAGACTTGTAATGCCACCGCAAGAGAGATTGTAACAACTCGTAAATTTTCGATGATAATTTTTTTTGTTAATTTAATAAAGTTTGGTAATTCAATGTTAGAAGAAATAAAAATTTATGGTTAAATAATAAGAATATAACTGGAACCAAATGAAATGGTATTAATTTAAGGTAATTGATAACTGCTGTAAATGTAATTCAATTAATTAAAAAGGATTAAAAAGGTTATAATTGGTTATAATTGTGAACTTATTGTAATAATGAATATATTAATTGATGACTGAATTAAAAGAGCAATTGATAATTTAAATGTTGTATTAATTAAATAGTATGTAATAAATTTGTAAATTGGAGGAAAAATGAATGTTGTGTGAATAACTATAACATTTGTGTGTAGATAACAAACATATGAATGTGACTAAAAGTTAACGGTGACAATTACTATATGCTGCCTATTTATTTAGCTTGTTAAATTTGATTTAGAAATCAACTTCTATTAATTCACTTAATTAGTGCAGTTAATGTAGATTTAATTTGATAATTATATAATATTAATTCAATAAGATGTAATCAATGTAACTAATTGTAATTGAATAAAAATTAGTGCTGCAGTAGTAATTATAACGCTTGTTGTGGATAATAAACTTACAAATGTTATTAAATGTAGAATTTGTGACAATTGTCATTTGTTATCCATTTAATTAATCAATTACAAATAAATGTCAATAAATGTTACATTTATGCGAGTAAGACAATAACTGCAAAGTGCGAACATAATAAAAGATATAAGAATGTTAATTTTATTTACAACGCAATAATTAATGAAATAAAAGAGCGAAATCAAGATAAATTAATTAATTGGGATTTTAAATTAACTAACGTGTATAAGTGACAAATTTCAATATAATTGGAATATAGTAGTTAACATCAAGTAAAAGATGGAAATTATAGCGTATTAGTGAAGTGAAATATAAAACAATGTTAACTATGTCTATGCAATCAAAAATGATAAAAATTGGTTAGTTAATTAATTTGAATATAAAAAAGTGATTAATTAATTTAATATTAGTTTATTTAATTAACGTGAAAATAGCCATTTGGCCACTGACTCGGATTTCGATGAAACTAGTTTCAACGGATCTGTAACAGTGAATTATTGTAAGGTTTCATGTTTCGTAGCGATCGGACTTGCCGTTTGATCGTACGAACTCGAAACGCGTAGAAATCAATTTAATTAAAATCAATTTGAAATAAGCTGATTTTAACACAACTTCTTTATACGATGGAAACCTATTCCATTGAGTTTAAAAATATTGAAAACATCTATTTTGATGTATGGGATGGCCCATTTCCGTTTCGGGAACGAAACGGGCTATTTGGGTTATTTATCGTCCAATTTTCAATTCAGTCTTGTCCATTATAACTATTTTCAACTTTGCCTATAAATAGCCCGTTATAAACCCTAGCTACTTCTTATTTTCATTTGTCTGTATGTACAATTCTCTCTGGCTTCTTCTTCTTAATGGCAGACAAACCAAAACTGATTCAAAATTCAATTGCAAACCAAAATCAAATCAAAAATTTAAACACCTCAAACTATATCGAATCATATATCGATTCGAAGCCCTCGAAGAGCGCAACCCAAATATGTGATTTGTTTTTCGATTCGGATCTTGGGTTGACCAGAATTGGCCGTTTATCCACGACCATTCGTATTAGGTTATTGGTTTTGATAGTGGATTGTCATCTTTGCTACGATCGGAAAGTACAGTCGTGTAATGGTCGTCGAACTGAGTGCATCCATGGTCTTCATTAGCCTTAGAGATGGCTAGAATCACGACGATCGGTGCTTGAACAATGCGGCAATGGAATCATCGTGGGGGACTGGGGATGTGCGCGTGTTGGCCTTAGCGGCGACCAGGGATGGGGATTCAGGCGGCGGTCTTGGATCTGGCCATTGGCGACCGTGGCGGCGGCGTAATTGGCAACAAAAAGCAGCGACTGCGTGTGTTCGTGACTGGGTAGGGTTTCGATACGAGAGGAGTGCATTTTGATCGATGACGTGGTAGGTGATTTTTTGGTTTTATTTTATTTTGTTTTAAATTTTAATTGTCTAACATCTATTCTGAATAACTTCGCATACGAGGTCCAATTCACACGTGGTTTGTTTCGTTGGGATCGTATCGAAATTTCGGATATTATGACGCCGGTTTGGATGAATTATGAGACTATTGAAATTTGGGCCTTTATTTGAATTTCAAATCGATTTGAAATTCGATGGTGAGTGTTTTAACCCACTCACAATTACTAAACTATCTTATGTTAGTTAAATTTAATTTATGATGTGGTTAGAAATTTATTGATTGCTGTTCAGTATGTTAAATTTTCATTTTGTTTAAAATTTGACTTTTATTGCATTTAGTTATCTTTCATTTATTATTTAATTTTAAATTGTCAATTAAATACCTTTATTGATTATTCGTTATCTATTGATGTTCATTGATTGATTTGGATGATAATTGTGATGTATGTTTGATTGTTGATATTGGATGGCTTGATGTTGTATTTTTATTGTTATAACTGCAAATTCCTTATGGGTTGAATGATACATACCCGAACAATCTATGGATTAGAGAAAAAATGTTATGGGTTGAAATGATTGACTTGAGCGATTTTATAGATTTTATTTAATTTGAGATTGCGGTTTGTAATGATATATAACCGTAAAATTTTAATTTGCGGACTGAAATGATAAAAATCCGTATCACTTGATCTTAAGGTAGAGAATTATATACGGACACAGGATTGGTTAAATTAAATGATTTTACAATCCTAAATTTCTGAATTTAGGTAAATGATATTTTGAATTTTTTTTCAAATAAATTGAATTATTATCAAAATTCGAGTTTTATGTTGGAATAGGAATTGATTTAAAGGAATTGGTTAAAGGAATAAAATTGAAATCTTAAAGTTGGATTTTCATAGTGTAAATGGAATTTATCGGAATTGAGTCATTAAAATTGTGAAATATAACTTTGATATATATTGAAATCGTTGTAGCTTAAATTGATACTTCAAACGTGAATTGAAATCGATATAAAATTTAATATTTTATTGAAAATGTGAATGGTGACTTGAAATTGGATTTTTGTTGAGTAAGAAATCGAGATGATTCTATTATGTTGAAATGAAGTAAATAAAAAATTTATATTAATTTCAAACTTCATATTTTTATTATAAACTGTTTTAAAATATATTATTTTAAAGACTTTAATTATTAATATTTTCAAACTATTAGACTATTTGACCTATATTACTATAATAGACCATTTTAAACCTATTTTTAAACCATTAAATCTATTTTAAACTAATTAACCTAGTTTAACTTATTTTAAATCTAATTAATCTATGCTAAAGCCATTTAATGTATTTTAATTATATTTAATCTACTTTAAATCTATTTAACTATCTTAAATCAATTTAACAGTATCTTAAATCTATAACTAAACTATTTTTGAGTATTTTAACTATTTATAACCATTTTAACTGTTTATAATTATTTAAACTATTTTCTAAATTTTCAGGCTAGGTAGAGAGAAAGTGTTTATATTCAAATTCATTGGTTTAAAAGCAAATAGGTTAAATGATGTTATAACCTAAATTGGAATTTAAATGTTATAATTAATTGAGTATAATGATTTTGAAGTGAGGATTTAACCTAACTGGAAATATGATTTTCGAAAGGAATATGAGAAATGATATGACTTCGAAAGTGAATCTGATTTCGAAAGTAATAGGGTTTGAAGTGAATATGATATTTTGATATCAATTATGAAAAATGATATTTGAAAATGTAAAAGAACCATCCTGTGTGAAATAAGCGTTTGGTTGTTAAAGAGACCGGGATCAGATGTTGTCATACTTTCAGCCAATACCGAAAACCACTTTAACAACTGTGTACATGGTGGAGATTCCAGAAATAAAGTAGGATGGTTTGGCGAACGATTTTTGTAATGGTATGACGTGACCCTGACTCCCGCGAGTCAGCTTAGATGTGACTGAAACAGGAGCCATGCCGGGCCAAGTGAGGTCATTCCTCCTATCGGGCACATTTCTTCGATACCATTCTATTACTTTGTGATTGATTTGGTGGCCACCATTGATTTGATTTGGGAGTTTGTCTGAGGTGGACGGTAGTAGCTGCTATGCATTACCATCATTCCGATCCGCAATTGATATATCTATCGTGGCATTGACTCGAGTGCCATGTTCAGATGCCCTAGAACGCCTTCTACGAGTTTGTTTTGTACCATACATATGGAGTCCCTCTGGGTAAACCTCCAGTTTGTGGAGGAGCATACGGTACTGTATAGACTATGAGAATATATAAAATGTGTTAAGAGGGATATGGGTAACACCTTAACGCTATTTTAATACTTTTACTTTAATGCAAACATATTATAATAGCGTATTGTACTACATAGTAGATAGTTTAACGGATCTTTAGGAGATGTAAATCCTGAACTTCTCTTAAGTTACTTCACTCACGTTAGACACTGGATAGGAGATGTCAAACCATATAAACATATCTGGCGCCTCACATGCATATTTATCATTAATTTAACTTACATAAGATATTTTAGTTCTGACTTGAGTATTTTGTCTTTCAATTCGCTCGGGTCAGCCTGAGCATTTCAAGGTTGAAGACCTTATTTCTGGAGGACTAAGACGAAGATTTGTACTAGTGCTATTTATTATATTCCGCCGCATCATATTTTTCCGCTGCATTTATTATTTATTTCTTCATGTTCCTGTAACTCTGATTTTGTGTTGTAAAAGAATAGTAAAATGTATTTATAAAACAGCTTCATGAACTGTTATTTGACTATTATATTTTGTCATTCCGCTGCTTGATTTTGTTTTTTTAATTTCTTTTCCCTTTTCTTATTTACCCTATAACAATCTGCCCTTTTGAATGATTTGAGTCTGACATGTATGTCTGCATAAAACGTCCAAAATGGCTGGTCGTTACAGAGATTTTCTTTCCAAAAAATATATGGAGCACAACTACCAGGGGAGCATAATGACGTCAGAGCCATTGCAAGACTTCTGCTTGAGTATATGTGGAATGGACAATCATAGGCACACACATTACACACACACATGCACACACATAATTAATGCTTTGAAGTCGGTGTGCCATTTTTGTCTCCCATCATCCACGTTTCAGCAACATGATTACTCTACCTTTTTGATATCCTCTGTTTTTACCCTAAACATATGCACAAAACCGACTCTCTCGTTTCTTGCAAATTATAGTTACAGTTGTAAAATAAAGAATAATAGTATTTCTCACAAATGATAAACTCAAGTAGTAAACTAAAATATCTAAATATTTCAAGAAAAATCAAAATTTCAATACACCCCGTTTAAATCATCTTGATAGAAACTTATACTAAAGTTTACATCATCTTCCTTACCTTGAAATGATTCTCCTGCTTGATCATAAGCTCTGTAAAGAAAAAAAAGGAAGTTGGTTAAAAACTCGCTAAATTAGTTAGATGCATGTAATATCTACATACAGGTTATTTCAGTGCTGACTTGCAGCAACAGGGACAATATCAGTATTCCCTTAACATATACGAGTACATAAACACACCCAGGTGGGCCTGCATTTAATCACAACGTACATGCATTTTTAGTTGTATCCGTGGAAGTAGATTTGATAGTATCATCCCCATATTTGAACTCCACCTAGACAGAAGCCACTATTTTTTTTGTTCAGACTACAATAACTTCTTCATACTAACTTGGAATCAAGCGAGACTTCGGCCGACGGAATCCTATCTAAATTACAGACGATAAGCAACACTCGGATACTTTATCTAGTGAACGTATACCATAGTTTTCCGTGGTGACTAAGAGTTGTACTTAAAAAATAATAGGCTACATCCCCGTATTTGAACTCCGCCTAGGCAGAAGCCGTTACTTTTTTGTTCATAATGCAATAACTTCTTTATACTAACTCGAAATCAGGCAAAACTACGACCGATGGACACCTACCTAAATTACAGATAACATAGAACACTCGGATATTACAGCTTAGTTCTCCATGTTGATTAACGGTTATAATTAAAAAATAATAGGCTATATTCTCACTTCAACGCTCACTGTAGTTCTCCATGGTGACTAATAGTTGTACTTAGAAAATAACATGCTACGCCCTCATATTTGAACTCCGTGTAGGCAGAAGCCGCTATTTTTTTGTTCAGACTGCAATAAATTCTTCATACTAACTTGGAATCAGGCAAAACTTCGACCGGCGAACTCCCACCTAAATTACGGACAATATGGAATACTCGGATACTTCATATTGTGAACGCACACCGTAGTTCTCCAAGGGGACCGACAGTTTAGAAAATAACATGCTACCACATCCTCATATTTGAACTCCATCTAGTGCAGAAGCCACTATCTTTTTTGTTCAGACTGCAATAACTTCTTCATACTACCTCGAAATCAGGCAAAACTTCGACCGATTAACTCCCACCTAAATTATGGACAATATGGAACACTCGGATACTTCATCTTGTGAACGCACACTATTGTTCTCCATGGGACTAACAGTTGTATTTAGAAAATAACAGGCTACCATATCCCAATATTTGAACTCCGCCTAGTGCAGAAGCTGCTATTTTTTTGTTCAGACTGCAATATTTTCTTCATACTAACTCGAAATCCGGCGAGACTTCGACCGATTAACTCCCGCCTAAACTATGGACAATATGGAACACTCGGATACTTCATCTTGTGAACGCACACTATAGTTCTCCATGGGGACTGACAGTTATACGTAGAAAATAACAGGCTACCACATCCCTATATTTGAACTCCGCCTAGTGCAGAAGCCGCTATTTTTTTGTTCAGACTGCAATAACTTCTTCATACTAACTCGGAATTAGACGATACTTCGACCGATGAACTTCCACCTAAATTACGGACAATATGGTACACTCAGATACTTCATCTTATGAATGCACATTGCAGTTCTCCAAGGAGACTAATAGTTTATTTAGAAAATAACATGGTACCACATCCCCATATTTGAACTCCGCCTAGTGCAGAAGCCGCTATTTTTTGTTCAGACTGCAATGTTTTTTTCAAAATAACTCGAAATCCGATGAGACTTTGACCGATTAACTCCCACCAAAATTACGGAAATATATGGAACACTCGGATACTTCATCTTGTGAATGCACACTTTAGTTCTCCATGGAGATTAATAGTTGTACTTAGAAAATAACAGGTTACCACATCCCCGTATTTGAACTCCGTCAGTGCAGAAGCCGCTATTTTTTTGGGTTTAGACTGCAATAACTTCTTCATACAAACTCGAAATTAGGTGATACTTCAACCAATGAACTCCCACCTAAATTACAGGCAATATGGTACAATCGGATACTTCATTTTGTGAATGCATACTGTAGTTCTCCATGGTGACCAAAAGTTGTACTAAGAAAATAGCAGGCTATATCCCCACTTCAATACTCACTGTAGTTCTCCGTGGTGACTATGGCTATACTTAGAAAATAACAGGCTACATCCTTATATTTGAACTCCGCCTAGGCAGAAGCCTCTATTATTTTTGTTCAGACTGCAATTACTTCTTCATACTAACTCGGAATCCGACAAAACTTCAACCGATGAACTCCCACCTAAGTTACAGATAATATGGTACACTCGGATACTTCTTCTTGTGAACGCATACTGTAGTTCTCCATGAGGACTGACAGTTTACTTAAAAAATAACATGCTACCACATCTCCATTTTTAAACTTCGCCTAGTGCAGAAGCCGCTATTTTTTTGTTCAAACTACAATAACTTATTCATACTGATTCGGAATCCAGCGTGAATTCAACCGATTAACTCCCACCTAAATTACGGACAATATGGAACACTTAAATACTTCATCTTGTGAATGCACAATGTAGTTCTCTACAGGGACTGACAGTTGTACTTAGAAAATAAGAGGCTACCACATCCTAATATTTGAACTCCGCCTAGTGCAGAAGCCGCTATTTTTTTGTTCATACTACAGTAACTACTTTATACTAATTTGAAATTCGGCGAGACTTCGACGGATTAACTCCCACCTAAATTAAGAATAATATGGAACACTCGGATACTTCATCTTGTGAACGAATGCTGTAGTTCTCTATGAGGACCGACAGTCGTACTTAGAAGAAAATAACAGGCTACCACATTCCCATATTTGAACTCCACCTAGTTTAGAAGTTGCTATTATTTTGTTCAGACTGCAATAACTTCTTCATACTAATTCAGAATCTAGTCAGACTTCGATCGATTAACTCCCACCTAAATTACGGACAATATGGAACACTCGGATACTTTATCTTGCGAATGCACATTGTAATTCTACATGAGGACTGACAGTTGTACTTAGAAAATAACATGCTACCACAACCCCATATTTGAACTCCACCTAGTGCAAAAGCCACTATTTTTTTTGTTCGGACTACAATAACTTCTTCGTAATAACTCGAAATCTGGCAAAACTTCGATCGAAAAACTCCCACCTAAATTGTGGACAACATGGCACACTCGGATACTTTATCTTGTGAATGCACACTAGTTCTCCAATGGGACTGACAATTTACTTAGAAAATAACATGGTACCACATCCTTATATTTGAACTCCGCCTAGTGCTGAAGCCATTATTTTTTTGTTCAGACTGCAATATTTTCTTTATACTAACTCGGAATCCGGTGAGACTTCGACCGATTAACACACACCTAAATTACGGACAATGTGGAACATTTGGATACTTCATTTTATGAACGCACACTGTAGTTCTCCGTGTGGACTGACAATTGTACTTCGAAAATAACCAACTCCACATCCTAAGATTTAAACTCCGCCTAGTGCAGAAGCCGCTATTTTTTTTATTCAGACAACATTAACTTCTTTATACTAACTTGGAATCTGACAAAACTTCGACCGATGAACTCCTACCTAAATTACGGACAATATGGTACACTCAGATACTTCATTTTGTGAATGCACACTATAGTTCTCCATGATGACTAACAGTTGTACTTAGAAATTAACAGGCTATATCCCATCTTTGAATACTATTTCTCTATGAGATGTAAAAGGGTATATTTGAAATTTAAAAAAGACACCGCATAAATCTATTTAATTAATTCTCTTTATTAATAGTAAAGATAAAGATGAGAACTTCATTAGCATAAATCAACCACCATCATTAACTAAATCCTATCATGAAATGTAAAATAAACCAATTATTATCATACATTAATAAACTTGCTTACCATATTCCTAGCATACAATAAAGGATGAACAAAATTATACAAGAAGAAGAATATTTCTTGTAGGAATAGTGGTAAGAACAAACCAAATATGGGATTCTATCTCCTTCTTTTATATTTTAACACCTCCAAACTTTGTAGTGACTAATATATAAACATAAATGAGTGGGAAATATGTTACACCCATCGATAGAAGAAAAAATCATTATTTTCTTATGAAACTAATATGGTAATTTTAAATGAACTACTTATATTTGATGTTTCTATGGGAATAACCATCAACTTCCTCTGGTTAAAGAGCAGCTCCGCTTCCTCTTTCTTTCTTGCATATGAAATTTCCATATTACTAAATTATCAATTTAATTTTCATGGTTACTTGAGAATATTTGTGATGCATTAGCAAGATGAAAGAAAGGGAGAAAGTGAAAATAATCACAATATAAATGGTGTTAGTGATATAATTTAGTGTATGCATGACATTATTTGTGACGACCCGAAATTTTAAGCATTTGAAATTGGAATATTTAATTGATTTTAAACATTTAAAAGTTAATTTTTAACTTGAATTCAAAAATCACCATTTATTTGATAATTAAATTATTGAATTTAATAATTTAAAATTGGGTAAAATGTTGAATCTGGAGTTTGAAGTCTGTTAAAAATAATTTGAAGGCTTGTAAAATTTATATTGACAGTGTTGAGGATAATAAAAGTTTTAAAATTGAATTTAATACTGATCTGTTAAGTTTTGAAATTATATCGTTTTAAATTGAATTTAAAAAATAGTCTCCCGAGACAAAGTCTCGGAATTTGACGAAACCAGTTCCATTGGATCCGTAATAGTATATTATTATCGGATTCCAATTTTCGTAGCATTTGGAGTTGTTGTGTGAGCGTACGATATATAAACGCGCTTAAATTTAAATCGAAATTTAATATAATAACTGATCTAAAAAGCTATCTTCTCCATACGATTGAAATGTGACTCAAAACCTTTTTCATTGTGTTCGAAATAGGGGTATAACTTTATAAACGCTTGGTGACACGCCTCGATAGGATGTCAAGATTTGTAGCTACGAGTTCAAGATGGTTTAAGTTTAAATTTAAAAATATATATTGATTGACTGGTTAAAGTCTGTCTTCTCTTCTGCATTTTTACCTGTGACCTAGCATAGTTGAGCATGCAATAATCACGTCCATCACCTTTTTTCTAACGGAACATTTTGATTGTTGACTTGAAGTGAATAAATGAATTTTTAATTTAAAATCATTGTCTTCCTCAACACGCAGTTACATTGGTAGTTATCTCGAGCCTCCAAAGGTTCTGTTCAAAATCGTTCGTGTATTAAAAAAAAAGAGGCGAATGAAAACCGAAACCTAATTCCCTCTTCTAAAATCGAAATCGAAATCGATTGGCTCGTGGAAAAGAAAGGGGGCAAGCGACGTTCGTACACGTTCGCGAGTGATATCGATCGAGAGGCTCGATCGAAGCAGGTCGTGCGACCCGAAACGGTGAGCTAGGGTTTGGAAGCTTCGCGATTTAGGGATCACAATCTGGAATGTGGCGAGTTCGATGGGTAGGCGTCGCGATGTGTTCATCACCGTGTATGGAGGCGCAAAGATTCTACGGTGGCGGCGCATCTAGTAGCCGCGTGCACATGGAGCCGAAGATGAATTGGGGATTCGCACAAGAAGCTGTGGCAGTTGAGTTCGGCATGGGTTCATCGGCGACGTGAAAGCCGCGAAGCTGAGACGATGTAGTTGTCGACATTTGGGGAAGACTATTAGGTATGTTTATAACTTAATTTTAAATTAGATGTTGGATTTGAATTTTAATTTCAGAAGTTTTAAAAATAAAAATATATAAGTACAGAAAGAAAAAGTAAGATGATAAAATGCTGTTTTCAAATCTATATATGGTCAGATGCTGAAATTTTTATAAGTTTGGGTTTTAAATTTCAAATTTACTCGAAGATATGGGTTTATATAGGTATGTGTGTATAGGCTGTAAAATAAATTGTTGAACAGTAAGTAAAACTAGATTTTTAAAATCTACATAGATTATTTTTATAAGCAGTTTTTCAATTTATATATATATAGTTTCCAAATAAAATAAGTATACACATTTTAAATAACTTGTTGTTTTAAATAATGCATTATGGGGATTAATCTGTTAATAAACTTATTAAATTGTTTAGTTACAAAAGATTTCAAAAGAAAGGGGGAAATTAGTTTAGGAAAATTTAATTATTTGTTTAAATAAAGATTTAGTTAAATTAAATTTATAAAATAGAAATCAATTTATTTTGTTAACTTATATAATTATTTGATAACTGGAGAATATTTTATAAAAAGAAAATTAGTTTGAAATTAACTTATTAGGTAAAATGAAATTTATTAAATAGAAATTGATTTGTCCAAATTGTTTGAATATTCATAAAATCATCTAATATTTATTCAAGGTCAAAAGTCGAGAAAACCAAGGCAGGATTGAAGTGGACTACAAATTAAAAATCAAAGGTGAGTTAATCTCACTCAACTGAATTTTAATTTTAATTTAAATGGTTAAATTTAGATAATTGATTGATTGATTGGATGTAGTGTGTTATATTATATATAGTAGTATATAGTATATCATGGAATGTTTGATTTCCCGCATTATATACAGGATGAGACCCTATGCGCCGCATAATAGCAGACGATTTATATTAATCCCATATACCGCGATATTTCACCTCGAAGTGGAATTGGTATTTATGTTGCGCTAACGTCTGTGGATGCAGGGAAAACAGGTTGGAGGGATCCAACTGGATCCCTCAACATTTATTTAAATTATTTAATATTCTATGTTTTGATTATTTGATATTCTATGATGAATTATATTGGAATATTAAATGCTATGGTTTGATTGAATATATTTGGGTATAATGAGTTACCAAAAGTATATAAATTGGATTTTGGAAAGAAATTAAAAGAAGTGAATTTGTAAGCGAAATAATTATAGGAAATTTGAATAAATTAAGAATGAATTTAAAAGAATGGAAGTGATATTAAAATACTAATAAATAATTTCGAGTATGAAAAGAAAAGAAAAAGATTTTGAATAAACAGAAATTAATGAATTGTAAAATTAAGTAATTTTATTTTAAAGGAATAAAGAATTATTTTAAAATTTAAAGTTTAAATTTATTTAAAAGGATTAAGAAGTAATTTGAGAAATCTAAAATTGGTATTTTCAGTTAAAAGTATTTTAAATCATAATTAAGGAATAAAATCTGAAATTAATGGATTTTGGAATAAAAGGGAGTAAATTGACATCAATTTGGAAATTGATTCAAGTGTTTGAAATTGGAAATTTGAAGGAGAATGTGAAGAGAAGTATATTTCTCTGAATAGCCAAGTACGTTCAAAGTAAATTTTTAAATATAAGATAAAAAATTTAATGTTGTTTTAAAAAGCATATTTCAGGAATTTATTATTTCTAAATTCTAAAGTAAATATTTTATTCAAATCTATTATCGTAGTAATTATTTAAAAGATGACTTAGTATTTTGTTTTAAAAAGTGAAAACCTAGTTTTATATTTTATAAAGTAACCTTATTTTCAAATATTCATATAGTATGTATTTTTAACAAATTATTGAAGTAGTTTTTAACTTAAATGCTTTAAAGTATATTGTTATGAAATTGGTATATTGAATTTAATAAGCGAATTATTAAAAATTGATATTTAGTTGTGAAATTGCACTTTATAAAATCATAAATTAAAAGGATATTTAAAATGATCATTTTAAAAGTGTGAGAATATGATTTTATAAGTTATAATGGTTTAAATTAAAAATTTAATTATTTATGAAATTATACTGAATATTTGGAATTTAATTAATTGCATTTTTGAAATGCTATTATTTCTAAGGTAAGGATATTACAGCATTTTGTAAATGCTATAGTTGATATAAAGGAACAAAATTGGCAAGAATTTAAATAAAGGCTATTACAACACTTTCTATGTGCCGTAGTTGCTGAATTTAACTAAAGTTTTATTTGAAACTAAATTAAACCTATTACAGCATTTTTAATGCTGTCTTTGCTAAATTGAACTGTTTTGAAACATGACTTTCCGTAGCATCTGCGAAAGTTGAATTTATACTGTTTTGATAAACTTAAATGAATAAATGAACTTTGAAAAGGGTAATTTTTTTGAGAATTTGATATTTAATTATTAAATATAATAACTTCATTTTTAAATGGAGTAATTTGGTTGGAAAAATAAATATTTTGAAATGTGAGTTGAAATGGTATTTTATATAAAATGAATGTGGTTTTGAAAAGATACGATAATTTTATATTTTGAAATGGATTTGAAATGATATTGAATTGTTGAAATGATACTTGATTTTTGAAAATATAAATACCATTTTAAATTATAACCACGGGTTATAATAACGATTGGTTGTTAAAGAGACCGGGATCAGATATGAACATTCTCTTTGTCGATACCGAAAACCACTTTAACAACTGTGTACGCGGTGGAGATTTTAGAATGAAGTAGGATGGTGGTGATGTTCTTGAGGTACATTACGTGGACCCGACTCCCGAGAGTTGGCTTAAGGTGGCTAAAACATGAACGATCTCGGGCCAAAAGGGGTAGCTCCTTTGGTCGGACACGCTTCTTCGATACCATTCTATTACTGTTGTGATTGATTGGGTGCACCCCTTGATTTTGGAGTGTGGCTCGAGGTGGGTATAGTGGCTACTACATTACCACCTGCCCGTGTGCGTAATTGGTATATCTACCCTGGCATTGCCTTGTGTGCTGTGTCGCCTACCATACCGAGCTTAACGAGTTAGTTTTTCTCCCGTAGCCTATGGAGTATTTATGGTAGTCTCCCGATATGGAGATATGCTAATACTGGATGGACTACTGGGACTACTATGTATTGGGGGCTATATAGGTAACCCTTCGACGCTATTTAAAAGTAATTTTATTTTACTGTAGACATTATTATAATAGCGAAATATTACTATATAGTAAATAGTTTAACGGATCCATAGAGGATGGGCGGTCGCAAGCATCCTTTAAGTTACTTGTATCTTTATTATAGTTCACTTGAGTTGGTTTACATTATATATATGTCCTGACTCTAGTGTTTTGTGTTTTGCTTTACGCTCGGGTCAACCTGAGTATTCACAGCTTTGGATTCTCTTTCTGGAGCCGGTCTTTGCTAAAGATTCTGCATATATATATATATATATATTTCAGTTTCAGCTATTCTAGTTTATCTCATGTGTTAGTGAACTTCTATATATTTGGGATTTCTATTATGTTGTTTTCAGACTAATATTATGTATTTGTTTTGAGACTTTGTTATAGTAGCTTCATGAACTACTATGGTATTTTATATTCCACTGCGAGTTATTCTGATTGTTCTATGTCTGTGATTCTGTTTATTTGATTTTATTTGCTCCAAATTTATTTACAATCTTTTATTTTGCATCATTCAAGTCTTACATGTGTGGATTATTGTCGATTTGAATGGTATGAAATATCGAGTCGTTACATTTGGTATCAGAGCTTTGGTTTTAGGCAAACCATTGCCTGCGGAGCAAAACTCATTAGAGATAGGGTAGAAATACCCTAGAATGAGTGAAATCAATCTCAGAATCATATCTTTGTTAGAGAACGTATTTTCAAAGTACAAAATTATTTTCAAAATGTTTTCAAAAAATTTTCAAAGATTATTTTGATATATAAATTTTTTCTTGTTTCAAAAGATTTTCAAATGTTTTCTAACTTCTTTCCTTTCGTATCTACCTTGTTAGATTTTTCTTTCTTTAGGATATTCATCCAAGTGAATTTATCTTATCTTATCTTTGTTATCTCTATATCTTGTCCTAAATTCATTCTTGATTTTTTCAGTATGAATCGAGGAAATGCCAAAGGTAGGGGTCGTGGTATTGTCCCAGCTCCTTAGCATGTTGCTGCTGTTAGATTCACTGTTCTCTGTAAGGAATTCACTCAACTTGGTGGAACCCCATTCACCGGTTCAGAGAGCATCAATGAGGCTCAGCAGTGGTTGCGGCGTCTAGAGAGGATATTTACTGGTCTCGAGATTACTGATGCCCAAAAGCGTCAATTAGCAGCTTGGCAGCTGCATGAGTCTGCTCTAGATTGGTGGGAGTCCGTTACGGCTAACACCGTCGAGGCTGGTATTACTTGGCAACAGTTTAGGTATCTTTTGTGTTATTTTGAATTTTGTTCCTATTTTTACCTTTTCTTTTGAATCTATCTTAAGTGGTTGTTCTGTATCTCTTTTCCAAGGAGGTTTTTGTGGCAAAATGGATGCCAAAAGATGGGAAATCTCAACTTTATCGTGAATTTATGGATCTTAAGCAGGGTACCATGTCTTTTGCTGAATATGAGAGGAAGTTCAATGAACTTTACAAATTCGGTCCTTGCGTGATTTATACTCCTCTTAAAAAGAATGAGAAATTCATTGCTGGTGCTCGTCCAGAGTACAATAGTCGTCTCATTTCTCATGTTCATGGCACTTTCACCCAGCTTATGGTTATGGCTATTCGGTATGAGAACCCTACATCTAAGGGTCCTGCTGCTTCTGATGCTCCTTCATCTCAGACTTCCTCTGCTTATTCCAAGAAGCGTAAGCCTAATTTCCACCAGCAGAAGAAGAAATGGCAAAAGTGTCCTGGTTTGAGATCTTCATCATCTGCTCCTGCTCAGAGGCAACCGGTTGATTTTTCCTCTACCACTTGCTTTAGATGTGATCAGAAGGGACATTATGCCAATAGCTGTCCTACATTAGCTGGTGCTGCTGTTCCTCCATTTGCTCAGTTGGCTAGGCGAGATCTCTGCCATATCTATCTTCAGCCTGGTCATTTTAGGAAGGATTGCCCTACCCAGCAGAAGGGTACACCTTCTGGTATATTTTCTTTCACTTCTGCATCAACTCCAGTTCCTCCACCTGTTCCTGCTCCTAGTGATGACCAAGGTACTTTTCAGGATACATTTACTTTATTCCATCATCCCGTTCGTGTTTTATTTGATACTGGAGCTTCCCATAGTTTTATTTCTGTTGATTTGTGTGATAAGTTTGTGCATCTCCTTTCTCCTGAGTATGCGTCTGTTCCTTTATATGTTTTAAATCCCATTAGGGGCCCCACTAATCTTAATCGGATTTGTACGAAAGTGAAACTTCTCTATTCTAATCATCACTTTAGTGGTGATTTTTATGTTCTGGGCTTCGATGCTTTTGATTTATTGCTTGGTCGGGATTGTTTAGGGAATCATGATGCCCATATCTCTTGTAAAGCCCGGTCTGTTTACCTTGTTGATGATCAAGGAAATTCCTTGATTATTCAGTACCGCATGCCTCTGGGTTTTGCTGGCAACTTTATTTATTCTCTGTATTCTTCTCTTAGTGATCTTGATTCGACTCCTATGGTCAGACTATATCCTGATGTACTTGGTGAAGTCACATCTTTACCTTCAAAGCGGGAAATTGATTTTCGAATTGATCTTATTCTTGGTGCTCGACCTATTGTTCTTCCTCCTAGAAGAATGGCACCCCGCGAGAAGGTTGAGATGAGAACGCAAATTGAGGACTTGTCTACCAAAAGTCTGATTAGGCCTAGTTTTTCTGAATGGGGAGCCGCGGTGGTTTTTGTCACCAAGACCAATGGTTCTTTAAGGATGTGTGTTGATTATAGGGAGCTGAACAAGCTCACTATGAAAAAAATATATCCAATGCCTCGCATCAATGATATGTTTGATCACTTTATGGTGCCACTATTTTCTCTCAGCTTGATCTTGCCATAGGTTTTCAACAGCTCAGGGTTGCTGAGGATTGCATTGCCAAGACTGCTTTCCACACTGAGAATGAGTTTTATGAATGGTTAGTCATGCCTTTCGGTTTGACTAATGCCCCTGCTTTCTTTGTTGATTTGATGAATCGTGTCTTTCGTGATGTGCTTAATAAATTTGTTCTAGTCTTTGTTGATGATATCCTTGTCTTCTCTAAGACCAAGGAAGAGCATGAGTCATATTTTAAATCTGTTCTGGAGACTTGCAGAAATCATCAGTTGAAGGCTAAATTTTCTAAATGCCATTTCTGGAAGGATGAAGTCCGATATCTCGGGCATATTGTTTTTAGTAATGGAGTTTCTGTTGATCTAGTCAAGATCCCTGCAATCAATGTAAGTCTTTCTTTTTTTCTCTTCTCCTTTATCATTTAATAATTCTATCTTTTCGGTTGTCCTTATTTTCTCCCTATTCTGTTGCAGGATTGGGAAACTCCAAAGACTCCATCTGATATTCGTAGTTTTTTGGGACTTGTCGGTTACTACCGGAGATTCATTAAGTATTTTGCTCGGATTTCTGCACCTCTCACTGCTTTAACTCGTAATAATGCAAAGTTTATCTGGAGTGATCAGTGTAAGGCTGCATTGAATGAGTTAAAGAGCAAGCTAACTTCTGCACCAGTTCTTACCGTTCGAAATGGAAGTGAGGGATTACGGTATACACTGATGCTAGCTGTGAGGGTTTGGGTGCTGTTCTCATGCAGGATGGTAAGGTCATTCCCTATGTCATCCGTCAGTTGAAAACCCACGAGGCAAATTATGCTGCTTATGATTTAGAGTTGTTGCTGTTGCCTTTGCTTTGAAGCTTTGGAGGCATCATCTTCTTGGAACTAAGTTTGAGCTTTTCACCGATCATCGGTCTCTGAGATATATCTTCACCCAGAAGGATTTGAATCAGAGGCAAGTTCATTGGCTTAAGTTTCTGGCTTCTTACGACCTCGATATTAGCTGTACTCCCAGTAAAGCTAATGCTGTGGCCGATGCTTTGTGTCGTAAGAAGGCTTTGTTGTGTCAGCTTGTTGTTTCTTCTTCTCCCCTTTTGGATCGTATCATGGCTAAGCAAGACAAGGATAAGATGCTTAGATTGATGAAGGAGAGTGCTCGTAGTAGGGCTGGTAGTAATAGTGGAGCTCAGATCGATGAAAGAGGGATTTTGAGGATTAATGGCAGGATTTGTGTCCCAAATGTTGATGGTTTGAGGCAGGAGTTGCTTCAGGAGAGTCACCGATCCAGGATTTCTATTCATCCTGGTGTGTCGAAGATGTATCAGGATACGAAGAGGCTTTATCGGTGGAAGGGGATGAAGAAGGATATCTCTAACTTTGTTAGTCGGTGTGCGACTTGTCAGCAAGTCAAAGCTGATCACCAGAAGACCCCTAGTTTGTTGCAGCCCCTTGAGATTCCCAACTGGAAGTGAGAACAGGTTTCCATGGGATTTCATCGATGGCTTACCGAGGACTCGGAGGGGTAATGAGAGTATCTAGATTATTGTTGATAGACTGACCAAGTCCGCTCAGTTTATTCCGCTCAAGTCTACTCATTCTGCTTCTAGCTCATCTGAGATCTACATGAGAGAGATCGTTCGTCTCCATGGTGTTCCTCTCAGTATTGTTTGTGATCGTGATCCTATCTTTACCAGTCAGTTTTGGAAAGCTTTTCAGGAATCTCTGGGTACTCATCTGAATTTGAGCACTGCTTACCATCTACAGACCAACGGTCAAACGGAAAGAGTGAATCAGATTCTCGAGGATCTTCTTCGTGCTTGTGTGCTTGATTATGGAGGATCTTAGGAAGATCATCTCCATCTTGTCGAATTCACCTACAATAATAGCTATTAGGTATAATCTAATCTTCTATTTTAACCTTATCTTAATATTTTTATCTATCTCATTCCATCTTTACATTCAGGCCAGTCTCAAAATGTTTCCGTTTGCTGCTCTATACAGACGACTTTGTAGATCTCCATCTTGCTAGATTGAATCTGGTAATCGTTTGGTTCTTGATCCTGATGTGATTTTGGAAGCTTCTGAGAGAGTTGAGGAGCTTAAGAGGAGGTTGAGAGCTGCTCAAGATAGGCAGACGTGGAATTTGGAATTTGCTGTTGGTGATCAGGTTTTCCTTAAGGTCTATCCCTTGAGGAATGTCATTCGCTTTGGTCGTAGAGGGAAGCTTTCTCCTAGGTTCATTAGTCCTTTCCGCATTGTGGAAAGAGTTGGTTCTTTGGCTTATCGTCTGGATTTGCCTGAGAAGCTTTCTGGAGTGCATGATGTATTCCATGTCTCGCATCTTCGCCGATATCTACATGATCCATCTCTTATTGTCCAGCCTTCTGCTCTTGATAGTTTGGATATTGAGCCTAATCTGACTATCGAGAGGAAGCCACTTCGTATTGTCGACAGAGGTACGAAGCAGCTCAAAAGGAAATCTGTTAATCTGGTCAAAGTATAGAGGAGTACTGACGATCGAGATTGTACCTGGGAGATGAAGGAGAGCATTCATGCTTCGAATCCGGCATTGTTCGTTTCAGGTACCATTTTGTTTTTCTATCTTGTTTCTCTTTATTTCCCTTTCTTGTTCTTTTCGAGGACGAAAAGATTTGAGTGGGGGAGAGTGTAACAACCCTAGATTTTTGAATATGATTTTAAATTTGACTTTATTTTATTTTGGAATTATTTTAAATTTATTTTTATTGCAAGATTTCATTTTTATATATTTTTAAAGTGATGATAAAATTTTTCCAAGGTTTATTGTATTTATTTTAAAATTTTAAAGCCTAGTTCCTATTTTTAGCTATTTTCTTAATTTATTTATATTTATTTAAAATTTACTTATTTTTATTCATTCGTTATTTTTTTGTGTTTTATTTTGTTTATATTCCTTTTCATATGTATTTAAAAATTGTAAAAAGAATTAGGAAATTGAAGAGTTTTTGGACCTTTAATATGCCTTGTGTTTTCACCTTCACTTTGCCTATTCAATGCTAAATAACACCTCCATTTAATTGCCGTACATATCACCTTTCCTTCAGCCGACTTCTCCTCATTTTCTCACGCACAAAAAGTTTCTCAAACTCAAAAAAATTCGGCCTCCATCACCTGAGAAAAGTTTGGTAAATATTTTTTCACTTTTTCTACTCGTTTCTTCTTTGTTTTTCATATTTTATTTGCAATTTCTTCACCTATATTGCTCGGCCCTTACTCCTCCATCACAATAGCCGCCTCTACTACCACCACAACCGGCTGCCACCTCTTCCAGTCCACTGTCCAACCATGGCCATGCACCACTTGATTACCAAAATCCATTAAATATTGCCTTGTTCCTTGAAACACTTCATAGCCGAGCCACCTATTTGCTTCTCCACTCCACCACGTCATCTCGGCTACCTTTGGCATCATCATCACCAGCCACTTGCTAACCAAAGACCCCTGTCATATCAGTACCTAACCTCACCAGGCCTGGCCATGCCTATATATGCTTTGGGCCGAACCAACTTTGCATAGAAAAACCCACTTTGGTTGCCTTGACTTGAGTTGTGCATGATTATCCACCTATACTCCTTCATATCCATGTTATGGCTGACCCTATTGATCCCACATCTGATCCAAATTCACACCTCGGACGTGCAATTCTAACTTGTGGCCGAGCATAGGATAGTTGAATGCAAGTGCAAGAGATTTGGTTATTTGTTGTGCATGTATTTCTAGCTTGTTTAATGTTTAACTTTGGTTGTATATTCATGTTGTTTATTTTGTTTTGTTTGATATGTGACGAGACAAATAGCTTTGGATCTCCCTCACTCGACTCGTAGTCATGTTTTCGTGCCTTTATGGATCTCTGTTTTGTGTATTTGGTTGTTATCTCCAGCTTGTAGTGGTGAGTAATTCTCACCAGACAATTTATACTTATATAACTAGTAAACTAATGGCATTTGAATCTGTAAACCATATCATCATGTTATAACTGCCTATGCTATGATCATATGATGTTCACCCCTATTTATACACCTGTTATATCATCTGCTACTGTTATATAATGCTATTTTGTTATTTATATCAGCTTATCACACTGCAAGTTCCCTGTAGATTAGAATCACTATGGGTTGAAATGATACACACTCGAACGGACTTTAGAATAGGGAAAAATCGTTATGGGCTGAAATGATAGGCCTGAATGATTTTTAGTTATTTCATTTTACTTGGGATTGCGGTTTTGAAATGATAAAACCTGGGTTTTCTTTGTAAATTACGGATTGAAATGATATATTATCCGTATCACTTGACTTAGGATGGAAAATTATATACAGACCCGTGGTTAGTATATATTTTTCTAAATTTTTTAAAGTATTTTAGAAATGTAAATATTATAATATTTTGATTTAAATTTAATTGAAATTGATTTTATAAAGTATTATCGACTTTCTAAAAATTTATAAGTGAAATAAATTAATGGTAAAGTTAGAAATTTGAAATATAAGTTACTTTGGAAATTATGACTTGGTTATAAATGTTATCTAAATTATGAAATATAAGTTACTAATTTAACTTAAGTAAGAAAATATGATGAATAGATTTAAAATTTGAGTTTAAAATGATTTTATAAAGTGTTATTTATTTTTCTATAAATTAAAAATAGTTAAATAAATAAATGAGAAAATGTAATTTGAATTATAACTTAACTTATAAAATGGAAAATGTATTGAAAAGAAAAAAAAGTTTAGTTATATAAATAAAATGGAATTTAATTTAATTTATAAAAATAGTAAATTAAATTTAAAGAATAAGTATATGAAAATGTTATGAAATTGGTATATTGAATTTAATAAGTGAATTATTAAAAATTGATATTTAATTGCGAAATTGCACTTTATAAAATCATAATTTAAAAGGGTATTTAAAATGACCATTTTAAAAGTGGGAGAATATGATTTTATATGTTATAATGGTTTAAATTAAAATTTTAATTATTTATGAAATTATATTGAATATTTGGAATTTAATTAATTGCATTTTTGAAATGCTATTATTTCTAAGGTAAGGATATTACAACATTTTGTTAAATGCTGTAGTCGATATAAAGGAACTAAATGGCTAGAATTTAAATAAAGGTTATTCCGCACTTTGTAAGTGATGTAATTGCTGAATTTAACTAAACTTTTATTTGAAACTAAATTATATTACGGCATTTTTAACGCTGTCTTTGCTAAATTGAACTGTTTTGAAACATAACTTTCCGTAGCATTTTCTAAGTGCCGCGAAAGTTGAATTACACTGTTTTGATAAACTTAAATGAATAAATGAACTTTGAAAAGGGTAATTTTTTTGAGAATTTGATATTTAATTATTAAATATAATAACTTCATTTTTAAATGGTTTAAATGGAATAATTTGATTGGAAAAATAAACTATTTTGAATTATGAGTTGAAATGGTATTTTGTATAAAATGAATGTGGTTTTGAAAAGATATGATACTTTTCTATTTTGAAATGGATTTGAAATGATATTAAATTGTTGAAATGATATTTGATTTTTGAAAATATAAATACCATTTTAAATTATAACCATGGGTTATAATAACGATTGGTTGTTAAAGAGATCGGGATTGGATATGGACATACTCTTTGTCGATACCGAAAACCACTTCAACAACTGTGTACGCGGTGGATATTCCAGAATGAAGTAGGACGGTGGCAACGTTCTTGAGGTACATTACGTGGACCCGACTCCCATGAGTTCGCTTAAGGTGGTTAAACAGGAGCGATCTCGGGCCAAAAGGTGTAGCTTCTCCGGTCGGACACACATCTTCGATACCATTCTATTACTGTTGTGATTGATTGGGTGCACCCCTTGATTTTGGAGTGTGGCTCGAGGTGGGCGTAGTGGCTGGTACGATACCACCAGCCCATGTGTGTAATTGGTATATCTACCTTGGCATTGCCTTGTGTGCCGTGTCACCTACCATACCGAGCTTTACTACGAGTTTGTTTTTCTCCCGTAGCCCATGGAGTATTTATGGTAGTCTCTCGATCTGGAGATATACTGATACTGGATGGACTACAAGGACTACTATGTGTTGGGGGATATATGGGTAACCCTTTGACGCTATTTAAAAGTAAGTTTATTTTACTGTAGACATTGTTATAATAGCAAAATATTACTACATAGTAAATAGTTTAACGGATCCTTAGAGGACGGACGATCCCAAGCATCTTTTAAGTTACTTATATCTTTATTGCATTTCACTTGAGTTGGTTTACATTATATAAGTATATATGTCCTGACTCTAGTGTTTTTTGTTTTGCTTTACGCTCGGGTCAGCCTGAGTATTCACAGCTTTGGATTCTCTTTCTAGAGCTGGTCTTTACTGGAGATTCTGCCTATATATATATATATATTTCAGTTTCAGGTATTCTAGTTTATCTCATGTATTAGTGAACTTCTATGCATTTGGGATTGTTTGCACAAAAAATGGACAAACACCTCCAAGTCGTATTATTTAGTTGATTATATGTGATTTTCAATGATTTTAGATGAGTATGTAAATATAAAAGAAGTAGGGGCTGATCTGTAAAAGACACGCGGATTTATAGTGGTTCGGCCAGAATGTGCCTACGTCCACTTTATATGTTATTATCTTCTTTCTTTCAGATTACAAGTACAATGCTTCGTATATAAGTATGTGAAAGTAGTTTGAAAGTTCCTTCCTTGCTTGAGCTCTCAAACTTGTCCGCCATTGTTGTACCCCTACCCCTCTATTTATAGAATGAGGCAGGGGGCAGGGGTCTTGGAGGTATATAGCTGCTGGTGGGCCCGGGCTGAGACAATCTGGACTGGCAATCACCTGGTTCGGCAGAGCTTCGTTCGGCATTGGGCTTTGGATCGGTGGTAGGTATGGACCGGTGGTAGTTAGGTGGTTCGGTGCTCGTTTGGTCCGGTGGTGGCCTTGTTGATGGGTTGGTTCGGCATGGGGCAGCATCCCTCTGGTTCGGCAGTAGAGGGGAATGTTGACTCGGTGGTGGCTTTGGAAGTTGGTTCGGTGTTGTCTGCTTGGACCGGTGGTGGAAAGGAAGCCGAATGAGGTGGAGGCCGAATGTGTCAAGGCCGAATGAGTCAAGGCCGAATGGGAAGGTGATTGGTCGTGCTGAATGAAGTGGAGATTGCGAACCCGAGTGAAACTGTGGCTTCTTGGTTTTGAGATCTTCTGGGTGAGAATTCGCCCAACATTTGCCCCCCAAAGTGGGGCACGTGCTCGCATGTGTCGCGCTTTGTTTCCTTGTGGTAGAAAGGCTTGTTTGGTAACGCCATGGGCTGGATGTTCGTATCCTGCTGATGTCCTGCAAAGGAATTTACAGTTTTAGCGTGATTTTAAATAACAACCGTTCGTGATCGGAATATTTTAATTGAACTGAGCCATTTGGGACGGGAGAGTGAGCCCCGAGGGGGCTTAGCATCATCGATGCCAGGTTCATGTCAGAGTGGATCCTTGGATCGTTTGTCAAGATGGTTTATCGCTAGCTCAGAGCATGCCTAGGGATCGTTCGCGACCCCGTACATGTGTAAGTAGCTTAGCCATTTCATAATTACCAGAATCAAATATTCGTTTCATCTATGAGTTTAAAAAGGCGTGTCAAAGTGTAAATTCCCACGACGATAGGGTTAATAACCATTCGGAGCGTGCCTATGGACCATTCGTGGTCGTGTACACGTGTAAACGATTAATCCATGTTAGTGAGAGTTTTACGACTTATTCATTGTTATCATAATCCTTATTTTATTAGCTAGTTCTAGAGTTCGGTACTTATCTGAGTGAGGAGCCTGCGTGCCCCCTGTTCCTGGTTTTCGCTGGTGGAGATAGCTTCATTCGGTCCTTTGGTTGGTCCGGCATGGATGGGTTCATTCGGTATTCGTTTGGTTCGGTATGTTTGGTATTGGTCCGGTGTTTCTATTCGGTGGGCCGAACCAGCTGGTTCGGCGGTCTTGAGCTCGCCTATATATAGAGGCTACACCCCCCTTTGGTTTTTCCTTACCGAACCAAGTCTTCTGCCGAACCAATCTTCTGCCGAACCAATCTTCTGCCGAACCAATCTTCTACCGAATCAATCTTCTACCGAATCAGGTATGTACCCTATTGCCGAATGCCTCTTATTACCGAATGGTTCAGAATGCCGAATGCACACGTAAGATCTCAAATGCCGAATGAGCTTAAGGCCTTAGTGCCGAATGAACTTGGACATGTACCACCGAATGAACTTAAGACTTGTACTACCGAATGGACTTAGGACCCCAGTGCCGAATGAACCTCGTATTCTGGACTTATGTATGCTTGCTTGCTTATACTTTCGTTCTAACGTCATGTTTTTCACTTTTGTGCATGCAGATAAATGACTCGTAAGGCAGAAACACGATCAGACAGACGGAAATCCAAGGATGGGGGAGAGCCTTCTTCTGTGCCCCCAGCCCAACCAGGATCCGGGCAACATCGACCTGTTCCGAGGTCATTAGTGGATGGATATGGTCCATAGGAACTTCTGATCTCCCCCCCTGATTGCTTTCCTAGCTCCCTAAAGGAGGAGCAACTTGACGTCATATCCCGTTCCTTCGAGATAGACAGGGCTCTTATGCTGCTGCCGGGAGATGGAGTGATGCCGTATAATCCTCCCGAAGGCTACTTTGCTTATAGCAGATACCATTGCATGTGCGGTGCTATCCCTCCTATCAACGCTTGGATAGTAAGCTTCACCACGTATTTGAAGGTGGCTCCCTTCCAACTTCAGCCTAACTCTTATGCCATTCTGGTGAGCCTTTTTGTTATCTTCCAGAGGAGGTACAGGCGTCCTCCTTCTAACCGGAAAATTCGATATTTGTACAACCTGAGAGGCTATAAGAAGGGGTCTCCGTATATTAGTCTGGAAGCGGCCGTGCCCTTCAAACCAGTCCTGGACTTATATTCCAAGTTTACCATGTTCAAGAAAAAGTGGTTCTTCATCAAGGACGATGCTGTTTCTTTCCGCCTTTTCACTTCCGGCTGTAAGATGGATTTCATTTATACTTTCCATGTTTTGACTGTAGTGTTTTTTCTGACATACTTTTATTTCTGGCTAGCGACAGGTGGTATTGCAGTCGTGGAGGATGATTCCTTGGTGCGAATGGCTGCTGAACTAAAGGCTATTCCGGCACGGGACCGGTCGGCCTCCTTCTTGATCAGGAACGCAACCCTCTTGGAGTATAATTTGATCTTACCGCACCAGTCCGTGGTTAAGCAAAGAGACACGGCTGAGGAGAAGGCTGCTAAAGCTAAGGAGGGGGCTATGGTGAAGAGCGGTAAGAGGGAGCCTTTTGCAGAGCGTCCCGTTGTCGGGGGGAAGAAACTGAAGAAGTCTGATGGCCCTTCTCCAAGTACTTTTCCGACTGTCCCGGAGGAGGAAGGTGTAGAAGAGGAGGAAGGAGGCGAGGTTGGAGAAGGGTCAGAGAGTGGAGGAGATGGCGACGGTCAAGATGGTAGTGGCATCGGTGCCCTAACCTCTGAGCAAGACCTTGAACTGGATGAGGCTCCCCGTCGGGCCTTCGGGGAGTCGGAGGGAGAGTCGGAAACGGAGAAGGCAAAGGAAACCGGCAAAGCTGTGGCTGGCACTGACCCATCCTCTAAGGGTTCCTCAGCTAGGGCGATTCCGGCGATGCAAGGTGAACTTTTGTCCTCTGCCGATTCCATTTTCGATAGGGACTTAGAAATTTTTTACGGTTCACTTCCGTCCTGGAATGAGATCCAGGACTTATTGCAGTATCCCACTCCTCCGCCGGGTTTGTATAATAGATGTGTCTTCTCACTTTTCTTTCCTTTTAACTTAACACATTTTTCGAACTGTGGATTATTGTATGTTCGTAACACTTGTTCTTTATTCCAGGGGCAGGCCAGGTGGTTAAAACGTCGGACGTTCAACACCGCCTTGAGCAGTTTAAGTCGAGGAGAGCTTCTGCGAAACCCTCTACTGGTCGCACTGGGGATGTAGTCAGTTATCGCCCTCTTCTTGGGGTCATTGAAGAGGGCATTCGGAAAAAGAAGCGGAGCCGTTCCTTATTTGAGTCTTCCCCTGGTTCGCAGCTTCCTACTCAGCCTCCTCGTGATACTACGGAGGAGAGCACGGAATCCGGCCCCCCTCATCCTCCTTTCAAGAGCCCAACTGTTATTCGCATAAGGCGTCCTGATGTGCCTCGCCCCGTGCCTCGTGACCCTTTTGTCGGTCATCCTGATTTAGATCCGAGCTTTCAGGATATCTCATTTGATGAGGCCACGGGCGAGCACCTCCTTCCCCGCAACCCCATGGTAAGAGTGCTGGACGAGGCCAAGTCTTTAGATCTTGATTTACTTACTACACGGGTAGTCACCATGGGGGACGAAGCCAAGGCTAACATCGATCGGGTGGCCGCAGAGACCAAGAAGTTAATGGAGCATCATGCTAAATTGGCCAAGGCCGGGGAAGAGATCGGGAGTGCTAATATTCGGTTGAGGTTAAAAGTTGCCGATCAGGCCAAGCAGCGCGCCGATCAAGCCATCCATATTTCCCAGCATGAGGAAGCCTCCAAGCGGCTGAAAGAGATGATGGAGAAGGCCAGTAGGGCGGAATTACGGAAGATGGAGGTCGCCTGCAGGGAACGGATTAACATGGCCATTACGACGGTGGACGAGGTTCGAAATGCGGATCTTGAGCGGGTAGAGGAGTTGTCTGGGAGGCTCGAGGCTGCGGAGATGGCTCAGGCCGAGTTGAAGGAGGAGATGGAGGATATGAGGAGGTCCCTCAAGTTAAAGGAGGAGGAAATGAGGAGGTCTCTCCAGGCTGACTGCTTGAGATACCAATCAGAGATGGACATTGCCGTCGCCAAGTTGCAAACTTCCGAGGCCCGGGTGAGGGAGTTTGAGGAGAATGAGGGGATGATGGATGAGATGCTGCAGGACATGTACTTCCACACTTGGAAGGAGGGCGGCTTGTCTTGGATGGACGATTACCCTCGGGTGATGGCCAAGGTGTATCTCCAGGCTTTAGAGGAGGCCAGGGTGAACGCGGGTAAGGAAGGCGGAGAGGCTTTCAATTTGGATGCGGTTACTGCCCAGTTCTCGAAGGAGGAGCAAGCGGCGGTGAAGGAGGGGATGCGGCTGCTTGCTGCAGAGGAAGCGGGCGTGCAGTTGGATGATGAGGATCAAGCGGCGGATGCTGGTGAGTTATTCTTTTCCCTTTCTTTCCTTTCCGTGTTTTCATAACTTGATCGTTCGTTTAATGAATTCCTCTTCTGAACTGGACAGGTGGGACTCCTGATCCACATGCTGGGGGCTCTGATCCTGCGGCTAAGTAGACTGGGGAAGTTGGTGATGGAGTGTGGACACGGCTGCCACCTTTTTATTTCTTTTTATCACTGTTTACGTTAGTCATTGACATGTAACTATAATAATATTATTTGCAAAGAATAATTTCGTGTGATTTTATAATATAAGCTGATGTTGTTATGTTTAAATGTTGTTGTCATCTTGATGTGCTGCGTGAGAAATATAACTATGTATATGCCTGTGATTCTAGTTGTGTTTGATGCTAAGTTTTTTGCTAGAAATATAATTTCATGTGTTGCAATGTTATTGTACGAACAAGCTATAGTTACATATTTATGTACAAGAAAAGAGAGTACCGCCCTTTATGTTTCATTCGCAGGCGGTAGCTTGGAGTGTCTTATGTAACTGTTCACGGATATAGCTGAGTACCCTGCCACCCAGTATGCAGACTTAGTTTCTCATGAGCGAATGCTTCCTATTTGGTTTCCTGTACTTTAGAGTTTGTTATACAGGATAGGAGAAAAGTATTTAAATGAAATGGAAATATAGTAAAAGTAAAACTTCCAGTCACGGAAGGCCGTCGATGTGCTTAAGTTCGTGGCAAACGGGTTTTGTAGTCACTTTCCCTAGCTGTGGGTCTTGGAGACATTTGTCACCCATCTTACGCCTCCGCGGGGAGTTTTCTTTTTTACCACAGCCGCACTTAAGACACATCGGAGCCGAGATCGCGCACGGTAACTACCCGAACCATTATGGTCCGTAATCGTGGGTATTATTCGATTTACCGTGGCCGGCTAGCGTGGGTGCCGTTGGCCGTGAACTACCCCTGGCTGGCCACACCTTATGTTGGGGCTTAAAGTAGGTTCACAGTTGCCGGCGAGCCGAACGCCGTAATGAGCTGCCATCGGCTATAGTCGGCCTTTATGATGACTTATAATCGGCTCATTACAGTTGGCTTTGAGGGCAGGCGCGCAATGGGTTAACCCGCAGCAGAGGGATGCTGGAGCAAAAGTGTCTCATTGGCGAGTGCATAGAATCGTAGCGTACCTGTTAGGCCTAGTCCAGATGAGGCCGCGGTGCGTCTTGAGTGGAGATGCCATAGGATTTTGTTCAACAGAAAGGGATAAAACTTAACAAGTAGCTAAGACATAAAGGAACAAGCTAAAAAGAGACAAGATTTTTTAAAGTGGTTCGGCACGAAAGTGCCTACGTCCACTGATTCTCTTTGTTAATTCACTTCATATGGGCAGTACAAGTTAAGAAAAGTATCGACGGAGGTGTCGGATGTTCCATGCCCTCTGGAACACCTCTCCGTCCACTGTTGACAAAATATAAGCTCCGTTGTGGAGATCTTTATGAATTACATACGGTCCGTCCCAGATGGGGTCTAGTGCCCCGGGGCGCGGAAAGATTCGCCTGAGGACAAGATCTCCTTCTTGTAAGTTGCGATGCTTGACTTTGGAATTGTATAGCGCTGCCACCTTTTGTTTGTGAGCTGCTGCTTTAAGTGCTGCATCGTTTCTCCTTTCCTCAATCAGATCCAAAGACATGAGGAGGAGTTCTTCGTTTTCTTCTGGGTTGTAGTGGATCCTACGGTGGGAAGGCACAATAGTCTCAACTGGGAGCATTGCCTCCGATCCATATGCCAAGGAGAAAGGAGTATGTCCCGTTGATGTTCTGAAAGACGTGCGGTATGCCCATAGTGCCGTAGGAAGTTCGTCCACCCAAGCGCCTTTTGACTTTTCAAGTTTCTTCTTGATTAGGGTTTTGAGAATTTTGTTGACAGCTTCAACTTGTCCGTTTGCCTGAGGATAAGCTACTGATGAGAAGCTTTTATGAATTCCATGCTCTTGGCACCAGTCGGCAAATTCTTCGCTGTCAAACTGGAGTCCGTTGTTTGATATGATCTTGAGTGGGACTCCGTACCTGCACAGAATATTTTTGATCAAGAAGTTTATAAGTTTTGTTGAAGATATTTTATTTAGAGGTTCCGCTTCCACCCATTTGGTGAAATAATCGACTGCCACTACAGCATATTTGGCTCCGCCTCAGCCCGTTGGCAGTTCGCCAATTAAGTCAATTCCCCATACAGCAAAGGGCCAAGGGCTGGTCATTTGAGTAATTTCATTTGTGGGCAGTCGAGGAATCTTGGCAAATTTCTGACATCTGTCGCATTTCTTGACGAAGTCTAGAGCGTCTTTGTTTAGTGTGGGCCAGTAATATCCATATCGGAGTATCTTCCTTGCCAAAGTCTGCCCCCCAGTGTGATCTCTGCATCCTCCCTGATGGATGTTTGATAAGATCTCCTTGGCTTCCCTTCCAGCGACGCATCTCAATAAGGGGCCAGAGAAGCCACGCCGATAGAGGATGCCTTCTTGTATCGTGTAGTGGGGAACTTTCCTCAAGATCCTCTTGGCTTCGTCACGCCTGTCGGGCAGTGTGCCATCTTGCAAATATTTCCGGATGGGAGTCATCCAGGTTCCTTCTTCGATTGCAGTTACCAGATTTACTGGTTTGAAACTTGGGGCTAGCTGCCTTGAGATGGCTAGTGTTCCGAAAATGGTGCTATTCTTCATACTAGCTTGCTTTGCAAGTTCATCTGCCTCTTGGTTCTCTTCTCGAGGAATATGTTTGATTAGATAGTGGTCCAATTGATCGAGCAGCAGTTTGGTTTTCTTTAGGTATGCTGTGAGTCGTTCTCCTCGAGTCTGGAATTCTCCTAGTACCTGGTTTACGATAAGCTGAGAATCACTATGAAGACATAAGGAATTGATTCCAATTTCCAGGGCAAGCTCCAATCCCGCTATTACTGCTTCATATTCAGCATCGTTGTTAGTGGCCGTGAACTCCAACCTTAATGCATAGTACAACTTTCTTCCCCTAGGGGTGATGATCACAATTCCTGCCCCCGAGCCTTGTTCGTTCGATGCTCCATCTACAAAGAGGTTCCACTTGATGTTTTTTGCTACTTCGGATTGTTCCTTGCCTTCGTTGGTAGTGAATTCGGCAATGAAATCGGCCATGGCTTGTCCTTTGATAGTGGTGCGAGGATGGTAGGTGATATCATACTGACTTAGTTCGATGCACCATTTGAGGAGTCGCCCAGAAGTGTCAGGACGATGGAGCACTTGTCTTAGCGGTTGATCGGTTAGAACCCTGATGGAGTGAGACTGGAAGTATTGTCGCAGTTTTCGTGACGCGATCAATAAACAATATGCTAATTTCTCTAGTTTAGGATATCTGGCCTCTGCCCCTGTAAATCTCTTACTTACAAAGTAAACCGGGCGTTGTGTGCGGTCTTCTTCTCTTACCAAGGCGGCGCTTAGAGCATGAGATGATACAGCGAGGTATAGGTATAACACTTCACCTTCATTTGGAGTTGAGAGTACTGGTGGTCTCTGAAGGTGTTCGATTAGGTTGAGGAAGGCTTTTAAGCATTCATCGGTCCACTCGAATCTCCCTTTGTCTTTCTTGAGAGCTTCGAAGAAAGGGACACACTTGTCAGTTGCCTTGGAAATGAATCTGCTTAGGGCGGCCACCTTTCCGTTTAGGCTCTGCATTTCTTTTCGAGTGGAGGGTATCCTTATTTCTTTTAGAGCCCGGATTTGTTCAGGGTTTGCTTCGATTCCTCTGGCGTGGACGATAAATCCTAAGAATTTCCCGAAGATACTCCGAAGGAGCACTTTAGAGGATTCAGCTTCATTCCATATCGGCGAAGTACTTGAAACATCTCGCCCAGGTGGCTTACATGGTCGTCGGCTTTCCTGGACTTTACCAACATGTCATCCACATACACTTCCATAGTTCGTCCTATTAGTTCCGCGAACATCTTGTTGACGAGGCGCTGATAGGTAGCTCCAGCATTTTTGAGTCCAAAAGGCATGACTTTGTAACAATATAGTCCGCGGTCGGTGATGAAGCTAGTGTGGTCTTGATCAGGAGCGTGCATGGGAATCTGGTTATATCCGGAGTATGCATCCATAAAAGATAGGAGTTCGTGTCCGGCTGTGCTGTCCACAAGTTGGTCAATTCGGGGAAGTGGGAAGCAATCTTTTGGGCAAGCGTCATTCAGATTGGAGAAGTCAATACATGTTCGCCACTTTCCATTGGCCTTTTTTACTAGCACTGGGTTAGCGATCCATTCTGGGTAGATGGCTTCCCGTATGAAGCCATTAGCAAGTAGATTCTTTACTACCTCATCAAGGGCTGCCGATCGCTCTGCCCCCATGCTCCTCTTTTTCTGCTTTACTGGTACCTTGGTGGGATCGATGTTCAGCATGTGGCATGCTATGTCGGGGGAGATTCCTGTCATATCGGCATGGGTCCACGCAAATACATCTAAGTTGTGGCGGAGAAAGTCAATGAGTTGATCTTTCAACTCCGTTTTTAGCTGAGATCCGACTTTTAATAGTTTACTTGAATCGTGCTTGTCTACAGATACGAATTCCATAGCCTCTGCAGGCTCGGCGGTAGCCTCCTCCTCTTTATCCCTGGGGTCTAGTTCATTGAAGGGATCGCTTGTGTATCGAAGAGGAGGGGCTTTCTTTAGTTGCTATGCCTCCAAGCTTTTCATGCAGAGAGTAGTCTCTGCATCTTTTCCTTTATTCTTTCTGCGGTTATTGCGAAGTTCAGTTACGTAGCAGTCTCGGGCAGCATCTTGATCTCCTTCTACTTCTCCTACTCCGTTGTCTGTTGGAAATTTCATTTTCAGGCACCAGGGGGCTAATACAATCTGGAAGTCAGACAAGGCTGGTCTTCCCAAGAAGGCGTTGTAAGCCGAGTGGTTTTCTATTAGTACGAACGTTTGTTTTCGCACAACGGAGCGGGGATGACTTCCTATTTCGACGAAGAGGTCAAGTTGCCCGAGGGGCATTTTTGCATCTCCAGTGAAACCGTGCAGTGGTTTGTCACAGGGGGATACATCCTTCATTGATAACTTCATTTTGTCGAAAGCATGTTTGAATAGGATATTTACGGAGCTTCCTGTGTCTATTAGAATCCGAAAAACTTTAGCTGGACCGAACCAGGCAGAGATGACCATAGGATCCATATGTGGGTACTGTCTTCCTTCCAAATCACGCCTACTGAATATGATGTCGTCGCTCTCTTTTCGTTTCGGGTGGCGTTCTTCCGTGATGGAGTTAACATAGCATTCTGCATTTCTAAGCGACTTGCCATACATTTCCATCTCTGCCCAACTTCTGTCGGCGATGTGTGGTCCTCCCGAGATGGTAAGGACCACTATCTTCTCTTGACTAGAGCCACTGGTGTTGTGATTGTTGCCACTCCCTCCGCCTACTTCTGGGAGGGGTTGCTTTGAGTTCTCATTGACAGGAGTTGGTGTCCTGTTCTGACCTTTCACATAGCGTTCCAGCCTTCTTCTTCTAATGTGTTCTTCGATCAAATCCCGAAGATGGTGGCATTCATTGGTGTCATGCCCGTGGGATTCGTGGAAGCGACAGAACTTTCCAGACTTGAGTGCGTTATCTGATTCTTTCTTATGCGGGGGGCGCTTGTATCCGAGTTCGCCCTGAGTGGCTAGGAAGATGTTTTTGATTGTTTCATTCAAAGGAGTGTAGGAGTCAAATCTCGGTCCTGGTCGATATTGGCGCTTTTCGACCTTACTGCCCCCAGTATTGTCTCTAGATTCATTTCTTCGAGCGTCCTTAGCCGCAGTGGGAACCTTGTCCTGAACTATCTTGCCTTGTTGCCCTGACTGCCTCTCCGTAGCAGCGTCTTCAAGTCTCATATACTTTCCAGCTTCATGGAAGAAATCAGGCAAGGTAGCTGGTTTTTCCTTAGTTAATCTTCTGGCAAACTTGGTGTCTGGATGTACACCACTACAGAGGGTCATTAGAGTGAGTTTTTCATCGGCATCTTGAACTGCTGCCGCTGCGGCGTTGAACCGTGTTAGATATTGTTGCAGCGTCTCTCCGGATTTCTGTTTGACATTGGATAGAGAATAAGCATCCTTGGGTTGTTCCACATGGATGCGGAACTGGCTAATAAACCTTTCTTTCAACATCTCCCATGAGCTGATGGATCCTTGGGGTAGATGGCAGAACCAGGAGGTAGCTAGATCTGCTAGGAATAGCGGAAAGCATTTACATAGTACTCCTTCTGTTGCTCCACTCATGAGCATATGCTGGGTGTATCTCTGTAAGTGTACGATGGGGTCGGAAGTTCCTTTGTAAGGTTCCATGGTTGGCATTTTCCATTCCCGGGGAGTGATGGCATTTTCGATGTTTCGGGTAAAGGGGCTGGTGACCCTAGCGCCTATTCCCCGGTCCCTTTGCTCCCATTGGACACATTCTCTGAATAATCGTGCCATTCGTTCGTCAGAATTTGGAGCGGACAAAAACGAGCTTGGTTCTTCCCTGCGGGATCTATCTCGTCCAGATGACCTGTAGGGATGGTATAGTCTATCACTTCTAGCATTATCCAGTGGTTGTCTCTGGCTGCTCGGATGCACGCTAGGACCAGCTACAGTTGCTCCCTGCCTTGATCTTCCCCTGTGGGGTTCTGTTTCGAGCATATCCATGGGGTCAACTTCGGGCTGGGTCCTAGCTCGGCTCCGTTCAGCGGGGTTTCTATGATTAGGTGGCATGACTGGCTCAGCTACATCCGATCCTCGCCTGGTGCCTCCCCCACTGGGTTCGGTTCCAAGCGCTTCCTCGAGTCGGAATTCGGGCTGAGTCCGGGCGCGGCCCCTATCATTGTTGTTCCTGTTGATAGCTTCTTCGAAGAGGGAAGACCTTTGTTGCCTCCGAGATCCTCCAGATTGGGATTCACCCCATGATTCAGTGTTGCGGTTGGACTCTTCAGCATCCCTTAAGCGTGACATGAGTTGGTCCACCAAAGTTTCTTGTTGGGATGTGAAGCGGTTAGTTACTTCAGCCACAACCCTGTCCAGATCTGCCCTAGTGATTGGTTGTTCCGTTGCGGGACCAGTTGGATTTTCCTGATTTTCATCTGGTACTGCTGTTGAAGTGGGCTGATCTGCGATTGCTGGATCTGGAAGGCTGCTAGTTGCGATGTTCTTTCCTTTGTTAACATCCTTTCTCTGTTTGGAAGGCATGATTTCTAAGTAACGAGCGATGTTGTTAAGAAGAAGGTTGAGTGGGAGAAGCTGAAGCTTGAGTTCAATTCTCAGTGAAAGCACCAAAAATGTTTGCACAAAAAATGGACAAACACCTCCAAGTCGTATTATTTAGTTGATTATATGTGATTTTCAATGATTTTAGATGAGTATGTAAATATAAAAGAAGTAGCTAGGGGCTGATCTGTAAAAGACACGCGGATTTATAGTGGTTCGGCCAGAATGTGCCTACGTCCACTTTATATGTTATTATCTTCTTTCTTTCAGATTACAAGTACAATGCTTCATATATAAGTATGTGAAAGTAGTTTGAAAGTTCCTTCCTTGCTTGAGCTCTCAAACTTGTCCGCCATTGTTGTACCCCTACCCCTCTATTTATAGAATGAGGCAGGGGGCAGGGGTTTTGGAGGTATATAGCTGCTGGTGGGCCCGGGCTGAGACAATCTGGACTGGCAATCACCTGGTTCGGCAGAGCTTCGTTCGGCATTGGGCTTTGGATCGGTGGTAGGTATGGACCGGTGGTAGTTAGGTGGTTCGGTGCTCGTTTGGTCCGGTGGTGGCCTTGTTGATGGGTTGGTTCGGCATGGGGCAGCATCCCTCTGGTTCGGCAGTAGAGGGGAATGTTGACTCGGTGGTGGCTTTGGAAGTTGGTTCGGTGTTGTCTGCTTGGACCGGTGGTGGAAAGGAAGCCGAATGAGGTGGAGGCCGAATGTGTCAAGGCCGAATGAGTCAAGGCCGAATGGGAAGGTGATTGGTCGTGCTGAATGAAGTGGAGATTGCGAACCCGAGTGAAACTGTGGCTTCTTGGTTTTGAGATCTTCTGGGTGAGAATTCGCCCAACAGGGATTTTTATTATGTTGTTTTAAGAGTGATATTATGTATTTGTTTTGAGAATTTGTTATAGTAGCTTCATGAACTACTATGGTATTTTATATTCCGCTGTGAGTTATTCTGATTGTTCTGTGTCTGTGATTCTGTATATTTGATTTCATTTGCTTCAAATTTATTTACAATCTGTTATTTTGATTCATTCAAGTCTGACATGTGTGGATTATTGTGGATTTGAATGGTACGAGATATCGGGTCATCACAATAAAATATATACTTAATCGTGATTTAAGTATATGTAATATTTTCTAAGTGTTGAAAATAAATAGATTTGTGAATTCTTCTTCATTCCCGCCCCTCCCTCTTAAGCTTGCCCTTCTCAAGCTTTATTATTAAATAAGTATACGGAAATGTTTTCCGATACAAAAGTTGAAATGGTTTGAAATATATCCTTTTAAAGATAATTTGAAGTGAATATTTGGCAAGTGATTTAATTAATAAAAGATTATTCAAAAAGGGCCTTGTGATTTTTATGGTGCTGGATATTTGTTTGTTTGTTTTGATAGTTAAATAATCGAGTATCAAACTTGGCCAAAATTTTAGTTCCTCGACTTGATGTGAGAACTATTTAGTCGTACACTTAGTACGTAACCTTCTATGTAGGCTTGATTATCGTTTGTGTTGAGGATGTTGATTCGTATAGTGCGGAGTATTACTCCAATCTATTGAGCTTCCTTCTTGGCCCGAAGGATAGCAAGTTGAAAATTGGAAACATGATAAGTCTATGAAACTTAGTTCCTGTGTGAGGTTGAGAAACTCTTTTGCGTTGTTGGTGTGAAGATATCGGGATTAGATTTATCTGAAAACTACTTCGAACCAACGTATATGCGACGATTGTGCAGGTTTCTTGTGATGATATTGATATTCCGGAGTTTTATAGTAGGGGTCTGATTGTTGATCGTTTAGGGTTAAAATCCCAATATACATCCAGTAGCAGTGGTCTCTTCATTATGAAATATCCAATGGGATTTCCCGACAGGACGTGGTAGGAAAGTACCTTTGGTTTGTCCTGTTCCTAGACAACTTGTATGGATGTTTGTCTGACATTGCATTTCTAAAAATTACGTACATTGGTTTTTACAAACGTACATCAGTAGTGGCAGAGAAGGCAACTTCTCTTAGCTTAAAACCCTCCTTGAGACGTATGAGCTTAAGGGTTGTATTTTTGTGGAAGGCAATTAGTAGTCGGCGTGTGGCATTCAAAGTGATGTGATATGTGATTGTGAAAGGTAATCGTTACCTTGTCAGGCCTCATCAACCGGAAATGTCCAAAATAGGGTTAGATGCGGCAAGACTAAGTGGGTCGCTCACATTAGGGTATGATCATCCTCTTCTGAATATATCTTTGCACGCTATGACGTCGTGTATCTGCTTATTGTGGTTTGTTTGCTAGAGGGCCCTCGGTAAAGATCGGTAACGACCGGAGGATGACATATTCAATACCATCTAATTATAGAGGTGGGCCGGTCTTCTGTTGGTAGATGGCAGATGTTTTGTACCTCGGGACATCCATCGAGAGGTGTACCCCTTCAGAAGGTAGTCCCTTCACCTGGTCATTTGTATGGAAATCCAAACTCCACTACGTGTTTGCCATTTTGATTGTATTACCCAATTGGGCTATATGCTGGAATTTAATCAATGTAATAATTTCGGCTATGATTAATATTATTTGTATATAGTAGACACTACTATAATATAAGAGGATTTGATATGATATGTTTCAGTTATCGTAAGGTAAAAATATGTCCGTGTTTATGTGTGGACTTGTCTTACAAGATACTTTTGTTTTGATAAAGGAAAAGTTTGGTAATTTAATAAATTCAGTTGAGTGTGTTTCTCAGCTACTTTAAAAGAATGATCCGGGTGTTCTTCCCTTCCAATGGTCGAGTCAGACTGAGTATATTTACAGGTTATGATTTGGTGCTTTTGGAGCTTTAGGAGGAGAGGTGGAGATCTTCATTTTCGTACATCTGTATTTGCTTGATAATTCGCTGCATTGCTTAGTTATTTTCAATTATCGGCATTTGTAAATACAAGTTATTATAACTGTTCAGGCTGATAACAATTGATTGATTGTTGAACTCTGATTGATGTGTATATATATACAGTTTCTGTTTTGTAAAGATCATTGATAAAATATTATATATTTTCCGCTGCGATGTGAGATTCTGTATTGTTTTGTTTTGCTCTATCTTCTCTTCTCTTCCTCTCTCTTCTTTTCTTTCTCTTAACTTTTCATCAGTCTGTGCATTTTGGGTTGGACATGTGTGGTTTATTGTCAATTCAAAGGATATGAATTTTCGGGTCGTCACATTTGGTATCAGAGCTTAGATTTCGTATATTCGTAAGCTTTGATGTGTACTCTGTATAGATAGGGACAATAGCACCCTAGATTGAGTTTGAGTGTATTATATATATGAGCGCGTATTTGTTACTGAATATAAAATATTTTATATTGTGTTTGCTTATCCGTTGAGCTGTTTGTGAATTCTGGTCGGTATGTGGGACGCCATGTTGTCGATAGGGATTTCCAAACACTTAAACGAGGCAAGTCGACATAGTATTATTTTAAATTGGGTAAATGAAATAATTTTACCTTAATTGTATTTTATATATAAAGGAAATATTTTTTTTTGAATTATTAAAGTGTATATAAATTGATCGATTGGTTGTTTGAAAATGTAAATATATATAAGTTAATAAAAGTTATTTGAATAATCTGAATAAAAAAACAATAATTGTAAGAGAATAAATTATATAAGCAAATGAATTATAAGTATGGAATTATAATTAATATGATTTACAATTGTGAAATAATCTTATATATAAGATGTAGAACTATATGAATATATTTATAAATATGAATTATAAATAAAAAATGGATTTTAAACTAAGACTTTGAAATTTGAATCCCGTTGATTTTCGAAGTTATTTTTCAACGTGAAGAGATTATATTGTTATAAATCTAAATAAGATAAATGAAGTTGAAATGATCTTTTATAAGTAAAGTAATGTAGTGAAATTATATAAGTATAGATTTATAAATGTAATTCGTAAATATAAAAGAATAGAAAGCATTGAATTCACTACTGTTGCTGGGAAATAATAAGGTGACGACTGCAGCATCATCAGTATCATTTTCGAGTTTCTGTGCGATGGATTTGCTACCAATAGTAAATAGAAATTGAAGTTTTGTTGTGACAAAACAAATTTGATTTAAAATCCTAGTTGTAATTGATAAATATAAGTAAAATAAGTTTTGGACTTAGAATATGAAATTCTTTAACTTTGGTAAAGTTGAAATAAATTTGAGTTAGATAATAAATATATGATTTGAAATTTAACTAAAGAAAGTTAATAAAGTGAATTGGATTTGAAATTATTAAGAATGAGTTTACTGAATGGAAGTGAACTTAGGTAGATGTTCACGGAATTATGAATAAATAAGTTGTATAACTTGTAAAATGAGAAAATGTAAGTAAAACCAAACATTAAAAATGGTTAAACAATTTTTTTAAGCAAAACAAAATCTGAATTTGAATAGCATAATGAAATTTGACTTAAGTAAAAGATAAATAAAATAGAATTTGAAATGAACTAGAGATTAACTTAAGTTTGTTAGTCCATGAGATGATGGTTTTGATGACAACTTTAGAATAGATTATAAAATATAAATACTAACATTATAAGTTTAGATATATATGTAAGTGCAGGAATTAACCATGCAGGTACCAAGAATGAAGACTGTACAATATAGAGACTCAAGATATGAAGACTGAAGACTCTTGAGTATCAAGATTATCAAGGAGTTCAAGAATTCAAGTAATTTATTCTTTAATTAATTTTTTTTGTTAAAACTCCTAGAAAAGCACTGGCATCTTAAAATCCAATTTATTCGTTGAATGGAATCCACTTCGAGCCCGTCAGAGGAATAGAACCCTAAGTAGGATAGAACCTATGAAAAATCTAGTGGAACATTGTTTTGTATCCGCTAACCTTTTATTCAAAATAATTTTTTCAAAATTATATCTTGTTTTCAAAATGATTTCGCAACCTTCCTTTTAAAAGCATCAAAAACATATATCCTGATTTTAAATAATTTTAGCCTCAAAATCATCTTTAATTTCAAAGTCAAATTACTCATGATTTAAACTATCTTTTAATATAATATATTTAACTTTTAATATTTATACTTAGATTTAAATATAATATTATAGTTAAATTCTATATATATATATTATTATTATTATTATCTATATTTACTTATGAATTATAACTGTAGTCAAGTATATTTATAAAGTTTAAAACAGTTTTAATATAAGACAAAGGTTATTTTCAAAGAAATTCAAATCATCAAAAAATGCTTTGGGATGTCAACATACTCATGGTGACCATGTCGACATGGTGTTAGTTGAGTTCAAAATTTCAATTTCAAAAGAAGTGTCTATTCACCATAACTCTTCACGAATGGACATGACTGTTGTTCTACTATAAATATGGGTCAGTTTTAACGAATTTTACATCAGATTTTCTGGTTTTTCACTCCTCTTCTTCTTCCACTTTTCTTAATAAAAATTCTTATCATTACTCTGCCGAAATCTACATGGAATTGAGCTCGATCATTCGTAGTTTCATTCTCTATCACTATCTCAACAAGATCCTCAGTGCTATTCAGAGTTATAGGGATTTTGTAAGCAACTTAGCGAGAAAAGGTGTGATTGTAGCCTTGAAAATCAATTGGGTGAACTTGTTGCCCTTAAAATCAAGTGGGTGAACTTATAGACCGAAAAATCAAGTATCTCTACCCATAGGATTGTAATTCTGGAGGGTGTACCTCGTAGCCTTGAAATCGAGGGTGTAATTGTAAAGATTGCTTTTGAAAGGAAATCCGTACTTGTGTTGTGGGACTGGATGTAGGGTAACTCCGAACCAGTATAAAAATCCGGTGTGTTCTTTCCTTTACTGCTTTTTATTTTATTTCTGCATCTGTGTTTATTTCTGTGATCATATCCGTGTCTGTATATTGCACACATCTGCGTTTAAATTAACATAAACTCAAAAAGATTTAGTAATTCTTTATAAACACTATTCACCCCCTCTAGTGTTAATTCTAGCCTCAAGATCCATAATCCGCATTTCTCACTATTGGTATCAGAGCCAGGTTTACAAAGTTTCATAATCTGATTTTTGAATTTTTTTTTAAAATGGCTACCAACACTGGTACTGTTACTAACACTAGTATCCCTGTCACTAGTTCATTTGTAGAAGGTCAGTCTGCTGTCAGACCACCACTTTCTAATGGCAGTAACTATGCATATTGGGCATGTAGGATGAAAATATATTTACAATCTATAGGATTAGACACTTGGAATATTACACAAGCTGATATTTTGAACCCACGACTGATTTTGCATAGTGGACTACTGAGTAAATGACTGTTGCACAAAATAATTCTAAGGCAATGAATATATTTTTTGTTCACTAGATAGAAATGAATTCAATAGAGTGTTAATTTGTAAGTCTGCATATGAAATCTAGAAAACCTTGCAAGGTACTCACGAAGGAACAAGCAAAGTTAAACCGACCAAAATTTCCATGCTCACAAATCAGTTTCAATTATTTAAAATGAATTCTAATGAGTCTATTTCAGATATGTATAGTAGATTTCAGGATATTGTGCATTCTCTAATATCTTTGGAAAAGGAATTTTCTGAAGAAGATCAAGTCAGAATTTTTTTAAATTCTCTTACTCCAGAATGGGATCAAAAGACACTTGCTATCGAAGAGGAAAATGACATCAGTACTTTAAAGATAGAAGAATTAATTGAAAATCTAACGTCGTATGAAGTTCAAATGATCGGGAGAAGAGAAAGCAAAGCATCTAAAAAGAAATCAATGGCATTCAACGCATTGACTGATGGATCAGATTCAAACAGCGATAATGATGTAGAAATAGCCTTAATGACCAGAAATTTTAGAAAATTCCTAAAATACAAAAAGATGAATAATCTCAAGAGAAACAACTATAAGAACTCTGGAAATCATAATGTAGTGCCAAATAACGTCAAATGTTACAACTATGATGAACCATTCCATGTCAAAAGAGACTGTCCGTATCCAGATAGGCAATGAATAATGATTCAGCAAAGAAACGAAAACGTGGATTTACAGCTACTCTAGGTGACTCAGACTCATCCTCAAGTGATGATGATCAGAAAACAGATAATTCAAATTTGTGTTTCACGGCAGTTTACGACTTCGATGAATTCAGAGAAACGGACTCAGAAAAAGGTACACATTTACAATATAATTGGTTGAAATTGCTTGCTTAGAATTAGATGTTTTGATTGCTTGATTAATTGATTTTGAATTGGCGTGTTGTTTGAATTTTAAATTTTTTATTTTCTGTTATTTTATTATTTTTTATTATTTTTATTTATTTTATATTTAATAGTATAATAATACTTTATGAAATATACTATTAGTCCAATAATATTTCATAAATATATAATAAAGTATATAAATTTATTAGAGAACTTAAGAAAAATAATTCACAAAAATTCACTGTCACATGTCGACATGGTCCCTACCATGATGTCGACATGGGCACCAGAATTTGAATTTCAAAATTTCAATTCAAATGTTTGAATTTCCCTCCATCTTTTCACTTCATTCAATTCTTTTTTGACCAGAGAATATGTCCTTTGAGAATCTATTTATCCACTATCTTTTATCATATCTTTTCACTCTCATTTTCAAATTCAAACTCTCCTTCTTCAAAACTTCAAGCTCTCTACTCTCTACTTTAATGGCTTCTTCAAGCAACCTCTCCACCATGAGAATTTTCAAAAAAATAAAAGAGCAACTCTTCAATGATCCGGAAGTAATAAAAGCATACATTAATTATGCTAATTATGCCAAAGTCCATCCTGGAAAGTTTGCTATTTTTCAAGATTTTCCTTCTTATGAGCTTGATTCTCTTTTTGCAAACAATGGAGTTCTTAGTGTTATTGATGCTTGTCAAAATTATTTTGTTTGCTATCCAAATCTCATAAAAATTTTCTGTGCTAATTTAAACCGTGGATTTTATAATGGAAATGAGGATGAAATTTGGAGTAGTGTCAAAGGCACTAGAATTTTTTTTGAATTGTGATCTTTTGGGTACCATTCTCAATTGCAAGTGTACGGGAATGGATCTTTCTGATTTTAAAATCGATGAAAACGATCGTGGGACATTTCATCATATTTTTGAAGGGAATGATAATTTTGAATTCAAAAATCAAAATTTTCGACCAAAGGCAAGAATTATCATTCTTTTTTTGCAACATACTTTGACCCCAAGATCGGGGAATTTTAACAATCTTACTTCAAAAGTTTGCAAAGCACTTTTTTCTATTTTTGGAAATTATGACATAAATTGGGCGCAAGTTATTTTGGTGAACTTCGTCCTAAAAATCTTGAAATGGGTGAGAATACTTTGTATCATGGAATTTATCTCACTCGGATTTTCAACTATTTTGGAGTGCATTTCAAAGGTGAAGAATTTGTTTCTAGGAAAGTTTTCAATCATTCCAATATTTTGCTTATGAAAATTCCATTTGTTTTTCAACCCTGTGAGACCCTTGCCGAAAAGGAAGAGCGTTTGGCTCATGAGGAGATGGAAGAAGAAGAAAATAAAGAAGAAGAAGAAGGGGATGAAATGGAAATTGAAGAAGAAGAAGGTGAAACCTCTTTGGAAAGCATCGACTATCCTCTTAATCCATCCACCAAAACCCTTCTCAAGAACCAAAAGACGATTGTTGAGAATCAACAGATTCTAAAACAATCCGTTAGTAAGAAGTTGGACAAAATTTCATCCAAGATGAACAAGTTCTTTTCCAAAGTCAGCAAGAAACTTGGACTTTCTTCATCATCATCATCCTCTAACTAGTGTTATCTTTTCGTATTTTGTTGTATGTGTTTCAGCTTGTTTTAATTCGAAAGTTCATGTAGTTTCATATGTTTAATCATTATATCATATTAGTATGCAATGAAATGAAATTTCCTTTCTGTTATCTAGCTTATCTTATCTCTAGAATAAATGTTAGTATATTATATAAATATATACACACACACACACACACCACACACACACACACACAGAGTTATTCATAAAATCTAACTAGTCATATTTTTTCACTAACCCATGTCGACGTACCCCCTATGACCATGTCGACATGTACTGGTCAAAAATGACAATTCATTTTGAATTTGAATAACTACCATATGTCTATTCATTTCAAACGAATTTCTACACCTATATACACCTATTTCTTCCAGAATTCTTCATTGAAAATTATTTCTTATCTTCTAATCCTTCATTTCTTTCACAAATTCAACTATGGCTAATCCAATTCACAATTTATCCAAAAATCTTGAAGATACTCTTAATTCATTCAAAAATATTCTCTCGTTCATTCTCCGTAACCAGTGTCACTTAGAATTGAGTCAAATGCAGATGATCAAGGAGCAAGAAAGACATTTCGATGCAATACGATGGATGATTTCCTCCCTACACAAGGATGATAACGAAGCACATCCTTCTGTCTCTCTCATAGTGACAATGAAAATTAGGATGCTATTAAAGCAGACCCTATCTTTGGAGAAGAAGGATGGGTGGAAGTTTCTTGTAACGTTTAAATTTTATTACTTTGTTTGAATTGATTTGATTTGGTTTAGAATAATACTTGGTGTAGATTGATTTCTTAATTTAGTTCGATGTTTGATGTATAAAACATGTAAATATACATTGAAATGTATATAGTCTTTGATTAAATTATCATGTTCATAAGTATAATTATTTCTTAATCTATCTATTATATATTTCTTTGTATAGTTTATCAATGCAGGTACTTTAGTCCAAGAATGAAGGGGAGTTAGTTTTTGTTTATGACAAAGGGGGAGAAGTATAAAATAGGGTAGTTAGGCATAGATTAAGGGGAAGTTATTAGGATAGAAGTAATATTTTATAAACAAAGGTTGTCATCATCAAATGGGGGGAGATTGTTAGTCCATGAGATGATGGTTTCGATGACAACAACCTTAGAATAGATTACAAAATACAAATACTAACATTATAAGTTTAGATATATATGTATGTGCAAGAATTAACCATACAGGTACCAAGAATGAAGACTGTACAGTATAGAGATTCAAGATATCAAGACTGAAGACTCATGAGTATTAAGATTATCAAGAGTTCAGGAATTCAAGTAATTTATTCTTTTATTAGAAAATTTTGTTAAAACTCCTAGAAAAGCACTGACATCTTAAAATCCAATTTATTCGTGGAATGGAATCCACTTCGAACCTGTTAAAGGGATGGAACCCTAAGTAGGATAGAACCTACGAAAAATCTAGTGGAACATTGTTTTGTATCCGCTAACCTTTTATTCAAAATAATTTGTTCAAAATTATATCTTGTTTTCAAAATGATTTCAAAACCTTCCATTTAAAAGCATCAAAAACATCTATCCTGATTTTAAATAATTTTAGCCTCAAAATCATCTTTAATTTCAAAGTCAAATTACTCCTGATTTTAAACTATCTTTTAATATAATATATTTAACTTTTAATATTTATACTTAGATTTAAATATAAAATTATAGTTAAATTATATATATTATTATTATTATCATCTATATTTACTTATGAATTTTAACTATAGTCAAGTATATTTATAAAGTTTAAAATAGTTTTAATATAAGATAAAGGTTATTTTCAAAGAAAATCAAATCATCAAAAAATGCTTTGGGATGTCGACATACTCATGATGACCATGTCGACATGGTGTTAGTTGAGTGCAAAATTTTAATTTCAAAAGAAATTTCTAATCACTATAACTCTTCGTGAATGGACATGACTGTTGTTCTACTATAAACAGGGTCAGTTTCGACGAATTTTACATCGGATTTTCTGGTTTTTCACTCTTCTTCTTCTTCCACTTTTCTTACAAAAATTCTTATCATTACTCTGTCGAAATCTACATTGAATTGAACTCGATCATTCGTAGTTTGATTCTCTATCACTATCTCAACAAGATCCTCAGTGTTATTCAGAGTTATAGGGCTTTTGTAATCAACTTAGCAAGAAAAGGTGTGATTATAGCCTTGAAAATCAATTGGGTGAACTTGTTGCCCTTAAAATCAAGTGGGTGAACTTGTAGCCCGGAAAATCAAGTATCTCTACCCAGAGGATTGTGATTCTGGAGGGTGTGCCTCATAGCCTTGAAATCGAGGGTGTAATTGCAAAGATTGCTTTTGAAAGGAAATCTTTACCTGTGTTGCGGGACTGGATGTAGGGTAACTCCGAGCCAGTATAAAATCCGGTGTGTTCTTTCCTTTACTGCTTTTTATTTTATTTCTGCATCCGTGTTTGTTTCTATGATCATATCCGTGTCTGTATATTGCACACGTCTGTGTTTAAATTAACATAAACTCAAAAAGATTTAGTGATTCTTTATAAACACTATTCACCCCCCTCCCCCCGCTAGTGTTAATTCTAGCCTTAAGATCCGTAATCTGCATTTCTCACAAAGTTGTATGGTGAAAGTAAATGTAAATGAAGTTGAAATGAAACATAACTTAAGTAATGTTGAATGAAGTCGATTTTGGTATCGAAGTAAATTAATAAAGTGAATTAATGAGATGAAAGTAGTTAAATGAAAATGAATTTGAGTTATATAATGAAATTCGACTTTAATTGTAAAAATGAATTGGTGAATAAACATGGATTAGAAAATATTGTTAAGAATTGAATAAAACTTAAGTTAAGAAGTTGTGAACTGAATAATTGAATGAAAGTCAATTGAATGTTAAACCAATTTGAAATTAAATGTGTTAAACCAAATTGAATGTAAGAGAATTAAATAAATTTGGTTGTGTTGGATATACATTAGTTGTTAGATGGATGTTAATTGATTGTATAGAAAATCCATATGAAATTGAACTAATGAAATGGAATGCTAAATAATTGAATTCAAATTGGAGTAAGTAAATTTAAATAGAATAGAACTGATTTGATTTGGAAGTAACTTGAATGTAAATTAGTAAATGTAAACTAATTGAATATGAATAAAAGAATGATTAGTAAAATCCAATGTTAATGAATCAAATGTGACTAAATTGAGAATCAATTCAATTAATATTAAAGTGAGATGAATTTATATTGATTTCGTTATGGTTTGACTGGATAGATATTTATTTATTGGATATTAGTTGGATGATAGTTGTTTGATGGCTGAATTTATTGCATTTGCCATATTGATATATAGTAGTTGTTGGTATATGGTGTATCTTGATATTACTTTCATATATATATATATATATGTTTCTCATTTGTTTGTTGAGTATTTAGTAGGTGCGTATGGCGCTTGCTTCACATTTGGAGCTCGCTTTCGCGCTATATTAGCCGTATATGCTCGCTAATAATATATAAGGTACATATCTCGGATTACATGTCGTACTTTTACACTTTTTTCCCTTCGGAATGCCTCATCCTCGTAGATGAGATGTATATTTATGATATATATGTTGTGGTCCTACTACGATCGAATCGCGCAAAGGAGACACTGGCGAAATTTTTTGAAAATTTAAGCAGTTAGAATTTTTTTGAGAAAATTGGTAAACTTTGATAACTAAAATTTTGATATTGAGTTATAAAGTTAAATGATATTAGTTGGTTTTAAAAGATAACTAAGTAGTTTTGAAAACTTAGAAATTTTTTTGTAAGTTTAACTATTGGATTTTGGGAAAGTTAAACATTTAAGTGATTTTGATAAATCTAAATTGGACGAGTTATTTTGAAAATTTAATGGATATTGTAACTTTTCATACTTGGTAATTTCGACGACAAAATTCTTTTAAGTAGGGGAGAATGTAACGACCCAAAATTTCAGTCATTTGAAATTCATATATTTAATTGATTTTAAACATTTCCAAGTAAAGTTTATAAGCTGAATAAATAATATTTCGAATATTGTGATTTAATTGGATAATTAAATTGTTACTTTAACATTTGAAACTATGTAAATAGTTAGAATTTGGATTTAATATGAAAGAAAATGATTTATAAAGTTGAATTAAATTCTATTTGAATTAGAATGATGTTAGAGAACTTTTAAAATAGAATTTAAAGTTGATTTGTAAAAATTGAATATTTTAATATTTAATTGACGAGTAAAAATGGTTATTTATCATATGGTCTCGGATTTCGACGAAATAAAGTTCATTGGATCCGTAATGTTAAATTATTGTAAGATTTCAAATTTCGTGTCATTCGGATTTACGGTTTGTCCGGGGCAAGCTAAAACGCGTAGAAATCTGTTTAAGTGAATTTTAAATTTAAATATTCGATTCGAAAAACTATCTTTCAAATACGATTGAATTGTCTTCCGATATATATTCCATTGCGTTCATAATAGGGGTAAAACATTATAAACGTCAGGCGGCACAATTCGTTTCGAGTTTGGAAAATTTTCGGATGAATAGTGCGCGTAAATTTTCTATAAAAGCCCCTAGATCTTTTCATTTTTCACTAAAACCTAATGGCGCTAGGGCAAGCCGCCATTAATGTTCGATGGCTCGAAAAGCATGATCCTTCTACCCTTATTATCTTCTAATCTGTGGAAAAATACGGAAAACTCTTAACTGCAAAGTCGTAGAGCACGATTAGATCTAGCCGATCAGCGGTTCGGATTGAAAATTACGAAGCGGATCGACGTCAATCCTCGCTCAGAGTCGCTGAATTCGCATGCGTTCTTCGAGGCAAAATCACCACCGAGCTTGACCCGATTTACGATGATGGCAGACGATGGTAAGTGGTTCGAAGTGGCGCTAGTTGATCAACGTCTCGATCATCATAGAGGGCACGAAAATTCATAGAAGGAGGCGGCGAAATTTGGGTTTTGTGCATGAAAATAACAATAATAGGGAAGAAAGGCTGATCGGCCCTGATGTGCTGCAGCCCAATCAACGGCTAAGATTGAGTGAGGGTTTTAAAATAAATAAAATAAATGTGTAAATTAATTTATATAATTTATGTGATCTTTAAAACTACATAACTTTTTCATACGAGGTCCATTTCGCACGAAACGAACTGCATTCGATTCGTATTGAGGAGCACTACATTATGGAGCTAGATTGGGATTTATTTGAGATAGAGAAAATTTTGGTTGAAATTAAATGCTTGTTTAATTTTAATCGGATAAATCGCTAACGCGACAACTGCAAGCTATGTAAGTACAACTCACTCTTTCTACTCACTGATATTTTTATATAAGTGAGAATGGATATTATTTATGATGATCGATGATTGTTTGGATGCTATATGATATATTGATTGGTATTTGGATATATATGCCCGCCTAGTGGAGCAGATGACCCTATACGTTCTCGTGTATGAGCGGATGACCCTATGTACATGCGTCTGCCTTGAAGCGGACATTGTACACTTATTCTAATATGTATATTTGTTGCAGGTTACAGGTTGGAGAGATCCAACTAGATTCCTCACCAGCATTAATTTATTTACAGATATTGATATATATTCTGTTATCAAATGATATGTGATGTTATGGATGCCGTGATTGATGTATTTGGTGTTGTTGCAACGTTGGGTCTATTTTTGATAATTTAAAAATATTAAAGTGATGATTTCCAAATTAAAAAGGACAAGTGATTTTTAAAATAGATATTTTATTAATTTTGAATTGTTAAAAGAATGAATTTATTTTGAATAAATAAATATTATAATTTTTATGTTATAAAAATTATGATTTTTGTGAAATATAATCAAAATATGATTTTTGAAATATTGAGTTAATGATTTGGTAAATAGTTTAAATTGAGTTTTTGAATTATATTAAATGGTTTATATATGGAATTCATAAAATTGATATTTTATAAATCAAAGTAATTTAATTACAGACAAGTTTTATAAGTGTTAACAAGAATTTATAATGGATTTTACAAGTGAATAAGATCTATAATTTGTGAAGTTATAAAATAATGAATTTGTAAAATAAGAGAATTATAAGTAATTAAATTATAATTTGGATTTTTGGCATGTAAATGAAATAAATGGAATTTGTTAACAAAGGAAGTTTTTATATTGAAGTTTTATAAAATATAAATGGAGTTTATAAACATTGTTTTATAAATCCGAAATCAATTGATTTTGATAAGTAAAATATGGAAGTTTATTTAAAGGAATTTTATTCACGATTTTTGACAGTGAATTATCCTTTAAATTAAATGTTGAAATAATATTAAATTTGGTAAACGATGTATATTAACGATTTTGGACAGTGAATAATATATTAAAAAAATATTTTGGAAAGTGATATCTTAAAATGGATTTAAATGGTTTAAATATGGTTTTAAAATGTGTTAAATATCGAATACATAGATTTCAACATTCATTGTTGAAATAGACGTTTTTGAGAAATAAGGAAATGATGGATTATAACATTGTTGTGATAGTAAATGATTTTCGAAAGGAAATGTTTTTGTATAGTATTGGGATTTATATATCGGTCTTATTTTCGAATTCCTATACTAGTGATTTTGGGTTGTCATAACGATGTTTTACGCAACATACGTTTTGAATTTTGACCCAAATAAAAGATGTTTAAAGAGAATTTTTTCCTTATAGAATAAAATATATACTTAATCGTGAATTACTTATTATTGAATAATTATATGGAAATGTTTTCCAATATAAAAGTTGAAATGGTTTGAAATATATCCTTTTAAAGACAATTTGAAGTGAATATTTGGCAAGTGATTTAATTTGTAAAAGATTAATCAAAAAGGTCCTAGTGATTGTTATGGTGCTGAATATTTGTTTGTTTGTTTTGATAGCTAAATGACCGACTATCAAACTTGGCCAAAATTTTAGTACCTCGACTTGATGTGGGAACTATTTAGTCATACACTTAGTACGTAGCCTTCTATGTAGGCTTGATTATCATTTGTGTTGAGGATGTTGATTCATATAGTGCGGAGTATTACTCCAATCTATCGAGCTTCCTTCTTTGCCCGAAGGATAGCAAGTTGAAAATTGGGAACATGATAAGTCTATGAGACTTAGTTGCTGTGTGAGGTTGAGAAACGCTTTTCCGTTGTTGGTGCGAAGAGACCGAGATCAAATTTATCTGAAAACCACTTCGGACCAACGTATATGCGATGATTGTGCATGTTGCTTGTGATGATATTGATATTTCGGAGTTTCATAGGGGAGGACTGTTTGTTGATCATTTGGGGTTAAAATCCCAATATACATCTAGTAGCAGTGGTCTCTTCATTATGAAATATCCAATGCGAGGAATATTCGCTACTAATACTAAGGATTTCCCAACAGGATGTGGTAGGAAAGTACCTTAGGTTTGTCCTGTTCCTGAACAACTTGTATGGATGTTTGTCTGAAATTGCATTTCTAAAGTTTATGTACATTGGTTTTTATAAACGTACATCAGTGGTGGCGGAGAAGGCAACTTCTCTTAGCTTAAAATCCTCCTTGAGACGTATGAGCTTAAGGGTTGTATTTTTGTGAAAGGAAATTAGTAGTCAACGGAAATGGCTATGTGGCATTCAAAGTGATGTGATATGTGATTGTGAAAGGTAATTGTTACATCTTCAGGCCTCATCAACCGGAAATGACCAAAACAGGGTTAGATGTGGCTAGGCTAAATGGGTCGCTCCCATTAGGGAATGATCATCCTCTTCTAGATATATCTTTGCATGCTATGACGTCGTCTATCTGATTATTATGGTTTTTATGCTAGAGGGCCCTCGATAAAGCTCGGTAACGACTGGAGGATGACATATTCAGTACCATCTAGTTATAGAGGTGGGCCTGTTTTGTGTTGGTAGAGGACAGATGTTCTGTGCCTCGGGACATCCATCTAGAGGTGTACCCCTTCCGAAGGTAGTCCCTTAACCTGGTCATTTGTATGGAAATCCAAACTCTACTACGTGTTTGCCATTTTGATTGTATTACCCAATTGGGCTATATGCTGGAATTTAATCAATGTTACAATTTCGGCTATAATTAATATAATTTGTATATAGTAGACACTACTATAATATAAGAGGATTCGATATGATATGTTTTAGTTAACGTAAGGTAAAAACATGTCCGTGTTTATGTGTGGACTTGTCTTATGAGATACTTTTATTTTGATAAAGGAAAACTTTGGTAATTTAATAAATTCAGTCGAGTATGTTTCTCACGCTGGTTTACCAGACTGATTCGGGCGTTCTTACCTTTCAATGCTTGGGTCAGACCGTGTATATTTGCAAGTTTTGATTTGGTGCTTTTGGAGGTTCAGTAGGAGAGCTGGAGATCTTCATTTTCGTACATCCGTATTTTCTTGATTATCCGCTGCATTGCTTAGTTGTTTTAAATTATCGGCATTTGTAAGGACAGGTTATTATAACTGTTTAAGCTGATAACTATTGATTGATTGTTGAACTCTGATTGATGTGTATATATATACAGTTTCTGCTTTGTAAAGATCATTGATATAATATTATATATTTTCCATTGCGACGTGAGATTCTGTATTGTTCTGTTTGGCTCTATCTTCTCTCTTTCTTCTCTTCTCTTCTTCTTTCTCTTGGTTTTCCGTCATTCTGTGCTTTTTGGGTCGAACATGTGTGGTTTATTGTCGATTCAAAGGGTACGGATTTTCGGGTCGTCACAGTAATGGTGATAACATGAAGCATACATAAGAACAAGGCAAATATAGTGGAGTTTTGGTGCACACAAGGCTCGGCCAAAGGCAAGTGGTGGCTCGGCCTTACATGGATCGGGTTGGGTGATGGTGTAGCTGTGGCTAGAGATGACGTAATTGCTGCTGGTGGTGGTTCTAGGTGATGGCCGAAGTGGAATAGGAAGGGATAGTGGAATTTTGTGGTCTAGGCATTGTTTTCAAGGGTTGCTTTGAAAATTTGAGGGGGTTGCATCATAGGGAGGCCACGGCCTATCTTGGTCGGAGGTGGTGCTGCAGTGTATGGTGGTGGCGGGGGTTGGTGGCGATGAAGGGGTTTATGGCCGATCAATACAAGAGAAAACAATGTAAGAAACAATGAAAACAAAGAAGAAAAAGTAAGAAAAGAAGGAGACATGACTTACCAAAAATTTTCAGGAAAATAAATGGTCGAACGTTTTAAGGAGATGAGAAAATTTCTCACGTGAAAGGTAAAGAGATATATGGCTATGTAAAGAAATGGACGGCTAAGTCCAATGAAAAGTCAAATGAAAAATGAAAAGACAAAGGTAAATGTAAAGTCACATGCATATGAATGTGTTTTGCCCCTTTGTATTTCTTATTTCTTTATTCAAATTAAAGAAATAAAAAGTAAGTAAATAAAATAGAAAAGAAAACAAAATAAAGTAGAAAAGAAAATAAATAAATATTTTTAGGAAAAATAGAAAATAATTAAGAAAATAGCTTAATAATTGAAACTAGAATTAAAAATTGTAAACGAAATACAATAAGCATTGGAAAATTATAACCACACTTTTAAAAATGTTTTAAAATAAAATCTGGAAATAAAATAAATTTTAAAATATTTTCAAAATGAAATAAAATCTAATTTAAAAATATTTCAAAAATCTAGGGTTGTTACAGCTTATAACATAATATCTACTGTACATATAAATTTTAGATGAGGGAAGACCTTGACAGATAAGAAAAGATAATATGCAATATATAATTTATTCATATAAAGGAACAGAGGAGTGACAGGTTAGACAAACCTGGACGAGCAGGCATGAATGGTGGCTAGAAAGTTTGTGGAGGGAGGGGCCGGCCATGGATGCACGCACCAGAAAGCGGAGGAGAGAGGGCGGAGCGGTTTAGAGTGTGTGCGAGATTGGTTCGTGAAGCTGAGTGAGAGGAGAGAGAGAGAGAGAGCGGGCAGAGGAGATTATGGTGTAGGAGGCAAGCACAAAATGACATGAGTGAGGTTGAGGTGGTGGTCTGGGCTTGCTAGCCGATGTTGAAGGAGGGGAGGAAGGTGCAGGCGGCTTCAAAGGAGAAGAACAAATGCATGTATTTCCATTTTTTTCTTTAAAGCAAACATATGAACAGTAAAAAAGAGAAATGGTAAATCTACGTATATGCACAGAACAAAGTTAAAACGCATGAACAACTGGGCGATGGAGAGGTACAGGCACGAAAACCAAAAGGCTCCAGATTATATAGAACGTTACTAAATAGCAAAAAATTTCCAATTTGAACGGTTACCAAACAGTGAACAGAAACGAAAATAAAGAGACAGGAGAGAGATGATAATATATAAGCATAATAATGGTAACGGTTCAATTTCCTTGGTTTCAACTGAAAAGCTATTTAATGCAATTGATTATTTGCTTGAGCTGCACGGTAAAGATTTGAAAAGGATTGGGAAGTTAGAAGTCACGATTTCGGTACCGTTATGACGCACAGTTTTATTGTTTCCGTCACGTACCGGACCTCAAAACACAGAATATAAATATACCGTAAAGGTTGGCACGACGAGGCGAACAAAATGGTATACAGATATTTGTTGCGATCATCCGATCAGAAGTCGATAATCGGTACCAAAAATGTTGCTATTTAGCCAGAAATAAAATGAATGGAGCAATAGAAGTCCAAATTTTGAAAAACAAAAGATGACGTCTCACTCAGAAGAAGATTTAGAAATTTTCTATAGAAAAGTATTCAGGTTTGGAAATTAATTTATTATCATCAAATATTAACTGATTTCAATTTAAATAAAGTTATACTATAAAAATAAACTTTCATATAATTTGATGAAAATTTACCATCTACTATGCTTTACAATATGTATTCCAAATATAAAATTATTATTTTCAAATTTTATTGTTTATAATTTCACAAAATTTCAATTAATTTAATAAATAAAATCACTAAAATTTTGGGTCGTTATACTCTCCTCCACTCAAAACTTTTCGTCCCCGAAAAGAAAGGAGGTAGGAGAATAGAACAACCCGAAAGAAAAATAGATTGAAAGACAAGGATAAACAATTAATTTAAAATTATATAAATTTTACTTGAAATATTCATTTAAAACTTCATTTGCAATTCAGTTATCTTTAATACTTCAAAACCTTTCAAAACCCATTTGTAAATTTCTCGCTTCCTTTATAAATACCATTTATATGTTTAAATAACACCTTTATAAATATATGAAAATTATTTGAAAACAATTACTTACATCATTAGTTATATTTACAAAGAGGCTATTGAAAACATTAAATTTATAATTCATAAATTTACTAATTATCTCAAGATACTTTTCAAATATTGTTAGTAAATCAATAATCATTCACTTTAATATGTTTTATTTAATTAATAAGTTCTAAAATACTAATAATCTTCCATTAAACCATGTAGCATATAAATAAAAAATATTTTAAAGATTATATTCAAAAGGGAAGGAAGGTAGATTTGGAAAAACAGAATATAGGTGAATAAATAAAGCTGAGCATATAAGGTAGATTCAAAAGAATAGTATCGGACACGAATAGTTAATTCAAACCATCAGGATTTCAATTTCAAATATTAATACACAATTTCTTCATTGGAAATATTTTTATAGTAAAATACCTTTATAATAAAATACTTTTATATTGAAACCAATTTTTCCTTTCGAAAATACTTTTATAACTCGATGCTTCAACAAGTTTATCCTCGTTCTTGCAGACTCTGGCTATGCGTTGATTAAGCGCAAAGCTAGAATTCTTCAAGTACTCAATAGACCTGTTTCAACACCAAGTGAAAATACTTGAAAAACCTTCAAAACTGATATGGAAAGTACAGTCCAAACAAATCACCTGGATCGTAGATACACAATGGTTACGCCTGGATGCCCTAGGAAACATCCGTACCTTTAAGCAATCACTACCTTACGAATTTCGCCATGATAACCAAAACCGTGGACCGCAGGATACATAACAATGGTTATGCCAGGATCCTCCAGGAAACATCCGTACCCTTTAAGCAATCTCTGCCTTGCGAATTACGCCATCAGAATACGCCATCACAACAAAACCGTAGACCGCGGGATACATAACAATGGTTATGCCTAGATCCCACAGGAAAATCCATACCCTTTAAGCAATCTCTGCCTTGCGGATTAGGCTACCCAAAAAAAAAACAACCATGGGTTACGCCATGGTAGGACACTCGAGTATCACATCCGAAAAACCAAAATCATAGAGAATAATATCGATAGAATGAATCCACAATGTGGCCACAAAGCGGATATCAAGAAGAAGGCACTTTCCGTATCTTTACTTCAAAAATATGTATCATATAGTACCTTTTCAACTCACTTTCAAATATCATACTTATAAAGCCCATTATATATAAGATTTCAATTTCAAATCGAATACTTTCCAAATCAATAGTATATCAAATCACACTTATATAGACTTTGATTATATAACATTTCACTTTTCAAATTGAGTACCTTTCCAAATCAATAGTTTTCAAATCAGCTTCATGCTTATATAAATCAATTTTATATAAGTTCGATAACTCCCAAATCAAGTATTTAGTAAAATAAGGTTCTCAATTTCAATTCGTTTCAATATCAATTCAGTTTCAAAATCATATATGATTTCACCAAATTATTTCTTCCAAATTTAATATCTTCAGTTTCAAAGTTTCCAAAGTATGGGCTTAGAAAATAATCCTAGCTTCCAAATCACATAATTTACGTCAAACAAATTAATTTCCAAAATCATCATATAAATACTTGGTTTTAAATTCCAATCTATTTTCAAAACCAATTATTTCACAAAATCAATTACATCCTAAATGATTGCCAAGATTAAAAACCTTCAAACTATTTATTAATATTTGAAAGATCCAATTTACCTTTTGAAATTTACTTAGCTTTGAAAATTAAACCTCGATTTTGAAGTTTTCGAACATTCAAAATAGTCGGAGAAATCAAATTTCAAATCCAAGAGTTAGAAATCATCAATTTCAATAAATAAGGTTAAATCCGAAACTCAAGGACTGAACATAGGGCTCCCTTCATATCGTTTCAAATATATACATATATCTTTCGAATATCAAATCATACTTCGGAATTTGAAATCAAAAATTAGTTTCACAAAATCAATCGCATAGCAAAGCTACTAAAGTGGCCTCTCCCCCACTCTAAAACTCGAAAATCAATGTCGATAATGCATGCACTCATCACCGAAATTGTTTTCCAACGACACAAGTGAATTCTGGACTTCTATTTTCTTGAAAACTTCTTTGAAATTTCTTTGAAATCATTGGAATTCATTTGAACTCATTTGAAACATTTCTTATCTAGAAAACATTTTCAAATCGTATCATTATGTATTTCAAAACCTTAAAACCAATTTTCAAAATACCGGAGTTCAATCTCTCAAATTTCATATTCAAAACCCTTCAGTTATAAATCAATTTCTTATATAATTTTCAAAATTTCAAAACCTTTCGAAACTTCAAATTCTCATTTTTAAAAGGTATACAATCCTTATCGGAAACAATTTCACATTTATATATTGAATAAAATTATACTTATCAAAATAATAACTTCGATATATAAAACATTTTCTAAAATACAAACAAACCCGGTTTTTTCAAAGGATGACTCAAGAATGGGTTCCAAAACAAAGATAGGCTCGATCGAAGATGAGATAATCAAATTTAAAAATAGGAGATGGATATACTTGCATAAATCGCGGGCGACCTTAACCGGTCAACCATGATTTCAAAATAAGATCGGTGCAGAATTTTGAGGCAAATCCACATTCGATCGCCAGAGATAGAATTTGGCATAACAAGAAAGCAACATCTAAACCGAGGGATATAAAAATCTCCGGTGAATCAACGCTAATTGTAAAGGAGTTTCACCCATTTACAAATCATTCAAATATTGGCGGGATCGCATATTCTTATAGAGATCATTCGAAGTGGAGTTATAGGATTCTATAGAATCAAGAACCACGAATAGGGAGAGAAGATAACGGATTTTGGAACCGCAAGGAACATTCCAAAGTCCAAAGGAAAACCAAATCAAAGAGGAAGAAATTCAAGCCCGAACGAAAGTGATTCTGCAAATAAATTTACTATATATGCTAAGTTTTCCTAGAGCCAAAGCTCTGATACCAACTGTAACGACCTGATATTTTCAACCATTCGCATCCACACACGTCGGACTCGAATTGCTCAAAATATCAGATTGTTAATTTAAATTTGGCAAAGCTCAGCATATACAGTAAATAAATCAATCACAGAATCACAGACACAGAGTAATACAATAACAATGCAACGGAATAGATAAATAGTAGTTCATGAAGCTACTATATAAACATCAGAGTTAGAAATAAAATACAAAAGAATATCTCAAATACAGCGAAGTCTCCAGTACGAATAGATGACTTCTCTGAACCAATCAACAGGAAAAGCTGAAAGCTGAATCGATAGCTGGATCTCCAAACGAAGCTTCAAACTCCAAAGGTGAGTCTCAAATGCTGAATTACTCGGTCTGACCCGAGCGTAAGACAAAACACAAAACACTCGAGTCAGGATTAACATTCTTATATTAATAGATCCAACTCAAGTGAAATATCAACTGAAATACAAGTAACTTAGGGGATGTTTGGGATAACCATCCTCTAAGAATCCATGGAACTATCTATAATGTAGAAATATACACTATAACACCACGGTCGTTTCAAATTAATTTATACCTCGAAACCAATATATCATCTTCATTTCAAATATATCTATTTCCCAAAATGGTGTGTATATATATTAAATAAATTATAAGGTTAAGTATCCGTAATTTCCTCAAACTTCACAAATTGCTTCAAAATCAACTCGACTTTCCCATTCAAATTTAATTCAATCTCAATTATCAATTTCCATTCAATTCAGTTTCCGACTAAATAAATTCAAATTTTATCGATATCAAATACAGATTTGAACCACAAATAAACCATTTAAATTCCAATATATTTCAAAGCTTTAATATTCAACATTTTCAAAGTTAAATTTTATAGTTTCATATAGATCTTGATTTAACTTCATTATTATTTAGTCAGGGAATATTCACTTAATAAATTCGATATCATTTAACTAGCCTTAAATTTCATTTTTACTAAATATTTCTTTAGATTTATTTGAACGAGAAATATTCATTAAATTACCTAAATCAAGACCAAGTTATAAATCATATCTTAAATCTCAATTTCACTAAGTTTCAAATCGGTTTAATTAAATAAAATTCTTTATTGAATACAATTTCAACCAAATTCAAATTATCTTCCCAACCTTAACTTGTTCAAATTATTACCAAAATCTATTTTGAAATATAAATTTAGATACTTAAACAGATTATATGTATTAGATCAATCTTAATTAAATTAAATATTATTATTAAATATATATATATATATATATATATCATTACCATTTATATGTAATAACTTAAGAATCAACATTTATTAAAACCATATATTTCTTTCCAAAACCATAAAATTTATTTTCAAAATTTTTATATATGGACCAATGGTGTCTGTATATAATTTCCTATCATATGGTCAAGTGATATGGATATTTATTATTTCAATCCGTAATTTAAATATATACGGGTATATATCACTTCAACCCGCATTCCAAATTCAATTCAAATGAAAATCGCTTGGGTTTATCATTTCAACCCATAACGAAATTCTCCTATTCTAAAGTCCGTTCGCGTATTTATCATTTCAACCCATAGTGAATTCTATACTAACGGGGAACTTGCGGAGTGATAACAGATATGAAAATAATATAACAGGCATATATCAACAATAACAATATAACATAAATAACAGGATATGGTGTCATATCTCAGAGGTGAACAATTACAGATAATAGTATATAACAACTTAATTTACTACAACAGCATATTTCAATTGTCGTTTCAATTGAAATCAAATTTAATAAATATAAGAACATTAATCGTGAGTAATTGTTCATCTTCCAAGGTTAGAGAAGATAGACAATGAAATGGGCTACGAATCCAGACACGAATTTCAAAGCAAAGTAAGATTGGCATGAATTTTGACGGTCAAAGTTGATAAATAGATTGAAACAAATCAATTTTTTGATATCAACTGAAAATATATACATTATCATATTAATTAAATCAATCTTAACTAAAATATATATTATTATTAAATCTACATATAAAATAACCTTTATAAGTAATATTTTTAAATCAATATTTAATAAAATCCATATATTTCCTCTAAAACCAATATTCTATTTAAGAATACATATACATCTTGAAATAAATCTTGATTTTAAACATATATCAAAATCCACGTATAATTTCAAAATCATATATAACTTATAAGTTTGTAAAACACTCTGGAATTAGCAATATGTTCTCCTAATATATAAACCGATATATATAAAAGCCCGGAACCAAAATAACAACAGCTGCCCTATATACAGGTAATACATAAAACATGAAATATACATATATACGATATTTGTAAAAGAAGTCTAAAATTAGGTTCTATTTTTAAGTTATTAAGGTTTGCTAACATATAGAGGGGCATTTTTGGTAGTTCACGTTGATACCAAAAAAGTGTGACACCAAAGCTATTACAACTATTATTAAAGATATCTACCGTACAAATAAATTAGATGAGGGGAGTGCTTGAAAGATAAGAACAACTAACATACAATATATAATTTATTCATATAAAGGAACAGAGGAGTGACAGGTTAGAAAAACCTGGACGAGCAAGCACCAAGGGTGGCTAGAAAGTTGTTGGAGGGACGGGCCGGCCATGGCTGCGTGCACCAGCGAGCGGAGGAGAGAGGGCGGAGCAGTTTAGAGTGTGTACGAGATTAGTTCATGAGGCTGAGTGAGAGGGGAAGAGAGAGCGGGCGGAGGAGATTGCACGGTGGGAGGCGAGCACGGAACGACTTGAGGGAGGTTGAGGTGGCGGTCTGGGCTTATTAGCCGATGTTGAAAGAGGGAAGGAAGGTGCAGGGGGCTTCAAAGGAGAAGAATAAATGCATGTATTTCCATTTTTTTTCTTTAAAGCAAACATATGAACAGCCAAAAGAGAAATGGTAAATCTACATATATGCACAAAACAAAGTTAAAACGCATGAATAGCTGGACGATGGAGATGTACTGGCACGAAAACCAAAAGGCTCCAGATTATATAGAACATTACTAAATAATTTTTTTTTCCAATACGAACGGTTGCCAAACATTGAACAGAAACGAAAATAAAGAGACTGGAGAGAGATGATAATACATAAGCAAAATAATGGTAATGGTTCAATTCCCTTGGTTTCAGCTGAAAAGCTATTTAATGCAATTGATTATTTGCTTGAGCTACATGGTAAAGATTTAAAAAGGATTGGGAAGTTAGAAGTCATAATTTCAATACCATTACGATGCATAGTTTTATTGTTTCCATCACGTACTGGAGCTCAAACCACAGAATATAAATATACCGTAAAGGTCAGCACGACGAGGCGAACAAAACGGTATACAGATATCAGTGGTACGATCATTCGATTAGAAGTCGATAATCGGTACCGCAATAGCTAGAAATAAGATGAACGGAGCAATAGAAGTACAAATTTTGAAAAACGAAAGATGACGTCTCACTCAAAAGAAGATTTATAAATTTTCTATAGAAAATTATTCAGGATTGGAAATTAATTTATTGTCATCAAATATTAACCGATTTCAATTCAATAAAGTTATACAATAAAAATAAACTTTCATATAATCTGATGAAAATTTACCATCTGTTATGCTTTTCAATACGTATTTCAAATATAAAAATTTTATTTTCAAATTTTATTGTTTAAAATTTCACAAATTTCAATTAATTTAATAAATAAAATCACTAAAATTTTGGGTCGTCGCACGTTGTTACTGCATAATGACATGGGTGGTATCAATTAGTAAAAGCAGACAACCAGGAATTTCATACATTTAATAAACATAACCTGTAAATTTCTAACCTAGAATTCGACCAAATGATTTAGGATTCTTGACGCATCGATTTCGAAACTGCTAAGGTGTAATAAGCAAAGATCGGAGATGGCCAGTTGGATCGGACATCGGAGATGGCGAGCGATGAGCAATTAGGAGGGAAATGTAACTAGAAATTAGAGTAGATGATTTAGGGTTCAGGACACGTATACTTTATAATGGCTAAAGCTCGATGAGCGGAGCAAGCTGGGTCGGAGATAGAGAGGGATGAGAGATTAGGAAGGAGACGAACATAATAAATGTTATCTCAGTTTTGGGAAGAAGCAAATTGAATAAGCGTTTTGAGAAGGAGACGAAAATTTTGGAAGGGATATTTTGGCCAAAGCGTTATCAATAAAACTTTTTTAAACTTTTTTGTAGTGAACAATAAGAGAAGTAATAAAGTGAAAAAAGTAAATAGCTCGGCGTAAACAATAATGCTACAGAATAATGCGTTATCGAATGGCATTATTAATAATATCTTTTTTGTAGTGAGATAAATGCCCACATCTCTATGAGTGTAGGTTTCCTTAAGAAAGCTTTGTACGAAGACAGCTGGTCTACAAGAAGAGAGCTTGCATAAAAAGATTTATGCAATGGCGAAGCTCCAACAGTGACAAGAAGTCAAGACATTCCTCCTAGGATAGATATTGAATTATTGAAGCCATATATTGGCTTCGGACTCGGCTTCAGGATCTCAACTAGAAGTCTCATTTTATTGTATACTATTTTAAAGGTGACATTCATGGAGCTTCCTGATCTATAAAACTTTTTTCATTGTGTGGATCTGCACGATTACTACTGTTGGGTCATGATGTGCGAATGTATCCCCAATCGAGTCTGTAGAAGTAAAAACGGTGACTGGCATAGGCTTCTGCTTGATGTGGAACAAAGTTCGTTGTTCAGTAGGAGCTTCTTACACATACTTTTCCTATGCCTTTCTATTTCGACCTAACAGATGGCACCCTTCATGAATGGAAGCGATCAGAGTATTGGGGTTTCCTACTAGATCTTCATCAGGGTTAGGAGACTGGCTTTGCATAGGAGTGATCGGAGTATCTTTTTGGTAAGTTTCAGATAATCATTCTAAATAAGACTTTCAATTTCATTCTTCATATGGCCACACTTGCCTATATAGTGTTTGTTCACTACGTGGAACCTGTAATATCCACCACCTTTATTTGACTCGACTTTCTTTCCTTAATTTGGTACGTTATACGCTAATTTTATTTCCTTGTCAGTTCATAGATATGGCCTGGAGTGTTAGTGAGTGGGGTTTTTGTTGTAAAGTTAAATTCTCTTGCTCTTTTTGCAGGTTGGTTGTAGTACATTTCTACCCACATAGCCATCGTTATTTACTGGAGCAGTTCCTTCAATAGGCATTCCTTTGGCTATTTTTGCTTCTTTGGTGCAAACGTACCCACTAGCTCTTTTGCAAAAATATTTCACGCTTTTACATGGTTCCCTACTATTTCTATTCCATATGTCTATGTTTCTTCTTATTCTAGTATGGACTACCAGTAATAATGCCTCCTCACAAGTGCCCCCAATCCTCATTGTTCTTCCTTGAATCATTTGATGAATTTGCATAAGATTTCATCGTCCCTTTTCTTTTCTGAAGATAAGGTATACAGATTTGGAGAACTCTCTCTCCATGCATGGAATTGTCTATGGAAGTCCACCGACAAGTGTGCCCAGGAGTGAATTTCTACTAGTGAATATCATCGAAACTGTTTGGAGCAAATGTACATAGATGGTCGTCCAAGTTTGATGATCCATCATATTTTCGATGGTTGGTGCCTTGAAGCTCTCGGGGAAGTTTGCCTCCATGGTCGCTTCACTAAATGAGGATGAACACTCTTCTTTCCCTCCCACTTTATTGCTCTGCTTACATAATCTAGCCAACTTCTCTATACAGGCTTTAAGCTCCTGTATCTCTTCGTCCTTCTCATTTACATTTGATGAGGTGCCATTGTACGCCGAGCAAGCCTCATTCACAACTTATGCAGTTTGGGTTTTATTCTTTACTAGAAACAATGGATTGATATTTTTCGATTTACCTTTGATGTTTAGATTTATCAAGGCCTTATTCTTTGCCTTTGGTCCCTATTGAGTAGTCCAGCGTCACCGTTCTCATTAAAGAGATTGTCGTGATGTCCCCTGCTTGCATTTGTTGTGCAGCAGGAAGACGCTAGTGATAAGTAATGAAGTTGTGGGAGTTTGATGATCTGGTAGGATTTTGAGCCACCAACTTCTCAACGCCGACCATTCTTTCATTGATATAGGCAATGATGGCAATGGCGTCGAGGATAGATCAGTGGCTATTTTTTATATTGGACAGATGGATTTGGATTAGGAGGTTAAGTGTCTATTTTCTAGCTTCGCAGCTAAGTGTTCAGGTTCTGTTGAGTAGTGGTTCTGAAGTTCTCAAGCTACATGTTTTGAGTTTTTAGGGAAGTCATGGAATTAAGTAGTTAATAGTTGACTAAGTTTTGCTGGGTAGCCCTTCTTCTATTGCCAAATTATTAATGAGATTTTTCGTCCCACAACACGAAGTTAATTGTGAAGCAATTACGGTGTTTAACGCTTACTGTAATTAGGAATTAACAAATTTAGATGATGTTAAATTTTCCTTAAGATGGTAATTATGTCAATGCAGTCTAACTATTCGCTAAAATGTTGAGCCCAATTTATGTCTAATTAAGGTTAAAGCGGAAAAATAATTTAATACTAAAAGGAGTAAGTAAAGTACAAAAAAAGAATGTTGAAATTTATGTGGTTCGTATTTCGAAGAATAATACATCCACGGACCAAATATTTGTTTTTATATTCTTTTTTGTTACAAATTTTTTCAATGCCACAGAATACAAGTACATATAGTATAGAATTCGGAGAATATCCAAAAGTCCTTTTTTGCTACAGTAACTTTCTATTTATAGTATCATTACCTTATATGGATCGCTAATCCCGCAATTCAACATTGCTTCTAGACAATTGGATTCTTCCACGTGTCATTAATCATGTTGCTTGATGATTTGTGGCTAATATGGTCAAAGGTATGGGTAAAGCCTTTTAGCAGGAAGATTAGGTAGAATGTGAGAATTTTGAATTTGAAGTTAGGAAGGAGATTTGAGGTTTGAAGCCTTAGGAATGAACTCTTGGATTTATTACGATGACTGCGCTTTGGTAGCTCATGGTGCTAAAGCTTTTGAATTTGTTCTTGGTTAATGCAGTTCCTTTTCAAATCACAGTGACGAAATATTCTCTTAGTGTTAGTGTAATGACACTTAGATTTCAACGAGAGGCAGTTCTAAAGGTAGTGTCACTGCTAGTTTCATGAGGGTGTTGATGTGTAGATATTTATGAAGTGGCGGTGCGGACCTTAAGGAGGTGGCTCTCTTTTAAAGAAACAAGACAACACGGTCTCTAAAAGGTTGGTGGGTTAAATGTTAGAAGGGTGGCAGCACAATCTCTTTGGGGATGTTGGCAAAGTCTTTGAGGGGATGTTGACGCAGCCTTTATTGTTATGAAAATAGTAGCACTTTGCGAAAGTTTATATTAATGGATATTTATCACTCAAATCACAAAGAGATAATTTGGATTGAAAACAAGATGGAATTGGAATCAAAACACAATAACACAAGATATTCCTCCCAACCATCCACTTTATTGATTCACCAATTTTTTTTTCACAATTAATAGAACAAAATTAAAATAAACAAAATACCATTGCATCAATAACCAAATTGAAAAAGGGAGCAAATATCTATATGGCTAAAATTGTTGGAGAAGAAGAACAAAGATGCAGAAGAGAAAATTAGCAAATAGATTTTCCACCACACATTTACACTCTCTTCTAGTTTCTATGTATATAGTCAATTACTTAATGCCCAAGTTAACATTAGATGGCAAAAAAATTTGATCAGCCAATTAGAGAGAGAAATAAACATACGCAAATATGTCTATTAATTAGGGAAAACAAAATTTTCTCTTTCTTTCTTTTTCATAATTATTTTTTTATATTTGTGATTTTGTATCACCAGAATTTAACACTCCACCTTGATGCAAAATCACATATCTCCAACATATCAAGCATATCATATCTAGATCTATCATAAATCCTCATATCTCAATCACGCTAAATTACAAACCTTAACGACCGCCTGCAATTGATGCATCTCACACATGAAGTGCATCAAACAAATTAGGTCTAAAAACATTTGTAATACTATAAAGATCTCCATCTTGTCTTTGTGGATTTTGCAACTCGACATCCATTTATCACTCGATCCGAGCTCATTACCTGATCACTATGGATTTCTTGAGCATCATCAACATGAAGACCCCTGCCTAAAATATGATCTTCAATGTTAGAATTATAAGTAGCGACCACATTAACCTCTCCACCTTTCTATGAACTAAATCCTTCAACCATCACTCGCTTCCCATAGTCAACTACAGAACCAACCAAGCTATAAAGGTTTTCTTCTTTCAATACTCCTCTCATTCTTACATGACCACCTTTCTTCACTCTCAAAACTCTACCTTGAGTCTCATAAGTGCAACCATGGAAATCTAACTGACCGAGAGAAATAACAATATACGAACAAGTGGATACATGTCTAACTCCAGAGACTTCTCTAACCACACTATCATGCATACAAAACCGGATAGATCTAGTACCACAAATCGGTAGCTCTTCTCCATTGGTTTTCCTAATCATGCCGACACTCTTCTCATAAGAAGAATTTTTTTTACATCTCTACAAATATGAAAACTGGATCCTGAATCCATCTTTCAAAGCTTATTTTTACTAAAGAGGACATCACAAGAAGCATCACTATCGGTACCTTCAGCAAAACTTGCCTGTGCATCATCACTACTATCAACACGCACAGCCTTTTTTGATCTCCTTTATAAAAATAACACTTGCTGCATATGTGGCATTTCTTATTACAATAATGATAAGTGATAACACCTTTACCATTAGCGTCCTTCTTCTTCCAAATTGTATTTTTCTTCAAGTCCCTTACCACCATAACCTCATGTTGAATTGATTACATACTGACCATTTTCTTCTAAGCCCGTCATTCAAAGACTGCTTCGAACAGTTTCCAAAGAGATAGTTCCATTAGCATTCGAATTACTCAATGAAACGAAAAAAGTTTCCCAATTTTTTGAAAGCGAACTCATTAATAAAAGAGCCTATAATTCATCATCAAAATTTACCTTCATACCTGCTAACTGATTTATTACATCTTGAAATTCATTCAAATACTCTGCAATAGACTTCTCTTCATCTAATCTCAGTTGTACCAACTTTCGAACCAGAAAAACCTTACTAGTAGCACTCTTTGACTTGTACAAAGATACCAACTTGTTCTACAATGCCTTCACAGATTCACAATTAGCCACATGATGGAAGACTGATCATCAAGATACTGGCGAATCAAAACAATCGCCTTCTTATTCATCTTCTTTCATTTTTCCACATTACATCAGCGGGCTTCTTTCCATCTCCATCAATCAGATTGTGATCATTGAGGTACAGAACATCCTCCATCTTAGGCTTTCAAATACCTTAAATTTTTCCATCCAAAATAGTCATCTTCGAAAACAAAATCATATCCGACATCAATAATTCTTCAAACCAAAATTACTCTATGCTTTGTGATGATCTGTGCTCTGGTACCAATTGTTATGGAAATAGTAGCGCTTTATGAAAATCTTTGTCTTGCAAATCACAAAGAGATAATTTGGATTGAAAACAAGATAGAATTGAAATCAAAACGCAATAACGCAAGATAATGCACCTAACTATCCACTTTATTGATTCGCTAAAATTTTGCTTACAATTAATAGAAAAAAGCTAAAATAAACAAAATATTATTGAATCAATAACCAAATTGAGAAAGGGAGCAAATATCTATGTGGCTAAAATTGTTGGAGAAAAAGAACAAAGATAGAGAAGTAAAAATTAGCAAATAGATTTTCCATCGCACTTTTATACTTTTTTATAGTCACTATTTATATAATTACTTACTTAATGTCCAAGTTAATATTAGATGGCTAAAAACAATTTGATTAGCCAATTAGAGAGAGAAATAAACATACTCAAATATGCCTATTAATTAGGGGAAACAAAATTTCTCTTTTTTTCTTTTGCATATTTATTTCCACCAAAGCCAAAGCCTAACATTTATAGAGAGATCAATGTGGTCTTCATGGAGAAGATGGTGTGGTCTTACAGAAGAGATCTATGTAGTCATTTCCTTTGGTTAGTAGGTGGGTTCTTTTTCTTTACTTTGTTGCTTGCAGACAACACTTATCTGACTGTTTTTGTAAGAGTGACCTGCTTGTCAATGTATGCTGTTGCAAACTCAACGTAATTCGTCCGTTAAGATCGCATGACCTATCATTATATGGCTCAATTGTCATAGTATCATCCATCTTTGATTTTTTTGTTGCTTTGTTGATTATATATGGATCGTGTGTTGTTGTCTTTGAACACAGCTTCTTGGGTTCAAAGATGCTCGGGTTTGTACAGTTCCCTTCTTCCAGTGAAACTGTGGCCGAATTGCCTTTTCCTTTATGCTACGTAGTTCTATTGTGCTCATTTTGTTGATGTACATTACATATGCTTATAGAAGAAAAACGAATGTAATGGTTTTCATTGTGAATAAAGTAATGATTTATAATTTTTCATCTAGCTACTGTTATTTTCTGATTAACAACTAACCTTCTCCTTTTGTCTATTATATTGTTTTTGGATTACTGCACCACTTTACAAATGTAAGATAAGAGCATAAATGAGTTTCGCTTTGTGTACTTTTATAGATTCAAGTTAAATAGCGTGAATTATTGAACAATAGCTTTTGCGCAGATTCCACTTGGAATATACAGCAAAATATTTTCTATCCACCTGACTGCTAAAGTTATTTAGTAGACATATACGAATATATCCCCGTACAGAATTCTTATCTGGCAGATTAAATGAATTATTTATAGAAAATAAGTTAATTGGCTAGTGTTCCGCTAGATTCTTCCAGTTCTTGGAGAACATGAGTGAAGTTGCATGTTATTCTTATATTTTTTTTGAAAGTGTTAATAATTGATAATCTTTCTTTAGGCATTTGAATTAAGAGAGACCAACATTTAGATGATCAACAGGTTCGATTGATTGCAATTAATGTTTTTAGTATTAGACGTTTATGATTTGTATGTAAAGTTGGCAGATTTTTCTTCTGTATTTAATAGGTGATGTTAAGTCTCTCTTTTAATGAAGTTGCTAAAGGATGCAAAAAACGTTAATTTGTAAATAGCAAGGGATATTACTATGACAGTGCTCAGTCCACGTTCTCATTTAAACATTTTTAAATCTTAACATTCTTATTCAGTTTAAAAAGAACAGTCAGAAGCACCAATTCAGTTCATACAATTTTACATAATCAATACACAAAAAAGATTTTGGTGGTGGACATGTGCATTCAGAATCATGATATTCACATCCATATTCCATAATGAATATGGAGGGATGTGTATAGGAATTAAATTAGTAGGAGCTGAACATGAGTCTTACATGAACAAACAAAATGCAATAACGAACTTTTCAAAATACACAAGGCCCCCCAAAATGCCACTGCTTTGATAACCTCCGTTAGAAATAGCCATTCAATTTGCAGACGATTTATTATTGCAGAGCTTATAATTTGACTACATTTGCATGGTTATATTCAAACCATTTAGAAAATGTGAAGCAAGAAGCACCTTATAATCAGTATTTTTTACTAGTTTCAACACTGCAAGAGTGGTTGTGCTTAAATCTTTAATAATAGTTGTAATAACTTTGCTATCACAATTTTTTGGGATTAACGTAAAATACCAAAAACGTCCCCCACTAAAAATATGATCTAATAGATAAGTTTTCTTTACTAATTCAAAACGTTCCTCTGCAAACCTTATTGAAAGCTCAAAAATAGGATCTTACAAATAAACACTCCTAAAAAGTCATTCTTTATTAATTATTAATAGAAATAAAAATTCAAACCAACAAAAAATCAAATTCACTTCTTGAATATTACTAACATAAATGAATGTACAAATTAGCAAAAAACATTAGATGTTATAATTCAGAAAGAAAAAATAAAACTAACTGCATGTCACTTTAATGCAAAAACATGATTAATATTATTGCAAATCATATTTTCCTGAATGGGTTATACAGATAAACAATTTGTAAAAAAAAACTCACGCATGAAATGCATGCCATAACGCTCATTACTAAGAAATTGTATTCACTACTAGAATACTTTAAAATGGGGATGGAGCCTGGGGTCGGCTCCATCTCCATTATGGAGTCGGCTAGGGACGACGCAAAATTCTCTTGAAGTTTGCGTCGGTTAGGGACGGCCTACAACGGCCCAAGTCTGCTAGCGTCGGCTATTTAATTATTTTCTTAATCTAACTCTTATATACACCTATTTCGTTTGAAAAAAATAAAAAACACTACTAAAATGAAAATAAAATAAAATTGACATGTATGATTATTAATATTCACCTAATGACAGGTCGTGATAGGTTAAATTGGTATTTTCGATGATATATATTCGTGTAATTCGAAAAATTATTGTCGTTGAAAATCTAACTCGCACGACAATTCGATGCAACTTTTAGTCGATCCATTATACAAAGTCGATAAAGATGGTTATATGTAAAATTTTAAAGAATTAAAATAATTTTTTAAACCGTTGGGTAATCAATTATGAATTTTTAAATGTATTTGGTGCAATAAAATTATATAAAATAAAATATGCGGCGTAAAAATAAATCCTTTGGATCTTATGTCGATCTAAGGTATTTTGGACATATTTATAGAATATGGTTTAAAAATATACGAATCTGGGGTGTCGATCTTGAATTTCAAATTTATGGCCGTTCGTGGACTTTTGGACAAAAAACCCTTCGTTTGAAGGTCGAACGACCTTCAAACGAAACCAAATTTGAACCTGCGATGGTTTGTAGTATTTTAATCGAATCTGCACAATGATTTTATTTTCAATGATTTTTTTACGAATCCAACTGTATGGATTCGATTAAAACACTACAAAGCATCCATGGTTCAATTATACGAAAGGCTTTTTGTCCAAAAGTCCACGATTGACCATAAATTTAAAATTCAAGATCGATAACCCAGATTCGTTTATTTTTGAACCAAATTCTAAAAACATGTCCAAATACCGTAGATCGACATAAGATTCAAAGAATTTATTTTTATGCCGCATATTTTATTTTATAAAATTTTATTATACCAAATACATTTAAAAATCATAACTGATTACCCAATGGTTTAAAAAATTATTTTAACTCCTGAAAATATTACATATAACCACATTTATCGAATTTTTATAACGGATCGACTAAAAGTTGCATCGATTGGTTGTGCGAGTTAGATTTTCAACAACGAAAATTTCCGAATTATACGAACATATATCATCGAAAATGCCAATTTAATATATCATGACCCGTCATTGAATCAATAATAATAATAATAAAATACAATTTTTTTTATATTGTAGTAGTGTTTTTTATTTTTTTAAATGAAATAGGTGTAAAAAAAGAATTTTTAAAAAAAATATATGCGGGCCGACCCTAAAGTACTCAAGCCGTTACTAAACGGGCCGATGCTAGCCGACGCCAGCTGACTCCATATCGAGTATACAGGTTTCAGCCAAGATATTCTTCTTCACTTTGTTTTCTTAATAAAAAAATGATTTTTTTCTTCCCCATCACCAATTCTGACCCTCTCCAGCCGACACCCTCCGTCGTCGTCGCCGTAGAAGCCTAGAACTCGCCAGAATTCTTCTTGAATTTGTAATTTATAAATTCTAATTTCGAATTAAATTGTTTAGTTAGGTTTAAATGTACATTATTGTGATGATAATTGAGTGTAGGTATTGCTAATTTAGTGTATTAGGTTATTTTTAGTATAAAATCATTGAATTTGAAAATGTGAATTGAGAATAATTGGATGTAGGTATTTAGAATTTGGAAGTATGAAAGTGTGAATTGGGAATCGAGAATTTGAAAGTGTGAAAGTGTGAATTTGAATTTTATTCCCGATCAATCCCTTATATTTTATATTTAGATTGAGTGAGGACACGACTTGGTCATTGAGTGTTGTTTGACTGGCCTGTGCGCCTTGTATTTTGATTGAGTGAGGACGACTTGGTCGTCGAATGTTGTTTAACTAGCCTGTGCGCCATGTGTTTTGGTATTTATACCTGAAAAGTCTCAGTAGCCGATCCATTCGGGCTGTGCCGATATTATACGAAGGGCATATTACCTCGATATGCTATTGTTAATTTCTGGTGCCTAGGTGAAGCGACTTTTGGATGTTTATTGCTTTATATGCAATAAATATCTTAATATAAATGATTTAAAGGAAATAATTTATAAATAAACTTCTTAGTTATTTTAATCTACCTCTAATTAATATAAATAATTTAAACGAAAATAAGGCAGCAACAAAGCCTTTAATCCCAAAAGGCTTTGGAAGATTAGATAATACGATAATAATCACATAAAACTTCAGATGCAACTATATGTGTATAAGAATAGAAAAGAAATTCTGTCGAAATCTCTAATATATATATATATATACATGTTTTTAAATTAGAAAAAATGTTCATGTAACATCCCGGAATTTTTGACAATATCAATTTAATAATTTGTGGTAAAAATTAAATTGATATTGATAATCTGTTAATAATTTTTCAGATAAAATTTATAATCTTCTTCAATAAATATTTTAAATTGGTTATTTTATCCTTTAAAAAAAAATTGATTTCTATTTTCAATATAAATATATGGTTCATATTTTATATAAATTGGTATTGTTTTAAATTTAGAATAAATTCAACAAATTGATTTCATGACTTAATAAAATGAATATTTTGTAAAAGGATTTTAAAATTTAATAAAAGAGATTTATAAAAGCAATATTAATATTGCATTGTCTTTCTAAAATAAATTTTGAATAGAAATTGCAATTGGTTATTTCAAATTGAAATTTTATTTATAACTTAATTTGAAATTGTTTGGTTTGAATTTAGTTTGAATTTAAATTTAAAAGTATAAAGTCTTAAAATTGTTTTAATTTTAATATGTATAAGTTAATTTGTAAAACATTGTTGTTTTTATTTCTTTTGTAAATTCATAAACATATTTTAAAATAAACTAACAACTTAACTAAGTTAACATATACATTAATTTGTAATTAGTATTAACTATCTTTAAGAGGAAACATGTGTTAAATTCATATGTATTCATATAGACAAGTGTCTAATTTATGACAAGTGTAAATTTAATTTTGTTTTAAAATTCTATTTTTCTTTTATTTCATAAATCTGAAAATACAATTAGTTTGCATCATTCATACATAATGCATTTTCATCTCCTAAATCAAACAAAGATCAAACCCATCTGCATATTCATTTTAAAGATCTGCACACCTCAAAATTCATTCTCATATTTGCAATCCAAAAACTGTACATAAATCTGCATTTTCAAATCTCAAATTTGCATTTTCTCAAATCCAAAGAAATCTGCATTTACAATCAGAGATCAAATCTGCATAATCATAAACATATTCAAATCTGCAAATGCCTCTGCATATTCAAATCTAAACTTGCATACTCCCCTCGTCAAAGATCAGAATACTGCATTTCCTCTTCAAATTCAAGGATGAAACCGCACATGCTTGTTTCTGCATAAATGAACATCTGCATGCTAGCATTTGGATCAGGAAATATAGGCAAAACTGCATCATCTACATCCATTTTCTGCATACAAGTAACTAGAGTTTGGATCATGAGCAACAGTGGAAGTCAAGCCTGCTTTCCATGTTTTCTGCAAATTCAAAATACAACAGTGGTCTGCATTCAATAAAGTGAGTAACAATTAAACTTTAAACTATATTAGGTTGCTTGATTAGGTGTTTGAGATAAATTATGTTTGTAAATCTGTTGAAATTCTGATTCCATATGCATGTTGAGTTGCTATGCAATATTTCCAGTTTCACATCCTACTTAAAGATCTTTTACAATTGATCTATTTGAGATAGTAACTAGGTTTAGGATAATGAAAAAGAGTTTGTTAGTTTCCAAACTTATAAGTAATATGTATATTTCTTAAGTCAAGGTTTAAAGATTTTTAGGTGAATTAAAATCAGGATGTAACTCTGTAAAACATAGGCAATGTCAGTATATGTTAACTTTGATAAAAATCAAACACATTAATATTTAAATCCAGATTCATAAGCTTAATACATTGACAAAAACTTGAATTTTGAATCAAGTATTAATATTTTAAGTGTATATTTCATTTACTGTTTGGTCTGGAACAAAAATATGAACTAGTGAAAATACTTGCAATCTCATATATGAGAAATCATAAAATTCTTCTGTGTTGTAGTAAAAAGAACATAGATCCATAGAAAAATCTGAAATGAGTATTATAAATACAAGATTGATTGCAGTTGGGCAGTTTTTGGTTTGAACCCTAGTTTGAACAAGGGGTTAAAGATTGGGACAGTGAAAGTGGGAGAGTGGATCGAGTGTTCTTGTTTTTGGTGTATGAGTAGTTGGTGTGTAGAGGAGTGCGAGGCCGGAGAGGTGTTGATCAAGATGGTCGGAGGTGAGAATGGCGGCCGTTGACAGGTTTGAGTTGAAACCTGTATAAATTTCCAGGTATGGAATTTGGGGTTCCTGAATAAATTTTTGAATGCTTCAATTTCTGTTCGATTTGGTGATAATGTTAGTGGGTTGAGGGGTTGTTGGTTGGTAGTGGATCATCTGAGAATGGTCGGAAGAGGGGGCGGTGATGAGTTCTCTGATGAACTTTTGGATTTTAGGTTGTTTCAGGGGAGACGAGGGAAAAGGGAAATTGGCTCGAAGTAAGTAGTGAAACAACTCGAAGTAAGGAAGCTTTTGACTCGGAGTAAATGAGAAGAAAACCCGAAGTAAAAGTTTTGTTTCTCGGGTTAGCCTGTAGTTTACAGATTACACAGTAAAACTGTGTTTTTTTTTTATAAAATATGGATTTTAAACTTTTTAAAAATCTGAGTTTGTTAAAATTTAAAATCTGTAATTATAGGTTGTAAATAAGGTTTAGGTTTAAAAATTTAATTTAAGTTTGAACTACTAAATTGAATTTAAATTCCAGGTTTGAATTGAAACCTGTTTTCTGTTTCCTGCAAATTTAGGTTTAAAACTTTTTAAATCTGCAGTTATGGTTTTGAGTAAAATTTAAGTTCAAATTTAAATGTAAGTTTAAAATTCTCATTTGATTTTAAATTCCAATTTTTAAAACAGAAACTTAAGTTTAAAAATTTAACTTTATTAACTATATCATGTTGATAAGATAGTTTAAACATTTTAATAATAAGATTTTAAAAATGTGAGTAGATTTAAAGTTATTTAAATCTGGAAATTCAAAATTAAAATTTGAAGTGCAGTTTTAAATTTTAAAGAAGGGTTAAATTTGAAGTTTCAAATTAAAATGGAAATTTAAATTATTGAAAGTTTTGAAATGAATTTAACTTTAAAAAATTTTCCATAGCATTAGTTTGATTTGCAATTTAAAAAGTTTTAAATTTATTTAAAACTTTGATAAGTTTAAAATTATTCTGTTTTAAATTTGAATTTAAATTAAGATTTAAAGGTAATTTCAAAAGTACTTAGTTATGAATTAAATTGTTTTAAACATAATTAAGTTATGTTTTTGAAATTTAAATTTGGATTTATGTTTTAGAATTTAATTAACAAAGTGATTAAGATTAATTTATTTAATTAATTGATTAAATTTGGAATTAATAATTGATTAGTGATTAATCAATTTAAAATTAAGATCATTAATTAAGTTATTAATTAATGATAAATGAATACTAATAATGTAATTAAGTTTTAAATTAAGGATAATTAATTTAATAATTAATCTTTAATTCATAAATGATTAAAGATAATTTAAATGGTAATTAATTTAAGTTAATTACCTTATAAAATAATTTGAGGATGGTTAATGAAGGTCATTAACTATGATTATTTAACAATTAATTAATGTAGTTAATTTTTATAATTAGATTAATTAATTTAATCAATTATAAATGGTTAGAGAGTAATTACTTGATAAAGTAATTAAGGAATTAATTACTCAATGTAATTAATTTAATTGAATGTGATTGTTTATTTTAATTAATTAAGTTTAATTAATTATAAACACTTGAGTTTTATAAATAATTACTTTATGTAATTAATGATTTGGAAATTACTTAGTTAAGTAATTGTTAAATAATTACAGATTGTAATTAAGGAGATGTTTAAGTATGAGATAATTTGGATTAATTATTTAGTAATTAATCAAATAATTAATTGAGAAATTAATTTAAGGATAATTAATTTGGTTTAATATAGTAATTAAGTTTGTTAATTACTTTAAGTAATTAATTTAAGGAATAATTAAGGATCATTAATTATTTAATTAATGATGTAATTAAAGTTGATTAATTATGATTAATTAATCAATAATAGATAATTAAAGTTAATTAATTAATGTAATTAATTAAGGATTGGGATAATTAATTATGATTAATTAATTAATTGAAGTAATTAAGGTTAATTACTGTTTAGTTGAGGTTAATTAATTTGTGAAATTGATTAAGGATAATTACATGAATGAAATTAGGTATAATTAATCAAGAATGATTAATTAAGGTAATTTATTCTGAATGATTGATTAATTGATTGTAATCAATTAAATGATTGAGTAAGCAAGATATAATTTGATGAAGTAATTAATTTAATTTATTTTAAATTAATTATAGATGAAGGAATTAATTTAATTCATTTTAAATTAATTAGAGGTATAGAATTAATTTAATTCATTTTAAATTAATTATATGGTATGAGTGAATCTTTGCTTATGTATGAATGAATGTCATGAATTGTCTTGGATGCTTTGTGATCTCAGTAGTGAGATAAATAATATTGTGTGGTATGGATGTTGATTTGGATTGTGATGATAACATAGGTTATCTATTGTTATGATGATATATGGAATATCTATTTGATATTGATGATGTGAATTACCTGTTATGTGATAATGATTGATTATCAATTATGATTTATAAGTTATCTATCTGTGTGTATATAGATACTGTAATTGAATTGTTTTTAAACCTTTAAAACAACTTGGACCTTAAAAGACACGCTTTGGTTTTCGATGAGACCGGGATCGGGTTTCCATATTTGGATATCCGAAAACCACATCAATTCCAAATAACGTTAGGTCGTGAATCAAAATGGAGCTTTGTGAAGACTCGAGGTGTAAGGGCTATACGTCAGTATAACGCTGTGGGTGATTCCGTAATGAGTTGACGGAATAGCACTTATAGATTCGAGATGGTGAATTAGAGTGCAAGGGTTATTGTCGTTAAATCTGAGGGTGATTCCAAAATGAGTGTAACGAGATAATACCTTCGGTTTCATTCGAACCCGGAACGAACTTGTATGGATTGAATGCTTTCAACACATCGTCAGGTGGACGATGAGCATTCTAAGTGATATGACCTATAAAGGTAATCGTAACCTCAAGCCTCATCAACCGGGAATGGCTAAAACAGGGGAGGTGCAGCAAAGCTTCGTGGGTAGCCCCCACTTGAGAGTAAGATTTACCCCTGTCTAGAGGTCCCTTTTATTTCGGCTGTGTGTGAACGGTTAAGTAGCTACAACCGTCGGGGTTGTCTTATTCGGAACTATTCAGTAAGGAACGGGTCCGGCTTTGTGTTGTAGGGGAGTTAGGGTGGCTCCTCGGTACGTTGATCTAGGCCACGTACTGTGACGGGCGATACCCCAGTAGCCCTGCCATTGTATGGAATCCAAAATCCAATAAGTGCCAACGGTTTTGATTGTATTACCCACTTTTGTGGCTAGTAGCTAGAATTTAATCATGTAACAATTTCGGCTATTTCTTATTTATTTGAAAACCCTAGACACTATTATAATATCATTGGATTTCCTATCAAATGTTTTGGTCAGCGTAAGGTAAAAACTTTTCCATGTTTATGGGTGGGAAGTCTTACGTGATACCTTTCTTTTCAAAAGGTTTTTGAAAGTTAAGCAACTTTATACTCACACCAGACCCATGTCTGACCCGGAGTTTATTTTTGTTTTTCATAAACTCTGGGGTACTCAAATTTTTATGAGTAGTCAAGGGTGATTCAGGTTAGGATTCGGATTAGCTTTGACGAATTATGGAGGAGCAATGGAGCAGGAGGCTTCTGCGTGTAGATATATATAGAGTTTTCCACTGTGTGTTCTCTGAGTTGTTGTCTTTGTGATGTATTGAGATGTATAACTAGACAAGTGTTTATAACTGTCTAGTATGTGTTGAATATCTGTGTACTCTGATAATGGTTATAAACTATGTAATATTTATGTTATTAATATAATTTATTCGTTTCCGCTGTGTAAGATTCTTGTGTTGTTTCTCTCTTCTCTTTTATCTTTCTCTTTTCTATCCCTTTCTTTCTTAATTCATGACGCGATTTTCTGGTAGTGGAAAGTCGGGTCGTGACAGTTCAACTATCTTCTCGACCATACTTGGATGTATGAAAGTCGAACAGGAACGAAAGGCTCAACGAAAAAACATTTTAAGGATGGTGTACATGAATTTTTTAATTTTGCTAAAGCTAATAGCGATGAAGGCGGCACACAAATTCATTGTCCGTGTCGTAAATGTCGACATTTGTATTATTGAGAACCGGATTTAGTTATTGTACATTTGCGTAAATCCGGTATTGTGCCAAACTGTTATTTCTGGGATCGTCATGGAGAAAAAATTGGTGCATCTAATTCTATAGTGCCTTAGGCTGAGGTGAATAATAATAATATTACAATGAATCCAATAGTAGATATGGTGGAAGATGCAGCGCTGTCAATGTTCCCTACTATTCAAGTTAATGATGTAAATGTTGAAGAAGAACCGACCGAGGGGGTGAAAAGAATTTATGATTTACTGGATTTTGCAAAAAGACCGTTGTGGGAAGGTTGCAGTAGCGGAACGGTGTAACAACGCACATGTTTATCGATTTTTATATTTAAATATTTTATTTAAATATTTTATCGATACTCGGAATTTAGTCCGAAAAGCTACTTTTTGCATACGGTCGAATTAGGACTCGGGACCACTCCCATTGAGTCTAAAATGCCGTTTGCGACCTTTTTGAGTATAAGCTTAGTATGTTTGGAGTAAGTTGATTTTTTGCTACTTTTTCACTTAGGGCTTTAGTTTGGGCTGAACCCTGTTACTAACTCAGTCCCAACCCCCTCTCCTCTTCATTACTTCATTTCTTCATTTCTATTTTCCTTGTACTCAAGCTTTTATGTTAATGGAGAGTGGTCGAGGAAATTAAAAGACCAAGCCCAAGTTTTCTTTTGCAAATCAAACTCTGGCTCCAAACTAATAGAAGAACCCATTGGTAAGCTTCTCTTCTTCTTCCCCAACTCATTCTCTTATCAATTTCAGAAATTCCTAAACCTAACTTTGGGAATGTTCTTCTTTTAAAGCTTAGAATGCAAGCTTCTTGAGTTGGATTTGAAGAGTGGTGGATTCTCCTTTGCTTTCAAGCTTCTTCTTCAATCGTTTGGGTTCAAAGGTGGTATTTTTATCTCACATCTTAGTCTATAATTATCTTCGATTGTTAGGTATGAATTCCTAACACTTATTCTTGTGCAATTGATTTTGGTTTGGATTGGTTTGGTGTATATTCCAATTTATGGTGTTTTGAAATCAAAATCTATGAAAATCCTTTTACGGATATTTGGACATTGATATTTGACGCGTATCGAAGAGCCGTTAAGGCTTGGTTGTCGCGTGGCGTTAATCCTTAGTCGTCATTTGCTCGTTCGATCGTTTTCGATATTCATTTGGCCATTTTTGGCCTAAATTCAGGGAATGCCCTGAACCTTTGATTCAGACGTCTGAAACGTTAGATTCAGACGTCTGAATATTATACTGGGAATTTTTATTCCCCAGTATTCAGACGTCTGAATCTATATTTCAGACGTCTGAATTGGGTCATTTGGAGCCAGAAAGGAAATAGGCTAAAAAGTGCCTATTTCAGACGTCTGAATTCAAGATTCAGACGTCTGAATTCTGTCTTTGGAAAATATTTATTTTCCAGATTCAGACGTCTGAATCTTTGATTTCAGACGTCTGAATTTGCACTCTTTTTGCCTATTTGCCTATTTGCTTGGGAATTCCAACTTTAATCGATTCGTGTTGATTCCCTTTTGTTATTATCACTTATTATCGACTTTGATGATATCTTCTTCGTGATTTGTGGGAATATCCACTTCGATGGATTCGGTATCGATTTCTTTGGATTTTATTCACGTCTTCGAATGTGAATTTTAATGATTGATTGTTCTTACAATCTTCTTTGTGATTTGTCACTTTAAAAATATAAAGGTTTTCTATACTAGTAGTAAATATCAAAATTCTTTCATCAAAACGATTTCAACACTATTTTATTACAAAGCTCGTTTCTTAAACCGTTTTCCAATCTATTAGTATATACAAGCCTTTACCTCACTCGTATGAGAAATCTAATTAAACGACCTAGAAAAACAAGTGGTGTGAAACGCTTTCGTTTACTTCGTCGGTTAATTCTTGGACTTGTTCGATTGAATCTCTTGTGACAATTTTCTAGTGGAGATCTACAGTTTGTTCATAAATATTTAAGTTAAGCAAGTGGTTATGGGACATGAAGCTAAACTCATATATTTACTAGCTTAGTGTAATTGATACTTCTCGTTGATCATGACGATCATCTTTGTGATTTAGACTAGCAATGTGCGATGTCTCTTTGTCTGCGAGGGAGACTAAACCCCGTTTTGTGGAGTTTCGACTCAAATTGGTGGGGTAGCAACCCATGGTCTTCGGGTCGATTATGGAGCTTCGGCTCAATTTTTGATGGTTAGCAACCATGGAATTAGCGTTCCGTTTGTGATATACGTGTTGGTGAGCTTTATGCTCCCGTTTGTGATAGGCCTTCCCCCTTTTTGTGATTTCTGGATTTCTTAAGTTGATTTCTAGAATTTGTGTTTCACCAATTTTCGTGATTTTCATTGATAAGTTTTATCAATATTTGTGCATTGGTGAATTTGTGTGTCATTGACTTTTGTGATTGATATTGATATAATCGTCAATATCTATGGTTTGGTGAACGAAATAAAGGGTATGACATTCCTTTTGATCCTTGAGTAGATTTTTGTGATATTGATTATTCTCTTGTTGATTTTCAATTATTTATATATATCACAGCTTGGCATTATGATTATTATGTATTTAGTCATATCTCTTATTCTATATCGCTTCATCTGATATTTATAGCTAGACTGATCCGTTTATTATTTTCTTATTAAATAATACTCGGGTCAGACCGAGATGTTACAGGTGCTTTAGCTTGACTTCTCACTTGGAATTGATTTCCCTGACTTTTGGCTAACTACTTAGATTAGTATTTTATTTTGTTGTATACACTTGAGATATGGACTCATAGTTGTATTCTTTTGTATAGCACGTGTTGCTATTCTTTTGTATTATTGTGGATCTTTTGACCACTACACTGATATACACTTTCATGTGTTAGTTATATATTCATATCTTCTTCCGCCTTTGTGATATGATTTATCTGTGACTGATTTGTGTTATGCTTATTTCTACATTTTTTTTCGAATATTATTATAGCTACTGTGTAGTAGCTTTGTGTTTGTATCGGTATGTCGGATTTCCTCTTGAAATAAAATGCATGTTATACTATCTGACATATCGGTGCTCGCGCAAAGCAATTACATGGATGGTCGCTCCTCAACAGCCTTATTCTCCGTGCTAGTTGACAGCATTACACCGTAGTGCTCTTGGCTAGCGTGGGTATAGAGGTGGGGCGTCACAGCATGGTATCGGAGCCAAACTTCGAAACAATATAGAATAATGTAACAAGGATCATCGTCCTAAGTCCATCTTAGGAGTCGTGCTTTAGGATTTAATTCGAGTCTTCGTACCGATTTATCCTATTTTCTTTATGATTCCTTGTTTTATCTATCAAGATTGCTTGATATTCGTTTTGTGAATAACCTTCTTCTTCTTCTTCCTTCTTTCTTTCTTAAGGAAGAGAAATGGTTAGACCTGGTCGTCCCAGAGCTGGACCATCTAGTGCTCCACCCCAAGATGGAGTTTTTATGACTACCCAGCAACTTCTTGACCTTGTCACGAATGCTCAAGCAACTGGTTCTAATCCGGAACCTACTCACCCTAAATCTGGGTTTGCACGTTTGTGCAATGATTACACCAACCTGGGCGGGAAGCCATTTAAAGGTTCTGAAACTATTATTGAAGTCCAGGCTTGGTTAAGGACATGCGATCGAATCTTTTCTTGCATAAACCTCATTGATCTTTACCGGGCTTCTAGTATGCTCCAAGAAAGAGCATTGGACTGGTACGAACTTCTTATTTCTGAGATTGGTGAAGCGGATCTCACCTGGGAGCAATTCCGGGAACGCTTCGAATTAAAATTCGTGCCAGAAGCAGAGAAAGTGACATTGGCTCGGCGTTTCATAGACCTTGTTCAAGGTGAATCTTCCGTGGCAGATTATATCGCGTCTTTTGAATCTCTCTCCAAATATGGGGTTGAATACATCAACACTCCATTGAAGAAGAACCAAAGATTTGTCTATGGCTTAAACAAAAGTCTCAAGAAGCCATTACTTCTAAAATTAGAAGTTTCTTTCGACTAACTCATTGATATCGCTCTTCGTCTTGAAGAGACGGATATGGAGAATGATGTTGAAGTGGTGGGTTCCAAACCAAGCTTCAACAACAACATGAAAAGGCCCAGTAAATTCAAAGGCCCTTATCCCAATAAGAAAGGGAAGCAAGCAACCCCAGTGGCAAAGACTTCTTCCTTTGGTCACGGGGAATGCTATAATTGTGGTTCGAAGGACCATTACGCGAACAAGTGCCCAAAGTCTCTCTCTTATCGCTACTGCAAAGGTCCTGGTCATGTTATATCTTCATGCCCCAAGCTTCAGGGCAGGAAGGAGGGAAAGTTAAATGTTGCTCAAGCCCCTGGCAACACATCTCGTGGTCAAGGTATTTCTCATTCTATCCTTGATGGCATTATTTTATTTCGTGATCATCCTATTCGAGTTCTTTTTGATACGGGTGCGTCCCATTCTTTTATATCAAAAGAACTTGTTGATACTTTTTCTTTGGATGTTTTGTGTTTAATGACTTCTTTGAGAATTGCGAATCCGGTTGGTGGATCCGCAACAATCAGTTTATTGTGTAAAGATGTCGAGATTATTTTGTGTGATTTCTCTTTCCAAGCCGATTTGCATGTTATGCGCTACTTAGGATTTGGAATGATTTTGGGAATGGATTGGCTTAACCGTTATGAAGCTCATATCCTATGTCCTGAGCGGACTATTCATCTTCGACATCCTCAATCTGTAAAGCAGATTTCTATTAATCTTAAAGATTCGGATTCTAGGTTGGTTGCATATTTATATTCTTTAAATCCTCATGATAACGATAATGATGATGAGGAAGATATTATTTCTCTTATTCACGTTGTTCGTGAATTTTCCGACATATTTGAGCCCGTTTTAGGATTACCACCTAAGCGAGCAATTGAGTTCAGAATTAATCTTATCCCTGGAGCTCAACCTATTACTCGTCCTCCTTATCGTATGTCCAATAAAGAAAATGAAGAGATGCGTAAACAATTATCAGAATTGGAGATGAAGCAATTTATTCGCTCTAGTTCCTTGCCTTGGGGAGCTTCAGCTATTTTTGTGAAGAAATCCGATGGTACACTTAGGCTTTGCGTTGACTACCGCAAGCTGAATGATCTTACTATCAAAAATAAATATCCTTTACCTCGGATTGATGATCTATTCGATCAACTTAGTGGTGCTAGAGTCTTTTCACAATTAGACTTAGCTACTGGTTTTCATCAGCTTCGTATTGCAAAGGATAGCATTCCTTTAACATCGTTTCGTACTCGTTATGGATCTTATGAATGGCTCGTTTTTCCATTTGGTCTAACGAATGCTCCGGATTATTTCGTTGACCTTATGAATAGAGTTTTCAAACATTTCCTCGACCAGTTTGTTCTCATCTTTATTGATGATATTCTTGTGTATTCTAAAACCGAGGAGGAGCATGAAAAGCATCTTCGGATTGTGTTGGAAACTCTTAGGAGTAATCAATTAAAAGCAAAATTTTCTAAATGCCATTTTTGGCAATCTCGTATGAAGTTTCTCGGTCATATTATTTCCGAATCCGGAATTTCCGTGGATCCTTCAAAGATTGAAGCGATTCAAGATTGGAAGAGACCGGAGAGTGTGACGGAGATTCGTAGTTTTCTTGGATTGGCGGGTTATTACCGTCGTTTTATCAAAGACTTTTCTAAGATTGTCGTGCCTCTCACTAGCTTAACAAAGAAAGGTGTTAAATACATTTGGTCGGACAAATGTGAAACTTCTTTTCAGAAACTAAAGGAACTCCTTTCTGATGCTCCTATTCTTGTTATTCCCGAGGGGAATCAAGATTTCGTTGTTTATACCGATGCTAGTCGCGTTGGTTTGGGTGCCGTTCTTATGCAAAAAGAACGTGTTATTGCTTATGCTTCAAGGCAATTAAAGCCGGCCGAGACTAGATATGCCACACATGATTTATAACTCACGGCTATTGTTTTTGCTCTTCGGATTTGGCGTCATTATCTTTTAGGAGAGAAATTTGTTCTTTATACCGATCATAAGTCTTTGAAGTATTTATTCTCTCAAAAGGAACTTAATTTGCATCAACAACGTTGGCTCGAGTTCCTTGCACCTTATGATCTTGATATCCTTTATACTCCCGGAAAGGGGAATCGTGTTGCCGATGCACTTAGTCGCAAGCAACAAGCGGTTGTTTCTATGATGATATCCGAATGGAATGATCTTGAGATCTTATCCACTTGTGAGATTCGAGAGCGCGTATCCGATTTATGTTCATCATTTGTTTTATGTAGCCTTGAGGCTCATCCTTCTCTTTTAGACCGCATTCTTGAAGCTCAAGGGCTAGATCCCGAATTGGCTCTTCTTGGCCAAAATGTTAAGGATAAAATTGATATTGAAGGTTTGAAAGACTTTGACATCGATTCTCGTGGCAGCATTCGAAAATTTGGTAGACTTATCGTACCAAATATTGGTGATCTTCCTAAAGATATTTTAGAAGATTCCCATCGTTCTAAATTTACCATTCATCCCGGTAGTAGTAAAATGTACGCGTATATGAAGCGACTTTATTATTGGGAGGGAATGAAACTTGACATCGCTAACTTCGTTAAGCGTTGCATGACTTGCCAACTCGTTAAGGCCGAACATCAAAGGCCCGGTGGGTTATTGCAACCTTTAGAAATTCCAATTTGGAAGTGGGACCAAATTTCCATGGATTTTATAGACGGCCTTCCCCGTTCTCGTTCGGGTCATGATAGCTTATGGATGATAGTGGATAGACTTACTAAATCCGCCCATTTTATTCCCGTTTGGTCTAACCGAACCGTTCCTCTTTTGGCCAAACTCTTTGTTAAAGAGATTGTTAAATTACATGGAGTTCCTACTTCTATTGTTAGTGATCATGATCCATTGTTTACTAGTGGATTTTGGAAGAGTCTTCAAAAAGCTTTGGGAACGAAGCTTAATTTTAGCACCTCTTATCACCCCCAGTCCGATGGACAAACTGAGCGTGTGAATCAAACTCTTGAAGATCTTCTTCGTGCTTGTGTGCTTGATTTTGGTGGAAGTTGGGAAGATCATATTTCACTTGTTGAATTTTCCTATAATAATAGCTTCCAATCTAGTATTGGTATGGCACCTTTCGAGGCACTTTGTGGAAGGCCATGCCGATCTCCTTCTTGTTGGCTTGAGGCCAGTGAGAAGCTGGTTTTAGATCCAGATTTTATTCGTGATTCCACAGAAAAGATTGATCTTATTCGTCATAGGATGAAAGAAGCCCAGAGTAGACAAAAATCCTATGCCGATAATCGAAGAAGGGAGTTAGAATTTTCTGTGGGAGATCTTGTGTTCATTCGTGTTTCACCTATGAAAGGTGTTGTACGTTTCAGTCAATCGGGAAAGTTAGCGCCTCGATATATTGGGTCATTTCCTATCACCAAACGTATTGGTTCCGTGGCTTATCGCCTTTTATTACCGGCTCAGTTTTCTGCTATTCATGACGTGTTTCACGTTTCTCAATTACAGAAATGTCTTCGAGATTCCGATTCTATTCTTGAGCCCGGTGTTGTGGAAGAAATTGAAGTTTCACCTAGTTTAACTTATGAGCAGCATCCTGTTCGTATTATTGCTTCGAAAGTCAAACGACTTCGAAATAAGGATGTTCCGCTTGTGAAAGTTCAATGGTCTTCAAATCCTAAGGATTGTTCTTGGGAATCTAGAGAGTTCATCGAGCGATCACATCCGGTCTTGCTTTCCCATGCTCTTTGAGGTGAATTTATTATTTCGAATTATTTCTTTTGTGTTGAATATGCTTTTATGGTTCTTACTTTATATTTTCTTCTTAAATATTACGAGGAAGCAATTTCTTTAAGGAGGGGGGTCTGTAACAACCCGTATATTTATCGATTTTTATATTTAAATATTTTATCGATACTCGGAATTTAGTCCGAAAAGCTACTTTTTGCATACGGTCGAATTAGGACTCGGGACCACTCCAATTGAGTTTAAAATGCCGTTTGCGACCTTTTTGAGTATAAGCTTCGGTACGTTTGGAGTAAGTTGATTTTTTGCTACTTTTTCACTTAGGGCTTTAGTTTGGGCTGAAACCTCTTACTAACCCAGTCCCAACCCCCTCTCCTCTTCATTACTTCATTTCTTCATTTCTATTTTCCTTTTACTCAAGATTTTATGTTAATGGAGAATGGAAGAGGAAATTAAAACACCAAGCCCTAGTTTTCTTTTGCAAATCAAACTCTAGCTCCAAACTAATAGAAGAACCCATTGGTAAGCTTCTCTTCTTTTTCCCCAACTCATTCTCTTATCAATTTCAAAAATTCCTAAACCTAACTTTGGGAATGTTCTTCTTTTAAAGCTTAGAATCAAACTTCTTGAGTTGGATTTGAAGAGTGGTTGATTCTCCTTTGCTTTCAAGCTTCTTCTTCAATCGTTTGGGTTCAAAGGTGAGATTTTTATCTCACATCTTAGTCTATAATTATCTTCGATTGTTAGGTATGAATTCCTAACACTTATTCTTGTGCAATTGATTTTGGTTTGGATTGGTTTGGTGTATATTCCAATTTTTGGTTTTTTGAAATCAAAATCTATGAAAATCCTTTTACGGATATTTGGACATTGATATTTGAGGCGTATCGAAGAGCGGTTAAGGCTGGGTTGTCGCGTGGCGTAAATCCTTAGTCGTCATTTGCTCGTTCGATCGTTTCCAATATTCGTTTGGCCATTTTTGGCCTAGGTTCAGGGAATGCCCTGAACCTTTGATTCAGACGTCTGAAACGTTAGATTCAGACGTCTGAATATTATATTGGGAATTTTTACCCCAGTATTCAGACGTCTGAATCTATATTTCAGACGTCTGAATTGGGTCATTTGGAACCAGAAAGGAAATAGGCTAAAAGTGCCTATTTCATACATCTGAATTCTGTCTTTGGAAAATATTTATTTTCCAGATTCAGACGTCTGAATCCTTAATTTCATACGTCTGAATCTGCACTCTTTTTGCCTATTTGCTTGAGAATTCCAACTTTAATCGATTCGTGTTGATTCCCTTTTGTTATTATTACTTATTATCGACTTTGATGATATCTTCTTCGTGATTTGTGGGAATATCCATTTCGATGGATTTGGTATCGATTTCTTTGGATTTTATTCACGTCTTCGAATGTGAATTTTAGTGATTGATTGTTCTTACAATCTTCTTTGTGATTTGTCACTTTAAAAATAAAAGGTTTTCTATACTAGTAGTAAATATCAAAATTCTTTCATCAAAAGGATTTCAACACTATTTTATTACAAAGCTCGTTTCTTAAACCGTTTTCCAATCTATTAGTATATACAAGCCTTTACCTCACTCGTATGAGAAATCTAATTAAATGACCTAGTAAAACGAGTGGTATGAAACGCTTGCATTTACTTCGTCGGTTAATTCTGAGACTTGTTCGATTGAATCTCTAATGACAATTTTCTAGTGGAGATCTACAGTTTGTTCGTAAATATTTAAGTTAAGCAAGTGGTTATGGGACATGAAGCTAAACTCATATATTTACTAGCTTAGTGTAATTGACACTTCTCGTTGATCATGACGATCATCTTTATGATTTAGACTAGCAATTTGCGATGTCTCTTTGTCTGCGAGGGAGACTAAACCCCGTTTTGTGGAGTTTCGACTCAAATTGGTGGGGTAGAAACCCATGGTCTTTGGGCCGTTTGTGGAGCTTCGGCTCAATTTGTGATGGTTAGCAACCATGGAATTAGCGTTCCGTTTGTGATACACGTGTTGGTGAGCTTTATGCTCCCGTTTGTGATAGGCCTTCCCCCTTTTTGTGATTTCTGGATTTCTTGAGATGATTTCTAGAATTTGTGTTTCACCAATTTTCGTGATTTTCATTGATAAGTTTTATCAATATTTGTGCATTGGTGAATTTGTGTGTCATTGACTTTTGTGATCGATGTTGATATAATCGTCAATATCTATGGTTTGGTGAACGAAATAAAGGGTATGACATTCCTTTTGATCCTTAAGTAGATTTTGGTGATATTGATTAATCTCTTGTTGATTTTCAATTATTTATATATATCACAGCTTGGCATTGTGATTATTATGTGTTTAGTCATATCTCTTATTCTATATCGCTTCATCTGATATTTATAGCTAGAGTGATCCGTTTATTATTTTCTTATTAAATAATACTCGAGTCAGACTGAGATGTTACAGGTGCTTCAGCTTGACTTCTCACTTGGAATTGATTTCTCTGACTTTTTGCTAACTACTTAGATTAGTAGTTTATTTTGTTGTATTCACTTGAGATATGGACTCATAGTTACATTCTTTAGTATAGCACGTGTTGCTATTCTTTTGTATTATTGTGGATCTTTTGACCACTACACTGATATACACTTTCATGTGTTAGTTATATATTCATATCTTCTTCCGCCTTTGTGATATGAATTATCTGTGACTGATTTGTGTTATGCTTATTTCTATATTTGTTTCCGAAGATTATTATAGCCACTATGTAGTAGCTTTGCGTTTGTATCGGTATGTCGGATTTCCTCTTGAAATAAAATGCATGTTATACTATCTGACATATCGGTGCTCGCGAAAAGCAATTACACGGATGGTCGCTCCTCAATAGCCTTATTCTCCGTGCTAGTTGACAGCATTACACCGTAGTGTTCTTGGCTAGCGTGGGTATAGAGGTGGGGCGTCACAAACGGAATTGTCAATTGCTGCCAAATACATTACTATGAAATCAAAATTCAATTTTACAGAAGTTGGATTTACAGCAGTTGTACAAGATGCAAAACGACATATGCCACCCAATAATCTGATGTGCGATAGTCATTATAAAGTGAAAAAACTAATGTCTGCTTTCGATTTGCCCTACTAGAAGATAGATACATGTACAAAATGTTGTATGTTGTATTGGAAAGATGACATTAATCTTAAGAGATGCAGAACACATAATGCGGAAAGATACAACCAAGAAAAAAAAGGAAAGGAAGTTCCATACAAGAGAATGTATTATTTACCCATAACTCCAAGACTTCAAAGTTTATATGCGTCGTCTGCGACATCTTCACATATGAGATGGCACAGTATGAGAACGCAGGAAGAGATGACTTTGATACATCCATTGGACGGAGAAGCATGGAAACATTTGGATAAGACTTATCTTATGTTTGCCGCAGAGAGTCGTAATATGAGACTTGGTTTATGTACAGATGGATTTTCACCATTCTCTCAATTTGGTAGTAAATATTTGTCTTGGCCTATTATCATTACACCTTATAATTTACCTCCGTGGATGTTTGTGAAAAATCCCTATAAATTTCTTACGATTATCGTCCCTGGTCCTGATGATCCGACACAAAGAATCGATGTTTATCTATAGCCATTGATCGAAGAGTGGAAAACATTATGGTATGAAGGGGCGGATACATACGTCGTGTCGAAAAAAAAGAATTTTTGTATGTTTGCATCTTTGTTATGGACTATTGGTGATTTTCTAGCTCACGCAATGCTTTCAGGCTGGAGTATAGCCGGTCGTCTGGCTTGTCCTTACTACATGGAAGATACACGGGCATTTTCATTATCGCATGGAAGGAAAATTTCATGGTTTGATTGTCATCATTGTTTTCTCCATGCTAATCATACTTTTAGAAGTGATAAGAAAAATGTAATGTCACACCTTTTTGCACGCTTTAAATCGACGATAAACCACACACGTCAGACTTAAACCATACAGAAGGGCTGATTGTTATGGGGTAAATAAGAAAAACAGAAAGAAATAAAACAAAACAGAATCTTGCGGCGGAACGATAAAATATAATAATCAAATATACAGTTCGTGAAGATGTTTTACGAAATATTTGATTATATTTATACAATACGTATCAGAGTACACATACCAGAGAATAATAATTAATGCAGCGGAACAATGTGATGCAGTGGAATAATATAATAAATAATAGTAATACAAATCTTCGTCTTCTTCCTCCAGAATAAAATCTTCAAATCCTGAAATGCTCGGACTGACCCGAGCGAATTGAAAAGACAAAACACTCGAGTCAGAACTAAAAGATCTTAAGCAAGTTCATTCAACGGTAAAATATGAGTAGAACGGCGTCAGAGGTGTTTATAGGATTTGACATCTCCTATCCAGTGTCTAATGTGAGTTCGGTAACTTAAGAGATGTTCGAGATTCACATCTCCTAAGGATCTGTTAAACTATTTACTATGTAGTAATATTTCGCTACTATAATAATGTCTATTACTAAAATAAACTTACTTTTAAATAGCGTTAAAGAGTGACCCAATATTCTCCTTAACACGTAATAGGGCCAATAGTCTATACAGTACCGTAATACCTCCTGATTGGGAGGCTACCAGAGGATACTCCATAGGTACGACACAAATCAAACTCGTATAAGGCGCGCTAGGGTAGGTGACACGGCACAACTAGGCAATGCCAGGGTATAGATACACCAATTACGCTTTCGGGTCGGTGGTAACGTGTAGCACGCAGCTACCGCCCACCTCGAGCCACATCCCCAAATCAAAAATCAAAGTGGCCACCGAATCAATCCAAAAGTCAGAGTATAATATCGAAGGGATGTGTCCGATAAAAGATGCTACCTTCATAACCCGTTAATCGCTCCTGTTTTAGCCACCTTATGCCAACTCATGGGAGTCGGGTCCACATATTTACCTCAAAGGAAACGCCACCACCATCCTACTTCATTCTGGAATCTCCACCGCGTGCACGGTTGTTAAAGTGGTTTTCGGAGTTGGCAGAGAGTATGACAATTTCCGATCCCGGTCTCTTCAACAACCAAACGTTATTATAACACCGCGGTCATTTAAAATAATTATACTTCAAAACAGAGTATAATATCCCTTTCAAAACTATGTAAATAGATATCATTTCCGTTTTAAACCCAAATCAATATGATATTATTTTTTTATAAAAACCAAATCATTATAATATCATTTTTCAAATATATCCTTTTCTAAAACCATAACACTTTCAAAGTTATAATATTTTGTATCCAAACGCTTGAAATATAACGTTCCAAAACATAAAACTCTGAATTTCATAACTTTGAAACATAACTACACCGCTTAAATGGCTTAAATATTAATTTTCTTTATATAATAAAATAGCTACTTCAATTTCTCAAATCAATTCCAAATATAGATTTAACTCCCCAAATAAAGCATTTCAAATTTGATATGTTTCAAAGCTTAAATATTCAATATTTCAAAACTAAAATTTATAATTCATATATATACCGAATTCACTTTACTATTATTTAGTTATGAAATATTTACTTAATAAATCCAATATCCTTTTAAACAAAACCTCAAATTTCAATAACTGAATATTCCTTAATTTATTTAGACTTGAGATATTCACTTAAATCACCTTAAACCCGAATTAATTTATAAAACCATATATTTTTTTATCTCGATTTCAATAATTCAAAATGGATTCTTATTAAATATAACTCTTAATCAAATAAAATCTCAAATCAATTTCAAAACTATCTTCTCACCTTCTTTTATAAATTTTATAAAAATCAATATAAACTCTATATTAAAATATAATTTAAGTAAATACTTAACCATATTATCAGAAAACAAACTTTATTATTAAACTTATTTTATACATAAACAATTTTATTCACAGCTTAAAACCATGAATTTAATTAGATATATAAAATAACGTTTATAAAATATCCCAAATCAACAACTCACAAAATCATATATTTCTTTACAAAACCATAAAAATCATTTCAAAATATTTTTATATATAGACAGCGGTGTCTGTATATAATTTTCTATCATATGGTCAAGTGATACAGATATTTATCATTTCAATCCGTAATTTAAAATAAAAATGCGGTTATATATCATATCAAACCGCAATCCAAATGAAATAAAGTGCATAACAATTTGCAGTTTAAAACCATATAAAATACACCATCCATTCATCCAATATCAATCATCAACCATTTATTACAATCATCATCCAATTTAAACAATAACATCAATATAGCGCATATAATAAATAACAGGCAATTTCTGACAGTTTATATTCAATAATAAATTAAATAATCTATCTAACTGGCAGTTTATATGCTATAATAAATTAAATGACAATTTAATTAAGTAAATTAAATTTAAATGAGATGATGATTAAAAATATGCCAAACAATCATAAATAAATTTCAAATCACGTCATATATCAATTTAACATACATAAGAAATTTTATAAGTTGTGAGTTGGTTAAAACACTCACCTTTTGAATTTAAATTGAATTTAAATCCAATTTAAACCCAAAAATTGCACATTCTCAAAATTCATCCATACAAGCGTCATAATGTCCGGAATTTCAATACGAACCTAGTGGAGAAAACCACGCGTAAATCGGAGTTCGTAAGTGAAAGTTATATCAGTTAGATCATTTGAAAACAAAATTTTAAATTAAAACAAAACAAACAACTCACCCTCCCTAAAACAAAACCACGTCACCATTCTTCTTGCACGCAAGCTCCAATTCGCACGCAGGCTGCAGGGACGCATGCACAGGAACCGTCGCGGCCTTGAATCGCGATCGCAAGCACCAAATTGACGCTGCCAGGTGGCCGACCTCTCCCACGCCACGCACTCGCCGAGCCGAGCACCTCCACGGCCTCATGAGCCTCCAGCTCCACCAGAGATGACCGCGCCGCCACTGTTTCTTATGCCCTAGGTCAAATTTTTCTGGCCGATCCAACCGTCAAATCTTAGAATGAACACCACTGATGCACTCCCCATCGCCCCTCTACAATACCCAGAAATGATTTGACGATCCGACAACGTTCATCGACGCGTGATGAACGACCGTGAATTAAACCTCAATTTCTGGCCACCCGAAAACTTAGATCAAGAAACGGATTGTAGATCTGAGATGCGTACATTAAGAGCTTCGATATTTTTTTTTTTGAGGAGTTTGAAATTTCACTTTGATTTTTGAATTGCAATTGATATTAGGTATTTTTCTACCATTGAAATGAAGAGATGAAAGACATTGTACGCGTAGACAAATGAGAAATAGAGGTAGGCTAGGGTTTGTAACAAGGTATAAATAGGAAAGCTAAAAATAGAATATATGGATCAGATTGATAAATGCGCTGAACGATATATGGCTCGAAAAGCCGTTTCGACTCCGGAACGAAATTGGGTCAACCCATATATCAAAATAGATGTTTTAAAATATTTTAAACGCGACGAAACAAGTTTCAAGTTCAAATTCTATTGTACGAAGAAGTTATGCTAAAATCAAAATTTTCCAAATTGATTTCAGTCGATTTCAATTTCTTTGATTTCAAGGCATTTCAAGTCTGTACGATCAAACGACAAGTCTGATTGCTACGAAACTTGAAACCCTACAATAATTCACCGTTATGGATCCGATGAAACTTGTTTCCTCGAAATCCGAGTCCGTGGCCAAAATGGCTATTTTTACATAAATTAAATAAATTAAAAATAAATTGATTAAATCATAATTTCAATTTCAACTCAAAGATTGACTAATTTCATGACTTATGATTTCTCAATCATTTACAATAATTTAAAAAAAATTTAATTGTCAATTTAGAGTCGATTCGTTTATCAATTTCAGTTTTCACCTAAATTTCATTAATTCAAAAATTATAAATTTAATTTCCAAAAATCCCATTTAATTAAATAAATTGATGATTATTCCATTCATTATTGTCAAATAGACGGATTTAACATTAGATTCAAAACTATTACATTAATATTCTCACATTCCACCTTAATTACAAATAACGTAATATTTAGATATTTTAGTTTCATTTAATTGCAATTAATCTAATTATTGAATTTTACATTTCAATTAAATAAATAAAATCTTGATTTCCATTCTTTAAATCAACCGATTGTCATATTATAAATAGAATTAACCTTATTTCCAATTATTTCCTTAATTTATACTAGTATAACATTGAATTGTGATTCATTGCAATTGATTACAAATTTTGATTAAATGGACTAAATAAATGATTACTTTATAATAATTGTTGCCACCAATTCTTAATCATATTTATGTAAGTTCTTATTTCCAAACAATTACATACAGAACGTTGATTTTATTCAATTACTATTTATTATTATTACTTCATTGATTAACTCAATATTTGCAGTTGTTTTTCTTATATTAAATTTATTACCAAATATTCCTATTTACAATCAATATTCCTATTTACAATCAATTATATCCCTAAAATTATTTCAATCAATTCGGATTGCATTGAATAAATTAATTATTTATTAACTTGCATTAACATTCTTAAATTTCATTCCCATTGTTAATCCATTATTACCAAATAAATAAAATTAACATTATTGCCTTAAATTGCAATTTGATTACCAATTTCATTTAACACACTAAATACATAAATAACATATTTCCTTAATTTACATTCAATTACTGTTAACAATGTGTTATTTCATTAATTAATTCAGTGCTTACTTTTATTTTCTCATATTCAATTTATACCCAGGTATAACACTTTCACTACTTCATTTATTAGAATTTTATTCAAATTACTAATAATTAGTTTTTAATTACCTTTGCTACATTTCATTTTAGCGTTCATTTCAATATTAAATTATGATTTTTTTATTTCTTTCTAAATTTAATTACAAAAATCTTATTATATTAACAAATTTAAATAGTCGAAAATTACGGGTCGTTACACTCTCCCCGTTTCAAAACTTTTCGTCCCCGAAAAGGAAAAAGAAGGGAAGAGAAGAATTAAGAAATCAATATATCTTACTTAAAATATTAAATTTATAAACAAATAATTTACACAATCAATTAATTTAGACAAAATATACCAATTTATAACCATTAATATACTCAAATTAATGAGGTTTGAAAAAAAAATTCAAAGTAATTTCTAAGTCCGAAATTTACGAAAATTTCGGCAGTGTCTCCTTTGTACGGAGAGGCTCGGGAGAAAATATAATATCAAATATAACAATATACAACATATATTTTCCAAAATAATATATATCCTAACCCGGAAAAAAAGATATAATAACGCTATAAACCGTAATCCGAAAACGTACCTATTTGTCGGGTAATTAATGCTTAATTATGAAACCAAAAGCAGTAGCAATTGCTTTCATAACCTATATTTCAATTATGTAATCCAAAAAGGTTAACAATTATATAAATTGAAATATTTAAAGTGGTTTCAACCATAAACAAACAAATCAATACAAACATCAATCACTTGCAACAAGGCATACAACCACCACATAGAATCAACACAAATTAATCATTCATTCATATCAAACAAAACAAATAGTTGTTCGGGTTCAAAAACTTTAAATTGTACGGAATTAAAAATAAACTATTAAGTGCACCATTTACTCAACAGTCTTAGATGAAACTAAATAGATTATTCATACATCCAAATAATTTAAAAGTATCATTGCCCAAAAAACCACAAACCAAACAAACAATAATCCCAAACAATCAATTAAGTTAATTTTTCAAATTTCATTTCATGACCTTTGTTGTTTGATTTCCTTTTTTTTCAAATAATACTTATCTTTTTAATTTACATTTATTTCTTGCAAATTTTAATTTCCATCCATTTATTCAGTGTTTATTTCACTTATTTGCACTTATACTTACAAAATTTCATTTCACACATTTATTGCTTCATTTTCTTTTCATTCATTATTTATTTTATCTATTTCTATTCATTGCTTACCAATTCATTTTCATCTATCTATATAATGCCAACTCTATTCATTGCATTACATTCATTTATTTATATTATTCTTATTCAATCAAATTTCTCAGCAGGTAAATTTATTAACTTAAGTTTATAGTCATTTCTTTACAACCTTTCAGTCATACTTCAGTTTACACAATTGCAACATCAAATTCTTATTTATAAAAGAATTTAACTTAACATTCCTATTACATAAGCTTTACTTATATAATATCCATTACATTTTCTTATTAACATTTCAACTTTTTACATCTTTTGGTAAGTTATATATATGCCTTTAAGAATGCAATTAAAATCATACAAGTTTATCTTATTTCTTTTAATTAATTAAATGTTCAATAATTATATCTTTCGTTTTATAAGATTACAATTTCAACTTTCTTTTAATCTCATTTATAACTTAGATTTACATTTCTTATTTCATTTAGGGTTTCAACTATTAGTTGAATTCCATTTCACTACCCTAATTGAAACTATCACTTAACGGAAACTTAAGAATTAAATACCGGGTTTAATTTCAAATCATTTTAAAATAATAGATAAATGTATACTTTCAATTTATATATCCAATTATATTTAAAACAATTAAAAATTTATTTTTGGTTATCAAAATAAATCCATAGTAAAACTACTATAGTGGCCTTCCTACTTCGAAACTCGAAAATGAATGTCGATGATGCGTGCACTCATCACCGAAATTATTTTCCAGCGACAGAGAGGGAAGTACAAAACTTATTTCTTTTCAAGTTTCTTTAAAACAATTCTTTCAAATTATATTGAAATATTTATATCAGAAAATACTTATAAACAATATTATCATTATATTTCAAAATCATTCGAAAGAAATTTCAAAAACCCTGGAACTTAGATCCTAAAATTTCCAAATTATTCTTATTTTTCACTTTCTTCAAATATTGTTTCCAATCAATATTTATAAATTTCTCTACATAACAACCAATATTTTACAACCAAATATAACCTTATAAAAATTCATTTATATATAGAAAATATAATATGCAAAATTATTTCATTCACCTATATTCAAAAACAAATATTGTGTCGGTCTGTCTTATTAAGTGTTTAGAAATCCCTATTGATGTCATAGCGTCCCATGCACCGACCAGAAATAAATACAAAACAGAACAAATTAACTCAATATTAAAACCTTTTTATAACACTAACAAATACGCTCTCTCATATATATCGGCGACTCATCATAGGGTATTACTACCCTATTTAAAAAAAGTCCCACCCCACAAAGCTAAGGTATATCGCTAAACCAAAGCTCTGATACCAGAAGTAACGTCCCGCCTTTTTGCACGCTTTAAATCGACAATAAACCACACACGTCAGACGTAAACCATACAGAAGGGCGTATTTTTATAGGGTAAATAAGAAAAAGCAGAAAGAAATAAAACAAAACAGAATCTTGCAGCGGAGAGATAAAATATAACAATCAAATATACAGTTCGTGAAGCAGTTTTACAAAACATTTGATTATATTTATACAATACGTATCAGAGTACACGCACCAGAGAATAATAATTAATGCAGCGGAACAATGTGATGCAATGGAATAATATAATAAATAATAGTAATACAAATCTTCGTCTTCTTCCTCCAGAATAAAATCTTCAAATCCTCAAATGCTTGGACTGACCCGAGCGAATTGAAATGACAAAACACTGGAGTCGGAACTAAAAGATCTTAAGTAAGTTAAATCAACCGTAAAATATGAGTGGAACGGCTTCAGAGATGTTTAGAGGATTTGACATCACCTATCCAGTGTCTAACGTGAGTGCGGTAACTTAAGAGATGTTTGGGATTCACATCTCCTAAGGATTCGTTAAACTATTTAATATGTAGTAATATTTCGCTATTATAATAATGTCAATTATTAAAATAAACTTACTTTTAAATAGCGTTAAGGAGTGACCCAATATTTCTCTTAACATGTAATAGTGCCAATAGTCTATACAGTACTGTAATACCTCCTGATCGGGAGGATACCCGAGGATACTCCATAGGTACGACACAAATCAAACTCGTACAAGGCACGCTAGGGTAGGTGACACGGCACAACTAGGCAATGCCAGGGTAGATATACCAATTAAGCTTCCTGGTCGGTGGTAACGCGTAGCGCGCAGCTACCGCCCACCTCGAGCCACACCCGCAAATCAAAAATCAAAGTGGCCACCGAATCAATCCAAAAGTCAGAGTATAATATCGAACGGATGTGTCCGATAAAAGGTGCTACCTTCTTAACCCGTCAATCGCTCCTGTTTTAGCCACCTTATGCCAACTCAAGGGAGTCGGTTCCACGTATTTACCTTAAAGGAAACGACGCCACCATCCTACTTCATTCTGGAATCTCACCCACGTGCACGGTTGTTAAAGTGGTTTTCGGAATTGGCAGAGAGTATGACAACTTCCGATCCCAGTCCCTTCAACAATCAAACGTTATTATAACACCGCGGTCAATTAAAATAATTATACTTCAAAATGGAATATAATATCCCTTTCAAAACCATATAAATACGATATCATTTCCGTTTTAAACCCAAATCAATATGATATTATTTTTTTATAAAACCCAAATCAATATAATATCATTTTTCAAATATATCCTTTACTAAAACCATAACACTTTCAAAGTTATAATATTTTGTATCCAAATGCTTGAAATATAACCTTCCAAAACATAAAACTCTGAATTTCATAACTTTGAAACATAACTACACCGCTTAAATGGCTTAAATATTGAATTTCTTTATATAATAGAATAGCTACTTCAATTTCACAAATCAATTCCAAATATAAATTTAACTCCCCAAATAAACCATTTCAAATAAGATATGTTTCAAAGCTTAAATCTTCAATATTTCAAAACTAAATTTTATAATTCATATATATACCGAATTCACTTTACTATTATTTAGTTATGAAATATTTACTTAATAAATCCAATATCCTTTTAAATAAAACTTTGAATTTCAATAACTGAATATTCCTTAATTTATTTAGACTTGATATATTCAATTAAATCACCTTAAACCCGAATTAAGTTATAAAACCATATTTTTTTATCTCGATTTCAATAATTCAAAATGGATTCTTATTAAATATAATTCTTAATCAGATAAAATCTCAAATCAATTTCAAAACTATCTTCTCACCTTAATTTATAAAATCAATATAAACTCTATATTAAAATATATATAATTTAAGTAAATACTTAACCATATTATAAAAAACAAACTTTATTATTAAACTTATTTTATACGTAAACAATTTTATTCATAGGTTAAAACCAAGAATTTAATTATATATATAAAATAACGTTTATAAAATATCCCAAATCAATATCTCACAAAATCATATATTTCTTTATAGAACCATAGAAATCATTTCAAAATATTTTTATATATAGACCGCGCTGTCTATATATAATTTTCTATTATATAGTCAAGTGATACAGATATTTATCATTTCAATCCGTAATTTAAAATAAAAAATGTGGTTATATATCATTTCAAACCGCAATCTCGAATGAAATAAAATGCATAACAATTTGCAGTTTAAAACCATATAAAATACACCATCCATTCATCCAATATCAATCATCAACCATTCATTACAATCATCATCCAATTTAAACAATAATATCAATATAGCGCATATAATAAATAACAGGTAATTTCTGACAGTTTATATTCAATAATAAATTAAACAATCTATCTAACTGGTAGTTTATATGCAATAATAAATTAAATGACAATTTAATTTAGTAAGTTAAATTAACTGAGATGATGATTAAAAATATGCCAAACAATCATAAATAAATTTCAAATCACATCACTTATCAATTTAACACACATAAGAAATTTTTTATAAGTTGTGAGTGGGTTAATACACTCACCTTTTGAATTTAAATCTAATTTAAACCCAAAAATTGCACAGTCTTCAAATTAATCCAAACCAGCGTTAAAATGTCCGGAATTCCAATATGACCTTAGCGGAGAAAACCGCGCATAAATCGGAGTTCGTAAACGAAAGTTATATCAGTTAGATCATTTGAAAACAAAATTTTAAATTAAAACAAAACAAACAACTCACCCTCCCTAAAACAAAACCACGTCACCATTCTTCTTGCACGCAAGCTCCAATTCACACGCAGGCTACAGGGATGCACGCACAGGAACCATCACGACCTTGAACCGCGATCGCGAGCACCAAATCGACGCTGCCAAGTGGCCGACCTCTCCCATGCCACGCACTCGCCGAGCCGAGCACCTCCACGGCCTCGCGAGCCTCCAGATCCACCAGAGATGACCGCGCTGCCACCATTTCCTATGCCCTAGGTCGAATTTTTCTGGCCGATCCAACCGTCAAATCTCAGAACGAACACCACTGATGCACTCCCCATCATCCCCTCTACAATACCCAGAAATGATTTGACGATCCGACAACGGCCGTGGATTAAACCTCAATTTATGGCAACCCAAAAAATCAGATCAAGAAACAGACTACAGATCTGAGATGCGTACATCAAGTGCTTCGATATATAATTTTTATGAATTTTTTTGAGGAGTCTGAAATTTCACTTTGATTTTTGAATTGCAATTGATATTTGGTATTTGTCTGCCATTGAAATGAGGAGGTGAAAGAAATTGTACGCATAGAAAAATGATAAATAGAGGTAGGCTAGGGTTTATAACAAGGTACAAGTAGGAAAGTTGAAAATAGAATATATGGATCAGATTGATAAATGCGCTGAACGGTATCTGGCCCGAAAAGCCCATTTCGACTCCGGAACGAAATTGGGTCAACCCATATATCAAAATAGGTGTTTTAAAATACTTAAACGCAATGAAACAAGTTTCAAGTCCAAATACCGTTGTATGAAGAAGTTATGCCAAAATCAAAATTTTCCAAATTGATTTCAGTTGATTTCAATTTCTTTGATTCCAAGGCGTTTCAAGTCCGTACGATCAAACGATAAGTCCGATCGCTACGAAACTTGAAACCCTACAATAATTCACCCTTACGGATCCGATGAAACTTGTTTCGTCGAAATCCGAGTCGTGGCCAAAATGGCTATTTTTACATAAATTAAATAAATTAAAAATAAATTGATTAAATCAAATTTTCAGTTTCAATTCGAAAAATTGACAAATTTCATGACTTATGATTTCTCAATCATTTACAATGATTTAAACAAATTTAATTGTCAATTTAGAGTCGATTCATTTATCAATTTCAGTTTTCACCTAAATTTCATTAATTCAAAAATTAAAAATTTAATTTCCAGAAATCCCATTTAATTAAATAAATTAATGATTATTCCATTCATTATTTCAAATAGATGGATTTAACATTAGATTCAAAACTATTACATTAATATTCGCACATTCCATCTTAATTACAAATAACGTAATATTTAGATATTTTAATTTCTTTTAATTGCAATTAATCCAATTATTGAATTTTATATTTCAATTAAATAAATAAAATCTTGATTTCCATTCTTTAAACCAACCAATTGTCATATTACAAATATAATTAACCTTATTTTCAATTATTTCCTTAATTTATACTAATATAACATTGAATTGATTAATTATTTATTAACGCACTAACATTCTTACATTTCATTCCCGTTATTAATCCATTATTACCAGATAGATAAAATTAACATTATTGCCTTAAATTGCAATTTGATTACCAATTTCATTTAACACACTAAATAAATAAATAACATATTTCCTTAATTTACATTCAATTACTGTTAACAATGTGTTATTTCATTAATTAATTCAATACTTACTTTTATTTTCTCATATTCAATTTATACCTAGGTATAATACTTTCACTACTTCATTTATTGGAATTTTATTCTAATAATTAGTTTTTAATTACCATTGCTACATTTCATTTTAGCTTTCATTCCAATATTAAATTATAAAGTTTTTTTTATTTCTTTCTAAATTTAATTACAAAAATCCTATTATATTAACAAATTTAAATCGTCGAAAATTACGGGTCATTATAAAAAACTTTGTAGTTAATAGAGCAGAGAACAGAAAACGACCAACCAATTTATCAGGTGAAGAATTATATGAACTAGTTAAAGAAGATTCGAAAATACATGAAACTGGAGTACAGACTGAAATTCCAGGTAAATCGAACTGGCGTAATTGGTGCAAACAAAGTATATTTTGGGAGTTACCTTATTAGAAGCATCTCTTACTACGACATAATATTGATGTGATGCACAACGAAAAAAATGTGTTTGATAATGTTTTTAATACAGTTTTGAATGTCAAGGGTAAACTAAGGACGATCTCAATTCAAGATGTGATATAGAACAATATTGTAAACGTCCCGAACTTCATATAAACCCTAATGACAGTAAAAAAAACCAAAAGCATGCTATGAGTTAGACAGCAATTAAGTAAAACTTGTCTTGAAGTGGATTGAAGGGCTGAGATGTCCTAATGGGATTTCTTCAAATCTTCGTAGATGTGTTGAGTTAAAAACAATAAATTGAGTGAGATGAAAAGTCATGATTTCCATGTCATAATGGAAAATTTCTTACCCGTCGATTTCAAAGAACTATTGCCCGTAAAAGTGTGGAGTGCTATATCAGAATTAAGTCTATTTATAAAGAGCTTTGTTCGACCATGTTAAAAGTTGAGCGTATTCGTAAACTTGAAAATGACGTCCCTATACTGCTCTGCAAACTTGAGATAATATTTCCTCCAGGATTATTTAATGTAATGGAGCATTTATCTGTTCATCTTCAATATAAAGCACTTCTTCGAGGTCCTATGCAATATGGATGGATGTATCCATTTGAGAAGTAATTTTGAATATTTGAAATAATAATTTAAATTTGAATTTGATGTAGGAAATTTTAATCGAATAAATTTTGTAATAGGTACTTGAACCATTTCAAGAAAAAAGTTAGACAAAAAGCATGAGTTGAAGGTTCGATTTGAAATCATATATCGAATAAGAAGCTTCATTCTTATTCTGTCACTATTTAAGTGACCATGTGAACTTATCATTTACAAGTGTTTCACGTAATGATGAAGCCGTTGAACAAGATTGTTCTGAATCAATGTTTTCTATTTTTAGACAGAATGGCAGAGCTGCTGAAAAATGTGCGGAAATGTGGTTAGATGATAGAGATTACCATATAGCGCAAACATATGCTCTTCTTAATTGTGCTGAAGTTGCACCATTTATTAGGTAAATATTGAATGATAATTCTCAATTTTCATTTACTTATTCTTTAAATTTAATTTACCATTTTTATAAATTAAATAAAATTACATTTTATTTATATAACTTAACTTTTTTTGTCTTTTTAATACATTTTCCATTTTATAAGTTAAATTATAATTCAAATTACATTTTCTCATTCATTTATTTAACTATTTTTAATTTATAGAAAAATAAATAACACTTTATAAAATCATTTTAAATTCAAATTTTAAATCTATTCATCATATTTTCTTACTTAATTTAAATTCCATTTATAACCAAATCATAATTTCCAAAGTAACTTATATTTCAAATTTCTAACTTTACCATTAATTTATTTCACTTATAAATTTTTGAAAATCAATAATGTTTTATAAAATCATTTTAATTAAATTTAAATCAAAATATTATAATATTTACATTTCTAAAATACTTTAAAATTTTAGAAAAATATATACTAACCACGGGTCTGTATATAATTTTCTATCCTAAGTCAAGTGATACGGGTAATATATCATTTCAATCCATAATTTACAAAGAAAACCCGGGTTTTATCATTTCATACCCGTAGTCCCAAGTAAAATGAAATAATTAAAAATCGTTCAGGCCTATCATTTCAGCCCATAATGATTTTTCCCTATTTTAAAGTCCGTTCGGGTATGTATCATTTCAACCCATAGTGATTCTAATCTACATGGAACTTGCAGTGTGATAAACAGATATAAATAACACAATTGCATTATATAACAGTAATAGATGATATAACAGGTGTATAAACAGGGGTGAACATCATATGATCATAGCATAGGCAGTTATAACATGATGATATGGTTTACAGATTCAAATGCCATCAGTTTACTAGTTATATAAGTATAAATTGTCTGGTGAGAATTACTCACCTCTACAAGCTGGAGATAACAACCAAATACACAAAACAGAGATCCATAAAGGCACGAAAACATGACTACGATTCGATTGAGAGAGAGCCAAAGCTATTTGTCTTGTCACATATCAAACAAAACAAAATAAACAACATGAATATACAACCAAAGTTAAACATTAAACAAGCTAGAAATACATGCACAACAAATAACCAAATCTCTTGCACTTGCATTCAATTAACCTATGCTCGGCCATAGGTTAGAATTGCATGGCCAAGGTGTGAATTTGGATCAGGTGTGGGTTCAATAGGGTCAGCCATAACATGGATATGAAGGAGTATAGGTGGATAATCATGTACAACTCAAGTCAAGGCAACCAAAGTGGGTTTTTCTATGCAAAATTGGTTCGGCCCTAAGCATATAAAGGCACGGCCAGGCCTGGTGGGGTCAGGTACTGATGTGGAAGCGGTCTCTGGTTAGCAAGTGGCTGGTGGTGATGATACCAAAGGTGGCCGAGATGATGTGGTGGAGTGGAGAAGCAAATAGGTGGCGCGGCTATGAAGTGTTTCAATGAAAAAGGTAATATTTGGTGGAGTTTGGCAATCAAGTGGTGCATGGCCATGGTTGGACAGTGGATTGGAAGAGGTAGCAGCCAATTGTGGTGGTGGTGGAGGTGGCTATGGTGATGGAGGAGCAAGGGCCGAGCTATATAGGTGAAGCAATTGCAAATCAAATAAGAAAAACAAAGAAGAAATGAGTAGAAAAAGTGAAAAATATATTTACCAAACATTTCTCAGGTGATGGAGGCCGAATTTTTTTGAGTTTGAGAAACTTTTTGTGCATGAGAAAATGAGAAGAAGTTGGCTGAAGGAAAGGTGATATGTACGGCAATTGAATGGAAGTGTTATTTGGCATTGAATAGGCAAAGTGAAGGTGAAAAGACAAGGCATATTAAAGGTCCAAAAACTCTTCAATTTCCTAATTCTTTTTGCAATTGTTAAATACATATGAAAATGAATATAAATAAAATAAAAACACAAAAACTAATGAATGAATAAAAATAAATTTTAAGTAAATATAAATAAATTAAGAAAATAGCTAAAAATAGGAACTAGGATTTAAAAATTTAAAATAAATACAATAAACCTTGGAAAATATTTATCATCACTTTAAAAATATATAAAAATGAAATCTTGAAATAACAATATATTTAAAATAATTCTAAAATAAAATATATTCAAATTTAAAATTATATTCAAAAATCTAGGGTTGTTACATTTATTCTATAAGGAAAACGTTCTCTTTAAACATCTTTTATTTGGGTCAAAATGGATGTTGCGTAAAACATCGTTACGTCAACCTAAAATCACTAGTATAGGGATTCAAAAATAAGATAGATATATAAATCCCAATACTATACAAAAACATTTCCTTTCGAAAATCATTTACTATAACAACAACGTTATAGTCTATTATTTCCTTATTTCTCGAAAATGTCTATTTCAACAATGAATGTTGAAATCTATGTATTCGATATTTAACACATTTTAAAACCGTCTTTAAACCATTTAACTCCATTTTAAAATTTCACTTTCCAAAACATTTATTTAATATATTATTCACTGTCCAAAATCGTGAATATACATCATTTACCAAATTTAGTATTATTTCAACATTTAATCTAAAGGACAATTCACTGTCAAAAATTATGAATAAAATTCCTTTTATTTAGCTTATCAAAATGAATTGATTTTGGATTTATAAAGCAATCTTTATAAACTCCATTTATAGTTTATAAAAACTTCAATATTACAAAATTCCTTTGTTAACAAATTCCATTTACTTCATTTATATGCCAAAAATCCAAATTATAAGTTAATTACTTATAATTCTCATATTTTACAAATTCATTATTTTATAAGTTCATAAATTATAAATCTTATTCACTTGTAAAATCCATTATAAATTCTTTTTAACACTTATAAAACTTGTCTATAATTACTTTGATTTATAAAATATCAATTTTATAAATTCCATATATAAACCATTTAATATAACTCAAAAAATCGATTTAAACTATTTACCAAATCATTAACTCAATATTTCAAAAATCATATTTTGATTATATTTCACAAAATCATATTTTTTATGACATAAAAATTATAATATTTATTTATTCAAAATAAATTCATTCTTTTAACAATTCAAAATTAATAAACTATCTATTTTCAAAATCACTTGAAAATCCTTTTTAATTTGGAAATTATCACTTTAATATTTTTAAATTATCAAAAAAAGACCCAATGCTGCAATAGCACCAAAAACATCAACCACGACATCCATTATATCATATATCATATATCATATGATAACAGAATACATCAATATCTGTAAATAAATCAATACCGCTGAGGAATCCAGTTGGATCCCTCCAACATGTCACCTGCAACAAATATACATATTAAAATATGTGTACAATGTCCGCTTCAAGGCAGACGCGCGTACAAAGGGTCATCCGCTCATACACGGGAACGTACATGGTCATCTGCACCACTAGGCGGGTTTTTATATCCAAATACCAATCAATATATCATATATCATCCAAACAATCATCAATCATCATAAATAATATTTATTCTCACTTATATAAAAATATCAGTGAGTCAGAAAGAGTGAGTTGTACTCACATTGCTTGCACTCATCACGCTAGCGATTTATTCCGATTAAAATTAAACAAGCGTTTAATTTCAACCAAAATTGTCGCTAGCTCAAATAAATCCCAATCCAGCAACCATACAGTAGTGCTTGTTAATACGAACCCAATGCAATTTGTTTCGTGCGAAACGGACCTCGTATGAAAAAGTTATGCAGTTTTAAAGATCACATGAATTATATAAATTAATTTACACATTTATTTTAAAGTGGAAATTAGGCACGAGGGCCTCTTTAGCAAGTGAAATTAGTTTCTAGGACACACAACTGAAATAATTACTTTTAAGAACAAAATGTAAAATAATTAGTTTCTAAGACCAAAAAAACTTTGAAATTATGTCTTTGAAAGTAATTGGACAGCTGACTTTGTCCTTAAAATTAATTATTCTTTCAATTTTGGCCTTGAAATTAATTTATGTGGATGTGTGTGTCCTAGAAACTAATTGGACCGTAAAATTTGTCCTTATAGTAAAATGCCCCTATTTTGAAATCCTCACTCAATCTTAGACATTGATTGGGCTGCAACACATCAGGGCTGATCGGCCTTTCTTCCCCATTCACGTTATTTTCATGCGCAAAACCTAAATTTGGCCGCCTCCTTCTATGAACTTTCGTGCCCTCTATGTTGATCGAGACGTCGATCAACTAGCGCCACTTCGAAGCACTTGCCATCGTCTACCATCGCCGTAAATTGGGTCGAGCTCGGTGGTAATTTCGCCTCGAAAAACGTGTGCGATTGCAGCGACTTTGAGCGAGGATTGACGTCGATCCGCTTCGTAGTTTTCGTTCATAAGCGTTAATCGGCTAGATCTCGTCGTGCTCTACGACTTTGCAGTTGAGAGTTTTCCGTAATTGTCCATGAATTAGAAGATAATAAGGGTAGAAGGATCATGCTTTTCTGGCCATCGAACATTCATGGCGGCTTGCCCTAGCACCATCAGGGTTTAGTGAAAAGTGAAAAGATCTAGGGGCTTTTATAGAAAATTTACATGCACTATTCATCCGAAAATTTTCCAAACTCGAAACGAAGCGTGCCACCTGGCGTTTATAATGTTTTACCCCTATTCCGAACACAGTGGAATATATATCGGGAGCCAATTCGATGGTATTTGAAAGATAGGTTTTCGAATCGAATATTTAAATATAAAATTCACTTAAACAGATTTATGTGCGTTTTAGCTTGCCCTGGTCAAACCGTAAATTCGATTGACACGAAATTTAAAATCTTACAATAATTTAACATTATGGATCCAATGAAACTGGTTTCATTGAAATCCGAGACCGTATGAAAAATGACCATTTTTACTCGTCAATTAAATATTAAAATATTCAATTTTCACAAATCAACTTTTAATTTTATTTTATAAGTTATCTAACATTATTCTAATTCAAATAGAATTTAATTCAACTTTATAAATCATTTTTATTCACATTAAATCCAAATTCTAATTATTTACACAATTTCAAATATTAAATTAATAATTTAATTATCCAATTAAATCACGATATTCGAAATATTATTTATTCAGCTTATAAACTTTACTTGGGAATGCTTAAAATCAATTAAATATACGAATTTCAAATGACTGAAATTCTGGGCCGTTACAACTACCCCTTCATCTCCTTGCTAGCCGTGCCATATTGACCCATACCCGACCCAAACACACAGCCATGGCCGAGCACATGAACCCCTATGTCCGAGCAATTTAAGTGGAAAGCAAGGTCAAATTATTTAGGTCTTTGTTGTTTTTATCTCAAGTTGTTTCAATGATATTTTTGTGTTGTAAATATATGTTTACAATGTCTTGTTTTGGTTGTTGTTTGCAAGATCATCATCTTGGCTCTTCCCTCACTTGAATCAAAGTCGTGCTATCGTGCTTTCTGAAATCTTTTCTGTGTGTTTTGATTTGCTAACTCCAGCTTGAAGAGGTAAGTATTCACTCATGACGTTTATACTTATATAACTATGAATTGATCGCAAGTGAATGTGTAGAAATTGTTATATCATGTTATACATGCCTGTGATATGAATCATATGATGTTAACCCTGTTTTTGAACCTGTCACATGATCTGATACTGCTATATGTTGTATATTGTTTATTTGATTCTGTTCTCACACTGCAAGTTCCCTGTAGAATAGAATCACTGTGGGTTGAAATGATGCATACCCGAACGGACTTTAGAATAAGGAAAAATCGTTATGGGCTGAAATGATAGGCCTGAGCGATTTTTATTTATTTTATTTTGACTTAGGATTGCGGGTTTGAAATGATAGAACCTGGATTTTTCTTTGTAAATTACGGATTAAAATGATATATTATCTGTATCACTTGACCTAGGTTAGAAAATATTATACAGACTCATGGTTATTATATAAAGTTTTTATGAAATTTTTAAAATGTAAATTTATGATATTTTGATTTACATTGAATTGAAAATGATATTTTTATAAAGTGTTTGTGATTTTTCTACAAGTTAAAAATATGAAATAAATAAATGGTTAAGTTGAAATTTGAAATATAACTTAATTTTGAAATTCAGGAATTTTGTTTAAAAATGAAGTTTAAATTAAGTAAATAAAATGGAAAATAAGTTATATTTTGAAATGGAAAGTTTAAAACTTAAGTGTTATGTTAAGTTTTAAAATTGCAAAGAATAGAAATTTGAATGCTTGAATTTAATAAGTGAATTATTGGAAAATTTGATTTTTATTTATAAAATTTTATTTATAAAATCATAAGTTAAAGGGTATTAAATGAACATTTTTGAGTGGTAAAAAATATGATTTTTATAAGTTAAAATGGTATAAATCAAAGTTTAATTGTTGCTGAAATTGTATTAAAAATTTGGAAATTGAATTAACGGCATTCAGAAATTCTATCATTTTTGAAGTTAACTTAAAATCTGAAGTAAAGGATATTACAGCACTTTGTAAGTGTTGTAGTTGATGCAAATGAACTATAGCTAAAATTTAACTAAGTGATATTACAACACTTTGTAAGCGATGTAGTTGCAGAATGAACTAAAATTTGAAATTTATAAAAGGGCTACAGTAGCACTTGTTAAGTGCTGCAGTTGGATGAATTGAATTAAATCTTTTAATTTGAACCTGAATTATTACAGCAGTTCTGTAAATGCTATCTTTGCTGAATTAAACTATTTTTCATCTAAAACCAAACTATTACAGCAGTTTTTAAATGATGTATTTGATGAATTGAATTTTTTTCAAATGTAACTTACCGCAGTACTTTTTAAGTGCCGTGAAAGCTGAAATTTCACTATTTTAATGTATATAAGTAAATAAATGAACTCCGTAAGGACTAAATTTTTGGGAATTGAATATTTGATTTGTAAATATATTGACTTCACTTTTAAATGGTTTAAATGGAGTATTTGATTTGAAATATAAACTATTTTGAATGTGATTTGAAATGGTATTAAAAATGAATGAGCTTTTGAAAAGATATGATATTTTGATATTTTGAAATGGATTAGAAATGATATTTGAATTTAAAATGATATTTGATCTTTGAAGTATAAAATACTATTTTTGATATTTATAACCACGGGTTATAATAACAATTGGTTGTTAAAGAGACCAGGATCGGATATGGACATACTCTCTGTCGATACCGAAAACAACTTTAACAACTGTGTACGTGGTGGAGTTCCAGAATGAAGTAGGATGGTGGTGACGATCCTATTGTGGTATGAACGTGGACCCGACTCCCGTAAGTTGGCTTAAGATGGCTAAAACAGGAGCGATCTCGGGCCAAAAGGGGTAGCACCTCTCGTCGGACACATTTCTTCGATACCATTCTATTACTCTGTGATTGTTTAGTGGCCACCATTTGATTTGGGAGTGTATTCCGAGGTGGGCATAGTGGCTGCTACGTTACCACCAGCCCGTGTGCGTATTTGGTATATCTACCCTAGCATTGCCTCGTGTGCCGTGTCACCTACCATAGCGAGCCTTACTACGAGTTTGATTTGTGTCATGCCTATGAAGTATCTTCTCATAGTCTCACGATCAGAAGACATGCAGGTACTGTATAGATTATTGGCACTATTACGTGTTAAAGGCAATATGGGTAACCCCTTAATGCTGTTTTAAAGTAAGTTTATTTTACTGTAGATATTATTATAATAGCGCAATATTACTACATAGTAAATAGTTTAATGGATCCTTAGTGGATGGGCGGTCCCAAGCATCCTTTAAAATACTTGTTCATTTACTGCAGTTCACTTGAGTTGGTTTACATTGTATAAGTATGTATATCCTGACTCGAGTGTTTTGTGTTTTGCTTTATGCTCGGGTCAGCCTGAGTATTCACAGCTTTGGATTTCTCTTTCTGGAGCTACGAATCGCTGGAGATTTTGCTTATCTAGTTATCTATCTATTTCAGTTTCAATTGTTCTATTTCAGCTCTCGTATTAGTGGACTTCTATGTATTTGGGATTTTTATTATGTTTGTTTTCAGACTGATATTATGTATTTTGTTTTGGAGACTTTGTTATAGTAGCTTTATGAACAACTATGGTATTTAAATTTCGTTACGAGTTATTCTGATATTTCTGTGTCTATGATTCTGTGTGATTGATTTTATTTGCTCCAAATTTTATTACAATCTGTTATTTTGAATTATTCAAGTCTGACATGTGTGGATTATTGTCGATTTGAATGGTCCAAAATAGTGGGTCGTTACATAAGCAGAAAATAGTTGTAGTAAAGATGGTATTTTGGCTTTCAGCTGCAATTTTGAATTCGCGTGTATAAGGCTCTTATATGACCTTTTCTTTTTTCATATGTGTGGAAGATATGTATAAGACTTGGTTTTAACAATATGGTATAAATGGTGTATATATTTATGTTTGTTTATATATAACGTAAAAGTATATATTTATAAGTAAAATATGTTTCAAGTTTGTAGCTATAATATAATCTGCTTTATATAGGCGAGCTATGCATTGCAATATGTGTATTATTTATATAAACTTGTACTTACAAGTTAAAATATATCATATATATGTATATTTCATGTTTTATGTATTACCTGTATATGGGGCAGCTGTTGTTATTTTGGTTTCGAGCTTTTATATATATCGGTTATATATTAGGCGCACAAATTGCTAATTCCAGAGTGTTTTACAAACTTATAAGTTATATATGATATTGAAATTATACGTGGATTTTGATATATGTTTAAAATTCAAGATTTATTTCAAGATGTATATGTATTCTTAAATAGAATATTGGTTTTAGAGGAAATATATGCGTTTTATTAAATATTGATTTAAAAATATTATATATAAAGGTTATTTTATATCTTGATTTAATAATAATATATATTAGTTAAGATTGATTTAATTAATATGATAATGTATATATTTTCAGTTGATACCAAAAAATTAATTTGTTTCATTCTCATCAATTCCATATTTATCAGCTTTGGCCATCAAAATTCATGCCAATCTTACTTTGCTTTGGAATTCGTACCTGGATTCGTAACCCATTTCATTGTCTATCTTCTCTAACCTCGAAAGGTGAGCAATCACTCACGATTAACGTCCTTATATTTATTAAATTTAATTTCAATTGAAACGACAATTGAAATATGCTGCTGTAGTAAATTAAGTTGTTATATACTATTATCTGCAATTGTTCACCTATGGGATATGACACCATATCATGTTATTTATATTATATTGTTATTGCTGATATATGCCTATTATATTATTTTCATATCTGTTATCGCTCTGCAAGTTCCCTGTTAGTATAGAATTCACTATGGGTTGAAATGATACATACCCGGACAGACTTTAGAATAGGACAATTTCGTTATGGGTTGAAATGATAAACCCAAGCGATTTTCATTTGAATTGAATTTGGGATTGCAGGTTGAAATTATATATACCCGTATATATTTTAATCACGGATTGAAATAATAAATATCCATATCACTTGACCATAGGATAGGAAACTATATACAGACACTGTTGGTCCATATATAAATATTTTAAAAATAAATTCTATGGTTTTGGAAAGAAATATATGGTTTTAATAAATGTTGATTCTTAAATTATTATATATAAATGATAATGATATATATAGATTTAATAATAATATTTAATTTAATTAAGATTGATCTAATACATATAATCTGTTTAAGTATCTAAATTTATATTTCAAAATAGATTTTGGTAATAATTTGAACAAGTTAAGATTGGGAAGATAATTTGAATTTGGTTGAAATTGTATTCAATAAAGAATTTTATTTAATTAAGCCGATTAGAAACTTAGTGAAATTGAGATTTAAGATATGATTATAACTTCTTGATTTAGGTAGTTTAATGAATATTTCTCGTTCAAATAAATCTAAAGAAATATTTAGTAAAAATGAAATTTAAGGCAAGTTAAGTGATATTGAATTTATTAAGTGAATATTCCCTGACTCAATAATAATGAAAGTAAATCAAGATCTATATGAAACTATAAAATTTAACTTTGAAAATGTTGAATATTAAAGCTTTGAAATATATTGGAATTTAAATGGCTTATTTGTGGTTCAAATCTGTATTTGAAATCGATAAAATTTGAATTTATTTAGTCAGAAACTGAATTAAATGGAAATTGATAATTAAGATTGAATTAAATTTGAATGGGAAAGTCGAGTTGATTTTGAAGCAATTTGTGAAGTTTGAGGAAATTACGAATACGTTACCTTATAAATTATTTAATATACACACACACACCCCATTTTGGGAAATAGATATATTTGAAATGAAGATGATATTTTGGTTTTGAGGTATAAATTAATTTGAAATGACCACTGTGTTATAGTGTATATTTCTACATTATAGATAGTTCCTCGGATTCTTAGAGGATGGTTATCCCAAACATCCCCTAAGTTACTTGTATTTCAGTTGATATTTCACTTGAGTTGGATTTATTAATATAAGAATGTTACTCCTGACTCGAATGTTTTGTGTTTAGCCTTACGCTCGGGTCAGACCGAGTAATTCAGCATTTAAGACTCTCCTTTGGAGTTTTGTTTGGAGATCCAGCTATCGATTCAGCTTTTAGCTTTTCCTGTTGATTGGTTCAAAGAAGTCATCTTTTCGTACTGGAGACTTCACTGTATTTGAGATATTCTGTTGCATTTTATTTCTAACTCTGATATTTATATAGTAGCTTTATGAACTACTATTTATCTATTCCGCTACATTGTTATTGTATTACTCTATGTCTGTGATTCTGTGATTGATTTATTTACTGTATATGCTGAGCTTTGCCAAATTTAAATTAACAGTCTGATATTTTGAGCAATTAGAGTCCGACGTGTGTGGATGCGAATGGTTGAAAATATCAGGTCGTTACACAACGGCTGTGATTGCTCCAGTCAATGAAATTCTAGCTATGGAGTTGAGATTTTGAAGTTGAAATAGGATGACCGCTAGGTAAGTGAATATGAGGTACCACTCGATGGCTGTGAGAGGCCGTGAGCTGGATGTAGACCCACATACAGTTTCAAAGAATAGCTTCGTTGTCCCTCCACCGGCTATTATAAAAGCAGAGCATGTTCCTGCCGATAAGTACATGGTTAGGAAGAAAGCAAAGAAATTTCCGAGTTTTGTGCCTGAAAATATATTGTTTATTATTTATTATTATCAACTAGTTATTCATTTGTTGCTTGGTTGTATATCGATCGAAAATAGGTGTAGTGGGAATACCAAAAACTGAAGTAGCAAGCTAGAGATATCTGCTATAACGGGTACCGGGTACCAATTCTTGTAGCTATACCAGTATCCAGAGGGTGTACATTTGCCAGATAAATGCCAAGGTAAGAATTATAATTCCCCATATCTTACGTATATTGAAATAGGGTAGGATATTTATTTATTGTAACCACTAGCACATGCGTCATTTGGTAAAACTGATATGATATGGATATGGACATAGTCTGGATTCCTAAGCTTAGATATAGACAATATTAGTCAAACTGTTGTGCTTGATGTGGACAATAAGGTATGCAATGGCTAATAGGAAATGACCTTATTTACTTATGGTATGTATCAAGTAAATTCTTAGATTTGTGAGCAAAGCTCGTACGTAAAATTTTTAATTGAAGTGTATGCTTCAGTTAAAACAAAAACTAAAGCGTATGCTTTTAATGTTTTATAATGATAAGGAACAGACCGCTGTGTTGATGAAGTGATTCCAACTAGTTGGGAAAACTATTTCATAGTTCATAGTAATAATTGTATATGTAATTTTATAGTAATGTATAATTTACGAATTAAGAACAGAAAAATACGGAAGTCCAAAATTTATGCTGAAAAATAAATAGATCCGAACCTCTAACTTGAATGAATCATCCAGAATTTGCACTGAAAATAAATGAAAAAACAAAGTAGTTTACTCAGTTTATAAACTGAGCAAATACTCAGTTTATAAACAGAGTAACCAATCAGTTTTTAACCGAGCTTAGCCTCGATTTTAATTTAACAAATGCTGTTACGTTTAATTAAAAAACTGTACCCCATCTTCTTCAACGCGAACAACTCCAGATCGCACTCAAACCCAACTCTCTATAGATCATCAACGCGCGCTCGTCACCAAGGATCACCGAGCGTCAATTGGAGCCTGCTACATCATACGCCCCAGCCAACTCCACACTGCCCCAAGTATTATTGCCTCCGCCGCCACCGCTTCCATGAACAAGAACCTAAACAGCTGGGATTACAAAACTAAATCTCGATGAATTCAAGACGATTCACCTTGATCCAACAGTTGTATGCGTAGAGCTCGATAAGAACTTCATCTTTTCATGTTGAAGTTGTTTGATCTTGGTGAATAGATTTGGAGAAAATGAGGGAGAAAAGTCGAGCGATTTCAGCCATTAAACGAATAAGAGCAGTTGAAGAAATGGTTGGGGTTTCGGTTAACTAAAGTGAGAATAAAATGGCCTACTATATAAATTCTGATCAGATTCACATATAAATTTTCTGAACTTCAACCGAAGCATGCCGCCTGACGTTCTATATGTTATACCTCCAGTCCGAACACAATGGAATACGTATCCCGATCCAGTTCCATCATATTCAAAAGATAGATTTTCAAAATCAAACCATTTTTATTAAATTCCTTTAATTAATTTCTATGATTTCAAGCTCGCACGACCAAGTGATAAGTCCGATCACTACAAAACTTGAAATCCTATAATAATTCACTATTATGGATCCGATGAAACTAGTTTCGTCGTAATCCGAGACAGTGCCCAAAAAGAGTATTTTTACCTGTTAATTAAAAAGAGAAATTTCCAAAATCAATTTATTCACCTTAAATCCAATTTTTGTGGCTAACAATCTTCATTTTTGTTTAAATAAAATTTAAATAGGCTTTCGACATCATTTTTATTCATATTAAATTCAAGATTCAATTATTTAAACAATTTCTAATATTAAATTTAAACAATTTAATTATCCAATAAATTATGTTATTAAATAATTAAATTTCAAATAAAATTTAGTTATCAACAATTATTTTATTTTCATCTAAATAATTAACCACTTATTATTCTATTATTGCTATTGATTATAAATACATTCAATACATAAAATATCATTTCAGTACTTGTTATTGCCTAATGCTTCGAAATTTCTTATTTCAAAATTTTATTCAAGTTCATATTCCAGAAATTACGTTAATAAATCATTAAATTTTTATTTCTAACCATTTTTTTCAATAATTATATTAAATTTAATAATTTAAAATAGTTAAAAATGCGAGTCGTTACATTCTCCCCCACTTAAAACTTTTCATTCTTGAAAAGAGGTTAAGTAAGGAATCTAACATTTGATATATGTTATTCAAAATAGCCAACATTTAAAACATTTAAAATCTTATTAGAAAACCTTTACCATGTATCCACCACGCCACTCCGATACCGGCTTACAGAAATTACAATTTATTTATAAAGCAAGTTATGAAATTTTAAAACCTCAATAATTTTCTAACACCCGAATTTCCAATAAATATGGATTTAGGTCCAAATTCCAATCAAACTGATTCAATCTCAAATCTTTCAATTTAATGGACTCAATTTTGATTTAAATTTGAATACCTTCAATTCAAATTTCAATTCGAATTAACTCATTTTCTAAACATTAATTTTAACTTCAAATTCGCTATAACGATTCAATTCAATGGTTTCAATTTATATTCAAAATTCATTTTTAAACCATTTCTATTTATATCAATTTCGAGTTCGATTTCAAAATACCGACTTAAGTCGCTTAAATCAAATTTAAACTTCAATATAAGAATTTTAGATTCAATTCTTTAAAATAATTCAATTCCGAGCCCAAATTTGAAATATCCATTTATACCACTTTTACTTAGACAAATTCGAAGTTCAAGTAAAAGTTACAACCTTTAAAATAATTTCAATTTCCATAATTCAAGTCATATGTGGATTTTAACTTCACATTTCAAATTTAATGCTTTAAAATAATTTCCTTTAACAATTTTAATTTCAACATTTCAAGCTTGAGATCAAACATAATGCAATTCCCATATTTCGATTCAATTTTATTTTTGTAAACAAAATCATTTGATTAAGTTCAATCCAAAAATTTAAAATCATTTAATTTAACCAATCCGCTGTCCGTATATAATTTTCTAACCTATGGTTAAGTGACAAGTTATTCCAATTTTAATTGCAGGGATGGATATATATCATTTCAGTCCAAACCAAAATGTCACAGGTATATATCATTTCAACCTATTTCTTAATTTATTCGAAATAATTCAAATAATAGTTTATATACTGTGAAATAATATATAGGGTGATAATAGTGTATATATATAACATCCAAGCATCCTAAATATCAACCAATAGTCATCCTTCACAATCAACATCCAAAACAGACAATAAATCACAATAGTTAACGAGTTATCAATGATTGGAAGTTTAAATAGCAATTTAATTCCAATTTCACTCTAACTGCCAGTTTTAATTTCTAACATCAATTCATATGTCAATTTAAATGTTAATTAAATTACCAAACAACAGTCAATAAAATTAAATTACTTCATGTTTTCAATTTTACTAACATAAAAGTATTTTAATATTTCATGCGCGTTTTAAAAATCTCACCTTTGTTTGAAAATGAAAATTTTCCAGATTCAAATAAATTCCAATTCAACTCCATGTCGTAGCCTTTGTCGATACAATCACAATGCGACTCATTTTTTTTGAATCTGAACACATATGAAAAGGTTACGATTTAATTAGCATAATGATATTATTAGCATATAATTAAAAATAATAATTAACTAATTAAAACACCGTACCCCATCTTCCTCAACGCGAATAACTCTAGGCCACACTCGAACCCAACTCGCGGCAAAACAACAATGCGTGCGTGCTACCAAGGATCACCGAGCGCCGATCGGAGCCCGCCACATCGCGTGCCTCAGCCAACTCTACCACTGCCACAAATATCATTACCTCCTCCACCGCCGCTTCCACGAACGAGACCCGAAACATCATGGACTACAAAACCAATCTCAGCGAACTCGAGACGATTCACCTCGATCCGACCGTTGCATGCGTAGAGCTTGATAAGAATTTCATCTTTTATGTTAAAGCTGTTTGATTTCGATGAATGGATTTAGAGCAAATGAAGGAGAAAGGTCGAGCGATTTCGGCCATTAAAAAAATAAGAGCGGCTGAAGAAATGGTTAGGGTTTCGGTTAATGAAAGTGAGAATAAAACGGCCTATTATATAAATTCCGATCAGATTCACATATAAATTTTCCGAACTCCAAACGAAGCGTGCCGCCTAACGTTCTATATGTTATACCTCCATTCCGAACACAATGGAATTTGTATCCGGATCCAATTCCATCATATTCAAAAGATATATTTTTAAAATCAAACTATTTTTTATTAAATTCCTTTAATTAATTTCTATGTATTTCAAGCTCGCACAACCAAACGATAATTCTGATCGCTACGAAACTTGAAATCCTATAATAATTCACTATTACGGATCCGATGAAACTAGTTTCATCGAAATTCGAGACAGTGCCCAAAAAGAGTATTTTTACCTGTTAAGTAAAATGAGAAATTCCAAAATCAATTTATTCGCTTTAAATCCAATTTTAGTAGCTAACAATCTTCATTCTTGTTTAAATAAAATTTAAATAGGCTTTTGACATCATTTTTATTCATATTAAATTCAGGATTCAATTTTTGTACAATTTGTTTATCCTATAAATTACGTTAATAAATCATTAAATTTCAAATAAATTTTAGTTATTATCAGTTATTTTATTTTCATCTAAATAATTCAATGCTTATTATTCAATTCTTTCTATTGATTATAAACATATACAATACATAAAATTTTATTTCAGTAACTTGTTATTGCTGAAGCTTCAAAATTTGTTATTTCAAAATTTTATTCAAGTTCATAATCAATAAACTACTTTAATAAATTATTAAATTTTTATTTCTAACCATTTTGTTCAACAATTATATTAAATTTAATAATTTAAAATAGTTAAAAATACGAGTCGTTACATTCTTCCCTACTCAAAACTTTTCGTCCTCAAAAAGGGGTTAAGTAAGGAGTCTAAAATTTGATATATGTTATTCAAAATAATCAACATTTAAATCATTTAAAATTTTATTTGAAAATCTTTACCATGTATCCACTACGCCACTCAGATACCGGCTCAACTTATTTATAAAACAAGTTATGAAATTTTAAAACCTCAAAATTTTTCCAACACCCGAATTTACGGAAAATTTCGGCAGCTTCTCCTTTACGCGACTCGATCATAAAAATTTACACTATAGATATATAACTAAATATACAATCAGATATGCATCTCGCCTCAATGATGAGGCATCCCATAGAGAAAAATATAAATTTATGGTATGTACTCCAAGATATGTACCTTATTACTATTTATACGAGCGAGTTCGCTCAAATTAAGCAGGCAAAAGCAAATCAAACTGCGTATACATCCAAATGGCCTTCATATGTACCTATCTCAACTCAAATTTTAATATTAGTTGCATATAACAGATGTAGAAAGCATGTATGAGTTTAACAGAACAATATATTATGAACTCTGAATCAAATCATAAGCACAAGCACTAATACACAACATAATAATTATACGTAATCAAAAGCAGCAATAACAATGATTTATAACAAAAAAAACCATTCAACCATTAAAATTCCTCCAATTTAATTCATGACTATACCAATCTATGTTATCTAATGTCCATAGTTAATTTATACACTTCATTTCTTATTAATATCTATTCTTTATTAACATTTAACTGGTTTACTTCCAAATTTATTCACATCTATTTCATTGACATTCAATTTATTCAAATTTCAATTATTTCACTTTTTGTTTAACACATTTCGTATAAATTCATTTATGGACCATTTTATAAATCATTTCATTTAACCTTATTTAAGTTAAATTTTATTTCATTACAACTTAGTATATTCTCTTTAACACAAATATCATTTATAAACCATTTCGTAAAACCATTTAAGTTTATTAAAAACATTTTATAAACGCAACTCATGGTTATTATTGCTTCATAACTTAAGTTCATATTAATTCATTGATTCACTTCATTAGTTCATTTCATTAATTCATATCATTAATTTTACTGAAGTAAACTTTATTTTATAACTCAAATTCATATTAATAAATTTTCCTTTTATCAAAATCAATTTCATTCAACTTTTCTTAAGTTAACTTTAATTTCATAATTCAAATTTCAACTTTCTCATTTCATTAATCATTTCTCAAGTTTATAATCATTTTATACAGATGTATCTTCTTTTACACAGTATTATTTAAATTATAATTATCTCAGAAAGCTACAACTAAATCTTAAAACATCCTTTGCAAATTTATTTTTTACTTTACTAGCAATTTACAAAGATAGATTTAGTTTATTATTTGTTTACCTCCTCTTAAATATATCTACTCAAATTATTCATTTAACATTTCTGTAAACATAATTTAAATTGGGACATTTTTATTACTTAGGTTCAAACTTGTATAATATTCTATTACATATTCATATTTAACATTTTAACTTTTTAAACATTTCTGGTAAGTTTTATATATGTTTTTAAATGTAGTTGAGTCTAATACAAATTTATCTCATTCATTTTAGTTAACAAGAATGTTGAACAATTTAAACAAGTTTCAATTTCCATTATCTTGAAATTTAAGAGTTATAATTTAACTTCTCATATTTCATTTAAACACTTATCTTTAATTTCTTATTTCCTATTTTAGTAGTTTCCAATTATTAAAAAAAAATCACTCATTTCTACAACTGAAAATCATTAATTAATAGGAACTTAAGAATTCAAATACCAGTTCATTTCAAATCATTTTGAAATAATATAGATATATCAAATCATATTAGAAATTTTAAACCAAAATCCGTTTATCGAACCAATTGCATAGCAAAGCTACTAAGTGGCCTCTCCCATGTTGAGACCCAAAAATGAATGTCGATGACGCGACCGTCGTCACCGAAATTATTTTCCAATGACTTAAGAGTGGAGTACATGACTTATTTCCTTCTAATTCCTTTTGAAACAATTTTATCTATAAATATTTTTAAATAATACTAATTATTATATCACCACGTAAGAAAATAATTTCAAAAGCACCAGGATATATGTTCTCAAACACTCAGCTTTTAAATCCTTTCTGTTTATAAACTATATTATAAATATACTTATACAATTCCATTACCATATTATGAAAATATTTTGTTAATTTACATCTTTGTTATTGAAAACAATTCTTATTATAATTTGATTTCAATTTAATCTGAGTATCGAACGCTTTATGAAATAAAGTTCACAAAGTATTCGTTTTTGTTTAATTCAACCAATAATTGATGATAACTAAATATTATCATCTCCTAACAACTAACATCCATAAATAAATTCGTATTTTCATAAACCTATATGGTTATTTATAGAAGATTATTTCTTTCTTATATATAAAATATAATTTAGGTAAAATTATTTTATTTACCTTATTTAAAAACAACACTATGTCGACTTGCCTCGTTTAAGTGCTTAGAAAACCTTATCGATAACATGGCATCTCACGCACCGATCAGGATTCATAAACAACTTAACAGATAAGTAAACACAATATAAAATATTTTATAACACTAACAAGTACGCGTTCTTATACACACACACACACATTCAAAAAAAACTCATTCTAGGGTATTATTACCATATCTCTAATGAGTCAAACCCCACAAAGCTAAGGCTAACTCTAAACCAAAGCTTTGAAACCAACTGTGATGACCCACATTTCAAAATGTTTAAGTCGACCATAAACCACAAAAGTCCAACTCAAAACAATCTAAAATACTCATAATCAATTGGGTTAATTAAGAAAAATAATAAAAGAAGAAAACAAACACAGAATCTCGTAGTGGAATGACAAAGTATAATAATCAAACAAACAGTTCATGAAGCTGTTTATACTATACATTTGATTAATATTTTACAACATTTATCAGAGTTATACATACAACAGAACAATAGAATAATGCAGTAGAATGATATTGTGAGGAAATAATACTAGCAATAATATAAAAAATCTTCGACTTCGTCGTCCAGAAAATATGATCTTCAATGCACTGAAAACTCAGTGCTGACCAGAAAATAAAGTAAAACAATACACTCGAGACAGGACTAAAATATCCTTATGTGAGTCAAATCAATATCACATATAACAGAAGTGTAATAGCTTCAGAGATGGTTATGGGATGTCACATCTCCTATACAAAGTATAACGTGCGTGCAATAATTTAAGAGATGTTATGGGATTTTCCATCTCTTAAGGATACATCAAAATATCTATATATAGTGGAATACACTATATATATAATGTCTAATTAGAAAAATAAATATTTTTCTTAGCGTTAAGGTTTTACGTTAATCACCCTTAACGTGTTTTTAAGCATTTTTGTACAGCTTGGATATAACGCCCCAGTAGCACGTTGGGGGATTGGGTGCGCCATGATACGACAATACTAAACCAAACCCATAGTAGTCTCGTATAAGGATAAAAGTATGACAAGGCAAGTGAGGCAATGCCTAAGGTAGGATACTACCAGTTCGGGTCGTAGGGCTGGAGGTAACACATCGTAGCGACGATCGTCCACTGCATCTATCCATCCCATATCGATTTAAATGGATTCATCCTAAATCAATGTGCATCGATCGAAACTAACGTCAAAAGTAATTGTATGGACCAACTCCAAGAAAAAAAATCGAAGAACGAATGTATACTAGGGGTAGCTAGCCAACTTACCCTGTCAAGCCGTCCTGTTTTAGCCATTTCAAATTGATACAAGTGTTGGGGTCTATCCATTAAGAGTCCCCGGCTTCTTTAACAACCAAACGTTCTTTTACACATCGGTTGGTACTTTTACATTTTGAAAACGATTCATACTTGATATCAGAATATCATATTCACTTCAAAATATCGCATTTACTTAAAATATGTCAATTTCACTTGAAAATATCAGTTCATTCAAATTTCCATTCTGAATTTCAATTTAGGTTATAACTTCATTTTAGCCAAATTCACGTTTAAATCAATGATTTAAAAAACATTCCAACCTTGCACAGTTTGAAAATTTTAAATAGTTTGAATAATTTTAAATAGTTTAAAATGTGAACATAGTTAAAATAAATTATATATTAAATGATTTGGAAATTTATATAATTTAGAAATTTTAAAAGATGAATTTTATAATAGTTTATCGGAAAAATAGTTTATAGTGAAAATAATTTCAAATTCAAAACTATTTCTTCCTATTTCAAATAAATCTAGATTCAGGTCCAAATTTCAATCGAACTGATTCAATTTCAAATCTTTCAATTCAATTGACTCAATTTTGACTTACATTCAAATCAACTTCAATTTTGATTTCAATTTGAATTAACTTCAATTTCAAAACGTTCATTTTAACTTCAAATTCGATTTAACAATTAAATTCAAGGGTCTAAAGTTAAATTCAATTCTTATTTTTAAACCATTTCAATTTATATCAATTTTGAGTTCGATTTCAAAATACCAATTTAAATCACTTAAATCATATTTAAAATTCAATATTCGACTTTTAGATTCAAATCGTTGAAATAACTCAATTCCGAGGCCAAATATGAAATATCCATTTATACCACTTTTACGTAGACAAATTCGAAGTTCAAGTAAAAGTTCCAACCATTAAAACAATTTAAATTTCCATAATTCATGCCATATGTCGATTTTAACTTCACATTTCAAATTTAATTCTTTAAAACAATTCCTTCTAACAATTTTAATTTCAACATCTCAAGCTCGAGTTTGAAAATACTCCAATTCCCATTTTTCGATTCAATTTTATTTTTATAAAGAAAAATCATTAGAATGAGTTCAATCCAAGAATTTAAAATCATTTAATTTAACCAATCCGGTGTCCGTATATAATCTTCTATCCTATGGCCAAGTGATCACTTATTTCAATTTTAATTGCAATGATGGATATATATCATTTCATTCCAAGCCAAAGTGTCATAGGTATATATCATTTCAACCTATTTCTTAATTTATTCGAAATAATTCAAATAATAGTTTATATACTGTCAAATAATATATAGAGTGATAGCAAGATAAATATAAAATAAATAAGATCCAAAATATCAACCATTAGCCAGCCATCAAAATCAACATCCAAAACAGCCAATATATCAACATAGTTAACTAGTTATCAATGATAGAGAGTTTAACTAGCAATTTAATTCCAATTTCAGTTTAACTGTCAATTTTAATTTCTAACAGTCCATTCGTATGTCAATTTAAATGTCGATTAAATTACCAAACAATAGTCAATAAAATTAAATTACTTCATGTTTTTAATTTAACAAACATAAAAATATTTTAGTATTTTGTGAGCATATTAAAACACTCACATTTATTTGAAACTGATAATTTTTCAGAATCAAATAAATACCAATTCAACTCTATGTCGTAGCCTTCGTCGATACGATCACAATGCGACTCATTTCGCTCGAATCAGACCTCGTGTGAAAATATTACGGTTTAATTAGCATAACAATATTATTAATATATAACTAAAAAAAATAAACTAATTAAGACATCTTACCCCATCTTCCTCAACACGAACAACTCCAGGCCGCACTCGAACCTAACTCGTGACAAAACATCAACACGCGTGCACCACCAAGGATCACCGAGCGATGATCGGAGACCGCCACACTGTGCGCCTCAGCCAGCTCCACCACCGCGCCATATATCATCGCCACTACCGTTTCCACGAACGAGACCCAAAACAACTGCGACTACAAACCCAAATCTCTGTTAATTCGAGGTGATTCGCCTCGATCCAACTGTTGGATGCGTAGAGCTCAATGAGATCTTCATCTTTCATGTTGAAGCCATTTGATTTCGATGAATGGATTTGGAGAAAATGAGGGAGAAAGGTCAAGCAATTTCGACCATTAAACGAATAAGAGTAGCTGAAGAATTGGTTAGGGTTTTGGTTAAAGAAATTGAGAATAGAACGACCTATTATATAAATTTTCGATCTGATTCACACATAAATTTTCCTAACTCCAAACGAAGCATGCCACCTGACGTTCTATATGTTATACCCTCATTCTGCACACAATGGAATATTTATCAGGAGACAATTCCATCATATTTAGAAGATAGCTTTTCAAAATCAAATTATTTTAACTAAATTCATTTAATTCATTTCTATGTGTTTCAAGCTCGCACGACTAAACCATAAGTCTGATTGCTACGAAACTTGAAATCTTATAATAATTCACTATTATGGATCCATGAAACTGGTTTCGTCAAAACCCGGGATTGCACAAAAAGACTATTTTTACCCATTAATTAAAACGAGAAATTTCCAAAATCAATTTATTCACTTTAAATTCAATTTCAACAGCTAACCGTCTTCATTCTTGTCTAAATAAAATTTAAATAGGCTTTCGACATCATTTTCATTCATACTAAATTCAAAATTCAATTATGTAAACAATTTCCAATATTAAATTTAAATAATTTAATTATCCAATAAATTACATTAATAACTCATTAAATTTCAAATGAATTTTTTTATCAATAATTATTTTATTTTCATCTAAATAATTCAGCACTTATTATTCAATTCTTGATATTTATTATAAACACATTCAATACATAAAATTTCATTTCAATACTTGTTATTGCCTAAAGCTTCGAAATTTATTATTTTAAAATTTTATTCAAGTTCATATTCAATAAACTACATTAATAAATCACTAAATTTTTATATCTAACCATTTTTGTTCAATAATTATATTAAATTTAATAATTTAAAATAGTAAAAAATATGGTTCTTTACATTCTCCCCCATACAAAACGTTTCGTCCTCGAAAATGGATTAAGTAAGGAATCTAACATTTGATATATATGTTATTCAAAATAATCAACATATAAAACATTTAAAATCTTATTAGAAAACCTTTACAATGCTTCCGCTACGCCACTATGATACTAGCTTATGGAAATTACAACTTATTTATAAAATAAGTTATGAAATTTTAAAACCTCAAAAAATTTCTAAAACCCGAATTTATGGAAAATTTAGGCAGCGTCTCCTTTGCGCGGCTCGATCATAAAAATTTACAATACAGATATAATACCAAATATACAACTAGATATACATCGCATCTAAATGATGAGGCATCCCGTAGGGAAAATATAAAAGTATGGTACGTAATTCAAGATATGTACCTTATTATTATTTATACGAGCGAGTTCGCTCATATTAAGCAAGCAAAAGCAAATCAAACCGTGTATACGTCCAAACGGCATTCGTATGTACCTATCTCAACTCAAATTTTAATATTAGATGCATAAAGGGTATAGAAAGCATTTATGATTTTGATAGAGCTATATAATATGAATTTTGAATTAAAATCATAAGCACAAGCACTAATACACAAAATAATAAGCATATGTAATCAAAAGCAATAGTAACAGTAATTTACAACAAAATAAATTGTTCAACCATTAATATTCATCCAATTTAATTCATAACTATATCAATCTACATTATCCAATGTCCGTGGTTAATTTATGCACTTTATTTCTTATTAACATCTATTCTTTATTAACATTTAACTAGTTTACTTCCCAATTTATTCACACCTATTTCATTTACATTCAATTTGTTCAAATTTCAATTATTTCACTTTTTGTTAACATATTTCATATAAATTCATTTATGGACCATTTTATAAATCATTTCATTTAACCTTATTTAAGTTAAATTTTATTTCATTATAACTTAGTATATTCTCTTTAATACAAATATCGTTTATAAACCATTTCATAAAACCATTAAGTTTATTAAAAACATTTTATAAACGAAACTCGTGGTTATTATTACTTCATAACTTCAGTTCATATTAATTCATTGATTCACTTCATTAGTTCATTTCATTAATTCATATCATTAATTTTGCTTAAGTGAACTTTATTTTATAACCCAAATTCATATCAGTAAATTTTCTTTTTATCACAATCAATTTCACTCAACTTTTCTTAAGTTAAATTTCATTTCATAATTCAAATTTCAATTTTCTCATTTCATTAATCATTTCTAAAGTTTATAATCATTTTATACAAATGTATCTTCCTGTACATAATATTATTCAAATTATAATTATCTTAGAAAGCTATAATTAAATCTTAAAACAACCTTTGCATATTTATTTTTCACTTTACTAGCAATTTACAAAGATATGATTTAATTTATTATTTGTTTACCTTCTCTTAAATATATCTAAACAGTGTTTTCTTTTTACTACTCAAATTATTCATTTAACATTTCTATAAACATAATTTCAATTTGAACATTTTTATGACTTAAGTTCAAACTTGTATAATATTTTATTACATATTCATATTTAACATTTCCACTTTTTAAGCATTTTTGGTAAGTTTTATACATGTTTTTAGAATGTAATTGAGTGTTATAAAAATTTATCTTATTCATTTTAGTTAACAAGAATATTTAATAATTTACAAAGTTTAAATTTCCATTACCTTGAAATTTAAGAGCTACAATTTAACTTCTCATATTTCATTTGAATACTTAGCTTCAAATTTCTTATTTCCCATTTTAGAAGTGTGATGACCCACATTTTGGAAGGTTTAAATTGACGATAATCCGTACATGTCTAACTCAAACAATCCGAAACAAAATAATCAATGGGATTAATTAAGAAAAATAAGAAAAGAAAGAAACAAATACAGAATCTCGCAGGGGAATGACAAAATATAATAATCAAATAAACATTTCATGAAGGTGTTTATATTATACATTTGATTATCATTTATACAACATTTATCAGAGTTATATATACAATAGGGACAAAATACATTGCAGATCTTCAATATGCTGAAATACTCGGAGCTGACCCGAGCGTAATGAAAAAACAAAACATTCGAGTCAGGACTAAAATATCCTTATGTGAGTCAAATTGATATCACAATAATATGAGTGTTATAGCATTAGAGATTTTTATAGGGTTTTACGTCTCTCATCTAGTGTATATCGTGCGTGCAATAACCCAAGGGTTGTTACGGGATTTTCCATCTTCTAAGGATCCGTTAAAATATTATATAAGTATAATATGCTATATATAATGTCTAATCGGCAAAATAAAAAAATTCTTAGCGTTAAGGCTTTACATTAATCTCCCTTAACGTGTTTTTAAGCATTATCGTATAGTTTTCACATAATGCCCCAGTAGCACGTTGAGGGATGTGGATGCACCGTGATACGACAATACTAAACTAAAATCATAGTTGTAACGACCCGTATTTTACGTGTCGACAAATCGTAAAATAGTTGCATTAGGTCGTTGATGTTGTTAAGTCGTTTAGAGTATGATTCGACCAAAGCTTAAGTCATTCGGAGTTGAGTCGTGTAGTGCTTAGGTCGTGGGAGCGAGTTAAGGAGGCAGAGTGACTTAAGAGGTTTAGGTCGTTGGGTAGTTTAGGTCGGTGGAACGACCTAAGGAGTTGGCGACCTAGGCGAGTTAACGACCTAAGATAGAGGAGCGACTCAAGATAGTACGACCTAGTAGTTAATGAGTTAGAGAAGCCAGCGACTTAGGGAATTTAGCGACCTAAGGAGTTAAGGTGTTTAGCGACTTAAAAATAGGAGCGACCTATAGTATTGAGTGACTTATAGGTTTGGACGACCTAAGGGTTAACGGCTTAGGGAAGTTAGGTCGCTCGAGCGACTTGAGGAGATAAGATAGGTCGCCGTGTGTATTTAGGTCGTAAACGACCTATGTTGAGGTGGGATGTTTATTTAGGTCGCGTGAGTATTGCAGCGTTAGGTCGCTGAGTCGTGTGAATGACTTAGTGGTGGGTCGTGGCTTCGTTGAGTCGTAGGTCGCGAGGGTAGTTAATTCGCGCATAGGCTAAGTCACGCGCGTGTTTTAGATCGTTGGTTGGTTAGGTCGCGGCATTTGCTAAGTCGCATACCAGTTAGGTCGTAGGTCGTGTATATCAGTTAGGTCGTTGAGGCGGCTATGTTGCTAAGCTGTTAGGTCGGCTTTGTAGTTGAGTCGCTGAGCCGTGTACGTGTTAAGGCGTTGGGTCGTTGAGTCATCCAGGGGTTTGTTGAGTCATAGGTCGTTGAGCTTGATAGGTCGTGGGGTCTGATGAGTCGTGGACGACTCATGGGATAGGTCGGCGGCGACTTAAGGGGGGCGGCTTAAGGGATTTTCTGCCTATAAATAGAGGGGTTTGGCTCACTTTTTGGCACCGGATTTTGAAGCGACGAATCGCTGCCATTTTGAGAGCTCGACTACAACACTTCTTCACTTCTTTTCTCCACTCTAATCTAGTGATTCCTTCGATCTAGATTGAAGATCAAATCGAAGATCCAAGAGCCAAAGTTGAAGATCTCCATCCATTGAATAGAGATTTCATCGTTTGAAGCGGAATCTTCTCGGATCAAGCTAGATCCTTTGCTGTCCAGATCTGGAGTTGGTTGTTTTTGAGGTGTTTAGGTGATTCGGTGAGTGGTGGTTATCTCTCATACGGACCCAAAGGAGTATATTGGATCGGTGGTTTGTTTATGTGTTAAAGAGAGTGATTTCGTGCATTTTTCTTAAGTCTGCATGTAGATCTATGGTTAATGATGATTCAATACCTATTTTACTATATGTTCACTTATGCAAGTTTATTCATCAAGTTGTAGAGATATTGTTCATGATTCATGCTTGTTAGATTGCATGTTAGATTTGGGCTCTTTATTTACGAAATTGCCATTATTGTTATAACTGCTTACTTAGATCTTGTTTGAATGATTGATTACTTGGATTAATATTTGAATTGATTGATTAGTTGATTGATAACTTGATTTGGACAAGTTGGTCGAAGATGATTCAAAAGCTAAGTGGAAAGGCTCTTGAATAAGGAAAGCAGCTTATGGCATATGAAGCGGATGTTGAAGCTCATATGGATAGATTTGATGATGATGTTGAGATGGGACTTTGCCATGATGCGATGAGGCAAACCATGATTGAGATGGGACTTTGCTATGATGCGATGAAGCAAAGCATGATGTGAGAAAGCCTTGGTTTAATCCAGATGGGATCATCCCAAGCATGTTGATAACTCGGTGATGTGGTCCGGGTTTGTGGATAATGGTTAGCTTGAGAGGCGCTCGAGCTAGTATGGGAATAGTCGTCGAGGAGGATGACTAGAAGGCTGAGATTTCATCGTTGTTGAAGGTTCTAGCATGCTCAAAGCAAGAGTAAGTTGGGACGGGTCACGATGACGTTCCAAGCACGGGTCACGATGACGTGCTAGTACTCTGGGCAGATGCGATAGTCCTAGGCACGGGTCACGATGACGTGCGGAGCTATGTCTAGAACCGGGGTTACCATTAGCCCTTGGCAGGCGGTCTTTCAACTAACGGGGAAATCAAGGCAATGATAATAGTGATAGCCAGAGTCATGGATGTTTGGATATTTGGTTGTATCGTCGCTTGGGTCAAGAGCGATGTTTTCAGGGTGCTTATCTGATCTTGGTTTAGGATTTGGGGGTTTGTACTTGGAAAACGCCGACCTTGACTCGAGTGATAATTACTTTGCTTTGAATGGCTGAATTGCTATGTTTGCTTTTGTTTAGTGTGTCTAGGGGCTATCACTGTAGAAAGAGGTGGAGTGGGATGGTTGGGTTCCTGTTCCATTTACCCTTTATGCTCTTTTGGTATGTTTGATAGTTGATTTACTGCTCACTAAGACTGTTGTCTGACTCAAGGTTTTATGTTCAACTCTTATTACCTTGGGCTGTTCATCCATGTTGGGATGGGCAGACTAGGTAGCAGGTGACAGGTGCTGTTCTTGGCTACCAACGCTGTTGATGACGAAGACGAGCTGGAGGCTTCTGCATATTGTTTTCTTACTATATGTACTGGATGTTCTGCTGTTTGTTTGATACTCTGAGTGTTATGTAGTGAGGCTTGATGTATTGACTATTCAGATGATTGTATAAAACTATTATGAGTTTATATGACTCCGTTCTGTGGAGCTTCACTATGTATACTTTTTTATTGTATTTTATCCATGCGCTGTGAGTAATATGATAGACTATTCTGTTTTATCTTACCCTGACTATCGTCCATGGCTGCCTGGCACACCTTTCAACGCACCATTCCCTTGTTTTCGTGCGGGAGTCATGGGCGGTCGTCACATTTTGGTATCAGAGCTTTGGTTAATCGATTTTAGCCAACGCTCGCTGACGTAACTACGTAAGAGAGACGTAATTGTATTTTGATGGATGATTACTATATATAATATAGTAGTTTAGAAGCATTTGAACTCCTTATGTAGTTGTTTCTCAAGGTGTTCTAAATCATTCCTTTTTGTAGATATTAAGGATGAGTCGAAGTGAGAGACAAGCTGCTAGGGAAAGCCGTGCTGTTGGGGGAGCTACTGACTATGCTGCAATGTTCGAAGCTATGATGACTTCGATCATGAGAAGGATACCAACTTCAGGACCATCAGTAGATGTTGGAGTTCAAGTTCAAGCTCCAAAACCAGTAGATTTTGCTAAGCTGTGCAAGGACTATACTGCTCTTGGAGGAAAGGTTTTCTTGGGAACAGAATCAACCATAGAAGTCCAGAGATGGATAGATTCTTGTAGAAGGATCTTTGGTGATTTGGGAATTGAGGATGCAACTAAGAGGAAGCTTGCATCAAGACAGCTTCAGGGAAGGGCTTCTGATTGGTGGAACTCTATCACCATTGATACTCCAGAGGAAGAGATCACTTGGGAGCAATTCCAAAATAGATTTGAAGCTAAGTTCATTTCTACAGCTCAGAAGTCTGTTTTGTTTAAGAAGTTTGTGGAGCTCAAGCAAGGTGGAAGACCGGTTCTTGAGTATGTTTCTGATTTTGAAGCTTTGTCCAAGTATGCCAGATCGTATATTGAATCCCCTTATCAGAAGAATGAGAAGTTTGTGACAGGCTTGGACACTTATCTTGGGAGGCAGTTGGTGGATCATCTGGACGATCCATTTGAGAAGCTTGTGGAGAAAGCTATCAGGCATGAGAATCTGTTTCCTAAGGAAGGATCTGTTGTTACTGTGGCCAAGGAGCAAGGTGGAAACAAGAAGAGAAAGCAGCAGCAGCAGAAGGGTAAGGATGGCCAGAAGAAGCCGAAGGGCGAAGTGATCTGCTACAATTTTCGGCAGAAGGGTCATCTCTCCAGGGATTGCAAGAATCCGAAGGTGCCGGTGAAGTGCCACAACTGTGACAAGCTGGGGCATATTAAGAGGAATTGTCCAAAACCGAGGAAGGATAAGCGGATTGTGCAAGCTTATGCTTTGGGGGCTATGCCATCGTCTTCGAAAGCTCCTACTGCAGATGAGAAAGGAAAGAGTGTGGTGGTTCAAGGTATTCTTTCCATTTTTGGTGTTCCAGTTAGGGTGTTGTTTGATACTGGAGCGTCGCATTCCTTTGTTTGTAATGAGTTGGTAGACCGATTGGGTTTGGAACCGGATATTGTTGATAGACCATTGGTTGTGACTAATCCAGTTGGGGGTTCGTCCTGTTTGTGTATGTTATGCCGTGGTCTAGTTGTGTCGAGTCATGATTGCTCTTTTATTTGTGATTGCTTTATTCTGAACTTTGCGGGGTTCGGGATTATTTTGGGTATGGACTGGCTTAGGAAGTATGCGGCAAAGGTTGATTGTGAGAGGCTGGAAGTGATAGTCGGGAATGTGGAAGGGCAAAAGGTTGTGATACGATGTAAGCATGAAGAAGGCGTCTTCATGAGCTTCATGTATTCGCTGGTTGTTCCACGGGATGGACTGTCATCGGTGCCTATTGTGAATGGATTTGAGGATGTCTTTGACGAGGTCAAAGGGTTACCGCCGCATAGGGAGATCGAGTTTCGTATCGATCTAGTTGAGGGAGCCAGACCTGTTGTGATGCCTCTTAGGCGGATGGCGCCTAGGGAACAGCAAGAGTTGAAGGTGAAAGTTGATGACCTTTTACGGAAAGGATTCATTCGGCGTAGCGTGTCCGAATGGGGTGCACCAGTTGTGTTCGCAACCAAAGCAGATGGATCGTTGAGGTTGTGTGTGCATTATCGTGAGCTGAATAAAGTGACTAGGAAGAACAAGTATCCATTGCCGAGAATAGATGACTTGTTTGATCAGCTTCACGAAGCTAAGGTGTTTTCTCAGATGGATTTGGCAACGGGATTTCACCAGTTAAGAGTGGCAAAGGATAGTGTGCCGAAGACTGCTTTCAGGACACCATCTGGTTTTTATGAGTGGCTGGTAATGCCGTTTGGATTGACCAATGCACCATCATATTTTGTGGATCTTATGAATAGAGTGTTCAGAGATCAGTTGGACAAGTTTGTACTTGTGTTCGTGGATGATATCTTGGTCTATTCCAGAACTGAAGAAGAGCACAAGACACACTTGAGGATTGTTTTGGAAATTTTGCGAAAACATCAGCTGAGGGCTAGGTTTTTGAAGTGTCACTTCTGGAAGAGCGAAGTGAGGTTCTTAGGCCATGTTATCTCTGGAAATGGAATAGCGGTTGATCCCGCCAAGGTGGCAGTGATCCAGGATTGGGTTAGACCTAAGAATGCATCTGATGTGAGAAGTTTTCTTGGATTAGCAGGATATTATCATCGGTCTATCAAAGACTTTTCCAAGATAGCTGCGCCATTAACAGGATTGACGAAAAAGAACCAAGTGTTCAGATGGGATGCTAAATGTGAGCAAGCTTTCAGAATCCTGAAAGAGCGACTGACAAGTGCTCCTGTTTTGACCATTCCACGTGGAAATGATGAGATGGTGGTTTACACCGATGCATGTGGCGCTGGACTTGGAGCAGTGCTGATGCAGAAGGATAAGGTTGTTGCGTATGCAAGTCGACAACTTAAGCCGCACGAAAGGAATTATCCGACTCATGATTTGGAGTTGGCGGCGATTGTTTTTGCTTTGAAGATGTGGAGACACTATCTATTGGGAGTTCGATTCGAGTTGTTTACGGATCATAAGTCGTTGAAGTATCTTTTCTCCCAAAAGGATTTGAATCTTCGGCAGCAACGATGGCTAGAGTTTTTAGCATCATATGATTTTGGTATAGCCTATACTCCGGGAAAAGGTAACGCAGTGGCTGATGCGTTAAGTCGAAGACATGCAGGATTGGGAGCCATGTTTTCAGAATGGAAGAGTCTCGAGTATTTGGCTGGATTTGACTTCAGGCCCAAATGTGAATTGGAACCTGAGATGTTGGCAAACTTATCAATAAGACCTACTCTTGTGGAAAGAATTGGTGAGAGCCAAAAGTGAGACAATAAGCTTGTCAAGATTATCCGCGATTTGGAATCTGGATTTAACCCAGAAAAGGGTAAAGGATTCGAAGTCGATCGAGAGGGTTGGCTTCGGAAGCAAGGACGACTAGTTGTTCCTGATATAGATGGATTGAGAGATGAAGTTCTGAGGGAAAGTCATCACTCGAAGTTGACAATTCATCCATGTGGAAATAAGATGTATCGGGATATGAAGAGAACCTACTACTGGGAAGGTATGAAGAAGGATGTTGGAAATTTTATTTCCAAATGTATGAACTGCCAGTTGGTAAAAGCCGAGCAGAAGAAGCCCAGTGGATTGCTTCAGCCATTAGAGGTTCCTACATGGAAGTGGGAGCAGATATCGATGGATTTTATCGATGGTCTACCTAGAACAAGAACGGGGAATGAAGGGATTTGGGTCATCGTAGATCGTTTGACTAAGAGTGCAAGATTCATTCCTGGTCGATCAACTAGGACTGCATCGAAATTGGCTGAGTTGTATGTTAAGTGGATAGTTCGATTCCATGGTATTCCGAAGAGTATAGTGAGCGATCGAGATCCATTGTTCACTAGTGGATTTTGGAAGAGCTTCCAGGAAGTTTTGGGAACCAAGTTGTGTTTGAGTACAGCTTATCACCCTCAAACAGATGGTCAGACCGAGAGAGTCAACCGAGTTTTGGAAGATCTCCTCAGAGCATGTGTTTTGGACTTCGGAGGATCATGGGAAGATTATCTTCATTTGGTGGAATTTTCATATAATAACAGTTACCAGTCAAGTATTGATATGGCACCGTATGAAGCATTGTATGGAAGACCGTGTAACTCTCCGGCATGTTGGTTGGAAACTAGAGAAAAGTTGATACTTGGGCCAGAAATGATTCGACAGACTACGGATTGCATAGAGATCATTCGGCGACGAATGAAGGCAGCCCAAGATCGTCAGAAAAGTTATGCCGATAAGCGTCGTAAGGATTTGGAATTCGACATAGGTGATATGGTTTTTGTGAAGATTTCTCCACTGAAGAATGTTATTCGATTCAGGAAGAAAGGGAAATTGACTCCGAGATTTGTTGGACCATTCCCGATCATCGAGCGAATTGGAAAGCTCGCCTATAAATTGGAGTTACTAGAAAAGATGGCGGGTGTGCACAATGTTTTTCATGTATCTTATCTATGGAAGTATGTGCACGACTCGAATACGGTGGTTTCTGCTGATAGCTGTGAAGATTTAGAAGTTGATCCAGTTGTTACGAGATCTCGTAAGCCGCTTCGTGTTGTTGAAACCGACACGAAACAGCTTAGGAGGAAAACGATTACGTTGCTCAAGGTACAATGGAGTGATGATGTTAACGACTGCACGTGGGAGGAGGAAGAGAGGATGAAGGCAGCTCATCCTGAACTTTTCGAGGTATGGCCCTAAGGTGTCGTGACATCTCATGAATTTGTAACTTGTTCTAGTCTTAGAATTCTGCATGCTAGGCTAGTAATTGGATGCATGGTTTGTTGATTGCTATGGATGGTAGGCATGCAGAATAGTTTTGGTTGCTCTTGTTTGTTTGGAATTTCGGGGGCGAAATTCCTAAGGGGGAGAGAATGTAACGACCCGTATTTTACGTGTCGACAAATCGTAAAATAGTTGCATTAGGTCGTTGATGTTGTTAAGTCGTTTAGAGTATGAGTCGACCAAAGCTTAAGTCGTTCGGAGTTGAGTCGTGTAGTGCTTAGGTCATGGGAGCGAGTTAAGGAGGCGGAGCGACTTAAGAGGTTTAGGTCGTTGGGTAGTTTAGGTCGGTGGAACGACCTAAGGAGTTGGCGACCTAGGCGAGTTAACGACCTAAGATAGAGGAGCGACTCAAGATAGTACGACCTAGTAGTTAACGAGTTAGAGAAGCCAGCGACTTAGGGAATTTAGCAACCTAAGGAGTTAAGGTGTTTAGCGACTTAAAAATAGGAGCGACCTATAGTATTGAGCGACTTATAGGTTTGGACGACCTAAGGGTTAACGGCTTAGGGAAGTTAGGTCGCTCGAGCGACTTGAGGAGATAAGATAGGTCGCCGTGTGTATTTAGGTCGTAAACGACCTATGTTGAGGTGGTATGTTTATTTAGGTCGCGTGAGTATTGCAGCGTTAGGTCGCTGAGTCGTGTGAATGACTTAGTGGTGGGTCGTGGCTTCGTTGAGTCGTAGGTCGCGAAGGTAGTTAAATCGCGCATAGGCTAAGTCGCGCGCGTGTTTTAGATCGTTGGTTGGTTAGGTCGCGGCATTTGCTAAGTCGCATACCAGTTAGGTCGTAGGTCGTGTATATCAGTTAGGTCGTTGAGGCGGCTATGTTGCTAAGCTGTTAGGTCGGCTTTGTAGTTGAGTCGCTGAGCCGTGTACGTGTTAAGGCGTTGGGTCGTTGAGTCGTGCAGGGGTTTGTTGAGTCATAGGTCGTTGAGCTGGATAGGTCGTGGGGTCTGATGAGTCGTGGACGACTCATGGGATAGGTCGGCGGCGACTTAAGGGATTTTCTGCCTATAAATAGAGGGGTTTGGCTCACTTTTTGGCACCGGATTTTGAAGCGACGAAGTGCTGCCATTTTGAGAGCTCGAATACAATACTTCTTCACTTCTTTTCTCCACTCTAATCTAGTGATTCCTTCCATCTAGATTGAAGATCAAATCGAAGATCCAAGAGCCAAAGTTGAAGATCTCCATCCATTGAAGAGAGATTTCATCGTTTGAAGCGGAATCTTCTCGGATCAAGCTAGGTCCTTTGCTGTCCAGATCTGGAGTTGGTTGTTTTTGAGGTGTTTAGGTGATTCGGTGAGTGGTGTTTATCTCTCACACGGACCCAAAGGAGTATATTGGATCGGTGGTTTGTTTATGTGTTAAAGAGAGTGATTTCGGGCATTTTTCTTAAGTCTGCATGTAGATCTATGGTTAATGATGATTCAACACCTATTTTACTATATGTTCACTTATGCAAGTTTATTCATCAAGTTATAGAGATATTGTTCATGGTTCATGCTTGTTAGATTGCATGTTAGATTTGGGCTCTTTATTTACGAAATTGCCATTATTGTTACAACTGCTTACTTAGATCTTGTTTGAATGATTGATTACTTGGATTAATGTTTGAATTGATTGATTAGTTGATTGATAACTTGATTTGGACAAGTTGGTCGAAGATGATTCAAAAGCTAAGTGGAAAGGCTCTTGAAAAAGGAAAGCTGCTTGTGGCATATGAAACGGATGTTGAAGCTCATATGGATAGATTTGATGATGATGTTGAGATGGGACTTTGCCATGATGCGATGAGGCAAACCATGATGTTGAGATGGGACTTTGCTATGATGCTATGAAGCAAAGCATGATGTGAGAAAGCCTTGGTTTAATCCAGATGGGATCATCCCAAGCATGTTGATAACTCGGTGATGTGGTCCGGTTTTGTGGATAATGGTTAGCTTGAGAGGCGCTCGAGCTAGTATGGGAATAGTCGTCGAGGAGGATGACTAGAAGGCTGAGATTTCATCGTTGTTGAAGGTTCTAGCATGCTCAAAGTAAGAGTACGTTGGGACGGGTCACGATGACGTTCCAAGCACGGGTCACGATGACGTGCTAGTACTCTGGGAAGATGCGATAGTCCTAGGCACGGGTCACGACGACGTGCGGAGCTATGTCTAGAACCGAGGTTAGCATTAGCCCTTGGCAGGCGGTCATTCAACTAACGGGGAAAACAAGGCAATGATAACAGTGATAGCCAGAGTCATGGATGTTTGGATGTTTGGTTGTATCGTCGCTTGGGTCAAGAGCGATGTTTTCAGGGTGCTTATCTGATCTTGGTTTAGGCCTTGGGGGTTTGTACTTGGAAAACGCCAACCTTGACTCGAGTGATAATTACTTTGCTTTGAATGTCTGAATTGCTATGTTTGCTTCTGTTTAGTGTGTCTGGGGGCTATCACTGTAGAAAGAGGTGGAGTGGGATGGTTGGGTTCCTATTCCTTTTACCCTTTATGCTCTTTTGGTATGTTTGATAGTTGATTTACTGCTCACTAAGACTGTTGTCTGACTCAAGGTTTTATGTTCAACTCTTATTACCGTGGGCTGTTCATCCATGTTGGGATGGGCAGACTAGGTAGCAGGTGACAGGTGCTGTTCTTGGCTACCAACGCTGTTGATGACGAAGACGAGCTGGAGGCTTCTGCATATTTTTTTCTAACTATATGTACTGGATGTTCTGCTGTTTGTTTGATACTCTGAGTGTTATGTAGTGAGGCTTGATGTATTGACTAGTCAGATGATTGTATAAAACTATTATGAGTTTATATGACTTCGTTCTGTGGAGCTTCACTATGTATACTTTTCTATTGTATTTTATCCATGCGCTGTGAGTAATACGATAGACTATTCTGTTTTATCTTACCCTGACTATCGTCCATGGCTGCCTGGCACACCTTTCAGCGCACCATTCCCTTGTTTTCGTGCGGGAGTCATGGGCGGTCGTCACAATAGTGGTCTCGTATAGGGATAAAAGTATGATAAGGCCCGAGAGGAAATTTCCAAGGTAGGATACAACTAGTTCGGGTCGCAGGGCTGGTGGTAACGCATCGTAGCCACGATTGTCCATCGCGTACATACATCCCATATCGAGTCAAAGGAAGGTCATCCTAAAATCTAGGTGAACTAATCGATGCCAACAACAAGAGTAATAATATGGACCAAGTCTAGGAAAATCTAAGAATGGATGTCTACTAGGGGTAGCTAGCATGCTTGGCCCTGTCAAGCCGTCCTGTTTTGGTCATTTCAAATCGGCACCAGTGGCCGCGTACACAGTTGATAATGTTGTTCCAATATTGACAAAGAGTATGCCAATAAGAGGTCCTAGTCTCTTTAACAACTAAACTTCGTTTTACACATCGGTTGGTACTTTAATATTTCGAAAATAATTCATACTTGATATTAAAATATCATATTCGCTTTATAATCAATTTTGTTTCAAATTTATCATATTCATTTCAAAAATCATATTTACTTCATATATCATTTTCATTTGAAAAGATCATTTCATTCGAAGTTTAATTTTGAATTTCAACTTAGGTTATAACTTCATTTAACCCAATTCATATTTAAATTGACAATTTAAAAATAAACATTCCAACCTTGGCCGGTTTGAATTTTTTTGAAATAGTTTGAATATTTTAAATAGTTTTAAAAAATAAAAAATAGTTTGATATAAAATAGTTTGAGTATTGAAATTAGTTTATATAGTAAAATAGCTTGCAAAATCACAATAATTTGAATATTTAAAAAGACAGATTTTAAATTGTTTACATAAAAATAATTTATTTGAAAATAGTTTCAAAGTCAAACTGATCCAATTCCAAATCAGTCTAAATTTCCATTTCAAATTAAATCGATTCAATTCTGATTTCAATTCGAATCGAAATATTCTGATTTCAATTCGAATCAATTTCGATTCCGTTTCCAACTTAAATCGATTTCGATTTCGATTTTCATTTTTAACTTCAAATTCGATTCAACAATTCAATTTAATGGTTTAAATTTCAATTCAATTCTAACTTCCAAACCATTTCAATTTATTTAAATTCGAATTCAATCTCGGGATATTGATTTAAATCATTTATTTAAATTAAACTTCAATGTTCAAATTTTGGTTCAAATTTCCAAAAATAATTCAATTCCAAGCTCAAATTTGAAATATCCATTCAATTACTTTTACTCGACTAACTTCGAAGTTCAAGTTAAAGTTCAAATCTTTTTAGACAATTCAATTTCGATAAAATTCCAATTAAATTCTTTAAAACAATTTCTTTTAACCAAACTTAATTTCAACATTCCAAACTTGAATTCTTAATTAATCAAACCTCATAAATTCGATTTTCATTCTTAAATCAAAATCATTTAAATACTTTCAAAACTAGGACTTCTAAAATTATTTAATTTAACCAATCCGGTGTCCGTATATGATTTTCTATCGTATGTCCAAGTGATCAGTTATTTCAATTTAATTTCAGGGATGGATATATATCATTTCAATCCAAAATAAATGGCATAGGTATATATCATTTCAACCTATTTCTTAATTTATTCGAAATAATTAGATTTACAGTTTATATACTGCAAATAATTTACAGGGTGATAACCTAACATATATAAAAATAAATAAACATCCAATCATCCAAATATCAAACAATTGGCATCCAACACAATCAATCATCTAAACAGTCAAAATATCACAATAATAACCGATTATCAATAATCTAGAGTTTACTAGTAATTTAATTCCAATTCAATTTAACTGTCCATTCAAATTTCTATTAGTTAATTCAGATGTCAATTTAAATGTCAACAAAAATTATCAAACAACAAGCGATAAATTTCAATCGATAAATTTAAATCACTTTATAATTTTAAATTTAACTAACATAAAAATATTCTAGTACTTCGTAAGCGTTATAAAAGACTCACCTTTATTTTAAATTAAAAATATTTTCAGCTTCATATAAATTCCACTATGACTCCAAGTCGTAGACGACATCAATACGGTCTCATCGCGACTCTTTCACTCGAAACGGACCTCGTACGCAAAAGATACGATTTATTAATATAACGATAATTAAAAATTTAATTAATAATTAACAACAATATTAAATAACTCAATACCTCTCCCTCTCACGTGACAGTCCCAAGCCGCCATCCTTCTTCATCCTCCAAGAAATACGCGACAATAATTTTTTTTCGAAAAACACCATCGAACGTGTCCATAACCAACCCATCGCGAGCCGCTGGTCCCCAGGTCACCGCCACCACACGTGTGCGCCCTCCCTCCAGTAGTCGCACGCATGAAGGACAGCTTCGGAAACTGCAAATCGACCAATGCATTGCAGCCATCCACGCACTTGCGCCCTCGCTTACTCCTCAGGCCGCGACCATCTTGGCTGCTCGCGCTCGCTCCCTTCCTCAATCGCGAATCTGATTCCCTCTTTTGTATTTTTTTTCCTTTTTCTTTTTCTTCCTTATTTGATATTTGACTTTTGAAACGAGAGAAAGAAAAAAGGGGGTACGAGAGACAACAGTTAGGCGGAAATACGAATGGTTGAGAGAAAGAATAATATATTATAATTAGAAAATATCTCGCCCGATCGCCTATGAAATTTCAAACTTCAAATGAAGCGTGCCGGCTGGCGTTTTATATGTAATACCCTTATTCTGAGCGCAATGGAATTAGTCTCGAGGCCTAATTCGATTGTATATAGAAGATAGCTTTTCAAAATCAGCAAATTCTTTAAATTAATTTTTACGCATTTCAAGCTAACACGGTCGAACGATAAGTCGGATCGGTACGAAACCTGAAATCCTACAATAATTCACTATTACGGATCCGATGAAACTGATTTCGTTCAAATCCGAGATAGTGGCCAAAATGGCCATTTTTACACGTTAATTAAGATAAGAAATTTCAAAAATCAATTTAATCACTTTTAACTCAATGTTAAGAGTTAACAATTTTCATTCTTTTCTAAATGAAATTTAGATCAACTTTTGAAATCATTTCCATTCATATTTAATTCATGATTCAATTAATCGAATAATTTCCAATGTTAAATTTAAACGATTTAATTATCCAATAAATCACTATAAGTGAAATATAAGTTATTTAACTTATAAAATTTACTTTAAAAAAAATTAAAATGATAAAACAATTATTCCCATTTCACAGTAATTCAACATTATTATTCAATTCAAGCTACTGATTACAACACATTAAATCATAGAATTTCATTTCAGTATTTATTATTGCCTAAATCTTCGAAATTGTTTATTTAAATTTTTTATCTAAGTTCATATTCAATAATCTACATTAATAAATTATTAAATTTTTATTCTTAACCATTTTTATTCAATAGTATATTAAATTTAATAATTTAAAATAATTAAAAGTACGGGTCGTTGTACTCTCCCCACTCAAAACTTTTCATCCTCGAAAAGGGTTTAAATAAGGTATTTAACACTTGATATACTTTCTCAAACAAATCAACTTATAAAACTTGAAATCTTATTTACAAAACCATTATTACGCTCTAGCTACGCCACTCCGATATCGGTTTTACAAAAATTACAACTTATATATAATAACAAGTTATAAAATTTGAAAACCTTAAAAAATTTCTAACACCCGAATTTACGAAAAATTTCGGCAAAGTTTCCTTTACGCGGCTCTATCGGAATTTTTTTACAATACAATATATAACATGAATATACACCAAATATACATCTCATCTCAATGATGATGCATCCCATAGGGAAAAATATAAAAGTGCGGTATGTAATCCGAGATATGTACCTTATTATCATTAATACGAGCGAGTTTGCTCGTAATAAGCAAGCAAAAGCAAATAAAATCCCTATATACGTCCAAACGGTCTTCGTGTATATCTATCTCAACTCAATTTAGAATATTAGACACTTTAATAAGATATAGAACATGTATGAGTTAAATAGAACCACACAGCATGAATTTTGAATCTAATCATAAGTACAAGCCCAAATACACAACATAGAACAATCATATGCAATCAAAAACAATAATAACAATATTTTACAATACAAGAAATCATTCAACCATCAATATTCATCCAATTAATCCAAACTATCACAATTTACATTTCTAATGTCCATATTTAATTTATACAATTCATTTCTTATTAGCATCCAATTTTTATTAACATTTAATTGATTTGCTTCAAATTTATTCACATTTGTTTCATCCGTATTCAATTTATTAAATTTAATTTGTTAAATTCCAATTATTTCACTTTTTATTTAACATATGTCATATAAATTCAGTTATGAACCATTTTATAAAACTATTTCATTTAACCATGTTTAAGTTATATTTTATTTTATTACCACTTAATATATTCTCTTTGATACTAATATCATTCATAAACCATTTAAGTTTATTATACAAAATATATATAACACAACTCATGTTTATTATTATTATTTCATATTTTAGGTTCATATTAATTCATTGATTCACTTCATTTATTCATTTCATTTATTCAAATTCATATTGATAATCTTACTTAAGTAAATTTTATTTTATAAAATGATTCACTTCGTTAGTTTATTATTAACTTCACTTAAGTTAGTTTATACAAATTTATCTTATTCAATTCAGTTAACAAGAACGTTTAATAATTTACACAAGTTTAAATTCCTATTGTCTTGAAATTTAATAGTTATAATTTAACTTCTCGTATTTATTTAAACACTTAACTTATATTTATTATTTCTCATTTTAGAAGTTTCCAATTATTCAAAAATTCGCTTTATTTCTACAATCGAAAATCATTAATTAAAAAGAACTTAATAATTCAAATGCAGGGTCTATTTTAAATCATTTAAAAATAATATATATACTCATATCCTTTATATATATCAGATCATATTTAGAAATTTTATATTAAAATCTATTTATCAACCCAAATGCATAGCAAAGATACTAAGTAGCCTCCCCCACTCAAAGACTCTAAAATGATGTCGATGATGCGGCCGTCATCGTCGAAATTATTTTCCAACGACAGAAGAGGGGAGTACAGGATTCATTTCCTTTTAATTCCTTTTGAAACAATTTCTTCATATATATTTTTAAATAATACTAATATTATTTTCAAAATTTTAGAAAAAATTCTAAAAGCATTGGAATTTAAATTCTCAAATTCCAGTTTTTAATCCATTGTTTTAAGTTAAACTAAGATTAGATTTTTTAATTTCATAACTTATTACTTAAGTTTATAAACATCCATGACTTAATTTAGTTAAGTTAGTATTTCCAGACTTAGTTTTACAACTTATTCACTTCATATTCAATTTATTTTATAAATCTATTCATTTCATAATTTAAACTTATATTTCTTACTTCTTACACTTAAGTGTATCAACATTTCTTAATTTAACATGCACTTATTTCATTTGCGTTCAATTTATTTACATCCAATTTAAATTGAATTTAAATCATATTCAATTACTCACATTGATTTCACTTACTCATTTATTTCCATTCAATTTTCTTTATATATATATATATATATATAATATATAATTTAGATAAAACTATTTCATTACCCTATTTTAAAACAATATTACGTCGACTTGCCTCGTTTAAGTGTTTAGAAACCCCTATCGATAACATGGTCTCCCAGTACCGACCATAATTTATAAACTACTCAGCGGATAAGTAAACACAATATAAAACGTATTATAACATTATAAGTACACGCTCTCATATAGATATATATATATATGTATGTATGTATGTATGTATGTATATGCTCAAACAACTCATCTTAAGTTATTACTACCCTGTATCCAATGAGTTAAACCCCATAAAGCAAAGGTTATCGCTAAACCAAAGCTCTGATACCAACTGCGATGACCCATATTTTGGAAGGTTTAAATTGACGATAATCCACACATCTCCGACGCAAACAATCTGAAAAATAGATAATCAATGGGGTTAATTAAGAAAAATAAGAAAAGAAAAAAACAAATATATAATCTTGCAGTGGGATGACAAAATATAATAATCAAATAAACAGTTCATGAAGCTATTTTTATTATACATTTGATTATCATTTATACAACATTTATCAATGTTACATATACAACAAGGACAAAATATAATGCAGCAGAACAACATAATGCACAAAAAATAATAGTTATTACAATATATCAAGTTTTCGTCTTCGTCCTCCAAAAAATAATCTTCAATGCGCTGAAATACTCAGGGCTAACCCGAGCATAATGAAAAAATAAAATACTCGAGTCGGAACTAAAATATCCTTATGTGAGTCAAATTGATATCACATATAACATGTGTGTAATAGTGTCAGAGATGTTTACGGGATTTTACATCTCCTATCCAGTGTATATCATGTGTGCAATAACTCAAGAGATGTTACAGGATGTTCCATTTTCTAAGTATCTATACCAATATTTATATATAGTAGAATACACTATATATATAATGTCTAATCAGTGGAATAAATATTTTTCTTAGCGTTAAAGCTTTACATTAATCCCTCTTAATGTGTTTTTAAGCATTGTCATACAATTTGCATATAACCCCCCAGTAGCATGTCGGGGGTAGGGATGTGCCAGATATGACAACACTAAACCAAAATCATAGTGCTCTCGTATGGGGATAAAAGCATGACAATGCATGTGAGGCAATGCCCAAGATAGGAACTACCAGTTCGGGTTACAGGGCAGCTCGTAACGCACCGTAGCCACGATCGCCCACCGCATACATCCATCCCATATCGAGTCAAAGGGAGGTCATCCCAAAATCAAGGTGCACCAATCAAAGCCAATAACAAGATTAATAATATGGACCAAGTCTAGGCAAATTGAAGAACAAATGTCCGCTAGGGGTAGCTAGCCTGCTTGACCCTGTCAAGCCGACTTGTTTTTTTCATTTCAAATTGGCACAAGTGTCGGATCTATCCATCATCATTCTCTTTCTTTAAATCCAGCAAACGACGTCAAATCCAACCACCTCTTTCTAGAGTCTCCTCCACGTACACAGTTGTTAAAGTGGTTTCAATATTAACAAAGAGTATGCCAATAAGAGGCCCTGGTCTCTTTCGCAACAAAACGTCGTTTTACACACCAGTTGGTACATTATTATTTTGAAAACAATTCATACTTGATATTAATATATCATATTTGCTTCACAATCAATTTTATTTCAAATTTATCATATCCACTTCAAATATAATATTTACTTCATATATTATTTTCATTTAGAAAGATCATTTCATTCAAATTTCCATTTCGAATTTTAACTTAGGTTATAACATCATTTTAACCCAATTCGTATTTAAATCAACGATTTAAATATAAACATTCCAACCTTGACCGTTTTGAATTATTTAGAAAATAGTTTGAATATTTTAAGTAGTTTAAAAAAAATCTAAATAGTTTGATATAAAATAGTTTGAATATTGAAATTGGTTTATATAGTAAAATAGCTTGGAAAATCACAATAATTTGAATATTTAAAAAGATAGATTTTAAATAGTTTATATTAAAATAATTTATTTGAAAATAGTTTCAAAGTCAAACTGATTCAATTCCTAATCAATCTAAATTTCCATTTCAACCTAAACCGTTCGAATTAATTTCAATTTCAATTCGAATTAATTTCAATTCCAATTCAAATCGATTTCGATTTCGATTTTCATTTTTAACTTCAAATCCGATTCAACTTGGTTTAAATTTCAATTCAATTCTATTTTCCAAACCATTTCAATTTATATGAATTTGAGTTCAACCTTAGAATATCGATTTAAATTGATTTAAATTAAACTTCAATGTTCGAATTTAGATTCAAATATCCAAAAAAAATCAATTTCGAGCTCAAATTTGAAATAACCATTTAAATTAATTTTACTTAACTAATTGCGAAGTTCAAGTAAAAGTTCGTACTATTTAAACAATTCAATTTCATTAATTATAACCATATTTCAATCATGACTTCAAATTCCAATTAAATTCTTTAAAAAAAATTCTTTTAACCAAACTTAATTTCAACTTTTCAAACTCGTATTCTAAATTAATTCAATACTTATAAATTCGATTTTCATTCTTAAATCAAAATCATTTAAATAATTTCAAAACCAAGACTTCTAAAATTATTTAATTTATCCCATCCGATGTCCCTACATAATTTCTATCCAATGGCCAAATGATCAGTTATTTTAATTTAATTTCAGGGATGGATATATATCATTTCAATCCAAAATAAATGTCATAGGTATATATTATTTCAACCTATTAAGATATTTGAAATAATTCAATTTACAGTTTTATTGTAACAACCCTGGTTTTGGAGATTACTTAAAACTAGAAATTTTAAATTATTTATGTGGAATAAACAATGAATATTGGAAATGAAATGAGGAAATAAAGTCTGAAACTTTATTTTATTTGTTTGGGTTAATAATAAATGGAAAATAGTTTTTATTTAGAGAAAATGCAATAATTGTATTAATTATGGCCAATTACTTCTCCTAATAATTTTCAAAAGAAGTACGTGATTTTTTAGAGATTGTTTAATCAAATAAAAAGGTGGAAATTAGTTTTAAAACGAGCTTTAATTATAAACTTGAGTTTAGAGTGGTTAGTTAAATTATTCTAAGTAAGAAAAATAATTTTGTGGAATTTTAGAAGTTAAAAATAAGGTTTTGTGCATTTATTTTTGAAAATTGTGTATTTTGTAAAATAAAGGATTTAATAATAAAAACGTTTTAAAAATTAAAATTTATATTTTTATATAGTATGAAATATGATATTTCATAAGTATGTAAATTTACATACTTTGTTATGTGAAAATTTGAAATGTAAATGACATTTGTTTATTTACACAGTGTAAATATGTATGCATTTTTAATTAAGTATTGATTGTTTAACCAATAGACTATTTTATTTCTTTCTACTAATGGATCCAAGGCCCACTAGGACTTAACTTGGTTGAGAAAATGAGAAAACAAAAGTCTGTATGTTCATTTTACAAGAAAATAGAACCCAGCTCCATCATATTAAAATCCAACCAAATTTCTTCAATTAAATTCATCAAATTACAATCTTTTTCAGTCTAGAGTGAAAATACAAAGGTAATCTAACTCCAAACACCATAATTTCATCAACAATTTCTTGCTTGAGTGATGATTTTCTAATTTACCATTGAATTCCTCTTGCATGCCTTTTTCTTTTGTTCTACAGGTTCTTAGAAGCTCTAATCTTGCAAAAAGCTTCCTCCTTGCTACAAAGATCCAAGCTTTTGCACCTAAACAGCGAGGTAAGTTGAAACACTCACATAATCTAGTTGAGTTGAGCTCAAAAAATTGCAAAAGAAATCAAAAATTCAGCTTTAGTCGATAAATTTTTGTTGTAGTTTTCTATTTGAAATCTATTTCATATTGCCTCTTTGAATGCCTATAACTTTTGATTTCTGCAACGAAATTCTATCGGATTTTCTTCTTTTGATAGTTTATGTGTTTTAGTATATATGTACAAAATTTCATAGCAAACATCTTTCGTTTGATACCTGAAAACCTTGCTGCAAAATCAATGCACAGCATGGAAATTACCTGTACACATTTTATTTTCTGAGTTGCTGCAAACAGGGCCTGAGTCCATGTTTGAGACAGCATATCTCTTTCATTTCTTGCTCTAATTGCATGATTATTTTTTTATTTGAAAGATAAAGTTTTCTACTATAATCATACCAAATATTAGGTCATTTCAACTTATATAGCTTATAGAAATATGCTGCCGAACTTTGATCCGGAGCATGTTTTTACACAGAGTTTACAGTGAAAACACTGCATTGGTTCAACTTTGAGACATCATAAATTTCTCATACTTTAGCCAAATTGCAATATTCTTTTTTGGTTTGAAATATAAAGTTTTCTAGTATACTAATTTTAAGATCAATCTAATGTCGTTTGGTCCTCTGCTTTATGCGTGAAAGTTGAACCCATAATGGATTTTTCGGCCTGAGCACATTCTTGTTGAACTGTTACAAATATGGTCTGAGCTCATGTTTGAGACAACGTAACTTTTTGGTTTTCTGTTGGAATTTATTGATTCTTTTTTTGTTTGAAAGACGAAGTTTTCTAAATTGTGCACGCCAATTTTTATTTCAATTAAAGGTCATTTAGCCACTCGTTTTATGTCCGAAAGTTGAACCCAGAGAAGATTTCAGACCTGCGTATTATTTTGCCCAAACGTTTCTATGTTCTATTTCCATCCGACTTTTGCCTTTTACTTCATACATTTGTGATATTTCTAAAATGTTTTGAGGGCTATGATGCCTATCAATTGGCTAGCCATGTTTTGATGAATTTGAAATTCAGACTTGAATTGAATTTGAATGATAGTTTTGAGTGATCTCTTTGATTTCGAGCACAGATTTTTCGAAACAATTTTAAAGTAAATTGGCATTTAAAATAATTATTATGCAAAAATTTTAAATTATTTTAAGCTATAAAATCTATTCATTCTCTATAATAAGTGAATTTTCAAATATCGTTTTCAAAATTGATATCGAAAAATGGTTTTAAAAGCTTGTTTTCTAAAATAAATTATTTTATATATAAAATACATGTTTTTGCACTATTCGAGCAAATGAGAAGGAGAATTAAACGGTTCGGTAAAATACGTCGTATGGGACACATGCTTTTATCTTATCGGTTAATTCATGACTTGTCCGTTTGATCGTTTTGACCTTCGGGTCGAGTTTACCGACGAGATGAGGTAAAAATTTTACTGCTTTGAGTGCTAAATTAACTGGCGGTTAGTAACCATTTAGTGTGAACATGTGGTATGGGACACACGTTAACACTATTCGGGTTCCTATTCGAGAGTTTGTAACACATTTTCCATTGTAGCATGCTAATACTGGACCTTCGGGTCATTGCCATTGCGACATTTGCCATTGCTAAGTATATGTCTTCGAGATGTTTGCTATTGCGATGTATTTTCCATTGCGGTATATTTGTCATTATGACGTTTTGCCTTCGACAAGGTACCTATTTGAGATAACAGTACTTGGCAAGTCTTTGGCCACATGCACGAGCAAACACTTTTAAGATGGTTTCTTTGACTATTTTTGTTAGTGTATCGCCCCTTTTTGGAATTGGTCCTTTGAACCATTCAATATATCTTTGTGGCGATTACCTTTTGGGCATTTGAACTCTTGGAAGTTCTATTTTTGAGGTTCGAATTGCCTACACTAGCGTTATATGAGCTTTTCCTTTTGACGTTTACTTGAGATTTTATTCTCCACTTTGGAGATATATTTGCCTTATGGCGTGTTTTAGGTGGAATCTCTTTATGCATGTTTTGGGTTTACCAAGATGGCGGGTTTAGGTTTTCCCCTAAACCTATTTGACGATTGATAAATGCCGATGATATATGGCTTGCTACTTTTAGCACTTTATGGGTATTTTATCTCCTTTGAGACTGTACGTTTGCGTAGTGATACCATATTATCACTTGATGTAATCATACACTTTAGATTGTTCCTTCCCATTCGGGAAAATTATCACATTATGCTTATGCTCATATCATCGCTTATCCTTGTTAACTGATTTGTTTAGCTAGACTGACCTGTGTATTTTATACTTGGGTCAGACCGAGGTGTTTCAGGTTAGGTACATTTGGACTTAGCCTATTCTGCTTCTGCATGGACTTTGTTCTGCTGGCTCTTTTTGTTATAACTTTTGGTGTAGTCCTTTTTGGTTTGCTACTCTGATATGTATATTCTTTTGACTCGCTTGTATATTGTGGTTGCTATACCATTTGACATGTATCATTTTGTATACTTTGTGATGTATTTGTATATGTATATATATGTGATGATCTACTGTTCTGTGATGTGTTTTGCATTCAAGTTGTTGTATTTTGTTCTGATAGATCCTATAGCCATCAATGGCGTTGTATTAAGTATTTATTGGATATGTCGATCCACTTGAGATAGAAAAAAAAAATATGGCATTTGTCGACGTATTCAATAGATATTTAATACAAGGCTATAGATGATCGCTCCTATCCAGCCCTATTCTCTACATTAGTAGATGGTATTACCTAGTAATACTCTTTATTAATGTGGGTCTCGGGGTGGGGCATCATAGCATAACATCAGAGCTGAGTTTAGAACAAAATATGATAAACACAGAATAGAAACACATATTACGGTACATCAAAGTGTAATACATATGTTACGATTCCCTGAATCAATGTGCTTTTTTTCTTTTCATGTCCTTTGGGGTGGATAGAATTTTGGGAATACGTCTAGGAAAGCATTGTAATTCCATAGCATTCCATATTTGAATTGATGATATCTACCACGTGATTAAATTTTATCTTACCTTTATTTTCAGCTAATGGCTGGAACAGGCAAAGTACGACGCTCGGATGCTGGGCAATCCAGCGGCTCGCATCCGGATGGCGTTTGTATGTCTGCCGATCAATTTATGGAGTTATTTAGGAGCACTCAGCCTCCAGCTCCTACTCAACCTTCTACTCCATGCAAGTCTGTCTTTGCACACTTGTGTAGTGATTTCTCTCATCTTGGAGGAAAGCCGTTCAAATGCTCCGAGTCCGTTCTTAAGGTCCAAGCTTGGATTCATCATGCGAGCGCATCTTCTCTCGCATGGATCTTTCTTAGATGATAGAGTTCTTGTAGCATCTATCCTATTGCAAGAGCATGCCCTTTGATGGTACGAGCTTCTCATAGCGGAGCTCGATGAGTCTACTCTTTCTTGGACTCGGTTTTGGGAACGATTCGAGCTCAAATTCGTTCCTGAATCTAAGAAAGCTTTATTGGCCCGTCGCTTCCTCTAGTTGAAGCAAGGGAAGTCCTCCATCTCTGAGCATGTTTCATCATTCGAGGCCTTTCCTAAGTATGGTCTTGAATACATTAGCACCACTTATAAGAAGAATCTGAAGTTTTTTTCTGGTCTTAAGAAGTATTTGAGGAAGTTTTTGATGCTCTAGCTCAAGCTTTCTTTCGAGGAGTTGGTTGACTCAACGCTTCATCTCGAAGCCGTCGATAAGGAGTGCATAGTGGTGATGAGGTTGTGGTTCACAAGAACCCCAAGAAGAAGAGGTTCTCATTTCATAAGTTAAAGTTTTTCCCTTCCAAGAAGAAGAAGCCCGTTGGATCTAACCCTAATTCCAAGCCTAGCGGAGCACCTCCTACTCGAAAGGGGTTTTTCAATTGTGGTTCTTCTGACCTTCTGATTTGAGATTGTCCTATGCCTCTCTTCTGCGGCTATTGCAAGAAGGAAGGCCATCGTATTTCCACTTGTCCTATTGCTCTAAATAATTCAAAATCTGGCAAGCTGAATGCAGTGGATGCTTCCGGAGGTTCTTGCCAACGCAGAGGTACTTCTCCTTCTATTCTTGAAGGTTCATTATTTTCCATGATCGTTCTATTTGAGTCCTCTTTGATATGGATGCGTCGCATTCATTCGTATCGAAGAAACTCGTCGATGATTAGTCTTTGGATGTTTCTTGTACGGTTACTTCATTGAGGACTGCGAATCCTATCGGGGGATTCGCAACTCTTAGCATACTTTGTGATGATATTGAGATTGCTTTATGTGGCTTTTCTTTTCGTGTGAATCCGCACGTTATTTCTTATTTGGGATTTTATATGATTTTGTGTACGTATTGGCTAATGCGATACGATACCTGGATTATTTGTTCTAAGGGAATTTTATATCTTCGACATCCAGATTCATTAACTCAGCTACCACTTATTCTTCGGAATGTGGATAGTTCCGAAGTGGCTTTATATTCTCTAGACTCACGAGATGATGATGATATATATCGTATTCCTATTATTTGTGACTTCTCTGATGTATTTGAGCCTGTTTCGGGTTTGCCACCCAAGCGAGCGATTGAGTCCCACATTGATATCATTCCAAGCGCACGGCCAATTAGTCATCCTCCAACGGGGATGTCTACAAAGGACAATGAAAAACTAAGAAGCAGCTTTAGAGCTTGAGTCTAAGAAGTTGATTCACTCTAGTTTTTCACCGCGGGGAGCCGTAGGTGTCTTCGTGAATAAGTCTGATGGAACTCTTAGGCTTTGAATCGACTGTCGCAAGCTTAACGAGTTGACCATCAAGAATAGGTATCTATTAGCTAGGATCGACGATATGTTCGATCAATTATGTGGTGCTAAGGTCTTCTCTCAACTCGATCTTGCCACTGGTTTTCATCAGCTCCGAGTCACGGAAGATAGCATACCTCTTACAACTTTCTACACTCGATATGGATCTTACGAGTGGATCGTTATGTCGTTTGGTTTGACGAACAAACCTGCTTTCTTTATTGATCTTATGAATCGAGTATTCCGGCAATATCTCGATAAGTTCGTCCTTGTGTTCATTGACAAAATCCTTGTTTATTCAAAGTCTGAAGCCGAGCATGCTAATCACTTGAGAATTGTCCTGATTACTCTTTATCACCACCAGATTAAAGCCAAATTCTCCAAGTTCCATTTCTGGGAGAATAATGTTAAGTTCTTAGGCCACGTTGTTTCTTCCGTAGGCATTTTGGTCGATCCGTTAAAGAACGAATCCACCCAGAGTTGGAAGAGGCCTGAGAATGTTCATGAGATTCGTAGCTTCCTTGGATTGATGGGTTATTACCGCCGATTCATTAAGGATTTTTCATGGGTTGTGCTTCCTTTCACCAGCCTTACTCGGAAATGCGTTCGATTTATTTGGTCTGACAAATGTGAAGCTTCTTTTCAGCAATTGAAGGAGCTTATCACTAATGCTCCTACTCTAGTGGTTCCTGGAGGGAATCAAGATCTTGTTGACTACATCAATGCTAGTTGTTGTGGACTCGGTGTCGTGCTTATGCAGAAGGATCGGGTAGTTGCTTATGCTTCTAGGCAACTGCGACCGAATGAAGTACGCTATGCCACTCATGACGTCAAGTTAGCCACCATTGTCTTCGCCATGAAAATTTGGCGCCATTAACTATTAGGCGAACACTTCATTCTGTACGTCGATCACAAGTCCTTGAAATATATATTCACATAAAAGGAGCTCAATATGAGGCAACAACATCGGCTGGAGTTCCTTGCCTCCTATGACTTATATATCCAGTTTACCCCTGGTAAGGGAAATCATATTGCGAATGCGCTTAGTTGCAAACATTCGTAGTTGTTTCTATGATGCTAACTGAGTGGGATGTTCTTGAGACCTTATCTCTTTGTGTTATTCGTGATCGAGCTCCGTCTTTTGATTCGCCTATTCTCTTATTTAGTTTGGAAGCTCGACCACTGGATCGTGTTGTCGATGCTCAGCGGCGTGATCCCAATCTTGTGCACCTTATCCAAATTTGTGAATCTGAGTCCCGTGACGATGAGTTGAGGGATTTCAGTGATTCTCATGGGTGTCTTCACAAGAAGAACCATCTTGTTGTGCCTTCTGATTCTACACATAGGCATACACTCTCAATGACTGTCATCGTTCTAAGTATACCATTCATCCTGGCAGTAGTAAGATGTATGCTGATATGCATCGCCTTTATTATTGGGAAGGCATGAAGCACGATGTGGCGAGTTATGTGAGTAATTGCATGACCTGTCAACGTATCGAAGCCGAACATCAGCGCCCTTCTGGTCTCCTTCAACCCCTAGAGATTCCATTATGGAATGAGATCAGATTTCATGGATTTTATTGACGGCCTACCTTGTTCGAGATCAGGCCATTCTAGCATTTAGGTTATTGTTGATCGCCTCGCCAAATCATCTCATTTCATTCCTATTAAGTGTAATAGAAGTGCTTATCATTTGGCCAAATTATATATCAAGGAAATCGTGAGACTTCACGAAGTTCCTAGTTTTATTGTGTGTGACCGTGATCCGCTTCTCACGAGTCATTTCTGGCAGAGTCTTCAGCAAGCTTTGGGAATAAAGCTTAATTTCAGCATAGCATGTCATCCGCAGTCTGATGGACAGATGGAACGGGTGAATCGTATTCTCAAGGATCTTCTCCATGCTCGCATTCTAGATTTCAGCAATAGCTGGGAGGATCACCTACGTCTTATGGGATTCTCCTACAATAGTAGTTTTCAATCCAGTATCGGTATGGCTCCTTTCGAAGCCTTATACGGAAGGCTATATCGATCACCTTCTTGTTGATTGGAATATGGAAAGAAGCTTATTCTTGGCCCAATTTCTTTTTATGATGCTTCTGAGAAGATTGATCTTATTCGTCAGAGAATGAAAGAGGCACGGAGTCACCAGAAATCCTATGTGGACAACTATAGGAAGCGTCTCGAGTTCTCGGTTAGTAATCTCGTCTCTATTCATGTTTCTCCTTTGAAAGGGGTCATGGACTTTAGTACGACTGGGAAACTGGCTCCTCACTTTATAGGACCATTTCCTATTACTAAACATATTGGCCCCGTGGCTTATAGAGTTTCACTTTCAGCTCATCTATTCAGCATTCATGACGTGTTTCACGTCTCTTAGCTTCGGAAGTGTCTTCGTGAGTAGGATTCTTTTATCGATTCTCCTGATTTGCAAGAGCATGAGATCTCATTGGACATATCTGTTGTGCAACAGCCTATTCGCATACTTACTTCAGAGGTGAGATGCCTTTGAAACAAGGACATGTAGCTCGTTAAAATTCAATGGTCCGCTAATCCCAACGACTAAACTTGGGAAACCAGAGAGCTTATCGAGCGATCATATCCTAGTTTTCTACCTTGGCATAGCGATGGTGAGAATATTTTTAACTCAAGCCTGTCTTTTTCTTTTGAACTGATGAAATAATTGTGTTGAATGCAAGCTCTTCTCTAGAAATTGCGAGGATGCAACTTTGTTAAGGGGGAGAGTCTGTAACAACCTTGGTTTTGGAGATTACATGTAAATATCAAATTATAATGGTATTTATAATTTAATATTGTGAATTAAAATAAAATTAGAAATTTTAAATTGTTTATTTGGAATAAACAATGATTTTGAAAATAAAATGAGAAAATAAAATTTGGAACTTTATTTTATTTGTTTGGATTAACAATAATTGGAAAATAGTTTTTATTTAAAGAAAATGCAATAATTATATTAATTATGGCCAATTATATCTTCTAATAATTTTTAAAAGAAGTATGTGATTTTTTAAAGGTTGTTTAATCAAATAAAAAGGTGGAAATTGATTTAAAAATGAGTTTTAATTATAAATTTGAGTTTAGAATGGTTAGTTAATTTTCCAAGCAAGAAAATATTTTTGTGGAATTTTAGAAGTTAAAAATAAGGTTTTGTGCATTTATTTGTGAAAATTGTGTATTTTTGTAAAATAAAGGATTTTAATAATAAAAATATTTTAAAAATTTAAATTTATCATTTTATATAGTATAAAATATGTTATTTCATAAGTATGTAAATTTACATACTTTGTTGTGTGAAAATTTGAAAGAAAATGACATTTGTTTATTTACATAGTGTAAATATATATATACATTTTCAACTAAATGTTAATTATCTAACCAATATGCCATTTTACTTCTTTCTACTAATGGATCCAAGGCCTATTAGGACTTAACTTGGTTGAGAAAATGAGAAAACAGAAATCTGTAGGTTCATTTTACAATCTATCATCTCCTTCTTCTTCCTGTAAATAGAAAATAGATCCCACCTCCATCAAATTAAAATCCAACCAAATTTATTCAATTAAATTCATCGAATTACAATCTTTTTCAGTCTAGAGTAAAAATACAAAGGTAATCTAACTTCAAACACCATAATTTCAACAAAAATTTCTTGTTTGAGCAATGAGATTCTAATTTACTGTTGAATTCCACTTGCATGCCTTTTTTTTGTTCTACAGGTTCTTAGAAGCTCTAATCTTGCGAAAAGCTTCCACCTTGCTACAAAAATCCTAGCTTTTGCATCTAAACAGCGAGCTGAGTTGAAATAATCACATAATCTAGCTGAGCCAAGCTCAAAAAATTGCAAAAGCGGTCAAAAATTTAGCTTTAGTCGATAAATTTGTAGTTTTCTGTTTGAAATCTATTTCATGTTGCCTCTTTGAATGCCTATAACCTTTGAATCCGGCAACGAAATGCTGCCGGATTTTCTAATACTGATAGTTTATGTATTGTAGTGTATATCTAAAAAATTTCATAGCAAAGCTCTTTCTTTTGATACCTGAAAACGTTGATGCAAAATCAATGCACAGCCTGAAAATTACTTGTACACATTTTGTTTTCTTTTTTTGAAACAGTAAAAGGGCTAAGCCTGAATAAAAAATAATATGAGAAAGCGGGTAACAAATGGAATGCCCGAAATCCCTTTACAAACACACAAATCCTAAAATTCTAGGGCATTCTGCACCTCTAGCTACGAAACACAAAGAAACTAAAATGGCGATCAGCAAAGTGCGAATTTGGTTAAAACAAAAAAATCAACTCGCTTTGGCCATAGAAATGGCCTAAGGAGGCTTCCAATTCATCGTATCTGATCTTTGTGCCTCTCGAAACTCTGACGTGAAGCGAAAATCCTTCTCCAGATTGGTTTTTGCTTCAGCTTCATCATGCAAATTTTTAGGAGCTTTATCAAGCTTAAATTCAGAGAGGAGATCAGTATAATTACACTTTTTTTTCTCTGAGTTGCTGCAAACATAGCCTGAATCCACGTTTGAGACAGCATAACTCTTTCGTTTCTTGCTCGAATTGCGTGATTCTTTTTTTGTTAGAAAGATAAAGTCTTCTATTATATGCATACCAAATTTTAGATCGTTTTGACTTACATAGCTTAAAGAAATATGCTACTGAACTTTGATCTGGAACATATTTTTGCCCAGAGTTTTAAAGTAAAAATACTTCCTGGGTTCAACCTCAAGACATCATTACTTTCTCATACTTTATCCAAATTGTATGATTCTTTTTTTTAAGATAAAGTTTTCTACTATACATATACCAATTTTGAGATCAATATGATGCCGTTTGGTTCTCTGTGTTATGCTTGAAAGTTGAACTCAGAATGAATTTTTAGGCCTGAGCACATTCTTGTTGAACTGTTACAAACATGGTCTGAGTACATGTTTGAGACAACGTAACTTTTTCATTTTCCGTCGGAATTCATTGATTCTTTCTTTATTTGAAATATAAACTTTTCTAAGTTGTGCACACCGTTTTGTAGTTCAATCAAAGATCATTTGACCATTAGTTTTATGTACGAAATTTGAATCCAAAGAAGATTTCAAATCTGAGTACTATTCTGCCTAAGCGTTTTTATGTTTTTTCCATTCGACTTTTGACTTTATTTCATGATTTTGTGATATTTCTGAAATGTTTGAGGGCTATGATGCCTATCAATAGGCTAGCCAAGTTTTGATGAATTTGAAATTCAAATTTGAATTGAATTTGAACTAAATTTGAATGACAGTTTTGAGTGATATCTTTGATTTTGAGCAGATTCTTCTAAACAATTTTGAAATAATCTTTAAAGTAAATTGGCATTTAAAATAATTATTATGTAATATTTTTAAATTACTTTAAGCTATAAAAACTATTTATTCTCTATATTAAGGGAATTTTCAAATATCGTCTTCAAAATTAATTTCGAAAAATGGTTTTAAAAGCTTAATTTCTCTAATAAATTACTTTATATATAAAATACATGTTTTTGCACTATTCGAGCGAATGAGAAGGAGAATTAAACGGTTTGGTAAAATACGTGGCAATGCCATTGTGGCGTATTTGTCTTTGAGACATTTGCCATTGCGGCGTATTTTCCATTGCGACATATTTGTCATTGTGACGTTTTGCCTTTCGACAAGGTACCTATTTGAGATAACAGTACTTGGCAAGGCTTCGGCCACATGCACGTGCAATCACTTTTAAGATGGTTTCTTTGACTATTTTCCCTAGCGTATAACCCCTTTTCGGAATTAGATTTATCTTTGTGGTGATTACCTTTTGGGAATTTGAACTCTTGGAAGTTCTATTTTTGAGATTTGAGTTGCCTACACTGGCATTATATGAGATTTGCCTTTTGACGTTTACTTGAGATTTTATTCTCCTCTTTGGAGATGTATTTTTCTTATGGCGTATTTGAGATGAGATCTATTTATGCATGTTTTGGGTTTGCCAAGATGGCGGGTTTAGGTTTTCCACTAAACCATATTTGATGATTCATGAATGCCGATGATACGAGGCTCGCTACTTTTAGCACTTTATGGGTATTTATCTCCTTCTAGTGTGACGATCCGAAATTTTGGATATTTAAAATAGGAATATTTAATTGGTTTTAAATATTCAAAAGAGTAATTTTAACTTGAATTTCAATTATCACCATTTACTGGATAATTTAATTTTGAATTAAACAATTGGAAATTGGGTAAAATATAAAGTCTGGGATTTTTAGGCCTGTTAAAAATAATTTGAAGGCTTGTAAAATTTATATTGATAGTACTGAAGATAGTAAAAGTGTTAAAATTGAATTTGAAAGTGTTTTGTTAAGTTTTGAAAATATATCGTTAAATTGACGTTTAAAAATAGCCTTCCGAGGCACAGTCTCGGATTTCGACGAAACTAGTTCCATTGGATCCATAATATTGTATTATTATCGGATTTCAATTTTGGTAATGTTTGGAGTTGTTGTGTGAGCGTACGATATATAAACGCGCTGAATTTACATCGAAAATTAAATATAATAACTGGGCTCAAGAAAGCTATCTTCTCCATACGATCGAATTAGGACTCGAAACATTTTCCATTGCATTCGGAATGTGGGTATAATATTAGTAACGCCTACCGACACATCTAAATAGGAGTTTAAATTTTTACAGTATATACTTTGAGATATTTTGAAAAAAAATTATATATAAAAGCAAAATCAAATAAACAGTAACCTTCTCCAACACTCTTCCCCAACTTTATATCACGTCTATGCCTTATCCTTTTCATTGTTTTAAAATCGAGAGTCAAGAAAGAAAAAAAAAACAATGGCTGAGCTGTTCATTGCAAATCTTCCATCCTCACTTCAATTCGAACTCGCGTTATCCTCCTTTTCCTTCGCAAGTGAATTGAAATCGAGAGAAGAGGGGATTTCTTCGATTTAGACTAGGCTGAGGGGGAGAGTCGCGCGCGTTCGAACAGCAAGCTGTTGGTGGGTTTTGCGGGAAGGCGCACGCGCAAGTGGAGGCGCTCGATTGCATTGAGATAGGGGGCACACGACATGGGTTTCGGCCACGTCGAGTGGTCAAAGTCGCATCACTCGCAAAAGCTTATAAAGGTTGAGGCTGGTGATGGTATCGTAAGGGCAGAAGTCTCATCTAAAGATTAGGGCGAGTTTGATGCGATATCGGCTAGGGTTAGGGATTTGTGCTCGCGAGAAGGTCTGTTCGTAAGAGGTTCGTGCATGTGATCTCCGGGAGGAGGTTGCGATGCCTGTGTTCGGTGAAGTTTAGCAATTTGGTATGGCCTCTCCTTCTTTATTTCGAATTTAAAAAAAAGTCTGTTTAAACTGAATGTATATACAGGAAGATTTAAAATGTTTAACGTTCCTGTAAAAATTGGATTTTTAAACCCGTATAGATTGTTTTATACGCAGTGTGAAATAAGGGAAGATAAAAACAGAATCTATTGGGTTATAAAAATATATACAAGCTGATTTATTTAATTTAGTTTTGAAAGTTAATTTTTAGTTAAATATTTTATCAAAGAGAAATTAATTTAAAACTAAAGCATTAGCTAATTAAGTTATTTAATGGTAAGTGGTTTATTAATTAATTCAAATATTTTATTTAAAAGAAAATTTATTTATAACCAAATTGATAGTTAAAACCAAAGTATTAGGAATTTTAAAATGGTGAAGTTTATGTAAAATCAGATTTTTGAAATCTAGAATTTATTTTTAAGTGTATATATGTATTTACAAAGTGGAAAAAAATAATAAAATAGAATAAGTATACCTATACACATTTTAAACTTACCAGTTTATATTTAAGATAATGAATTATGTGATTAACACGATAATTAACTTGTTCCATTATTTTATTTACTAAAAATAATTTTTAAAAGGGAAATTAGTTTAAAATAAAATTATTAGTTTAAAATAAAATCATTAGTTAATTAAATTTATCAAATGGAAATTTAATTGTTCGATTGATTTGAATATTAACAAACTGTATAAATGTTTATTCAAGGTCAAAATTATGAAGAAACAAACTGAAATGAAGTGGATTACAAACAAACCAAAGGTGAGTTAATCTCACTCATCTGGGTAATATTTTAATTTTAAATAGTTAAATTTAAATAGTTGGTAAAATGATTGAATTGATTTGATGTGGTATATTATGTAGTGATATATGGTATATATTGGAGTGATTGATTTCCCGCATTATATAGCGAATGAGACCATATGCACCGCATAATAGCGGGTGATATTATATTTAAAATCCCAAATACCGCGATATTCCACCTCGAAGTGGAATTGGTATTTTATATTATGCTAACATCTGTGGATGCAAGGAAACAGGTTGAAGGGATCCAACTGGTTTCTTCGAAATTATTTAGATTGTTTAATATTGTGTATTATGAATATTTGATATTCCGTGATGAATATTATTGATAATTCGAATATTTAATGCTATGGTTTACTTGAATATATTTCGACACACTGAGTTATCAAAATATATTGAATTGGATTTTTGAAAAGAAAATAAAAGAAGAGAATTCGTAGGTGAAATAATTATAGAGAATTCAAATGAATTTAAGAATGAATTGGGAAAGAATAAAAGTGACTTTAAAAATTTAATAAATAAATTCCGTATATGAAAAGGTGATTTTGAATAAATAGGAAGATAATGAATTTTAAACTTAAGTGTTATTATTTTAAAGAATAAAGCATTTATTTTAAATTTAAGATTTAAATTATTGAAAAAAAAAATAAAACAAAGAAGGAATTTGGGAAAAATCTGAAATTGGTGTTTTCAATTAAAAGATTTTAAGTCATAATTAAGGAATAAAGTCTGAAGTTAATGGGTTTTGAAATATATTAAGTAAGTAAAGAAATTTATTATAAATGGAGTAAATTGGGAATAAATTTGAAAATTGATCTAAGTGTTTGGAATCGGAATTTCAAAAGGAAGTAGAGACTAAGAAATTTATAAACTGGGTTTATAAAAGAGAAGCAATATATCAGTGGATATTTGAAAGAATAAATTCACGGTGGGAATTTATTAAGGGAATGGGAAAATTTGTTTAAAAATAAATTGTGATTTATTTTCAAAAGATGCGAAAGAAAAGCGTATTTCTCTGGATAGCCAAGTACGTTTTCAAAACAAATTTGAAGGTATAAGTTAAAAGTTTTAAGATGTTTGAAGTGTGTTATATAATACTTATTATTTATAATTGTTTAAATTCCAAAGTAAGTATTTTTCAAATCTATTATAGAAGTAATTATTTAAAGGTGACTTGGTATTTTGTTATAGAAGAGAAAATCTAGTTTTATATTTTATAAAGTAACCTCATTTTCAAATATTCCTATAGTATATATTTTTAATAAAGTATTGAAGTGGTTTTTAATCTAAATGTTTTAAAGGATATTTTAGAACAAAGTGTGTTTAAAAATTATTGTAAAAATCTAAAGATTTATACTTGGTGATTTCAATGGAAGTAGAAAATATTTGGGGAGTGTATTCCATGAGAGGAAAATGGTTTGAAAACTGTTTTCAAAGGGTTGAAAACAGAAATATATCTTGTGAAGATATTTTGAGACTAATAAATAATTTGGGGAAATTATTTATGTTTGATGGATGTTTGTGAATGTTAATTGATAGTTAAATAACCGACTATCAATATTGGCCAATGCGCTAATCGTTTCGAAGAGACCGGGATCGGGATTAATTTCTCGAAAACCACTTCGATTTGGTTTGTACGTTTTCGTGTGGAAAACAAGAGTTTGGATTTGAAGATGGAGCAATGAAGTGCAAGGGCTAGTCGCTACTAATCCTCAGGATGATTCCAAAATGGATGTAGTAGGAGTAGTGCCTTCGGTTCCGTTCGAACCCGGGACGAACTTGTATGGATGAATGCTTTTGGAACATCGTCGGGTGGGCGATGAGCATTCTAAGTGAAATGTTCTAAAAAGGTAACGCTTACCTCAAGCCTCCTCAACCAGGAATGACTGAAAATCAGGGGTTGTGCAGCAAGGCTAGGTGGGTAGCGCCCATTAGGGTGAGGTCATCCCTGTCTAGATGTGCCTTTTTATTCGGCTTAGTGGTGCGGTTGCTGATCCCAACCGTAGGGTGATCTTACTTGGGATTATCCAGTAAGGGGTAGTCCCTGTCTTGTGTTGCAGGGCATTGGGAGTAATCCTAGGTACGCTGATCTAGACCAGGTACTGTGACAGGTGGTACCCTAGTGCCTAGTCATTAGTTGGAAATCCATTCTCCCTACGTGCCTGTACGGTTTTAATTGTGCGCAACTATTGCTGAAACGTGAGATGCAAGCATTTCAGCTAGATTCTATTTTACTTTCTATAGACACGATTATAATATCAGAGAATTTTGATAAAAAGTGTTTTAACTAGCTTAAGGTAAAAACCCGACATGTTTATTTGTGGCGTGGTCTTACGAGATGCTTTTGTTTTCAAAAGAATTTTGAAACTTTAATAATCAATTTGAGTGTGGTTTTCTCACGCTGATATTCCAGACTGACTCGGGCTGTTACATCTAGATTATACATTTGTGTAGTGATACCATATTATCACTTGATGTAATCATACAGTTTAGATTGTTCCTTCCCATTCGAAAAAATTATCACATTATCCTTATGCTCATATTATTGCTTATCCTTGTTAACTGATTTGTTTAGCTAGACTGACCCGTGTATTTTATACTCGGGTCAGACCGAAGAATTTCAGGTTAGGTACATTTAGACTTAGCCTATTGTGCTTCCGCATGGACTCTATTCTGCTAGCTCTTTTTGTTATAGATTTTTGTGTAGTCCTTTTTGGTTTGCTACTCTGGTTTGTATATTCTTTTGACTAGCTTGTATATTGTGGTTGCTATACCACTTGACATGTATTATTTTGTATACTTTGTGATGTATCTGTATATGTATATAAATGTGATGATCTACTATTCTGCGATGTGTTTTGCATTCAAGTTGTTGTATTTTGTTTTGATATATCCCATAGTCACCTATGGCTTTGTCTTAAGTATTTATTGGATACGTCGATCCACTTAAGATCGAAAAAATATGGTATTTGTCGACGTAATCAGTAGATATTTAAGACAATGCTATATATGGTCAATCCTATCCGGTATTATTCTCTACATTAGCAGACGGTATTACCTAGTAATACTCTTTATTAATGAGGGTCTCGGGGTGGGGCGTCACATTTATATCCTATAAATAATTTACAGGGTGATAACATGAGATATATATATATATATATACATATATATATATATATATATATATATATATAAAAACAAACATCCAATTATTCAAATATCAATCAATTGGCATCCATCAACAATCAACCATCTAAACAGTAAAATATCACAACAATTAACTGATTACCAATAATCGGGAGTTTACTAGTAATTTAATTCCAATTCAATTTAACTGTCCATTCAAATTTCTGTCAATTAATTCAGATGTCAATTAAAATTGTTAAACTACAATCAATAAATTTAAATCACCTCATAATTTTAAATTTAACTAACGTAAAAATATTCCAGTACTTCGTGAGCATTATAAAACACTCACCTTTATTTGAAACTAAAAATGTGGCCAGCATCAAATAAATTCCAATTTGACTCCAAGTTGTAGACGACATAGATACGGTCGCATCGCGACTCATTTCACTCGAAACGGACCTCGTACGCAAAAGATACGATTTTATTAATATAACGAAAATTAAAAGTTTAATTAATAATTAACAACAATATTAACTAACGCAATACCTCTCCCTCCCCCGCGACAGTCCCAAGCTGCCATTCTTCTTCTTCCTCCAGGAAGTACGCGACAATAATTGTTCTTTTTTAAACCATCGAACGCGTTCACAGCCAACCAATCGCGAGCCACCGGTCCCAAGGTCACCACCACCATGCGTACGCACCCGCCATCCAGTGGTCGTGCACGTGAAGCTTAGCTTCGAAAACTCCAAATCGACCAGCGTGCAGCAGCCATTTAACCTCACACAGCCTCGCCTACTCCTTTGGCCACGACAGTCTTAGTTGCTCACGCTCGCTCCCTTCCTCGATCGCGACTCTGATTCCCTCTTTTGTTTTTTTTCTTTTTCTTTTTTTTTTCATTTTCTTTCTTATTCAACCTATTTACTTTTGAAGTGAGGCAAAGAAAAAAAGGGGTACGGGAGGAAAAAGGTAGGCAGAAAGGTATGAATGGTTGAGAGAAATAATATATATATAGATATATATATATTATAGTTAGAAAGTATCTCGCCTAATCGACCCGTGAAATTTTAAAATCGAAACGAAGCGTGCCGCCTGGCATTTTATATGTTATACCCCTATTCCAAGCGCAATGGAACTAGTTTCGAGGCATAATTGGATTTATGCAGAAGATAGCTTTTCAAAATCAATTTATTTTAATTAAATTCCTTAAATAAATTTCTACGCGTTTCAAGCTTGCACGACCGAACGATAAGTCTAATTGCTAGGAAACTTGAAATCCTACGACAATTCACTATTACGGATCAGATGAAACTGGTTTCGTCAAAATCCGAGACAGTGGCCAAAATGACTATTATTACACGTTAATTAAGACAAGAAATTTCAAAAATCAATTTAATCACTTTTAACTCAATTTTAAGAGTTAATAATTTTCATTCTTATCTAAATAAAATTTAGATCAACTTTTGAAATCATTTTCTTTCATATTTAATTCAGGATTCAATTAATTAAATAATTTTCAATATTAAATTTAAACAATTTAATTATCCAATAAAAGACTATAATCGAAATGTAAATAACTAATAAAATTTACTTTTAAAACAAATTCAAATAATGAAATAACTATTTCCTTTTATCAGTAATCCAACATTATTATTCAATTCAAGCTATTGATTACAACACATTAAATACGTAGAATTTTATTTCAATATTTATTATTGCCTAAATCTTTGAAATTGTTTATTTCAAAATTTTATCTAAGTTCATATTCAATAAACTACATTAATAAATTATAAAAAATTTATTCTTATCCATTTTTATTTAATAGTTACATTAAATTTAATAATTTAAAATAGTTAAAAGTGCGGGTCGTTGAAAGAGGTTTTCAATTATTTAAAAAAATTCACTCATTCCTACAATTAAAAATCATTAATTAATAGAAACATAAGATATCGAATATCAGATTCATTTCAAATCATTTTGAAATAATATATATATATATATACACACACACATCAAATCATATTTAGAAATTTTAAATCAAAATATGTTTTCGAACCAAATGCGTAGCAAAGCTACTAAAAGGCCTCCCCTACTTTGAGACTCAAAAATGAATGTCGATGATGCAGCCGTCATCATAAAAATTATTTTCCAACGACAGAAGAGGGGAGTATATGACTTATTTCCTTCTACTTCCTTTTGATACACTTTTATTCGTAAATATTTTTAAATAATACGAATTGTTATGTCACCATCTTATAAAATAATTTCAAAAGCACTGGGATTTAAGTTTTCAAATTCTCAGCTTTTAAATCCTTTCTATTTATAAGCTGGATTATGAATATAATTATACACTTCCATTGCCTTTTTATGGAAATATTTTGTTAATTTACATCTTTGTTATTGCAAACAATTCTTATCGTAATTAGATTTCAATTTAATCTGATTATGGAACGCTTTGTGAAATAGAGTTCGCAAAGTATTCGTTTATAGTTAATTCAACCAATAATCGATGATAACTAAATATTATCATCTCCTAACAACTAACATCCATAAATAAATTTGTATTTTCATAAACCTATATGATTATTTAAGGAAAATTGTTTCTTTTTTATATATAAAATATAATTTAGGTAAAATTATTTCACTTATTGTATTTTAAAATAATATTATGTCGACTTGCCTCCTTTAAGCGTTTGGAAACACTTATTGATAACATGGCGTTCCATGCACTGACAATGATTCATAAATAGCTCGATAGATAAGTAAACACAATATAAAACAATTTATAACACTAACAAGTACACGCTCTCACACACACACACACTCTCAAATAAACTCATTCTATGGTATTATTACCCAATGTCGAATGAGTCAAACCCCACAAAGCTAAGGTTATCGCTAAACCAAAGCTCTAAAACCAATTGTGACGATCCACATTTCGAAAGTTTTAAATCTACCATAAACCACACAAGTCCAACTCAAAACAATCCGAAACACTCATAATCAATAGGGTTAAGTAAGAAAAATAAGAAAAGAAGAAAACAAATACAGAATCTCGCAGCGGAATGACTAATAATCAAATAAACAGTTCATGAAGTTGTTTATACTATACATTTAATTAAAATTTTACAACATTTATTAGAGTTTTATATACAATAAAACAATAGAATAATGCATTAGAACAATAATGTGATGAAATAATACATAGAAATAATATACCAAATTTTCGTCTACAATCTCCAGAAAATATGATCTTCAGTGCGTTGAAAACTCAGGGCTGACCCGAGCATAAAGTAGAACAATACACTCGAGTCAGACTAAAATATCCTTATATGAATCAAATCAATATCACATATACAAGAGTGTAATAGAGTCAAAGATGTTCATGGGGTTTCACATCTCCTAACTAGTGTATAATGTGCATGCAATAACTCAAGAGATGTTACGAGATTTTCTACCTCTTAAGGATCCATCAAAATATCTATATATAGTAGAATACGCTATATATATAATGTCTAATCAGTAAAATAAATATTTTTCTTAATGTCAAGGCTATACATTAGTCCCTCTTAATGTGTTTTTATGCATTGTCCTACAGTTTGCATATGAAGCCCCAGTAGCACGTCGGGGGATAGGGATACGCCATGATACGACAACACTAAACCAAACTCATAGTGGTTTAGTTTAAGGATTAAAGTATAACAAGGCACGTGAGGCAATGCCCAAGGTAGGATACAACCAATTCGAGAGGTAGCGTTGGTGGTAACATATCATAGCCACGACCGCCCATCGCGTCCATCCATCCCATATCGAGTCAAAGGGAGGCCATACCAAATCAAGGTGCACCTGTCGAAAACAACATCAAAAGTAATAGTATGGACCATGTCCAAGAAGAAAATCGAAGAATGAATGTCCGTTGCGGGTAGCTAGCCTAGTTGGCCCTGTCAAGCCATCCTATTATAGTCACTTCAAATTGGCACAAGTGCTGGGGTCTATCCATCACCGTTCTCTTTCTTCAAATCCAGCAAACGTACCCCACATCCAACCACTTCATTCTTGGAGTCTCCTCCGCGTACACAGTTGTGAAAGTGGTTCCAATATTGACAGAAAATAAGCCAATAAGAGGCTCTGATCTCTTTAACAACCAAACGTCATTTTACACACCGGTTGGTAATTTTACATTTCAAAAACGATTCATACTTGATATCAAAATATCATATTCACTTCAAAATATCATTTCATTTCAAAATACCACATTTACATAAAATATGTCAGTTTCACATGAAAATATCATTCGTAACGACCTTGACTCGATCTTCGAAAATTGGCACCCGTACTTCACTTGTACTCGAATGCCGCAGATTCAAACGCCGAATCTAGTTCACCGGAGCTTATAACACATTAAGTATAACAACACAGTGGAAGAAAAAGAATAATATCATTGATAAAAACAGTTGATTACAATGATACAACACATTGATACAATTGATATCAACATCAGAGATACAAAAATAACAGCGGAAGAAAACCTCCAGAAGATAATATCTTCGGAAGTCCACAAGAGAGATACTCCAATTAACACCATTGCCAATGCCCAAAGGCTAGAAAGACTCCAAACCAAAAAAAGTTATATCCAGACCACAAGCTTGAACCACCATCAACACTTAAAGTGAAGCAACTCGATCCAAATGCGATTGCCAATATCCAGAGATTGAATGCTATCGAATCTGCACCTACTATTCAACTATCTGAAAAATCCAACTTTAGAATGCCCGTGTGGAAAATTGTGGGCACCCAGAGTTTAGGATGGGAACAACAAACTCTAAGTCAGTCATGGGACTGGTATGAGCAAACGAAACAGTTTTATCTTTAAAACAATCAACAAGAAATAAAAAGGAAATCCGCAATGCTTTTTGGAAAATGAAACTATAATAACGCCTCCTACCGCACACACCATGCAAACGCAGAATTGGAGGAGATTTCTTCATATGATAGTCAAACATTCTTGATACTAAAAAACCTTTTGATCTTATTATTAGTGCATAGTGCAGAAAACCTTTCAAAAGTATAATATTAATCTTAGCCAGCATAGACATTTAGCACTTTTGCCTTCTACAGCTACCATGTTCAATAGCATGTTACCGCCACATTCCATGGCAGGTTTATACAACTAAAACCGTACAAAGCGAGTATTGTTTCTTTGGATTTCCAACAAATGGTCAGGCAAAGGAACTTCCCACACCAAGTGGAACGTCTCTGGAGGGACGTCCTCAAGAACCTAACCGGATCTCTACTACACAAGGCCGGGTTACCTCTATAACTAGGTAACTACTGACACGAGTATGCCATCCCCCGGTCATTACCAACCTTTATCTGAGGTACCTCTACACCAACAACCACAAAGAAATAAGTTTGCAGCAACCACAAAGTTAAGTATCTAGGCTCCATACCATAAAATCACTTATTGTTGGACGAATTCTCATCACCAAACTAAAGCCACTGCCGAACCATCTCCTTCCCCACGCTACCAAGCCAACCTCTACTCCAAGCATCCTTCCGAACCAAACTATGCCGATCCAACCTTCTCCCCACGCCTAGCCAAACCAACCTCCACCCTCCACTACCGGACCAGGAACCAACGAAGCCACCACCGGACCACGCCATACCGGACCAGACGCGACCGGACTAATCCCCTTCACACACCACCGGTCCAAGACCACGCCATACCGGACTAGACGCGACCGGACCAATCCCCTTCACACACCACCGGTCCAAGACCACGCCGAACCAACCTCCTTTCCTCTACCAACGAACCAAGCTCTGCTGAACCAGATGTGCCAGGCCAGATTGCTTCAGCCCAGGCCCACCAGCAACTATATACATCCAAGACCCCTGCCCCCAACCTCACTCTATAAATAGAGGGGCAGGGGTACAACAATGGCGGACAAGTTTGAGAGCTCAAGCACGGAAGGAACTTTCAAACAACTTTCATATACTTGTATACAAAGCTTTGTACTTGTAATCTGAAAGAAAAGGGATAATAACATATAAAGTGGACGTAGGCACGTTCTGGCCGAACCAATATAAATCTGTGTGTCTTTTACAGTTCAGTCCCTGCTTTTTACATATTTGCATAACTCACCCAAATTATTAAGAACAACATAAAATCAACTAAATCATACGACTTTGAGGTGTTTGTCCATTTTTTGTGCAAACATTTTTGGTGCTTTCACTGAGAACTTGGAACTCGAAGCTTCAGCTTCCCTCATTCAACCTTCTTTCCCAATAGCACCCTTCATTGCCTAGGAAACATGACTTCCAGGCCGAGAAAAGACGCCAACAAGGGAAAGAACGTTGCAACCAGCAGTGCTCCAGATCCAGTGGATCCAGATCAAGAGAACCATCCCACTACGATAGCAGTGCCAAATGTAGATCAGGCAATTCCGACAGCCCCTGCCGCGGAACAACCGGCAGCAATCACTAGGGCAGACCTAGACAGAGTTGTGGTTGAAGTGACTAACCGCTTCACATCCCAACAAGAAGCTTTGGTGAACCAACTCATGTCACCCTTGAGGGATGCCGAAGAATCCAACCGCAACACTGAATCATGGGGTGAGTCTCAATCTGGAGGATCTCGGAGACAACAAAGGTCTTCCCTCTTCGAAGAAGCTATCAACAGGAACAACAATGATAGGGGCCGCGCCCGGACTCAGCCCGAACTCCGACTCGAGGAAGCGCATGGAACCGAACCCAATGGGGGAGGCACCAGGCGAGGGTCGGATGTAGCTGAGCCAGTCATGCCACCTAATCATAGAAACCCCGCTGAACGGAGCCGAGCTAGAACCCAGCCCGAAGTTGACCCCATGGAAATGCTCGAAACAGAACCCCACAGGGGAAGATCAAGCCAGGGGCCAACTGTAGCTGGTCCTAGCATGCATCCGAGAAGCCAAAGACAGCCACTGGATAACGTCAGAAGTGATAGACTATACCATCCCTACAGGTCATCTGGACGAGATCGATCCCGTAGGGAAGAACCAAGCTCATTTTTGTCCGCTCCAAATTCTGATGAAAGAATGGCACGATTATTCAGGGAATGCGTCCGACGGGAGCAAAGGGATCGAGGGATAGGCGCTAGGGTAACCAGCCCTTTCACCCGCGACATCGAAACCGCCATCACCCCTCGAGAATGGAAAATGCCGACGATGGAACCGTACAAGGGAACTTCCGACCCCGTTGTACACTTGTAGAGATACACACAGCATATGCTCATGAGCGGAGCAACAGAAGGAGTGTTGTGTAAATGTTTTCCGCTATTCCTAGCAGACCTAGCTACCTTCTGGTTCTGCCATCTACCCCAAGGATCTATCAGCTCATGGGAGATGTTGAAAGAAAAGTTCATTAGCCAGTTCCGCATTCATGTGGAACAACCCAAGGATGCTTATTCTCTATTACTGTCAAACAGAAATCCGGAGAGACACTGCAATAATATCTAACCCGGTTCAACGCCGCAGCGGCAGCAATTCAAGATGCCGATGAGAAACTTGTCCTAATGGCCCTCTGTAGTGGTGTGCATCCGGATACCAAGTTTGCTAGAAGACTAACTAAAGAAAAACCAGCTACCTTGCCCGATTTCTTCCATGAAGCTGGAATGTACATGAGACTCGAAGAGGTTGCCGCTGGAAGGCAGACAGGACCACAGGCTAAGACGGCTCATGGAAACGCCTCCGCCGCAGCGAAGTACATTCGGAGAAATGACTCCAGAGACAATGCAGGGGGCAAGAAGGGAGAAAAGCGCTTGTACCGACCAGGACCAAGATTTGACGCTTACACTCCCTTGAATGAAACAGTCGAGAACATCTTCCTGGCCACCAAGGACGAACTTACATACAGGCGCCCCCCGTACAAGAAAGAGTCAGATCGCGCAATCCAGTCCGGAAAATTCTGCCGTTTCCATGAGTCTCATGGGCACGATACCAATGAATGCCGCCATCTCCGAGACCTAATTGAAGAACACATCAGGAGAAAGAGGCTGGAACGCTATGTAAAGGGCCAGGACAGGACTCCATCTCCCGCCAAGGAAAACCCAGGGCAGCTCCACCAGAAACAGGCGGAGGAAACCGCAACACCAGTGGTTCCAGCCATGAGAAGATAGTGGTTCATACAATATCTGGGGGGCCACACATCGCCGACAAAAGCTGGGCAGAAATGGAAAGATATGGAAACTCGCTCAGAAGCGAGGGAGACTGCGTCAATTCTGTTATGGAAGAACGCCACCCTAAGCGGAAGGAAAATAATGACATCACATTCAGTGGGCGCGACCTAGAAGGAAGGCAATACCCTCATATGGATCCTATGGTCATCTCTGCCTGGCTCGGCCCAGCTGAAGTTTTTCGAATCCTAGTAGACACTGGAAGCTCAGTGAATATTCTGTTCAAGCATGCTTTCGACAAAATGAAGCTGTCAATGAAGGACGTGTCTCCCTGCAAAAAACCGCTACACGGTTTCACTGGAGAAGCAAAGATGCCCCTCGGACAATTGGATCTCTTTGTTGAATTGGAAAGTCAACCCCGCTCCGCCGTTCGGAAACAAACATTCGTGCTAATAGACAACCACTCGGCCTACAATGCCTTTTTAGGAAGACCAGCCTTGTCCGACTTCCAAATTGTCCTTGCCCCATGGTGCCTGAAGATGAAGTTCCCAACGAATAATGGAGTGGGAGAAGTAGAAGGGGATCAAGACGCCGCTCGGGACTGCTATGTAACCAAACTTCGCAATAATCGCAGGAGAGATAAAGGGAAAAATGCAGAGACTATTCTCTGCATGAAAAGCTTGGAAGCATAACAACTAAAGAAAGCCCCTCCTCTTCGGTATACCAGTGATCCTTTCAATGAATTAGACCCCAGTGACAAAGAGGAGGAGGCCACCGCCGAGCCTGCAGAGGCTATGGAATTCGTATCTGTAGACAAACACGACCCAAGTAAACTGCTGAGAGTCGGATCTCAGTTAAAAAGAGAATTAAAGAATCAACTCATTGATTTTCTTCGCCACAACATGGATGTATTTGCATGGACGCACGCTGATATGACTGGAATCTCCCTGGACATAACATGCCACGCACTAAACATCGATCCTACCAAGGTACCGGTAAAGCAAAAGAAGAGAAGTATGGGGGCAGAACGATCAGCAGCCCTCGAGGAGGAAGTAAAGAACTTACTTGCCAATGACTTCATACGTGAAGCCACCTACCCGGAATGGATCGCCAACCCGGTACTGCTAAAGAAAGCTAATGGGAAGTGGCGAACATGCATCGATTTCTCCAACTTAAATGACGCTTGCCCGAAAGACTGCTTCCCACTCCCCCGAATCGACCAACTCGTGGACAGCACTGCCGGACACGAACTTTTATCCTTTATGGACGCATACTCAGGATATAAACAGATCCCTATGCACGCCCCCGATCAAGACCACACTAGCTTCATCACTGACCGAGGATTGTACTGCTACAAGGTAATGCCATTTGGACTTAAAAACGCCGGAGCTACTTATCAGCGCCTCGTCAACAAGATGTTTGCAGAACTGATAGGACGAACTATGGAAGTTTATGTGGATGACATGCTGGTAAAATCGAGGAAAGCCAACGACCATATAAACCACCTGGACGAGATGTTTCAAGTACTTTGCCAATATGGAATGAAGCTGAACCCTCTAAAGTGCTCCTTCGGAGTATCATCGGGAAAGTTCTTGGGATTCATCGTTCATGCCACGGGGATTGAAGCAAACCCCGAACAAGTCCGAGCTTTACAAGATATCAAGACACCATCTACTCGAAGAGAGATGCAAAGCCTAAATGGGAAAGTGGCCGCCCTGAGTAGGTTCATCTCTAAAGCAACCGACAAATGCATCCCTTTCTTCGAAGCTCTAAAGAAAGACAAAGGAAAGTTCGAATGGACTGACGAATGCTCGATAGCCTTCCTTAACTTAATCGGACACCTCCAGAGACCACCGGTACTTTCAACTCCAAATGAAGGCGAGGAACTATACCTATACCTTGCTGTATCATCCCACGCTCTGAGCGCCGCTTTGGTGAGAGAAGACAACCGCACGCAGCGACCTGTATACTTTGTAAGCAAGAGATTCACATGGGCAGAAGTCAGATACCCTAAACTTGAAAAGCTAGCATACTGTTTTCTTATCACGTCGCGGATACTGCGACACTATTTCCAGTCTCATTCCATCAGAGTTTTAATCGATCAACCGCTAAGGCAAGTGCTCCATCGCCCCGACACTTCTGGGCGATTACTTAAGCGGTGCATCGAACTAAGTCAATATGATATCACTTACCATCCTCGCACCACTATCAAGGGGCAAGCCATAGCTGATTTCATTGCCGAATTCACTACTAGCGAAGGTAAGGACCAATCTGAAATAGCAGAAGATATCAAGTGGAATCTCTTCGTAGATGGAGCGTTGAACGAACAAGGCTCGGGGGCAGGTGTTGTGATAATCACCCCCAGGGGAAAGAAGCTGCACTACGCCCTAAGATTGGAATTCGCTGCCACCAACAATGACGCAGAATACGAAGCAGTGATAGCCGGATTAGAACTTGCACTGGAAATTGGAGTCAGTTCTTTATGTCTCCATAGTGATTCTCAACTTATTGTAAATCAAATACTGGGAGAATTCCAGACTCGAGGAGAACGACTCACAGCGTATCTAAAGAAGACCAGGCTACTGCTTAATCAATTAGATCACTATTTAATCAAACACATTCCCCGAGAAGAGAATCAAGAGGCCGACGAACTAGAAAAACAAGCTAGCATGAAGAACATCACTATTTTTGGAGCATTAACCATCTCAAAACAGCTGGCACCAAGTTTCGAGCAAGTAAATCTGATAGCTGCAACCAAAGAAGAAACATGGATGACCCCTATCCGAGAATACTTACAAAATGGCACCCTACCCGACGGGCGAAATGAAATTAAGAAAACTCTAAGGAAAGCTTCCCGCCACACAATGCAAGAAGGCATCCTCTATCGGCGCGGCTTCTCTAACCCTTTATTGAGGTGCGTTGCTGGGAGAGAAGCCAAGGAAATTCTATCCAATATCCATCAGGGAAGTTGTGGAGACCACACCGGAGGGCAGACCCTAGCAAAAAAGATACTCCGATATGGGTATTTCTGGCCCACTTTAAACAAGGATGCCTTAGACTTCATCAGAAGATGCGACAGATGTCAGAAATTTGCTAAGATTCCTCGACTACCAACCAATGAAATTACTCAGATGACCAGCCCTTGGCCCTTCGCAATATGGGGAATTGACTTAATTGGCGAACTGCCGATGGGCCAAGGCGGGGCCAGAAATGCTATAGTGGCAGTTGACTATTTCACCAAATGTGTGGAAGCGGAGCCTCTGAATAAAATATCTTCAACTAAAGTTATCAACTTCTTGATCAAAAACGTTCTGTACAGGTACGGGGTTCCACTCAGAATCATATCAGACAACGGGCTTCAATTTGACAGCGAGGAATTTGCCGACTGGTGCCAAGAGCACGGAATTCATAAGGGCTTCTCATCCGTAGCTTATCCCCAGGCAAATGGACAAGTCGAAGCTGTCAACAAGATTCTCAAGACTCTAATCAAGAAGAAGCTTGAAAAGTCAAAAGGCGCTTGGGTGGACGAACTTCCTACAGCACTATGGGCCTACCGCACTTCTTTCAAAACATTAACAGGGCATACTCCGTTCTCTTTGACATACGGATCTGAGGCCATGCTCCCAGTTGAAACTATTGTACCTTCCCATCGTAGGATCCACTACAACCCCGAAGAAAACGAAGAACTCCTCCACATGTCTTTGGATCTAATTGAGGAGAGAAGAAATGATGCAGCACTCAAAGCAGCAGCTCACAGACAAAAAGTGGCAGCACTATACAACTCCAAAGTCAAACATCGCAGCTTACAAGAAGGAGATCTTGTCCTCAAGCGAATCTTTCCGCGCCCAGGTGCACTGGATCCAATCTGGGACGGACCATATGTAATTAATAAAGATCTCCACAACGGAGCTTATATTTTGTCAACAGTGGACGAAGAGGTGTTCCAGAGGGCATGGAACATCCGACACCTCCGTCGATACTTTTCTTAACTTGTACTGCCCATATGAAGTGAATTAACAAAGAGAATCAGTGGACGTAGGCATTTTCGTGCCGAACCACTTTAGAAAACTTGGCTCTTGTTAACTTGTTCCTTTATATCTTGGCTACTTGTTAAGCTTTATCCTTTGCTGTTGAACAAATCCTTTGCAGATGACATTTCAATTCAGAGCTTCACAACACAACTCCACCTGGACAAAATCTAACAGGTAAGCTACGATCCTATGCCCTCGCCAATGAGACACTTTGCTCCGGTATCCCTCTACCGCGAGTTAACTCAATTTTTGCCTCGGCCCTTAAAGCCGACTTTAATGAGCCGAGTATAAGCCACCGAGAAGGCCGATTATGCCATGGCAGCTCATTACAGCGATTCGGCTCGCCGGCAACTGTGAACCGACCATAAGCCCCAACATAAGGTATGGCCAGCCAGGGGCAGTTCACATTTGACGATCGGCCCCCACGCTAGCCGGCCACAGTAAATCGAATAATACCCGCGATTACGGGCCATAATGGCCCGGGTAGTTACTGTGCGCGATCGGCTCCGATGTGTCTTAAGTGCGGCTGTGGTAAAAAAGAAAACTCTCCGCAGAGGCGTAAGACGGGTGCCAAATGTCTCCAAGACCCACAGCTAGGGAAACTGACGACAAAACCCGTCTGCCATGAACTTAAGCACATCGACGGCCTTCCGTGACTGGAAGTTTTACTTTTCCTATATTTCCATTTCATTTAAAACTTTTCTCCTATTCTCCGTAACGGTGCTTGAAAGTACAGGACATGAAATAGGGAACGCTCGCTAACAGAAACTTACAATCGGATGACGAGACACTCAACAGCATTCCGTGCTTAGTCTTACAGGGCGCACAAAGTTGCCGTCCACAGCCGAAACAAGAAGGGCGGTACCTTCTACTTTTATACATTAATGCATAGCTGCAGTTCATATTCACACATCACATTTACGTTGCAAAATGAGAAAATTATACTTTAAGCAAAAAACTTGGCATCAGGCACAGTCAAGCCACTAGTAACATGCATAGTTACATCACTTACACAGCATAACAAAATAGCGATAACATTCCAACATAAAGGAATCAGCTTATGTTATGAAATTACATAAAGTCATTCATCACAAACAATATTATTACAGTCACATTAATGTTTTGGGCTAACATAAACAGCAATAAAAAGAAATCGAAAGGTGGCCGAATCCGGACAAGGAACCAACTGCGTCCACGCTTCGCCCTCATCCTACCAACTCTCCAAGCCTACTTAGCCGCAGGGTCGGAGCTCCCAGCATGTTGATCGGAAGCCCCACCTGTCCAATTCAGAAGAGGAGTCCATTAAACAAACAGTAAGCGATCAAGTTATGAAAATATAAAAAGAAAATAGAAAGAGAAGAGAGACTCACCAGCGTCCGCCGCTTGATCCTCATCCTCCAATTGCACACTCGCTTCCTCCGCAGAAAGCAGCCGCATCCCCTCCTTCACCGCCGCCTGCTCCTCCTTCGAAAACTGAGCGGTGACTACATCCAGACTAAAGGCCGCTCCGCCTCCGCCTTTCTTACCCGCATCAACCCTGGCCTCCTCTAAAGCCCGAAGATATACCTTGGCCATAACCCGGGGATAGTCATCCATCCAGGATAAGCTGCCCTCCTTCCAAGTGCGGAAGTACATGTCCTGCAGCATATCGTCCATCATCCCCTCATCCTCTTCAAACCTCTTCACCCGGGCCTCGGAAATCTGCAACTTGGTGGCAGCAGCATCCCTCTCCCGCCGGTATCTCGAGCACTCAGCCTGAAGGGATCTCCTCATCTCATCCATCTCTTCTTTCAACTTGGCTTGAGCAAGTTCTGCAGCTTCAAGCCTCCCAGATATCTCTTCAACCTGCTCGAGATCCGCCCTCCTAATCTCATCTACCGTGGTAATGGCCATGTCAATGCGTTTCTTGCAAGCGGCCTCCATTTTCCGCAACTCAGCTCTGCTAGCCTCTTCCATGGCCTTCTTCAGTCGTTGGGAGTCGGCTTCATGCTGCGAAATCTGAATAGCCTGGTCGACAAGTTGTTTGGCCTGATCAGCAACCACTAACCGCAACCTTATATTGGCACTCCCTATCTCCTCCCCGGCCTTGGCCAATAGGGCGTGATGTTCCATTAACTTCTTGGCCTCCTCCGCGACCCGGTCGATGTTGGCCTAGGCTTCGTCCCCCATAGCAGCTATCCGAGTGGTGAGCAGATCCAGATCTAGGGACTTAGCCTCATCAAGAACCCGAACCATGGGATTGCGGGGGAGAAGATGCTCGCCCGTGGCCTCGTCAAATAAAATATCCTAAGAGCTTGGGTCCGAATCCGGGTGGCCGGCAAAGGGATTGCGAGGCACGTCGGGACGTTTTATACGGATAACAGTAGGATTCTCGGAAGGATGCGGAGAGGGGACAAACTCCGTGGTATCTCAGGAAGGCTGAGTTGGAGGCTGAGCACCAGGTGGTGAATCAGACAAGGAACGCCTCCTCTTCCTCTGCTGGATACCCTCCTCGATAACTCCAAGGAGAGGGCGGTAGCTGACCACGACCCCAGGACGACCAGTAGGAGGCTTCAGCTTAGCAGAAGCTCTCATCAACTTGAATTATTCGAGGCGGTGCTGAACATCTGATGTTTTGGCCACCTGGCCTGCCCCTGGAGTAAAGAATAAATGTTGCAAGCATGCATCAAATCATGAGGCAAGAGATGTATCGAGTTTAAAAAAAAAAGAACAAGAAAGACGCTTTTACTATACAAACCCTGCAGAGAAGGAGGATCCTGCAACAAGTCCTGGATTTCGTCCCAGGACGGGAGCGAGCCATAAAATATTCCTAAGTCCCTATCGTAAATGGAATCTACAGAAGTCAAAAGTTCACCTTGCACCGCCGGAGTCACCCTAGCTGAGGAGCTCTTAGGGGATGGATCGGCGCCAGCCCCGGCCTTTCCAGTCTTCTTCGCCTTCTCCGCCAAATCCGATTCTCCCTCCGATTCCCCGAAAGCTTGACGGAGAGCCTCATCCGTCCACTCCTGAAGCTCCCCCACTTGCCCGGAGGTTAAGGCACCAGTGCCACTACCGCCCTGTCCGTCGCCATCACCATTGCCCTCTCCATCTCCATCGCCATCTCCTCCACCCTCTGACTCTCCTCCTACATCGCCTCCTTCGCCCTCGCCTCTATCCTCTTCCACATCTTCCTCCTCCGGGATAATCGTGCAAGTGCTAGGAGAGGGGCCGTCAGACTCTTTAAGTTTCTTACCCCCGACAACCGGAGGCTTTGTAAAAGTTTTCCTCTTGCCACTCTTCTTCGTGGCCCCTCCTGTAGTCTGGGCAGCTTTCTCTTCCGCCGTATCTCTCTGTTTAACCACGGACTGATGTGGAAGAATCAAGTTGTACATCAAAAGTCTAGCATTCCTGATCAGGTAAGCAGCTGATCTGTCTCTCTCTGAAGTAGCTTCTATCTCAGCTACCATCTGAACTAGGCGATCGTTCTCCACAACCACAAAGCCACCTATCGCTAGCAAGAAATGAAAGCACATAAGGAAAACAATTGCGGCCAAGACAAGGAATGTAAATAAAACTTTGACTTACATCCGGAGATGAAGCGACGGATAGAGACGGAGTCATCTCTAACGAAGAACCACTCCTTCTTGAACATACTGTTCTTCGAATAGAGGTCCAGAACCGGCTTAAAAGAGGTGGCAGACTCCAAGCTAATATATGGGGATCCCTTCCTGTATCCCCTCAGATTGTACAGATACCATATCTCCCGTTTGGAAGGAGCGCGCCCATACCTCTCCTGAAAGATAGCGTACAAGCACACCAGAATGGCATAAGAGTTGGGCTGGAGTTGGAATGGAGCCACCTTCAGATATGTGATGAAGCTGACTATCCAGGCGTTGATGGGTGGAATGGCCCCACACATACAGTGGTATCTACTATATTCGAAATATCCTTCAGGAGGATTGTACGGCATCACTCCATCCCCGGGCAGCAGCATACTCGCTCTGTCAATCTCAAAGGAGCGAGAGATAACATCAAGCTGCTCCTCTTTGAGGGAGCTCGGAAAGCAACCGGGAGGAGAGTTCAGAAGCTCTTGAGGACCATATCCATCCACTAACGACCTCGGGGCAGGTCCCTGTCGCATTGGTCTTGGCTGAGCTGGGGACACGGCAGAAGGCTCCTCTCTGTCCTGAGATCTCTTCTTTTCCGATCGGGTTTTCCACTCTTTGAGACATTTATCTGCAAACACAAAGAAGCACATCGTTAAAACAAAAGGTATAAGCAGGCAAGTGCATATAGACTGAAGTTTCACTCAGGAGAGTTCATTCGGCAATTCAGGTGTACGCGTTCATTCGGCAATTCAGGTGTATGAGTTCATTCGGCTACTCACCTGGTCCGGCAGTTAGGAGAGCTACGGTACTCGTTAGATTCGGCTGTTTGGAACAGTTAAGGTTGATTCGGCACTCGGTTGATTCGGCTATCACACTCGGTAGGAAATAACGAAGGCATGACTCCCCTACTTATAGGCGAGCCCAGGATAACCGGACCGGATGGTTCGGCCCTCGAAACCGAATGAAGCTATTACAACTACAGGAAAACAAAGCGCGACACATGCAGGCATGTGCCCCACTTTGGGGGGCAAATGTTGGACGAATTCTCATCACCAAACTAAAGCCACTACCGAACCATCTCCTTCCCCATGCTACCAAGCCAACCTCTACTCCAAGCACCCTGCCGAACCAAACTATGCCGAACCAACCTTCTCCCCACGCCTAGCCAAACCAACCTCCACCCTCCACTACCGGACCAGGAACCAACGAAGCCACCACCGGACCACGCCATACCGGACCAGATGCGACCGGACCAATCCCCTTCACACACCACCGGTCCAAGACCACGCCATACCGGACCAGACGCGACCGGACCGATCCCCTTCACACACCACCGGTCCAAGACCATGCCGAACCAACCTCCTTTCCTCTACCACTGAACCAAGCTCTGCCGAACCAGATGTGCCAGGCCAGATTGCTTCAGCCCAGGCCCACCAGCAGCTATATACATCCAAGACCCCTGCCTCCAACCTCACTCTATAAATAGAGGGGCAGGGGTACAACAATGGCGGACAAGTTTGAGAGCTCAAGCACGGAAGGAACTTTCAAACAACTTTCATATACTTGTATACAAAGCTTTGTACTCTGAAAGAAAAGGGATAATAACATATAAAGTGGACGTAGGCACGTTCTGGCCGAACCACTATAAATCTGTGTGTCTTTTACAGTTCAGTCCCTGCTTTTTACATATTTGCATAACTCACCCAAATTACTAAGAATAACATAAAATCAACTAAATCATACGACTATGAGGTGTTTGTCCATTTTTTGTGCAAACACTTATAATCCAGAAGGAAATGGACATACCCTCAGGGGGCACTACCCCCAAATAACCTTGCTACAACAATTCTTGTTTCGACCATTACCAGGTTGTGAGGCTCGACGAAGTCTCGTCCACAAAGCTACACTTTTCACAAAGCCATGCTTTGATCAACAAATGATCAGCAGCACTTCGTATGCCACATTACCGAATTGGGAATGTATCACTAGTAACCATCAACTACATAACCTCTGAGCTCGTATATCTTAGAAAAGGGTGTTAAGCTAAGAGAATAAATTTTCCGCCACCAAACAGAAATGTATTTGATAGAAACTAGCTTTACATCTCAAAGTGTAATGTCAGACACACATCCATACAAGTTTGTTCCGGGTTCGAACAGAACTGAAAGCACTTCCAAAGAAGCCCTTGCACTTCGAGAATTTCCAATCCCGACCGGACTCCCCATCATATATGGAGATCTCTATACCGACGAGACTCAGTGTAGAGACATTCGACGGGTTATCCTTTCATTCTCGAAAATACCCGGTCTTTACCATCGGTCTTCAAATGCTATTCATATCGTCATATCATTATTCGAAATGGGTTATATGACACAAGATCCTCTCTTGGCTAAATCGAATAATGAGCGTGATATTTAAAAACATATGGATATGGGATCTCAGTTAAGTCACAACTTAAAACCCACAACTTTTCTTTTAAATGGTTTAAACCAATTACCATTTTCAAATCTTTAGACAAAAAGATTCATTTCTCAAAGTCCACCAATCTTCCACAAAGATTCATTTATATCCCTGCAAAATAATTCACTATTCAAATCCTTTATACAAAAGATACACCTTTAAGATCCTCTTATTTTGGAAACAAAGTTCACTAATCTTTAACCAAGATTCATTAATAGCTTTCAAAACAATTTACATTTCAAACTTGAAATATTTTCAACGCAAATTGGAAATCCTTCCTTTGTCTGAAAGCTATTATTATTTGAAAAAAATAGTTTTCTTTTCGAAAAAACCCCATTATATTTGCACAAGTTAAAGCCCCTTAAATATAAAACTTGGGTTAAATTCAAATTCCCAAAACAATACTTTTTAAAAATGGTTTAAAACCCATAATTTATAACTTGTATAATCTTTTTAAACCATAGAATTCAATTTCAAATCTTGAATTCAATTTCAAATCAAATTATTTAAACTTCAAAACTTTATCAAGTTATTCAAAATAAGTTTTAAAACTCCTCTAAAAAGCTTTTCACATTAATCCCAATTTCATTTTCCAAAATCATTTAGATCCAAACTTCAACTTTTAAGCAAAATAATATTTAGATTTCAAAATATCCGTGACTTAACTGATTACCTCGTGAAATCCATATTTGTGTGTGTATAGTGTAGTCCAGGGGTTTCATCCAATGGTGCAACATCATTAATCATCACAGATTTAGGCACATCAATATCGATAAGCGGTATATTCCTATAACGCTTATCTTCCATTCACAGATTCACATATAAATAATACAAATTTATCATAGATAAATAAATTACATTCATCACAGATCACACCAAAACAATTCGTAGCACAAAGCATAACATATTAGGGATATCAAACAATTCAACAATCAATAGAATTCAAACATCCATAAGTAAGATCAATTAATCACCTAATTAATTGAAACTAGATTAATTATTAATCCAGATTAATTAACATTAATTACCTACAATTATTTTTATTAATTAAACTTTAGTCATTTGTTAATTAACCTTGATAAATAAATCAATTAACTTTTAATTATTTGATTATCCTTTAAATTAGTTTCATTAATTAATTTATTAACCCTTAATTAATTACCATTAATTAATTTCAATAAGTGATTATTCCTAATTAATTTCATTAATTAATTAATCTTTAGTTAATTAATTATCCTCAAGTAATTACCCCTTAGTTACTTATATAAACAAATCATTAATTACTTAATTAAATTTAAAAGATAACCCTTTTTATCTTTTAATCAACTAACTAAATTAATTACCCTTTGATTAATTAATTACTTTAATTACATTCAATAATTATCCATTAATAACTCACCTTAATTAATCACACAAAGTGATTAACCTTTAATTATTAAATGATTAAATAAATCACCTTGTTTAATTAATTACCTTGATAAATTATCCATTTAATTAACCATCCTTTAATACATTAGGTAATTAATCATTTATTCACTTTAAACCTTTAAATTAATTTGAGGATTAAAATATTTCATTCTTTAATTATTTACTTAATCAATATTAAGTTTATTTAAAAATAAACTTTCAAAACAAAGATTATATATATATGCATGTATTAAACTCCTTCAAACTTAGTAAAAAAATACCTTTTAAAATCTTTAACTAAGTTTCTAACTTAAATAAAAACATGTCATTGAAAAACATTGATCAGGAAAACATTTAAACTTGATTAAATTTAAATTTTAAAACTGGACAATTTCTTGTTTTTTTAACTTGCCCTCGTTTCAAAACCCAAGCCATAACCACGAAATCCCGAACACAACTTCGAGTCGAGCCCTCCCTCTTTTACTTCGAGATATACCCTTAACAACTTCGAGTAGAACCCGATAATTTCATTTCTTTCCTAAAATTCAACACACCTGACATCTATGATATCTCGTGCACCTACATAAGCGATCGCTGTTGTTCTGGCCATTCCTTCCACCTTCAACAGCTCGTCGACGACGTACACAAAAGCTATGACCACTCAGATCATCGAGTTCGACCGAGAATCGAAAATAAGGTTCTCGATCACCACCTGGAAATCAACTTGATCAATGAAATTGGCTCGCCTTTTAACCTTCGACGATCTGATCTTACGCAACCTGGTCTAAAGCTTCGCCATACAATGATACTTCGATTCAACCTGTACCGGTCCTGTCCGATGCTCCGACGTTGATAAGCTAGTCTCGAATTTCTCGTCAACCAGAATGGGTTCTTAAACCCTAAAATCCCTTCATACGGCCACCATAGTGGCTTAAAAATCTCATGATCATTTTTACCTCGTCCCCCATCACTTCATCCTCCTTTGGTCAGAACCCCGAGACCCAAAATTCACTCGGTCACCAGATTTCGCCAAAACCTCGTTTCCCTTTCAACTCAATTTTTCTCATCAATCCCATCATAAAAAATCGAGATATTTGTACCAAAATTCATCATTTTATAACACTAATCCCACCATGGAATCAAAACACGAAATTAAATTTATTGATTCCTTGACTTAAAAGTGAATTTACAGTAAATTCTATATTATTGAAATGATTAATCAATGTAAATCTTTAAAACCATTTTTAACATTTATGTTACTTTGTTACAATCATCTTCCTTTAAGAAATTATAGCTTGAATTCGATTATTGGAAGAGATATTGAGTTTTAAATCTTGATTTAAAACCTATAAACTGAAAACAGAATTACATAAATATGTACAGGTATACAACCACTTCATATATATATATATATACATACATATATAAACACATTCACATTCATGCAACTATCTTGCTTCACGAATCAATCATAGGCATTTTAGTTATAGATTAAAGGTTTTAAAATAAAAAATTTCTCACCTGAATGGCAGAGGAACAAATTTGAGCCTGGAGATGATGATTTTTTGAACTTAAGTTGTCCTTCGTTTTAAAAACTGAAACTTTAATTTTCTTTTGAACTTGCTTTTGATCTGGGACATGATTTAGGTTGATTTGAATCTTGTTTGAGTTACTTTGAACTAACATTTCATTTGCTTCCAGGTTCCTGATTTTCTTTCTTTTGATCTGTTCTTGATTTCCAGGCTTTTAAAAACTTGGAAAAATCTTTGTTTCAATTGTTTCAGGTCTAATGCTAAGTTGAATTTAGTTCCAGGCTTTTAAGATTTGCTTTTGAACTTATCTTGGTTTTAACTAATGAAGATTGTTTCCTAGAATTTAATATCTGGTTTGAATTAAAAACTAAGAAATTTATTTTGTTGAACTGCTTTGATTTTCTAGCTTTCGGTAATTTGTTTCCTGCTTTGTTTCAGATTTCAGACAATTGAAAATAGCCTGGTTATTTCTTTTCTTTATTTTATATATGTTTTAATTTTTAAAAGAAATTAAGCCACTTGTTAATTATGTTTACACTTGTAAATTTATGTAGTTACTTTGGTTACAAATGTCATTTATGATCAAATTGTGTTTTAAACCTTTGTTTCAATTAATTTATAAATTTGGTTTTAAACCCCTATCATTTTATAATTTGTAAATTAATCTATCTCTTATGTTTTATAACTTAACATATGTATTATATTTTTAAATTTATAAATATACAAACTATATTTATTCATTTTAAAAGAAAAATGCATTTTAAAATTAATTATTCATAATAAATAAACACACGTATTATATATAAGTTTCTTTTAAAATATAGATTCTTAATTTTAAACAATTTTTGAAAATTATATATATATATATATATATTAAATTAAATTCAAAACACAATTTTCAGACTACATATATATATATATATATATATATATATATATATATATATTAAAATTAGAAAACAAATTCTTATTAATTTTAAATACAGAGTATTTAAACTCAATTTATTTTCAAGACATTTATTTTGAATTCCAAATCAACATACTATTCAAAACACATATTTTAATTTGTTCTGGGAACTTTCACATTTGAATTTCCTCTTACAATATTTATACATATTTATAACTTTAAAGAATATAATTTAATAATTAATTAAACACTAAATATAAATTCATATATATATATATATATATATTTGAATTTTAACTCTTTAAATAGCTTTTGTAAATCAATTTCAAAATAAATTTTTAAATATCAAATTATAAATACGAAACAAAATTTTCTAATATTAAATTATAGATTTTCCAAATCCAATATATACTCAAAAAATTTATTTTTAAATTTCAAATTCAAAAATTACTATACAATCAATTTGTATTTATAAATGAGTAAACAAATATATTTTTACGAGTATAAATTTTATTCCAATCATAATTTATTTGTCCTCCAAATCTTTATTTTCAATATATATGTATTTAAATTTCAAATCCAAATTCCAAATTATAATCTATTTATAAAATATTTAGATTCCCAAATTAAATTCTTTATTCAAAAATCTTATATACATTTTTATTTCCACATTTTCAAATCAATCCATAATTAAGTTTATAATCAATATATTATTCGGAATATTTATTTCTGAATTTTAGATTAGAAATTCTATTTAAAATCTTATTTATATACATTTTATTAACAAACAAACAAATATCTATTTAGTTTTGGAAAATACCAAATTAATTCACAATTTAATTTCAAAAATTAAATTAATTACCAATTTAAATTTTATTTAAAAGCAGGAATGTTACATCATTTCATTCGAATTTCCATTTCGAATTTCATTATAACTTCATTTTAACAAATTTGCATTTAAATCAATGATTAAAATATAAACATACCAACCTTGCACATGTTAAAATTTTGAAAATAGTTTAAATAATTTTAAATAGTTTAAAAGGTTAAAATAGTTTAAATAGTTAAAACAAATTATATATTATATGATTTGAAAATTTAAAAGATGAATTTTAAAGTAGTTTATAGGAAAATTGTTTATAGTGAAAATAATTTCAAATTCAATACTATTTCTTCCCATTTCCAATAATCTCAGTTTAGGTCCAAATTTCAATGAAACTAATTCAATTTCAAATCTTTCAATCCAATCGACTCAATTTCGATTTAAAATCAAATCAACTTCAATTCCAATTTCAATTCGAATCAACTTCAATTTCTAAACATTCATTTTAACTTCAAATTCGATTCAACAATTCAATTCAATGATTTAAACTTAAATTCAATTATTATTTTAAAACAATTTCTATTTATATCAATTTCAAGTTCGATTTCAAAATACTGATTTAAATCACTTAAATCAAATTTAAACTTCAATATTCGAATGTTAGATTCAAATCTTTAAAATAATTCAATTTCGAGCCCAAATTTGAAATATCCGTTTATACCACTTTTACTTAGACAAATTCGAAGTTCAAGTAAAATGTCCAACCTTTAAAACAATTTCAATTTCCATAATTCATGTCATATGTCGATTTTAACTTCATATTTCAAATTTAATTCTTTTAACAATTTTAATTTCAAAATTTCAAGCTTGAGTTCGGAGATAATCCAATTCCCATATTTTGATTCAGTTTTATTTTTTTAAAACAAAATCATTTGAATAAGTTCAATCTAAGAATTTAAAATCATTTAATTTAACAAATCCGATATCTGTATATAATTTCCTATCCTATGGCCGAGTGATTAGTTATTTCAATTTTAATTGCAGGGATTATTTATATCATTTCAATCCAAATCAAAGTGTCATAGGTATATATCATTTCAATCTATTTCTTAACTTATTCGAAATAATTCAAATAATAGTTTATATACTGTCAAATAATATATAGGGTGAAAACAGAATATATATATATATATATATATATATATATAATAACATCCAAACTTTCAAAATATCAACCAATATTCATCTATCACAATCAATATCAAAAACAGCCAATAAATCATAGAAATTAACTACTTATCAATGATCGAGAGTTTAATTAGCAATTTAATTTCAAATTCACTTTAACTGACAATTTTAATTTCTAACAGTCAATTCATATATCAATTTAAATGTCAATTAAATTACCAAACAACATTCAGTAAAATTAAATTACTTCATGAGTTCAATTTAACTAACATAAAAATATTTTCGTATTTCATGAGCATTTTAAAACACTCACCTTTATTTGAAACTGAAAATTTTTCAGGTTCGAACAAATTCCAATTCAACTCCATGTCATAGCCTTTATCGATACGATTGCAATGTGACTCGTTTCGCTCGGACCTTGTATGAAAAAGCTACGATTTTATTAGCATAACTATATTATTAACATATAAACAAAATAATTAACTAATTATAACACCGTACCCCATCTTCCTCAACGTGAACAACTCCAGGCCGCACACAAAACCAACTCACGACAAAACATCAACATGCGACGTGCCACCAGGGACCACCGAGCGCCGATCGGAGCCCGCCACATTGCGTTCCTTAGCCAGCTCCACAACCACCCCAAATATCATCACGCCATGAACGGAACCCAAAACTTCCACGACTAAAAACCTAGATTTGAACGAAGTCGAGACGATTCACCTCGATTCAACCATTGGGTGCGTAGAGCTCGATGAGATCTTCATACTTCATGTTGAAGCCGTTCGATTTTGATGAATGGATTCGGAGAAAATATGGGAGAAAGGTTGAGCAATTTTAGCCATTAAACGAATAAGAGCAGCTGAAGAAATCGGTTAGGGTTTCGGTTAACGAAAATGAGAATAGAACGGCCTATTATATAAATTTCCGACCCGATTCACACATAAATTTTCCAAACTCCAAACGGAGCATGCCGCCTGATGTTCTATATGTTATACCCCTATTCCGAACACAATGGAATACGTTGTAGAAGCCAGCTCCATCATATTCAGAAGATAGCCTTTTAAAATCAAATTATTTTAATTAAATTCCTTTATTTAATTTCTACGGCTTTCAAGTTCGCATGATTAAATGATAAGTCCGATCGCTACGAAACTTGAAATTCTATAATAATTCACTATTACAGATTCGATTAAACTGGTTCCATCGAAATCTAAGATGGTGGCCAAAAAGGCTATTTTTATCCGTTAGTTAAAACGTGAAACTTCCAAAATCAATTTATTCACTTTAAATTCAATTTTAGTAGTTAACAATCTTCATTCTTGTTTAAATAAAATATAAATAGCCTTTCGACATCCTCTTCATTCATATTAAATTGAAGATTCAATTATTTAAATAATTTTCAATATTAAATTTAAACAATTTAATTATCCAATAATTACATTAATAAATCATTAAATTTCAAATGAATTTTAGTTATCAACAATTATTTCATTTTCATCTAAATGATTCAACACTTATTACTCACTTCTTACTATTGATTATAAAAACATTCAATATATAAAATTTCATTTCAATACTTGTTATTAACTAAAGCTTCGAAATTTGTTATTTCAAAATTTTATTCAAGTTCACGTTTAATAAACTACATTAATAAATCATTAAATTTTTATTTCTAACCATTTTTGTTCAATAAATATATTAAATTTAATAATTTAAAATAGTTAAGAATACGGGTCGTTACAAAATATGTTTACACTTTAATGAGGAGCCTCACTTGCGCATTGATAGGTTGTAAAGTAAACCCCTTTCATGAAAAACTTTTGCAATCCTGAATAAAATTTCTTGAGATTTTTTCTTAGTTGGATAATGGATCTTTCCTACTCAATTTCTTTCCTACAGACAAAGGGATAAGCGTTCTACAGCTTGCTTTCCTAGACTCTTATGTACCTTTTCAGATATAGATATAGGTTATCCTCATTTAGTGACTTTGCTAAAAGAGATCTATGGTTGTTAACAATCCCTACAGACAAAGAGAAGGATGTTAATAGTACATAACTGTATCTAACATGAAAACCCAAATTAACAATCACCATAACATAAGCAGATGAAACACAAGAGGAATACTTAAACACTTGAATTTTTCATCAGTTACAAAATCTTAATAAATACCAGCACGGTAATAAATGGAAGCGTTACTATATCGGAAATATTGTTACAAAATTACCCAAAGCCCCAAAGGCAGCTAGAAAATAACAAATCTAGAGGTCAAATATTTAGTTTAGCAAAGTGGGAGGGGTCATTAGCTGGATTAACATTAGCATTAAGTGAACCCTTGGATGTCTTCTCATCGCTTGAATTATTCGAATCAATTTTAACAACAGCTAAGGACCCCGCCTTACTGCACTTTTCGACCCACATCTTGAGATAGTGCTCTTGGGCAGCCTTTGCAACCACAGGATTGATTAGAAATCCATAGCTCTCCTCTGCCTCAAGATTGTTGAGGCACTCTGCAATGAACCGTCTCTTATGGGAGAGATTTGAGCTATATACCAATGTTGGCGCCAAAAATGGCCACCAACACCCAATTATAAGTGAAAGCAGCAATGTCTAGTCACAGATCACAGATCACAGATAGAGTACAGTTAGAGAATATAATATGAAGAATAATCAAAATTAAAATGAAAGCAAGTAAAAAAGAAAAGATTTACAGTGGTTCGGCTAACTCTGGCCTACGTACACTCTAGAAAAATCCTTTTTATTATCAGGAATTTGATTATAGTTACAATCTGGAATTCCTGTATAAAAATGACAGAGTAGCCTGGAAGATGAAAAGAAACAAAGTGAAGATCTCCTTTTATGAAGTCACACATGTTATATTTATAGGCGAAACTCCGACTACAAGGCTTTCTCACCTATATAGGCCCAACATGATGATCGTCGAGCCCAACTCGTCCATACCGTACCGAACTGAAGTAGAATCTAAAGTAAAACCCAAAGTAATTCCTTTGGTAACCCAAAGTAGTTCGTATGTTGACCCCAAATGATGTCTAATGCCGACCTAAAATGTAGCCTATGCCGACCCCAAGTGATGTCCATACTGACCCGAAGTGAAGTCCACGCCGACCCGGAGTAAACTCTTCACCGACCCAAAGTCCAAACCAATGCCGACCCCATGTAATATGTCGACCCGAAGCTATATGCCGACACCAAGTAGGACCCAAAGTAAACAACATGCCGACCCGAAGTAAACCCTATGTCGATCTGGAGTGAACCAATACCGACCCTATGTAATATGCCAACCTGAAGCCATATGCCAACCCCAAGTAGGGCCCCAAGCAAACACCATGCCGACCCAAAATAGAACCCGAAGTAAACCCGATGCCCACTCGGAGTGAAACCAATACTGGCCCCATTTAATACGCTGACCTAAAGCCATATGCCGACCCTAAGTAGGACCGGAAGTATACACCATGTCGACCCAAAGTAGAACCCGAAGCGAATCCTATGTCGAAACAGAGTGAAATCAATGCCAACTCGAAGTAGTACCATGCCGACCCAAAGTAAACACCATGTCGACCCGAAGTAGAACCTGAAGTAAACCTTATGCCGACCAAGAGTGAAACCAATGCTGACCCAAACTAGTACTTTGCTGACCCTAAGAAGGACCCAAAGTAAACACCATGCCGGCCCGAAGTAGAACCCGAAGCAACTTCCATCCTTGTCAAAATCCATATTCCAAGTACCCTGCGTCGTTTATCCATCGACTG